>JAXQQM020070599.1:0-600000 GCA_034641835.2 Pinus albicaulis
ATGGAATAGCAAAGCAAATAAAGGATTGAACAACAATTCTGAAATAGAACAGCAAGTCTAAAATGGAACAGCAATTGAATAACTAAGTCCCGCAGGTTGTAACCAAACTTAATCTATTAACTCAAATGCATTCTTTGCAATCAAATAACATTCTTTCACTCTAAAAGCAATTCACACAAATCACACTAATGGAACAGCAATAACTATTAATGAATTATGGAACAGTACTGATAAATCAGAAACGCGCACAACACGAACGTTTAGTATAACAGCTCTGTAACAAAACAGTAAGAACATGCAATTAACTCTTGAAAGGATTAATAACTTGATGCGGAGTCAACACACGATTCTATCTGTAAAAAACCTCAATGATTCAATCTTTAACAAAGCATGTAATATGAACTTATAAAGCATATCAAATTACCAAATAACAATGATAAACAAACCACACAAAAGTCAAGTCGTAATGGTACAGAAGCAAGTGTCCTTCGGGGCCGGGCCCTTAGCCTCCAAGGATACACCGCTTTAAGTTAATCCAGACGCAGAGATGAAATAATCACCAAGCTTTTATTAATGCATCGGTCAAAAATACATTGAACCAGTTCTCAACGAGACTCAATAATCAAAGTTGATGTTTTACAGAAAATTACATAAAAGCGTATCCTATCTATCAAGCTAACAGTGTTGTCCCTTTATATAAAGGTGATGGCGGAGATGTCCAAGTAACATGATAAATAAAGCAGCGATCCCTCAGGATCGAAGATCCTGAGGGATTCGCCAAACTGTTAATTCTTCATCCTTTCCTTTCTTTGGCGCCGAGCTGGTGTCTTCTCCTTCTTTTCCGAGCCGATTTGCTGTAATCTATTTAGCCTTGTTTGCATTCGGTTCTCGTTCAGAGGGACAGCAGTTATCTCGACTTTGTCCTTTCCTTTGGAACGGAAATTCCTCGTTTTCTCCTTTTCCTGTACAGAAAATAACCATTATCAGTGGCTAAGTCTTGCATATCAATTCTCACATGTTTTGTTATGGTTCCTTATTACTTTCCAAATTCATGATACAAAAAGGTTCACAAATTCTATTAAAAAGCCACTGAAATAGTCATCAAAAGCATACCGATAAATCGGAAACGCACACAATACATTAGAATAACAATCAACAGAAATACAATTGTGCTTTTCAATAGAACGCTATTGTTACTGAATCCAATGATTGTAAAGAATACTGCCTCAACAAATGTAAAACACGAATGTTCAGCATAACAGCTCCGTAACAAGACAGTAAGAACATGCAATTAACTCCGAAAAGGATTAATAACTTGATGCAGAGTCAACACAAGATTCTGTTGGTAAAAACATCAATGATTCGAACTTGAACAGAGCATATAATATGAACTTGTAAAGCATATCAAATTATCAAATAACAATAATAAACAAACCACACAGAAGTAAAGCCGTAATGGTACAGAAGCAAGTGTCCTTCGGGGCCGGGCCCTTAGCCTCCAAGGATACACCGCTTTAAGTTAATGCAGACGCGAAGATGGAATAATCACCACGCTTCTATTAATGCGTCGATCAAGAATACATCGAACCAGTCCTCAAAAAAACTTAATAACCAAAGCTGATGTCTTACAGAAGATTACATAAAACGTACCCTATCTCTCTATTTCTCTCTATCTCCCCTTAAGCTAACAGTGCTATCTCTTTATATAAAAACGATGGTGGAGATGTCCAAGTGACAAGGTAAATAAAGCAGCGATCCCTCAGGATCGAAGATCCTGAGGGATTCGCCAAACAGTTAACTCTTCATCCTGTCTTTTCTTTTGCGCTGAGCTGGTGTCCTCTCCTTCTTTTCCGAGCCGATTTTCTTTGATCTGTTTCTCTTTGTTTGCGTTCAGTTCTCGTCCAGAGAGATAGCAGTTATCTCCACTTTGCCCTTTCCTTTGGAGTGGCAACTCTTCGTTTTCTCCTTTTCCTGTATGGAAAATAATCATTATCAGTGGCTAAGTTATGCACATCAATTCTCACATGTTTTGTTATAGTTCCTTATTACTTTCCAAATTCATGATACAAAAGGTTCACAAATTCTATTAAAAATCCACTGAAATAATCATCAAAAGCATACCTTTTTAGTACTCCACACACCCCCCTGCTTACCTTGTTTCATGTCCTCATGAAAACATTGTAGTTGACATGTAATGCAGTGAGAGAATATGCTGGAGAAGGAGTCTCATGCGGAGGCCTACAACCATGTTGAGTGATTAAATAGTCAAAGAACTGACCTGCTTGCCCCTCAGGCATATCATACAGAGCCTGGTATCCGGGTGCAGGATGCCAAATAATTGGAGTGCAAAATCTATACCCTAACCAAGATGACCCTGCTTTCAGAATGCTCTGGCCATAGAGATTCAAACGGTCAGCAGCTAACTCAAAGTTCTCATACTTAAATGGTTCTCTGAGCTGGATGTTTGGATCAGAGATTCGATATCGAAATTTGGCTACATTAATGGCCAAGTCTTTGATGGAAAGGAAATACTCTAAACTCTCTCGAATGAGTGCCTCATGCATGGGTCCTAATGTTTCAATGACACCCGGAGTCCTTATGTGGTTTATATGAGCTTTCCATAACTGTGCCGGGTTCCTAGGCTCAGCCCTAACTCGTAAATCTAGACCATTTTCCTGACTCTGGAAAGTATCATAATCTTTGAGCCACTTAACCTGATTAACCCCGAATGAAATGAATGCTTGGAATTGGATATCTCCAATGGAGGGGCCAGGGTTCAATTCAGTCTCCTGACTTAGCACAAGGTCGTGCAAATAAAGTTCACACAACAATCTCTGGACTTTCACTCCATAATGTTTACAACAGTCTATAAAATCATTGACATTGTTGATTTGTATAGGGGTGCCTCCGTTAACAGCTTTTATTTGTAATTGTAAATACCGTTCTAATAAAAACAGAGCATAGTTTTTAGCAGGGGCCCTACATGCTAAAACATTATTGTATAAAGAACACAAGTCATTCATCTGTTTGATAGCAGTATCTAGTCTACAAGTTACCCGTGCGACTTCCTCTTGTTCCTTCATCCACCCTTCAAAAGCCTGGCTTTTAGCTTGACTGACGTCCCTTAGTTGCTGCTGCAACTCTTCATATTTTTCTCGGGGAACCGTTTGCTCTTTAAGTTGCTCAGCTTCTTGCTGTGCTTGCTTCATCATCTTGTGCAAGGATTTTGTCTTTGGATCTTTTTTCCATAGGTCAGTGGAGGCCGGGAGTTTTACCTGAACTTTATTGTTATGTTGTTTGGAGTTCAGAACCCTTATTACCCCTGAGGGTGGTGCCTCTGTCTGAATTTGCTTATCATCCTTTTCTGTTTTAACACGAAGATCCGTTTGTTCCCGATCCTCAGCATCATGTGGAACAGCAGCTGGATCCTCAGGGTTTTGGACAGCAGGCTGTTTGTTGGCCCTCTTTTTCCTCTTTACCTTCTGGTTCTTTTTCAGAATCCTAATTTGTTGCCTGAGCTGGGTTATCGTATTTAACAATTTAGTCCGTTCTTTCCGCAACTTCTTAATTTCCATCGTTTCATTTGAAGGAACAGCAGTCTGTCGATGGTGGACTGGATCATGACCAGTTGCTAAATCTTCCTCTTGGGGTTCTTCCTCTTGGGGTTCTTCCTCACTGCTCTGCTCTGGCTGTTTAGGGGTAGGAACCTCGACTGGTTCTGTCTCTTCCTGAGCAGATGCTGTCTCTGCTCCTACTTCCTCTAGAATTTCCTCTTGTGACATGGGAACAGATTGTTCCCGTTCAGTATTTTCCTCCTCTTCGTCATGAACAGGCATGTTCTCTTCCTGGGGTTTGTCGTGGGGGCCCTCTGAACTAGAAGGTTGACCATACTTACTCATATTGGCTAGGACTGCGGCCAAGTCATCATCTCCCAGTAGGTCTTGTAATGGGCTGTCTTCCTGCTGTCCCATTTCTTCCTCCTGTTCAGTTTCTGCTTCTATTTCTGTTCCCGAAGGCTCGGCTGCTTCTTCTTCGGGTTGCTCATCTTCAATTATCACTGGTTGGCTGGTGCTTCCCTGAAGCTTTTCCAGCCTACCTCTTATCCGAGCCAACCGGGCTGATTTTCTAGGTTTATTTATGCTTCCTCTCATCTGAGCTAACCGAGCTGATTTTCTGGGTTCCTCTGGTTGCTCGGGTGAATCAATGGCATGCTTACGCTTTGCCGATTCTTGATGTAACTCTGGTTGTTCTGATGTACTAGCAACATTTTCTCTGCGTTTTGCCGGTTGTTATGGTGGGCTTATAGAATGTCTACGTTTCGGGGATGGCTCTGTCAATCCCCCCTCAATCATTGTAATGAGCTCTTCCCAGCTGCTCTGCTGCTGGGTAAGACCATAACTAACAACAAGTCGAATCAACCCATGGTGACTAACAATTGCCTCTACGTGCTGTGCCTTTTTCATACTTTGTGCAGCATCATGCAGTAACGAGTTTAGGAGTGCCGGTAAATTCACAGAGCATCTCTGCATTAAAACAGCTAAAAGTTTAAGGTGTCGTGGTCTTACCACGTCTTTCTTCCTTCGCAAGCACATAACTCGCACCGTTCTGCTAGCTCCGTCTGTAGGTTCACCTAGGTTGCCGGTAACTCCCCCTTCCCCTCATCAATAATGTTACACCATTTTTTGGTCATCTAACCTTTTATCATTAGATGGACCCAAGTACACCATGTAAGACCAGTTTTACCCCAAGTAAAACCGCTTTCACTATGTTAATTAAGGAAACCCCAAAAGGAATAATTAATTAAACCACAATTTAATTATTATTCCCAGTCATGTTTAACCCAAAAACAAAGAAATTAATGAGATACACCCATAGTTAACTTATTATTTTCTAGGAATAATTATTTAAATAATATTCCTTGTTAAATATGACCAAATCAACCACTATTAATTAAATAAATCATTATTTATTTGATTATATCTCAACTACTTCCTTAAAAGGATAAATAAATCATTTATTTATTTATTCTTCACTAATCAAGGGATTTTGACCCAAGTCAAAGTCCCTTTCCCTCCAACAAATAATAATAAAATATTCCATAGAGGTGGATCTAGATTTGGTTAACATTATTTTAATCATGCACCAAGATCTAGAATGACCCAATATTTTGTTATAAATAGGAGGGTTTTCCCCCTCATTCTTCACCTTTTGTTGCATACTAGATCACTCTGGATCTATACACTTGGTCTCATTTTCTGCCATTTTGCTCCCATTGAGCTCTACCTTCTACATTGGGTTTTCTACATCTACAAGAGAGAGAAAGCTTAGATCTGAAGTGCCGAGGACTACAAAGAACCCATCCCATTGAGGAGATCTGGATACACCTTCTTGTTTCCTCCCAGGTGCCCTGTAATATAAAAATTCATTCAAAAAAAAATCGTGTTCTTGTCTTGTCTGTTGGATGCATGGAGCAAACTCTTTACTTTACTGCTTAATATCTTTCCATTTATAGATCTGTTTTGTTGCAGCACTTTAACTACTAATTGCAGATCTGAAGATGTTTTGCAGCCATTATCGTTGTTAGGGCTATTAGTCATGAAGCAAGTAGTTCTTTTCGTACGCCGACGAAGAATTCATACTAACAAATAAATTCCGTCTTCGTCCTGAAATAGTTCCATGACCTTCTGTAATCGTTCCTTTTTTAATGTCCATACCGGTCCGGTGGCTGGGAGTCCTGAAACTTCTGCAATTATGGCATCAGTGACCGCTATCCATTTCCCTCTTACTGTGGAGTGGTCATCTTGTAAATTCTGCAAGAACTCCATTGCTACTGTTTCATTAGCTTCCTGTAGGTGATTGAAATAGTTCAACCATCCCGCCCTTTCCAGGATCTCCCGGGCAGCAGCGGAGATCGTCAGCTGTTGAGGCTCACTTCGAATTGCTCTTCCTCCCATGATTTCACTGTGAATTCTAAATGGAACAGCAAAAACGTTTTTGGTTTGAAACACAGAGAGTAATCGCAAGGTTACGAGAAAGAAAACACAGAGTATGCAATCGCGAAACAGAAAGCAACTTGTGCGAAAATAGAAATATGCCATGCCGTGAAACCATGCCAAACCGTCGTAAACTAATTTTTCCGAATGGTGAATTGACACGTAATACAGGGAATGATGAGGTTAACCTCCCCCCCCCCGCGGTGTGATAGGCTGTCCCAACCGGCAAATAAAGGAGCGGCACCCAGTCTGCAATCAAGTCAGAAAGGAACAGCATGTGGATTTATGCCATGTTGAAAAAGGACAACAGATTACCGAAATCGAGGCGGAGAATTGATCGCGTATGATATAAGAGGCTGCTGTGTTATGAGTTGAGGCTGATGGATAGGGCATGTATCGTACTTGCCAATCTCCAGTGGTCATGGTCACTTCCGTTGCCATGATTGGTAATGATAGATATTCATGTGATGTATAAATCGGGAAATGACATATGATTAGTTGCTCGGATATAAGAAACAAAAGAGTATTAGTATCTTACCTATTGGTGTAAGCAAGGTGACTTCAATACCATTAACAATACTCTGCTGCCAATAGGTGTTCATAACCTTGGCAGAGTTGTTTTTTTACCCTCGGAACCATAATCCTTTGTGTACTTAGGAATGTTGTTATATCAAAATGTAGACCATTATGCTGGCTTGGTGACCAGTTAACCATAATGCCATTCACGAGGAAAGAGCGAAACGTGGGCAGGCCGGCTCGTGATGAGATCTCCTGTTCCAAGGTTTGTTTATTTGATATACCTTTTGGACCATATCCCTGGTGTGGTGGCCAGAATGGGAATGCCACTTCACTTCCATCCTCATGATCATGGTAGGCTGGCTCTCGATGAGACCCCCTATCCTGCATTTGACACTTCACATATCATGTTCACATATTTTTTTCTTTTTCATAGAATACTTTTCCTTATTTATACACAAAGGGTGGTTCAACACTCCTTAAGAGTGGGAATGGTGGAAGAAGTCTTATTATCTCAATAGGAGGATATAAACTCTTTGCTCTTATTCCCAAGTACTAATAAAAAAAAAGTTTAAGGGAATCAGCATGATAAAGATAACCAATCAGGGCAAAATTAGTAAAACCATGTCAACAAAAGGTAAGAAATAAGTATGTCCTTCCATTTGTCCTCTTACTAATGCAGAGCCTTATAGGTATAGCGATTTATGGTTTGCAGATTTCGGTATGTTGTGATTTTATATGTCATTGCACAAATACATAGCTGTAGCTTAAAGACTAGAAAGAAGACGGGCAAGAAGCATCCTCAATTTAGATCAGCAAAAGAATAAGTTGTTTCACAAGGAGAGCAAAAGTATGCGAGTGGTGTTCCTTTGGAAAAGAAACAATGATGGATGATAGAAAAAGGAACAGCAAAAAAATGCAAATGCCGTTCCTTTTTAGAAAAGGAACGGAAAAAATAAAAAGGCTATAAAAAACACTCTAAATGCCAAAGAGGAACAATAGTAATAAAAAACGCTGCTTCTTTGAAGAAAAAGGAACGGTGGTAACCAAAAGGAACAACAGAAAACGTAATAATGCCGTTCTTTTGAAAAAGGAACAGCAGAGATCCCGAATGCTGTTCCTTTAGCAAAGGAACAGCAAAACAAGCAAAACCAATAAGAAACACGCAAATGCTATTTTTCGAAGGGCAAAATCGAACTTTATGAAAGAAAGGAACAGCAAAAATGACAAGAAGATTTTTAATTCAAACTTATGTACAAGAATCACTCAAAAAAAAACAAGAATTTATGTACAAACTGCAAAAAAGAAATGAACCCTTAATGAATTACAGGTGAGGAAGATTTCTCTTCCTCTCCTAAGATCTCCATATCAGTGTCTCGGCGTAGCTGCTGGCAGAAGGATTCCCGAGTGAGTGGTTTACGATAGAGACGGACTCGGTGGCCATTTACTTTGAATGCATATCCAGAACCGTCAATGGTGATTAGAGTAAGGGTTCCGTTGTCATGCACCTTCCGGATTTCGTATGGTCCCAACCATCGAGTCTGAAGTTTTCCAGGGAAGTCCTGAAACCGAGAATCGTATAACAAAGCCCAGTCTCCCTCGTGGAAGACTTTGTTCTTGATGAGCGCATCATGCCATTTGGCTCGCTACTGTTGAATCAATGCTGTATTTTGTAGTGCAGAGAGCCGAATTTCGTCTAATTCATTGATTTGCTGTAGTCGATTGAGTTGTGCCTTGCTTAGATCTAGGCCAACTTCTTGTGCTGTTCGCAGTGTTTGGATTTCGAATTCTATGGGAAAAATGGGTTGTTTTCCAAACACTAGTTGATAAGGTGAGTAACCGGTGGTGCTCCTCCATGTGGTTCTATATGCCCAGAGTGCTTCAGGTAGTCGGGTAGCCCAATCACGCCTATGTGAGGCAATGGTTTTTGTTAGGATTGATTCTATTATCTTATTGCTACTTTCTACTTGCCCATTTGCCTGTGGGTGATATGGAGTAGTGATCTTATGCTGGACATGATAATTGTTAAGTGTTGCAGCTAATTTATGCCCAACAAATTGTGGTCCTCCATCTGTAATTATTTCCCTAGGAAGGCCATAACGAACAAATAGATGGAACATGAACTGTATGACAGAATCCTCTGTGGCTCTTGGCAATGCTTCTGCCTCAACCCATTTGGTGACATATTCTGTTGCCACCAAAATATATGTTTTCTGATTTGATGAAGGGTTGATGGGTCCAACGAAATCAAGAGCCCACCGCTCGAATGGTTCGATGACTAACCGTGGTTTCAGAGGCATCTCATCAGCTTGACCAGGTCGTCCTGCTCGCTGGCAACTGTCACAGGCTTGGACAAACTTCTTTGCATCTTTGAAGATCGTAGGCCAGTAATATCCTGTCTGCAATACTTTATGTCCAGTCCTACGCTCAGCGAAGTGCCCCCCACACGGTCCATCGTGACAGGATTTTAGGATGTCAAAGATTTCATCCTCTCTAACACATCGCCTGATATGCATGTCTGCTCCTGTGTGAAACAAATAGCCTCCAATCCACGAAAATCGAGAACTTTTCTGAATAATCTGCTTGCGCTCATTAGGAGTTAAATGTTTTGGTAATTTACCTACTGCGAGGTAGTTGGCAACATCAGCATACCAAGGTGTTTGAACGGCAACAGCAAACAGGTGCTCATCCGGAAATTGATCTTCAACTGCTGCTGCATCGCTTGGTTTTGGTATTCTCGAAAGAAAATCGGCTACAGGGTTTTCTTTGCCAGGCCGATCCTTGATTGTGATATCGAATTCCTGCAATAAAATCAACCATCTAGTTATTCTGGCATTTGTGACAGGATTATTTGCTAAATATTTTATGGCAGAATGGTCTGTATACAAGATAACAGGATAGCCTGTAATATAATGTCTAAACTTATTGACAGCATGTATTACAACTAGGAATTCTTTTTCAGTAACAGTGTAATTTAATTCAGCAGGGGATAAATTTTTGCTGATGTAATAGATAGCATATGGTTTTTTATCCTCTTCCTGCCCAAGGACTGCGCCAATGGCTGTATCTGAGGCATCAGATGATATCTGGAATGGTAGGTCCTAGTTTGGTCCTCGAAGGACTGGGGCTGTGGATACAAGCTTCTTTAGATCCTCGAAAGCACGGTCACATTTGTCTGTCCAAAGAAAATCAACGTTACCAGTTAGTGCATATAACGGAGCAGCAATGTGCGAATAATGCTCTATGAATCGTCTATAATAACCTGAAAATCCAAGAAAGCTGCGTACCTCTGTTTGAGTAGTAGGAGTGGGAATAAGCAAAAGTATTTGGATTTTGGCCGGGTCTACTTGAATGCCGGCTGCTGAAACATAGTGTCCTAGGATAAGTCCTTCAGTCATCATCAAGAAACATTTTTCGTGGCTTAAGCAAAGCCTGGTAACAATGCAGCGTTGTAGGACTTTTTCTAGGGTGTCTAGAGCCGGATCAAAATCATCTCCATATGGTGTAAAGTCATCCATGTAAACTTCAAGTCCATCATTTATTAAATCTGCAAAAATACTAAGGATAGCCCTCTGAAATGTGGCAGGAGCATTACATAAGCCAAAAGGTAAAACTCGATAGGCAAATGTTCCCCAGGGGCAAGTAAAGGTAGTTTTATCCTGGTCTTCAGGGGCAATCTGAATCTGATTGTATCCACTGAAGCCATCCAGGGAAGAAAAGAACTTCTTCCCCGCTAAAGTGTCCAATACTTGATCTATGAAAGGAAGAGGAAAATGATCTTTTTGTGTTGCCTTGTTAAGTTCCCTATAATCCACACAAATTCTCCATTTCCCATTCTTTTTTGGTACCACCACAAGTGGAGAGACCCATTTACTATCGGAAATAGGGTATATAAAATTCACATCTAAAAGCTTCTGAAGTTCAGTTTTTACGACATCTTTTAGATGGGGATTAAGTCTCCTTTGCGGCTGACGCACAGGTCTGGCATCCTTTTCTATGTAAATGTGGTGTGTACATAACTGGGGATCGATTCCTTTCATATCAGGGTAGTCCCATGCAAATGCTTCTTGATATTTTGTTAACAAATGGATGAGCTTTGTTTCTTGTTTAGGTGTGAGATTAGCATTGATGTTTAAAGTTTTCCCCGGTGCAATTTCCACAGTTTTACTATGTGCAACAGAAGTAACAGGTATCGTTTGGTCATGAATATCTTTCAAGGGATCTTCTTCCAATTCATTATCAAATGTTGCTTCTATCATGTGACACTGTGTGCGAGGTTCAGTTTGAGTAATGAAATTATTAATGGCATCGTCTTCTATTTGATCTTTGAAATCGAGTGCCTCTTGTATAGTTAATGGAGATCTGATGTTATCAGTAAGATATGATACAAGGTGCTTATTAGTTTTAATCATTGTGACACTTGGCTGCGCTGGAGGATATAGAACTAAATTTTTGCTATTTGGTCCTCTGGTTATGGTCATATTTCCCTGCCGACAGCCAATATAGGCATCGGCAGTAGCGAGCCAAGGTCTATCTAAAATTAGCGGGTGTCCATCAAGTCGGGTTTTTGGATTAATTATCAGGAAATCGGTTGGATACTCCCAGGATTCTACAGAGACCATGACATCATGTAGAGTACCCTCTGGTCTAACCACAGATCGATCAGCCAATTCCAACAGAGTGGAGGTGGGTTCTACAGATGTAATGCCGAGCTTTTGGCAAGTTGTGGTCGTTAAAATATTAATTGCATACCCTAGATCAACTAAGGCATTAGATAGGGTCTGACCATAAATTTGAACAGTTATAATTGGGTTCCCGGGGTCTTCATATTTAAGGGGTGTTTCTCTTCCAGACAATAGGTCAGATAAGGTACCGACTACTTGGACTCTTGGATTATTTGTTATATTCCTCCTTGGTTTCTTTATGCACAATTCCTTTATAGTTTTGGCGTATATGGGAATGTCTTGAATGGCTTGGAGGAATGGAATTTTTATGTACAGATTTTGTAACTCTCCCAGAATGTCAAAGTCAGGATATTGTATGGTTCGAGGTATGGCTAATCATTCTGGGAACGGAGGAGAGGATGTGGTTGCTTGATTATTAGTTTGTTGCTTATTTACATCCTCTTGTTGTGACTGATGTTCTCTGGGTAACTGATCTTCAATATGAACTGTTTTATCTCCCTCAGTTTCAATTATACGCCCAGATCTTAACTGAAGGTCATTGCACTCCCTTAAGTCAAGTCCTGCTTCTGGTGATTCTATGATTTGAATGGATTGGACCTGCCTGTTGTTTGGATTGGGATCGGGTTGGGCTGGGAGTTGCGGCCTCAAGTTAGACTGGGGATTTTGTTGTAGAGCTGGCAAAGTAGGCTGAGGGAGCGGAATAGTTCCAGCTGGGTGGTACATCGGTCTTTGCCAGCTTGTCTGCCAGGGTGAACTTTGTGAAGTAGAGGGAGTCCATTGTGAAGGATACGGGCCATTTTGCCAATATGGTGGAGTGTATGGGAAATTCGGCCAACCAGTTTGGCTTGTTTGATTCAGCCATGGATTTGAAGAAGGAAATGATTGTGGTGACCAGTTTGTAAATGGGGTTTGAGATTGATTTTTCCACATACCATATTGTTGAGCATTATATTGTGGGTTTTGAAAGAAAGAGGTTGGGTCTGGAAACATACCAGGTTGTCTCGGCTGCCACGGGCGGCGCTGGTTGATCGAATTCACCGATTCTGGTTCTTCTTCTGCTTCCTTATATACCGCTTTCAATCCAGGAAGTGAGGGGCAACTTTCCGTAAGGTGATCTTTTGTACAGATGGCGCATGTTTGGACTTTATCTAATGGACACTCCTTGTGGCTGTGTTTTTTTCTGCATCGGGGGCAGAAGATTTCCAAATTCTGTTCTGCCTCCAGCTGCTTCTGTTTAGCCTGCACAATATCAAGTTGTGTAGTTAGTGTCCCCATAATATCAGTTTTAAAATTTTCTAATAAATTCCCAATTTCTGCACGTGTTACTCCTTCTGCTGATACTTTGTTATCTCTTGCAAACCGATCATATTCTGTCGGTTTTATTCTTGTGCTGCCTCTCGAACTCCCGATACATAAGTCAAGGATGTCAGTAAAATTCTCTTGATAAATATCCCCTTTGCCCATAATGTTTAATGTTTCAATCCATTGTTCCTTCATGCCCCTCATTAATGCAGTTTTTAACACATTATCAGGTAAAGGTAGTGATGCATAAGGAGATCTTTGTAGGTTGTACTGAAAACGTTCCACATACTCTTCTAGTGTTTCATTTGGTCTGGCTGACATTTGAAATATTTCGTCTTTTAATTCTCTAGACCTACAATAATCCTGATATTTCTTTAAGAAGGATTCTTTCATTTGATCCCAATTGTTGATAACCCCGCCACCTAGCCCCATAAACCATCTTAAAGTAGCCCCTTTCAATGTAGAGGGGAATAATTTCAATTTTTGGGGATCGGTGGTGTAATCGTACCCCCGACATAACACATCGAATTCGAATAGGAATGCATCCGGATCTTCCGATGTGAGTCCGTGAAATGTAGGGATATGCTAAAGAGGGATAGCTTTCATGGGTGCATTTGCTGCAGAATCCACTATAGGATATTGTAATGTAGAGGTTTGAGTATTTGGCTGGTTTTGGGTGTTTGGTTGGTTTTGAGCCATGGAATCGAATATATGCCAATAACCTTCTGGGATATCTAAGAGGGTATTCCTAGGTTGGGTGGGAACGGTTTTGACAGGGATTTTTTTAACAGCGCTTCCTTTATCTGGAATAATGGGAATACCAGGTGTTTGAGGAGATTGAATCTCTTCAACAATGACTTTCGCAGCACTTCCCTTATCTGGGCTATCTAATGGCCGATTTGTTTCAAGAGGAGATTTTGGTTCCTTGATTTCCCCTGTTTCTCCTTCTCCTTCACAAAAGTTGCTAGAGTTCCCTTCCTGCAATAATTCTGGAGTGGAATTTTCAACTTCTTGAAAGTCCTGCTCCTCAGTTTGACTATGCACCTCAGCACAGGCTACAGATGGTGATCCTGTGGCCTGAAGGGAACTAGTAGGCGGTTTGGACGTGTTTTTCTTGAAGCCTACCGATGGCTGAGACTCTGTTTTCTTATAGATTTCGTCTATGAAGGTCGTTCGGCCAAGGGTCACCGGCCCCTTAGCTTTTTCAGGTTTGGATGGGGGTTTGATATTCTTTTCTGGTCTTTTCTGCTTAGTCATGCACTCAAAAAAAAAATGAACTACCAACTTCTATTCAAACAAGCAAAAACAAATCTGTTAGGAAAGCGGATAGTGAGCAGGTCTTTTACATGCTCCGCACGTAGGTTCTTACCTTCCGTTTTTAGGATCCAACTCCTCCCTAGCAGGCTTGTACACCACTCTGAAAAAGACAAATGGCTTCACTCTTTCCCCGGCAACGGCGCCAAAATGTAGAGCTATAAAAAGGGTCTCTTTCACCTCTAGTTACCTCACATTAATATGTCAACCCGAGAGCGTTTTGTCATTACAAAGAGTGACTCAATCCGAGGCTCATTTGTCAGAGTAATGCTAGTAGTACAGTGCTTAAGAAATACAAGAGTAAACGGATGCTTAACTGAAATTAAATTACTTTAAAGAAATAAATCACACACTCAGAAAACTCAATAACTTATCAGTCAAGGGTTCGGCAATGATAACCCATCCCTTCGGAAACTGATGGAAACGAGACTAGAGCATAAGCCTGGGAGCTAGACAGTGACTGCCAATGCTCACTACAGCCTTAGATCATCTCTCACACCAACACATCAAATGCAGATAAATAGAACAGCAAAGGAAATAAAGAATTAACAGCAATTCGGAAATGGAACAGCAACTCTAAAATGGAACAGAAATTGAATAACTAAGTCCCGCGGGTTATAACCAAACTTCAAGCTATACACTCTTTGCAATCAAAGAACACTCTGTCACTCTAAAGGCGATTCACACAGATCTCACTAAAGGAACAACAACAACGATTAATGAATTATGGAACAATATTGATCAATCGGAAACGCACACAATACGGAATTAACAACAATTCAGGAATGGAACAGCAACTCTAAAATGGAACAGCAATTGAATAACTAAGTCCCGCGGGTTGTAACTTAACTCAAATACTCTCTATGCAATCAGATAAAATTCTTTCACTCTAAAGATGATTCACACAAATCATATTAATGGAACAGAAACAACGATTAATGAATTATGGAACAATATTGATAAATCGGAAACGCACACAATACATTAGAATAACAATCAACAGAAATACAATTGTGCTTTTCAATAGAACGCTATTGTTACTGAATCCAACGATTGTAAAGAATACTGCCTCAACAAATGTAAAACACGAATGTTCAGCATAACAGCTCCGTAACAAGACAGTAAGAACATGCAATTAACTCCGAAAAGGATTAATAACTTGATGCAGAGTCAACACAAGATTCTGTTGGTAAAAACATCAATGATTCGAACTTGAACAGAGCATATAATATGAACTTGTAAATCATATCAAATTATCAGATAACAATAATAAACAAACCACACAGAAGTAAAGCCGTAATGGTACAGAAGCAAGTGTCCTTCGGGGCCGGGCCCTTAGCCTCCAAGGATACACCGCTTTAAGTTAATGCAGACGCGAAGATGGAATAATCACCACGCTTCTATTAATGCATCGATCAGAAATACATCGAACCAGTCCTCAACAAAACTTAATAACCAAAGCTGATGTCTTACAGAAGATTACATAGAACGTATCCTATCTCTCTATTTCTCTCTATCTATCCATATATCTCCCCAAGCTAACAGTGCTATCTCTTTATATAAAAACGATGGCGGAGATGTCCAAGTGACAAGGTAAATAAAGCAGCGATCCCTCAGGATCGAAGATCCTGAGGGATTCGCCAAACAGTTAACTCTTCATCCTGTCTTTTCAGTTGTGCTGAGCTGGTGTCCTCTCCTTCTTTTCCGAGCCGATTTGCTTTGATCTGTTTCTCTTTGTTTGCGTTCGGTTCTCGTCTAGAGAGACAGTAGTTATCTCCACTTTGTCCTTTCCTTTGGAGCGGCAACTCTTCGTTTTCTCCTTTTCCTGTATAGAAAATAACCATTATCAGTGACTAAGTTATACACATCAATTCTCACATGTTTTGTTATAGTTTCTTATTACTTTCCAAATTCATGATACAAAAGGTTCACAAATTCTATTAAAAAGCCACTGAAATAATGATCAAAAGCATACCTTTTTAGTACTCCACAAGAACCTACGTGTCGCTCTAATGAACTTGAGCGAGCTCACCAATGTCCTGATGAGACACTTAGAAGTTTGAATTTTTGGGTGTTCCTTTAGGGTCTCTTTAGCTACATAATCACTGGGCAGTAAGACGAGAGGTAAGAACCTGCACATCGCTCTCACGAACTTAAGCGGGCTCACTGCTATAGAAACTGAAGCACATATAGGATGAATTGATACACATAGGGCCCATGTGTGCTGGTAGGATGATATAAACATCTACAAACACGCCCCTAATCTACTGACTACAGGAAGGATGGGTCAGAAGAAGGAAAAGAAGAGTGTAGATTTGGGAAGAAAGACATTCTTTGGAGATCTGATCTCAAGGGAAGAAAAGGAACAGTCCACGTCATACAGAGAGAATAGGAATACAGGACCACAAAGAGCAGCTACCATATTAAAGCCTGGGCCATCGATGTCTTCCGTGTCTGGACCTAACCACCATTTGAAAAACATATCCACTCCTGATATCAAGAATCCATATTCAAAACAACAGTGGAAAATCATTGATCAGGATCTAAGAATTGAAGGACACGGAGAGACCAGTGGGGAGCATCAGGGACCTAAGGAACAACGTTTAATTGATCATCATTTGGACACTAGTAGTGATGTTAAGCAACTGTTCCTGGAACAACCTGATCCTTTTATTTACCAATATCCATCAAACTCTGAGGTCAGTTCATCCCATCAGGAAGAATCAACCATGGGGGATGTGAATGTCAAGACAGATAGCTCTGTTACTTTTGAATTCCCAATAGTAGTAACACAGGATGACGGTCCTATGAAGAATATTCCTTTATCATCCCTACCATCTTTTCAAGGGATGGCTATTGAAGACCCTAATACCTTTCTGTTCGAATTCGATGTGCTGTGTAGAGATTATGGCTACACTTCAAACGCCCAAAAGCTGAAATTATTCCCTGCTACTCTGAAAGGAGCAGCATTAAGATGGTTCATGAGACTGGGTGTTGGCACGATTCGAACCTGTAATGACATGAGGGAGGCCTTCCTCTTTAAGTATCAAGATTACTATCAAACCAGGGATTTGAAGGACAAGATATTCAGAATTGCACAAAAGGAGGGGGAAAGCCTGGAAGACTATATGGAGCAATTTCACTACAATTTACAAAGGTCTAATTTCAACAACTTAGACCCAGAAATTCTAAAGCCAATATTCTTAAGAGGTATAAGAGATGATTTTCTGTAGCATATGAACCTATTGGGAAAAGGGGAAATATCGCAAGAACCACTTGACGAAATAATGAAGCTTTGCCTGTGTAGCTCAAGAGGATTGGTCAAAGGGAAAAGTTCAGTTCGAGACCCTTCGGTCCGGATACAGAAGTCCATGAGTGGAGGAGTAACTAGAGTAGATATCGTAAATCTATTTAAGGATTTTAAAATCGACCTCCATAGTAGTCTCTCTGCCCAAATTACTACGATAAAATTTAAGAAGGCACAAGCAGAAGTTGAAGCATCCTTATCAATATTCTGTCCCCGATGCAGAAAGAAAAATTTGGAAGGAGAATGTGGATTGAATAACGTCAGTCTATGCAATATCTGTGAGTTGGCACATTCTATGAATCAGTGTCCTGAATTGCCCAAAATGAAGGCAGTACTTCAAGAATCAAGCGAGGATTTCCAGTCTTCTTATTTCATCGGATCAAAGAAACCATGGCAGCCATGACCTATAGGTATGCCTTTATATTTTTCCTCTTTTTATCCTTGGAATAATGTTTATAATAGTCAGCAATATCCAAGGCAGTATCTATAATATTCCAAATTTTTCCCGCAATAAATTGGAATATGAACTTTTGCTACTTTTGCTTAGGAGGTGAATAATTGGGTGAGAAGGCCCATTCATAATAAAAACTTAGATAAAATCCCTCTAGTCTGAAAGGGGATTATCTTTGGAACTAGATTTCACACCTTCATGTGTGAAAGGGGACATTTTGCAAAGAGGCTTGGTTAATTTTGACCAAGTCAAACAACGCAGAGGTATGAGGTGGAGAGCACTTATGGGACAATGCAGAGATAGAGGAGGGGATATTCCTTGAAGGAGGAAACCATAATAGAGTGGGACCCATGGATAGGAAACTATCATGTGTTTAAAAGGAGGACAAGGTAGCCATTGTTATTCATTCTTTGATTATTCATTTCATGTCTATTCAGACATTGTGCATTCTTTTGTTGTTTAGCAAGAATTGCCGGGGAATTCCTATTTAGGGTTCCTTATCCTTCTTGAGAGGCCTCTTGAGGGATTATTCTTCATTCTCTACATCTCTTGGCTCAAGGCCAAAGCATCCTCCTCCAAGACAATTTTATTGCTATAGCAGCATAATTCTATGTTGCAGGGTGTTGCAGTGGAGACTTCACAACACCTCTTCCATCTCTTGTTTTTTAAAGGGAGAGTCTTTATTTCCTTTGGAGGATCAGATTGGAAGACATTGGAGCTTATTGCAGATATTTTCATTGGGCCAAATCATTCCCTTGCCCCTACAGCACAGTTTTCTTCAGTAATTGCGTTATTTTCATGGTGCATTTGCTGTGGGGTTTTGTATTCTTGATTGGAGGGTGAGATCTCAAGTGCAAGGATCAACCTTCCACTTTGGAGATCCATTGGAGGAGGTATACTTCATATTTCTTATCATCTTCAGCCTTCTCTATTGAGTTCCAGATTTGAGTTGCAGCTGCTACCCAACAACTTCAACATTTTTTCCATTTTGTATATTTCAGCCAATCCTCTGGAGGATTGATGTATTATTGCTTCTAAGGGTTAGAGATTTTCTCCCCTATTGTATTCGAGCCATATCTTGTCATATATTTCATTTATCATGTAATATGGAGCAGTAGCTCTTATAAACTGTGTCCTCTTAGCCTGGGTTTATGCAGAAATAGCAGTGTTCCTCTATTTTCATGTACATGTCTTGTTGAGGCTTGCATTGCCTTCCTTGAGTGGATATTTCCTCAAGAACTTGTACTTAATTTTCTGCTATAAAATTATTTGTTGGCTATCTACATCTTCTTGTTCACAACTCATAAAATAATGTTGTTGATCTACTGCATGTTCATACATTTGTTGCAGTCCCTCATCAGGCACTTTTAGAGGACATATAGTAGTGGGAGATATGTTTAACCACTCTAGAAGGGTTTATTTGGAGCCTCCTCTTGGATTTAGAACTTAGACACATTTTTCTAAGGCATCCAATTCCTAGTTTCAATTCTTGTAGTAGCCATTGCCGGAAAATGTGTTTTCCAGTCATGCCTTGCTAGCTGTCCCGAATTAGGAACATTACAGTGGTATCAGAGCAAATTTCTTGGCTCAGCCTGTGAGTCTAAGCCCAAGAAGATTAGAATGTTGAAGAAGATGAGATTTCTCTCATCAGTATTCAGATCCAGAGAATACCTCTCTAAGGAGGTCAAGAAGATTGAAGAAATAGAAGATGAAGGACCATGCACTTCCTATTCTCATCAAGAAGAAGACATTGAGCATGGAAGACACTTGGATCATGAGAGCCTGAGTGATTACCTTGTTGAGTACATATATCAACCTAGAGCCTTCAAGGAGACTCTAGATTTTCCACATTTCATCCAGTTGAAGGAAGAGAAGAGACCCTGCAGCAGAAGAGAAATCAAAGGCAATAGATTTCTGTTGTCTACCTTTGATGGGTTATCTACAACAAGAACTTGGGTGGGAAAGTTGGAGGCATTTTCCTACTGAATCCTATAGTAGGGAAAGAAGTTGTTGAAATATCAGTGCTGCACTTGGAGGGTGAAGCTTATGTTTGGTGGTGCAGCCACTTGAGCCATGCAAGGGTGAAAATTTTTGTAGAGTTTACTCAAAGGTTGATCCAAACCTTTGATGGAGAAAGCACAAAGGAGGGAAAGCTCACACCACTTAAGGAGCTTTGTCCTAATGTTTTCACACCCATGGAGGAGAAGCCACATGCATCAATAGTCAGGGCAGTGAACACTTTGGAGGAAGGGACTCTTGCAGCCCTACAAGAAGTTCCAAATTCACATCAAGGTATGAAAATATTTCCACAATCTATTGTTGTAGCAACTTCTTTTGATAATTGTGGAGATTTAATTTTACATAACCAAGGGTCAAATCACACTGCTACCATAGAGCAGCTTGGTTGCATTGCGCTATGCAACATGGAAACATTCAAGAAGGAAGAAAACCACCATTCTCATGAGTCATTGTTGGGTTGTACATCACACTTGAGGTTGGGGTTTGAAGACTTGAAGGATGATAGTAGACATCTTGGAGTGAGAAACCCTTTCTCCTTTCAAGATGGCACTTTCTCAATGAGCTCCTCTTAGCTCAAGGAGGAGCTTCTACTTTTAGCAGATCCAATACCTCATTGGTTTTGGAGGCCTATTGTTGAGAGAGAGGTCTCATGGAGAGATCTCATCTGAGGTGAACTTCAACACACCATGGAGTGAAAATACTTTCTTCCTTCATCACAGGAGAAAATAGAAGATTGAGTACATCTTCAGATCGATAACATCTCTCATGCTTGTGTTGGACATTCCTCGAGCCATACACATCATGATGGGAGGCTTTTTCCTACCACCTATTTCAGTCCTTATAGGGTCTCACTGATCCTTGAGAAGATTGCATTTCAAGATCCCATGAAGTGCAAAGACAGAGATTTGGTTTGGGGGAATGGTAGCCCTCATGGGAGGAGTACCAAGATGAAGAAAAGGAGAAAGCATCCACAAGTGATTGAGTGGATGTGGTTGATGAGCAAGGAGCTAGGAGGCTACTTACATATTTATGATACCGAGTAGCAGGAGGCTTGGTTGCGCTGGTTACACTTGAAAGAGTTTGGCCATCACTTGGCATACACTCTTCCTAAGAGTAGAAGGAAGGAGGAGAGATGGCATGATACTTGCATCATTGGGCAGCATAGAGTATGGATTCATGGTATTGATGTGATGTTCATATCATTCATTTTTCCTTCATCACATGAGTTGTATGATGAAAGTATGGGGAGCCAGCAAGATATTTTGTTGCTTTGCTTGTTCTTGGGAGAGTAAGAGCAGATTTTCTCTCACACTTGGCATAATTTTGCAGGAGGAGGAGATGGAATTATCTCCTTAGTCTTTGATTATTTGGGAGCACTTCCATCCTGGGAAGTATTCCATATTTTTTTCATCATTATTAGAGGAATCTTTGACAAGGAGCATGTCAAAGAACAAAGCATTGTATTGACAGGAGCTTATTTGCATGAGCTCACAGCTCTGTCACTTTGGAGCAGAGATTTATGGATGGAGTGTCCCCAGGATCGCTTCACATTGTATGCACTTGGTGAACAAGGAGGAGGTTATGATTGTAGAGTGGTGGATAGAGGCATCTATCACTATGACATATTCTTCTTGACTTGGGTTTCCAAGCATGAGGAGGATTATCTACTTGCAGCACATGGGTCATTTTTCTTCATAGCATGCCAAAACACTATGGAAAACTCATTCATGAGTCCATGTACCATCTAAATTCCCACATATGGTAAGAATTTTATTTAAACATTCATTAACTTGCACACTCTAACCATTACTATGCAGTGCATTGGTTCACAAGAGGGCAAGCTTGTCAAATTGCTCCATGATCATTATTGGGCCAATCTATATGATGGAGGCAGCCATCTCTTATGTGGCCTTGGGAAAATGTCCTATCATCACATGTATGTTCATTTGTTGCATTCAAACATGTACCATATGAAGACATGCATGATTAACCATGTAAAAAGAAGCATATTGCCTGGTACTTTTCCCAAGCAGCAGCTTGTAAAACTGCGTTGCACACACCTAGGAGATTGTTGGTATCTTCAATCAACACATGAAGCCTGTCTGCTCAACTTAGTGTTCCTAAATTGAGGTCATAAATTGTCAACCAGGGTTAGTAAACTGTTGAAGTGAAGTGCACTATATGTGCCTAGGTATTTGTTTCTCACTACGTTGTGTTTAGTGTTTTTTCTAATGTTTTTGGTTTTGTGTTTTTATTCTAAGAGGGAAAAGAACTAAGTTTTGGAAAAGAGGAGTTGTTGGTCACACTAAAACAGAGCAAAACCTATTCTAAATTATGTATGGCTCTTGAGAACAGAAAATGCAATACTTTAACAAGAAAAATAACTCATAGAAAAAACTCAATAACTCACAACATGAACTCAATAACTCATAACATGAACTCAATCCCATTCATTCATTAGAAATATGTTGGAATAGCTTGAAAAGGATAAGTTAGTTCCATGAGGTTCTTCTAAGTAAACAACCACCTACAAGATCACAGAGAAAATCTTATCCATGGCTAGAAATTTGTTGGAACATATTTGGAAAAGATAGTCTACAACACAGTGAGGAAATCTACTCTAAATTAACCTATGACACTGAAATTAATCCATTCTGCAACTTAAATTGTCACTACTAAGCCTTATTCGGAAATTAGAAGTCTTTTGGAATAGTTTTGGGAAAAAGGCTATTTGCACAATTATAAGAGATTACAGAACAGTCAAGGCCTTGAACTGATATCACTACTTCTTGTCCATATGATGATGTATTGGAAGAGATTAATAACAAGAGTAGTTTGTAAATAATGAAGGCCGTGAAGTCTAATTCAACTAGCTAATCAAACTTGAAATACAGTGACTATAATTAAACTAGAATGCAATTAAACTAACTTGAAACACAGTGAACAGAAACTGAACTAGGGTGCTATTAACCTCCGGAGTATTACAACTAGACTAAAAACACAACTAATCACTGAAATGTTTCAGCTCTGTCTCATTCGGGGTTAGTGGTATTTTGGAATAATTCATTGAATAAGACTAGCTGTAACATGTGATGTAAATGAGCATAAAAACATAAAGTTCAAAAAAACGCAGTAAGCTTTGAAACACCATAGCTATGTCTCATCCAGTGTTAGTGATATTTTGGAAGAGATTAATAAGAACAAGATTAGTAGTTACAACTGATGTAATTGAGCACAAAAACATAAAGTTCAAAGAAATGCAACTAACTCCTAAAATACTACAGTTATATATCATTCAATATTAGTGATATTTTGGAATAATTCGTAAGAACAAGACTAGACTGTAGCATCCAATGCAAGTGATTATAAAACACAAAGTTCAGAAAATTGCTTAAACTAGGAATGCAACAAGGCTAAAGTTACTTATCTAAAAAATGTGCACAAAGCTTCTCGGGCAGTAGGGGCTTTCTACCACCGGATTAGCTTACAAATATCCTCAATATTGCCTCAGATCTTGCAATAAAGTGGTGATTCTTTCATTAAAGGAAAAGTATTTTAAAAAAAACAGAGTATTACGGTCTTCTGAGATCTAGCAACAAAACATAAATCTAGTTAGCCGTTTCTCGGTCTCCCGAGTCATTCTTATAAGAAAATTACATAAATTCCCTTGAGATAAAATAAGAATAAATTTCTTTCCCAACTAAAATCAAATTAGAACTCTGGTGGTGGTCTCGTACTATGATTAAAGACATCTGTACAATCCTTGTCCTATTAGAAGTCTATCTCCTAGTTTTGGTTTCCCACGTGCATAACCACCTGTAGAATTCTGATCAGACTTCGTAGGGAGCAAGGAATGATGTGGATGATGTCTGGAATTCACCCATATTTTTTTTTCTTTGAGGTGACACCTGGAACCTATGAAAACATGAAGACAGCTGCATAATCGGAAACTAGCTACAGAATGGCTGCATTCTGTAGCTAAGTCTAGTAAAAAATTACTACAACAAAAAACCATAAAAGTGTAGCAAGTTAGTCATTATATACATTCTTAAAGAAAATTTAATTAATCCTATTGATCATTTAAGTCTATAATTGATAAGGAACAAAGGAAATGAAGTGAAATGTGGTGGAAGAAAAGGACATCTTTGGGGCTCAACATACCCCCACTGCAAAGTTTTTGCATGTCCTCATGCAATCAACCCATATATTCTGAGACTTCTGCTAGGACATCTAGGCTCCTTCTTCTGCTTTGCTTGATAGTTAATGGCTTCCTAGGATTCTTTATGACCAACTTGAATCTCAAATTTATAAGTACCCTACTCAACTTTTTGTTTTTCTTCTTCAATTTCTCACTAGCCTTGTACAAATTTTCCATTTGCAGAGAGAGAGTTGTATTCATATCACTTTTCAGCTTAACCTGCTCCCTTAAAATGTCATTCTCATTCTTGATATGCCTATTGATTACTTCTAACTCATATTTGTCTCTTCTTAGTACATCAATTGTAGATTTTGGTGGGCTAGGAGTTCTGTCTCTACTTTTTGAGGCTCTCTTCTCTAATGTCTCAACATAATTATAAATTTGTTGTTGTGCTGGGTCTATCTCTGGAGCTCCTTCATCAATATCCTCTTCATATTGGTACTCAGGTGATCTAGCAGTTGGTATCTCTTCATCCTCAATGTTTATGATTCCCGTTTTTCTAATCCCCGTTTTCTTCAATATACCTCTAAGTATGTGGCTTCTTCTTGGTTGAGATGGTTCTTCACCTCTCTCCTTGGCATACCTTCTTATCATCTTCTCTTTTTTAAGCTGTTTCCTAATTTCAGTCAATTTCTCATAAATTATCTCTTCACTGTCCTCTTGTATAGACTTACCAGTTTTAGTTTCAACAGCTTCGGAAATTTTCCTTCTCCTGCTTCTTCTTGTAGGCTTGCCTTCAGATGGAGGTTCATTGGGTTCTTAAAAGTGATTCCTCACTAGAAACTCATCCCAATTGTCTCCCATTTTTCTCAAATGATGTTCAATTAGGATTTTAACTAGGTTGTGGTGGTACAAAGTGGTTTCCAGGAATTGAACCCTTTGTTGTACATTAGAGGCCATTCTCTTCAGACTATGAAGTAGGAAAAACGGTAAATTGATTTCTTCATATAAGAAATGCATCATTAACCGAATATGATAAACATAGAGGGTACCAAACCTTCCCTCAAAAGTTATAATTTTTTGCAAAATGAGCAACATATTCCGCCATTTATTCTTCAGCGCTGAGCTAGGAATACCCTTCTTAAAAATGGAAACATCCATACTTGGTGTTTTAAGCATTTGCCTCCATGCCTCATTATAAAATTCCCTATTTTTGAACCACCATTCTCCTTGCCTGGGTAATTCCATTTCTTCTGCAATGAAAGCCTTTGTAATAGTGAATTTAATATCTCCTATTTCGACCTCTACTCCATTGAAGGACCGTGCAAATGTTTTAGTTAGCTCCTTATGAAAACCATTAAATTTTTCCAAGAATTGTAACCACCCATCCTGCTATAGCATTTATATGATTTGTGGATAACCCTCCAAGTACTTGGTTTCAACTGGTTCAGATCTTACTATGAGACCCATAGCTTCTCTTTTCAACCTTCAATTTACTGCCCTTCTATCCACTGTGGAAATGGCTGCTAAAGAGTTGTTTTTTCCCCAAAGATGTTGCTCTCTGTTTATGCAGTAGGAATTAGCTACGGAAGGGTGATTTGAAGAGGTTATAGAATGAGTGAAATGTAGTGAGGGTGATTTACACGAATTAATGAGTTTTATAACCATCATGGGAGAAAAGACCACGGAAACATTTCGTAAGCAATTCAAAATCATCACTGAATACTTCGGCTGGTGACGTGACTGATTAGGTAACTTCAATACTTAACCGTTAAGTTTTAAATGATGATTTGAAATGGTGGAGTGGAAGGGATTTTTTCCAAAGTTTCTATGATAGGTTTAATAGGCATGATCAAAACGAATAATTAAAACAACTTTTTGAATCATACATGACCTAACTATACTATAACTTTCATATTCTGTCATCATAATAATTTTACAATTTTACCTTTGCCTTTCCTTTATTTTTTTATTTTTATTTTTTTTGGTGGTTTTGATATGCTTGGTCCTCCTTTGAAAATCATTGATTCTTCAGTCTTCATAATTCCTTTAATTTTGCTTGTTGTCCTAGGTGTACAGGATCAATTTGCTGATGATCAAATGATTACTGGATAGTTGCCTTCTGGATATTTGGTTGCAGAATGTCTAGCTAGCTGCAGAATGTCTGACTGACTGCAGAATGTACCTGTAGGAACTTTGAAACATGAAATGAAATGATTTGAAACATGGATGGAGTGTAGTATGAAATTGGTCATGAAATATGGTGGAATGGATTATAAGTGAGGTGAAATGTAATGGAATGAAATGAATTACAATTGTGAAGTGGAATGAAACATAAAAAGTGGTCTGCAATTCATAACTTGTAGCACTCAATCTGTAGAAAGAGATCAAATTTAGAAATCTGAGATGGAAATGAAATGGACCATGGAATGGAATGAATGAAGTATGGATGAATGGAATGAATGAAATATGAATGAATGGAGTGAATGAAATATGAATGAAATGAGACATGGTGGAGTGAAACTTATGATTTTGTAATGACTGCTTGTAGAAAAAAAAACAAATATGAAAAGCTAAAGTGTCAGAAGGATTCTGATTTTCACTTTATCTTTTCTGTATAAACATGCTAATTAGTGATTAGTTTTCATGTTTATACTTTATTATTTTTCTTCTTCTTCTTCTCTTCTCTCTCTCTCTTTTTTTTTTTATGCTTTTGAATTCAGAAAATTCAACTAAGTTGATGAAGAAGAAAAATTCTTCTTCATTAACTTCACATCACTGTTTTCCTATAATCTCTTGACAAATTCTTCTCTTAAAAGTGGCATATGATAAAACTTCAATCTATGACCATTTACAAGAAAAGTGACCTTCTCTTCATCTATTGTCCTAATTTTTATTGCTCCATTGTCAAAAATTCTTATAATTTCATATGGCCCAAGCCAATGTGTTTGGAATTTACCTTGAAAATACTTGAACTTTGAATCAAACAAGAGAGCCCATTCACCTTATTTGAACTTCTTTTCCTTGATGTACTTATCATCCCGAACACATCTCCTAATGATAAAATCTGGACCTGCTTTGTATAACTCATTAGTAGCCCATGAATATTTTTCACTGTCATAAATGATCTTTCTTTTGTCTCTTGCATTCATTATTGAAGGAAATTTCCCTGAAACTAAATAATTAACAATGTCAGCAAACCAAGGAGTTTGAGTAGAATTTGCAAAAAGATATTCATCAAGGAATTGATCTTCAACTGGGGTATTGTCTTTGATGTTTTGGAGTCTAGATAGTAAATCAGCTATTGTGTTTTGTTTTCCAGGCCTATCTAGAATGGTAATGTTGAATTCTTTTAAAAGAAATAACCATCTTATTGTTGGAATATTGAAAATTCTAAACACATAGTAGAATAGAAATTCCCTTCCTTTAACACAGAGAAAATATTAAAAATTTCACTCAAATGAGACAGAGTTCAACACTGAAAAAATTCTATTTCATTCACTGTAAAAATCTATTACAATAAAAAAACTTCTTCCTCTATGAGGGATTACAAAATGTTGGACTGTTACAAGACACAGTGCCAAGCAATACTTTTCTCTGTCTCACACAGAAAATACTCTGTTCTCTCTTCAAAACAATAAACGCACTGTTGTGCAACTTCAAACTTTTACACTCTGCTGTGTGTAAAAACTTCTTAAACTTACAATCTGTCTTTTACCCTTTTTATACACTGCTGTGTAAATAAAATTTTAATAAAAAATTACACGGTAAAATAAAAATTACATTCACGGCCCTCTTTTTTTTTGTTTTGGCTTTCGGGCCTTTTAAACTTTCCAGAACATAACATTTAAAAATAAAACATTAAATATATATATTATAAATGTTAAAAACATTTATAATATATATTAACCTTAGTAAAAATAAATTTTACCGAAGGTCTTTAAAATTTTTATGAAACTTTACGGATTTCAAAAAGCAAATCAAACTCTTTTGTAAATGCTCTTCGCGTTCCAAATTGGGATGATGACGTAGGCCCAAATTGTTATGTGAATTTCAAATTAAATTCACACTATAAAAATTCGGGTCTGGATTTTGCTTGCTGACGTAAGCTTCAAAACCAACGCGATTCAATACATTTTTTTTACTCCACGTGGCCCTTTCAATCAATCAAAAAACTGGCGGTGAATTTCTGAGCTTTGAATGTGGTGGTTGCAAAATTTAAGAAGCGATAAGAACAACATTGAAGTTTTCTGGTTGCGTGGTTTGAAACCACAATCTCGTCAATGTTCAGGCGGTTGTTGCAGAGATATTTAAACAACAACTTGCAGACTTCATTAAAGGTAGATTTTTAATTTCTGGCTTGCGTGCTCCAGAGAAACTCCTGTAGCATTTATCCTTCTCTGCGTTGCCGCAGTTGAAGTTAAAATTCAACACTCCCCCTTAAATTCAACTGCTGGGTTTTCTAGCATACCCAGGCATTTCCTGAAATGTTCAAAGCTTTTCTGCGCAAGTGGCTTTGTGAGGATATCTGCAAATTGATCCTCTATTCTGCAATGTTGCAAAACTATTTCACCATTGGTAACCAATTCACGTATGAAGTGAAATTTGGTGTCAATGTGCTAACTACTGTAACTGAATTTTTAGACAATGTAATGGGCCAGGCTATTGTTCATGGCTCATCACTTTATGCTGCTCTTGTACAAACTTCTTAACATCCTTCTCATCCAAACGCTTGACATGTAGCTGCTTGTGGTACGCCACATATTACGCGCCTGCAGCATGGCTTGATACACCGTTAGGCATTTCTTGAAAGCCCATGAAATGGCTCTGAACCATGCGACATAACGGAAGTGCTCTTGGATCATCAACACTTCGGTAATCAACGTCATTTGTAACCAACTAAATCCGAACATTCTAAAGTAGTATATAGTACAAACCTTTTTTCGCATTTAATATACCTCGAATTGTTTCTTTGCACCGCCAATGTGCATCTTTGGCTTTTTCCATGAATCTGGAAATCAAACTAACAACATGCATTATATACGAGACTAGTTGCTCAAATACATGAAACATTATTTAATATGCTCTTGTACAAGCTAGGATCAAAATCCTTGCTACTATCCTCTCTGCTGAGTTTTAATCCCATCACTGTGGGAGTGATCGCTGCTTTGCTTTCTTGCATGTTAAATCTTTCAAGCACCTCATTAACATACTTTGCCTGTGAGATAAAAATCCCATTTTCATCTTGTTCTACTTCTATTCCCAAGAAGTATCTCAACAAACCCATATCAGTCATTTCAAATTCTTCTTTCATGGCTGTTTTAAAATGTTCAATAAGGCAATCATCATTACCTGTAAAAATAACATCATCAACATACAAGACTACAATCAAGATTTTACCATCTTGTTCTTTGATGTAGAGGGTGGGTTCTCCCTCACACTTTTCAAAACCATTTCCGGTAGATAATAATCCAAAGTCTATCCCTCTTTATTTCCCCGGCCTCTTAACTTTTCAGCCATAGTAGGCTTTCTTCAATTTTCACACTTTGTGCTCTTGGCCTTTCTTTTCATAGCCGAGAGGTTGTTCAATGTAAACCTCTTCCATTAACACTCCATTTAGGAATGCTGAATTCACATCCATTTGGTAAACTTTCCACTTGTTTTGTGCTGCTATGGACAACACTGCTCTCACAGTTTCCATTCTAGCAACCGGTGCGAAAGTTTCCTCATAATCTATCCCATGCTTCTGCTTATACCCTTTGACAACAAGTCTGGCCTTGTGTCTCTCTATTTTTCCTTCAGCATTACTTTTGGTCTTGTAGACCCGTTTAATTGCAATGACATCTTTACCTTTTGGGAGTTCAACCAAATCCCAAGTCTTGTTTCTTTCTATGGCATTAATCTCCTCATCCATAGCTTCTATCCATTTCTTATCCTTGATAGCTTCTTCAAAGTGGATAGGGTCTTCAACATGACAATATAAAGAAAACAAAGAATTGATACCTTCATTTGTTATATCTTGTTCATAAATATCTTTCAAACTTCTAAATTTCTTACCTCTTTCATTAGATGTACAAATGCTTGAAGAAGCACTTGAATTTCCTCCTTGTGGTGTGCTTGGAGAAGCACTTTCATTTCTCCTCAAGGGTGTGCTCTGCTGCTCTTTTGTTGGTGTTACTGTTTGGGGATGTATTTCAGCCAATTCATCATCATTTTCATCATGAGATAAACAATGTTTAACATTCATTGTTTTCTCTAAGCTTCCATCCCAAGCTTCCTCTTCAATAAACTGAACATCTCTGCTCACAATAAACTTCTTGGTGGATGGGTTGTATAACCTGTAAGCCTTTGATTCCTCACTGTATCCAATGAAAATACATTTCTCCCCCTTGCTGTCCAACTTCTTTCTTAGTTGATCCGGAATGTGTGCATAAGCCACACATCCAAAGACCTTCATGTGTGTGACACTTTTCTTTGTGCCACTCCATGCCTCTTCCGGCACTTTGTTCATAACTTCTTTTGTAGGGAACCTATTCAAAATATACGCTGCACAATGTATAGCTTCATCCCAATAATCATTAGGAAAATGCTTTGCCTTTAACATGCTCCTCGCCATGTCCATTATGGTTCTGTTCTTCCTTTCGGCTACTCCATTTTGCTGCGGAGTATATCTAGTTGTAAACTACTTATGAATACCATTTTCTCTACAAAAACGTAGAAAATATTTAGAGATATACTCACCTCCTCTATCAGTCCTTAAGACTTTGATATGCAGCCCACTCTGGTTCTCAACAAGTGCTTTGAAATTGCAAAATTTTTCAAACACTTCACTTTTGTTTTTCAAAAAGTAAACCCAAGTTTTTCTTGTAAAATCATCTATGAATGTTAACACATAGTGGCTGCTTGCAAGTGATGGAGTTTGCATCGGTCCACACACATCTGAGTGGACAATCTCTAAGGGTGCCTTTTCCCTTATGCTTTTATGAAGGCTTCTGTGTTGTTCCCAGATACCTTCTACTTTGTCGATTTCTCTATCAATAGTGAATCACTTACCATTCCTTTTTTCTTTCATCGAACCTTGATTGACATGTCCAAATCTCCAAGTGCCATAACCAATTATCATCTTTTGGTTCACTTTGGAAAGTCTCTTCGTACTTGTATTGCTTTCTTTCGCATTCTTCATCTTGCTCTCGATACGAGAGAACCATTCACTTGTCATCTTCTTGACAATACATTCATCAGCTTTAGGTGTATTTTAGTCATGATGGTATGTGTATCACTTAGTTTGAACATTATTTATAGCGGACAAGTTTGTCCAATGTAAAAATTTACACTTCATTCACCGAACATAATAAACATACTTTATGGATTTACTTTGCAACTTTCATATTAAAACATTTCTAATCCCTTTTCCCCATAACGAAGCACCGCCATAGGTCCTAGTGTGACTTGTGACTTCACACTCTCATCTAACATAGAAAACATTGCTAAGTTTCCTGTCATATGGTTACTGCAACCGGAGTCTAGAAACCATAAATCCTCACTTTTTTCTTCAGCCATATTACAAGCTAAAAACGAATTATTTTGGTTGACATTTTCTCTAGTGAAATTTGCACTAGTTCTACTTGCCATATCTTGCTGCCTCTTTCTACATTCATTAGCATAATGACCATATTTTTTACAATGGTAACATTGGACATTGGATTTATCATACCTTTGTCCTTGAGCATTCTGCTGACCATTCTGCTGGCTGCTGCCTTGGTCGTGGCTGTGATCTTGACTGTTGCACCTTCCATGTGAATGTGAAGGGCTGTTCCTTCCACCTCTGTTTTGGCTTCTTCCTCTTCCTCTTCCGAAAGACATCTAGGTCTCAAAGGCATGTTCCAGAGACGAGTTTTCACTCCTACCCAATCTCTGTTCATGAGTCATCAGTGATCCATGTAGTTCATCCACTGAAAACTTTGTGAGGTCCTTAGTCTCCTCTATGGTGGTTACAATCACATCAAATCTTGAGGGTAAACTTCTCAAGAGTTTTTCCACAATCCTCTTATCTTCAAGAGTCTCTCCATGAGATCTTATTTGTGTGACCATTCCAATCACATGAGTGAAGAATGAGTCAATAGTATCTGACTCTTTCATACAGAGAGTCTCAAAGTCTCTCCTCAGCAATTGAAGCTTCGTTGTCTTCACTTTTTCCATGCCTTGATAGGCTGTCATGAGAGTTTCCCATGCTTCTCTAGATCTCTTAGCTGCAGCTATCCTCGGAAACACACTCTCATGTACTGCTTGATACAAAAAGAAGAGAGCTTTGGAGTCTTTCTTCTTATTGCTCTTCAACATCTCTCTTTCTACCTGAGTTAACATATTAAACTCATGTTCATCTGTCGGCTCTTCAAAGCCTTCCTCAACAAATTCCCATAAATCTTGGGAGACAAATAAAGCTCTCATAGTTATTGACCAGTAGTCATAATTTTTCCCATTAAACATTGGGAGATGGATATTTCCCATACCCATACCAGTGCTGGCTCCAGCCATTCTGCACTCTTAACTATGATTCAAAAAACACTTCACTGTTCTGCAACAGTAACACAAAAACTGTATAGAGAAATACCTTTGGATTCTTTTTGGCTGAGTCTTCACACTACTGGAGAAGATGCTGCAACAAAGAACTCCTTTCCTTCAGCTTATTTGACCTTCAAATATCTTGGACTAGCTCTGATACCATGTTGAAATATTGAAAATATTCCAAACACACAGGAGAATAGAAATTCCCTTCCTTTAACACAGAGAAAATATTAAAAATTTCACTCAAATGAGAGAGAGTTCAACACTGAAAAAATTCTATTTCATTCACTGTAAAAATCTATTACAATAAAAAAACTTCTTCCTCTATGAGGGATTACAAAATGCTGGACTGTTACAAGACACAGTGCTAAGCAATACTTTTCTCTGTCTCACACAGAAAATACTCTGTTCTCTCTTCAAAACAATAAACGCACTGTTGTGCAACTTCAAACTTTTACACTCTGATGTGTGTAAAAACTTCTTAAACTTACAATCTCTCTTTTACCCTTTTTATACACTGTTGTGTAAATAAACTTTTAATAAAAAATTACACGGTAAAATAAAAATTACATTCACGGCCCTCTTTTTTTTGTTTTGGCTTTCGGGCCTTTTAAACTTTCCAGAACATAACATTTAAAAATAAAACATTAAATATATATATTATAAATGTTAAAAACATTTATAATATATATTAACCTTAGTAAAAATAAATTTTACCGAAGGTCTTTAAAAAATTTATGAAACTTTACGGATTTCAAAAAGTAAATCAAACTCTTTTGTAAATGCTCTTCGCGTTCCAAATTGGGATGATGACGTAGGCCCAAATTGTTATGCGAATTTCAAATTAAATTCACCCTATAAAAATTCGAGTCCGGATTTTGCTTGCTGACGTAAGCTTCAAAACCAACGTGATTCAATATATTTTTTTTACTCCACGTGGCCCTTTCAATCAATCAAAAAACTGGCGGTGAATTTCTGAGCTTTGAATGTGGTGGTTGCAGAATTTAAGAAGCGATAAGAACAACATTGAAGTTTTCTGGTTGTGTGGTTTGAAACCACAATCTCATCAATGTTCAGGCGGTTGTTGTAGAGATATTTAAACAACAACTTGCAGACTTCATTAAATGCAGATTTTTAATTTCTGGCTTGCGTGCTCTAGAGAAACTCCTGTAGCATTTATCCTTCTCTACGTTGCCGCAGTTGAAGTTAAAATTCAACACTTATGACTCTGCCATTAGTAATTGATTTGTTCATTAGATATCTAATTGCAGAGTGATCTGTGTGAACAAAAGTTTCATAGCCTGTTATATAGTGTCTGAATTTGTTTATGGCATGAACAATAGCTAAAAACTCTTTTTCAGTTACAGTATAATTTAACTCTGAAGGAGTCAAATTTTTACTTGTATAATAGATGGCATAAGGAATCAAGTCTTTTTGTCCCAATACTGCTCCTAGAGCTGTATCTGAGGCATCTGTTGAAATATGAAAAGGTAGCTTCCAGTTAGGTCCCCTTAAAATAGGTGCTTCAGAAATTTTTGTTTTCAGGGTCTCAAAGGCTAACTGGTAGTCAGAACTCCATTTGAATTCAGTCTTTGGTAAGTAATTTGAAGAGTGGAGATGCTATCTTGGTGAATTTTTCTATAAATCTTTGATAATAGCCTGTAAATCCTAGAAAACTCCTAACATATTTTTGACAACTTGGAATAGATAAGTTGAATTGACTTCAACTTTTGACTCATCAACTCTAATCCCATCCTCAAAATGTGATAATCTCAACAATTCCTTGGTGTTTATCGCACATACTTCTCATATGACTAAGGGAAAGATTTTCTTCTTTACATCTCTTTAAAAGTTTCAAGTTTGTTAGAAACTGTGAAATGTGTTTCCATAAACTGTGAAATCATCCATATATACCTCTACACAATCATGTATTAGATCTAAAAAAATTCCTAGTACTACCCTTTGAACTGTTGCAGGTGCATTGCATAATCCAAATGGCAATACTCGATAAGCATAGGTACCCCAAGGATAGGTAAATGTGGTTTTGTATTGATCTTCAAGTGCTACTTGAATTTGGTTATAACCACTAAACCCATCTAAAAATGAGAAGTACTTTTTCCCAACTAATCTATCTAATACCTGATCTATGAAAGGTAGGGGAAAATGATCTTTAAGAGTAGCTTTGTTTAATTCTCAGTAGTCAATACATACCCTCCATTTACCATTTTTCTTTGGCATAATTACCAAAGGAGAAACCAACTAACTATCTGAAATGGGATAGATAAAGTTAACATTTAACAATTTCTGCAACTCTTCTTTAACAATTTCCCTAAGATTTGGATTCATCCGTCTTTGAGGTTGTCTGATTGGTTTACAATTTTCCTCTATATAGATGTGATGAGTGCAAGTCTTGGGGCTTATCCCTTTCATATCAATGTACTCCCATGCATATGCAAAAGAATGTCTCTGTAAGATCTTGACTAGCTCTTCTTGTTGAGATTTCTCTAGGTTCTTGTTTATGTTTAAGGTTTTGCCTGGAAATATCTCAATTGTAGAGCTGCCAAATTTATCCATGGAATAGAGAGACATCTGTTTTGATGATAAAAACTCAATGTTGGATTCTTCTTGAAAATTTCATGTTTGTATTCCGAAGAGGATTCAAAGTTTTCTAAGGTATTCAGAATCTGGCTATCTTCACTAATTTCTGAAATTGTGAAGAGAGGTTGTAAATCTTATTCATCCTCTATCCATTGAGTATCATCTAATTTTGTAATTGTTCTTGCTGGAGGATACAAGGTAAATTTCTTGGTTGAACTACCATCAGAGATGTACATATCACCAGATCTACAACTAATGAAAGCATCAGTTGTAGCTAACCAAGGTCTTCCTAATATGATAGGATGTCCTCCTAGATTATTCTTAGGGGTTAGGATCATAAAATCCACAGGATACTCCCAAGAATCTAGGGACACTGGAATGTCTTCTATTACCCCATCAGGTTTGATCACAGATCTGTCTGCTAATTGTAATAATGTGGGTGTAAAAAGAATATTAGGAAGTTTCAGTTTATCCATGATTTGTCTACTCATGATATTGATTGTTGCTCCTAAATCAATAAGTGTGTTTTGGATCTCAATTCCATTGATGTGTATTTTAAAAACTGGATTTCCTGGGTCTAGATACTTTGGAATAGCAATCTTACCCATCATGATATCTGCTATTTTTCCTGCCAGTTGAATTTTCTTTATCTCTCTTATTCTTTTTCCTATTTTCTTCATGCTCAACTCCTTTATTGTCTTTGCTAAGATTGGAATTTCCTTGATAGCTTGAAATAATGGGATCTTAATACAAACATTTCTCAGCTCATCCAGGAAATCATAATTAGGCACCATAATTTATTTTTCTACACCCCTATCAATTTGTAATCTTTCTGGAAAGGGAGGTGTAGAAGTGGATGTTGATGGCTGCTCTAATATAGGAGTTAAAATTATTGGTTCTTTTTGTTTTGATTTTTCAATGTTTGGGTCTTGGAAAGTTGTGTTCTCTTCAAGACTTTTATTTACCCGTAGAGAATCTTCCTCAGAATTGTCTTGCTCTTGTATGATTGCAAAAGGTTTCCTTTTTTCAAGTATTCTTCCAGACCTAAGTTTAACATCACTAAGGTCTAAAGGAGTGATCAAATAAGTTGGAAACTGTTGGCCTTCTATCATGCATGTGTTCTGAGGATTTTTATTCTTGGGGTTTGGTATAGGTTGGGCAGGCAACTGATTTGTTTTCTGAGGAAATGGTAATGGAAGTGGTTGATTGTGATGTTGTGGATTTTGAAGATTTTGTTGAGGATTTTGTTGAAAGTTTTGTTGAGGGGGGAAATGTGAATATGGTGGATAGGGTGGTGGATACTGATATTACTGAGAGTATCTTCCATAGGGATTTTGTGCTCCTTGTGCCCAAGTTTGTGATTGATTTTGAAATTGGGGCCAAGGTTGCTGCCAAGAATTCCAATTTGGTGGGGTTTGATTATACAACTGATCATGAAATCCTTGTGTTTGAGGTCCTTGCCAAGGCCTCCTGGAGACAAAATTGAGAGATTCTGTGGAACTTGTAGGAGTTTCTTCTTGAAAGACAGCCTTGAGACCAGGAAGTGAAGGAAAACTCTTGGTCTCATGTTTCTCTGAACAAATTACACAAGTATCCACAAATTTTGCATCCAAAGGGCACTCTCTCAAGGCATGTTTCTTTCTACATTTGGGACAAAAGATTGCTAAGGCATCAGATTCATTTTTCTGCTTGTTTTTTAACTTAAGGGTGTCTATTTATTCACTAAGACTCCCCAAGATATCAAATTTGAATTCATCAAGCATATGTCATATTTCTGCCCTACTTACTGTCCCAGAAGAAGACTTACTTGCCCTTGCAAGAGCAGGGTCTCTTGGTCCTTTTACAGTTTTAGATTTCCCTCTTGAAAATTTGATACATAATTCAGCTATTTCAGGTAATGTGAGCTGAGATATATCCCCTTTTCTCATCATGTTAAGGATATCTAACCATTCATCCCTAATTATCTTCAACAAGAGAGCTTTCAAGGTGTCTTGGTCTAAGTTTTCCATTTTTTCCTTCTTGATGTTATAGTTAAACATCTCCAGCAAATCTTCCAAATTTTCATCCTCTTTTTGTAAAATTTTAAACACTTCCTCCTTATGGTTTACTGGCATACAGTAATCCAAATACCTCTCTAGAAATTCTTGTTTCATGTCTTCCCATGTCCTAATAGAACTATTGATCAAACTCATAAACCATTTTAATGTTGCTCCTTTCAATGTTGAAGGGAATAGTTTAAGTTTTTGAGCATCTTGTAAGTAGTCATAGGTTCTACATAGGACTTCAAATTCAAATAGGAAGGTTTCAGGGTCTTCAGTTTTGAGTCCATAAAATTTTGGAAGGATAGAGGGTGAAATGTTTTTCATAGTTGCATTGGTTTCTTCATCTACTATAGGAAACCCAAAAGAGCTTCCCATTTCTCTTCTACCTCTTCCTCTGCCTCCTTCTCCTTCTGCACCTCTACCTCCTTCTCCTCTACCTCTACCTCTACCCTCTCCAAATAGTGTGTGTTCTCCATTAAAAACTCCTCCTCCCCCTTCTTCTGCCATAGTTGATTCTTCTGTGGAAGTTGAAAAGTTGAAGTCCCTAGCAGGGGTTCCTGAATCTTCTTCTAAGACAGGTTCAGTGGGTAAAGTGGAAGGTATTTATAATGGAATGTCTGATCTTAAGTCCTCTGGAAGTCTTGTAAAGGATGGAATGTGGGTTTGAGCTGAAGGTGTGCTGGCTCTTGGTCTTGGTGAAACAAGTGGTGTTCTAGGAATCAAGCTTCTGCTTCTTATGACTCTACCCCTTGAGTCTCTTTGTCTACCCATATCATTGTTTTTGGGAGGTAAGAAACAAGGTTACCTAGTTACACTTCCCCAGCAATGGCGCCAAAATGTCTGTTCAACTTAGTGTTCCTAAATTGAGGTCATAAATTGTCAACCAGGGTTAGTAAACTATTGAAGTGAAGTGCACTATATGTGCCTAGGTATTTATTTCTCACTACGTTGCATTTAATGTTTTTTCCAATGTTTTTAGTTTTGTGTTTTTATTCTAAGAGGAAAAGAACTAAGGTTTGGCAAAGAGAAGTTGTTGGTCACACTAAAACAGAGCAAAACCTATTCTAAATTATGTATGGATCTTGAGAACAGAAAATGCAATACTTTAACAAGAAAAATAACTCATAGCAAGAACTCAATAACTCACAACATGAACTCAATAACTCATAACATGAACTCAATCCCTTTCATTCATTAGAAATATGTTGGAATAGCTTGAAAAGGATAAGTCAGTGCCATGAGGTTCTTCTAAGTAAACAACCACCTACAAGATCACAGAGAAAATATTATCCATGGCTAGAAATTTGTTGGAACATATTTGGAAAATATAGTCTGCAACACAGTGAGGAACTCTACTCTAAATTAACCTATGACACTGAAATTAATCCATTCTGCAACTTAAATTGTCACTACTAAGCCTTATTCGGAAATTAGAAGTCTTTTGGAATAGTTTTGGGAAAAAGGCTATTTGCACAATTATAAGAGATTGCAGAATAGTCAAGGCCTTGAACTAATATCACTACTTCCTGTCCATATGATGATGTATTGGAAGAGATTAATAATAAGAGTAGTTTGTAAATAATGAATGTTGTGAAGTCTAATTCAACTAGCTAATCAAACTTGAAATACAGTGACTATAACTTAACTAGAATGCAATTAAACTAACTTGAAACACAGTGAACAAAAACTGAACTAGGGTGCTATTAACCTCCGGAGTATTACAACTAGACTAAAAATGCAACTAATCACTGAAATGTTTCAGCTCTATCTCATTCAGGGTTAGTGGTATTTTGTAACAATTCATAGAATAGGACTGGCTGTAACATGTGATGTAAATGAGCATAAAAACATAAAGTTCAACAAAACGCAATAAGCTCTAAAACACCACAGCTATGTCTCATCCAGTGTTAGTGATATTTTGGAAGAGATTAATAAGAACAAGATTAGCTGTAACAACTGATGTAATTGAGCACAAAAACATGAAGTTCAAAGAAATGCAACTAACTCCTAAAATACTACAGTTATATCTCATTCAATATTAGTGATATTTTGGAATAATTCGTAAGAACAAGACTAGACTGTAGCATCCAATGCAAGTGAATATAAAACACAAAGTTCAGAAAATTGCTTAGACTAGGAATGCAACAAGGCTAAAGTTACTTATCTAAACAATGTGCACAAAGCTTCTCGGGCAGTAGGGGCCCTCTATCACCGGATTAGCATACAAATCTCCTCACGATTGCCTCAGATCTTGCAATAAAGTGGTGCTTCTTTCATTAAAGGAAAATTATTTTAAAAAAAAATAGAGTATTACGGTCTTCTGAGATCTAGCAACAAAACATAAATCTAGCTAGCTGTTTCTTGGTCTCCCGAGTCATTCTTATAAGAAAATTACATAACTTCCCTTGAGATAAAATAGGAATAAATGTATTTCCCAACTAAAATCAAATTATAACTCTGGTGGTGGTATCATACTATGATTAAAGACATTTGTACAGTCCTTGTCCTATTAGAAGTCTATCTCCTAGTTTTTGTTTCCCATGTGCATAACCACCTGTAGAATTCTGCTCAGACTTCATAGGAAGCAAGGAATGATGTGGATGAAGTCTGGAATTCACCCATATGTGTTTTTCTTTGAGGTGACACCTGGAACCTGTGAAAACATGAAGACAGCTGTGGAATCGGCAACTAGCTACAGAATGGCTGCATTCTGTAGCTAAGTCTAGTAAAAAATTACTACAACAAAACCATAAAAGTGTAGCAAGTTAGTCATTATATACATTCTTAAAGAAAATTTAATTAATCCTATTGATCATTTAATCCTGTAATTGATAAGGAACAAAGGAAATGAAGTGAAATGTGGTGGAAGAAAAGGACATCTTTGGGGCTCAACAAAGCCATCAGTATTTCCTTCATTCTTGTACTGATCATGTCTTCACTTGCTGATATTGGTTATATTCTTGTTGATAGCATGATTGGGAGGTTGACACATGATTTGGATGTGTCTGTGAGGGGAGAAAACTCCCACATTTTCTGCACTACATGTTCTAATGGGAGCATGAGAGGAGGTATGGCCACCACAGCCACATTTTTGTTCTCTTTTGAGGTGGGCCATGAGATTGATATTCATCCATTGTATAACCATGGGAAAGTATTGGATCATATATTATTGACACATTCAGCCAATTACTATCCATTAGTATATGTGATGGATTTTATACATCACTTGCCATGCTACTTTCTGATGTTGCAATGGATGAGACTGCGTTGTATCCTTCTGAGCTATTGTTTGTATCATGCACTATCATGTAAAACTTGAAGCAAACTTCTCATTGGGATACTCTATGATTATCTTGTCCTATTCATCATGGATGAAACATTTTGGGCCAGCTTATTCTTCATTGTAGGAGGAGAACTCTTTGGAGGATTGTTCTTCACTTTTCCAATTGAGGGCAATACTTTTTTAGCCCGGGATCAACACATACTCTACACTTATCATAATTGGAGAGAAGGACAGCTTGGGGTAGGCCATGATGCTTACCATGTTCATATTTTTAGCCCACCTTCATTTCCGGAGCTTGAGGTGGAAGGAGATTTTCAGGAGTTGCCTTGGTGGGAGGTGGCTCATTTTGTTTGGATGATTGCTTGGGGATGGAGGATCCACATGGGGAAGATGTTCCTCATCACATCTATAACTCCATGCCTTGAGTGGAGACTTTCCAGTTCTATCCTTGCAGTTTCTTGAGGACAAGCAACATTTGGGAGGGGAGGACTGTAATATTCCAAATTTTTCCCGCAATAAATTTGAATATTAAGTTTTGCTACTTTCACTTATGAGGTGAATAATTGGGTGAGAAGGCCCATTCATAATAAAAAAATTGGATAAAATCCCTCTAGTATGAAAGGGGATTAGCTTTGGAACTAGATTTCACACCTTCATGTGTGAAAAGGGACATTTTGCAAAGAGGCTTGGTTAAGTTTGACGAAGTCAAACAACGCAGAGGTATGAGGTGGAGAACACCTATGGGACAATTCAGAGATAGAGGAGGGAATATTCCTTGAGGGAGGAAACCCTAATAGAGTGGGACCCATGGAGAGGAAGCTCTCATGTGTTTAAAAGGAGGTCAAGGTAGCCATTTTTATTCATGCTTTGATTATTCATTTCATGTCTATTCAGACATTGTGCATTCTTTTTTTGTTTAGTAAGAATTGCCGGGGAATTCCTGTTTAGGATTCCTTATCTTTCTTGAGAGGCCTCTTGAGGGATTTTTCTTCATTCTCCACATCTCTTGGCTCAAGGCCAAAGCATCCTCCTCTAGGACAACATTATTGCTACAACATCATAATTCTGTGTTGCAGGGTGTTGCGAGACTTCACAACACCTCTTCCATCTCTTGTTTTTTAGAGGGAGAGTCTTTCCTTCCTTTGGAGGATCAGATTGGAAGAAATTGGAGATTATTTTAGATCTTGGCATTGGGCCAAATCATTCCCTTGCCCCTACAGTGCAGTTTTCTTCAGGAACTGCATTATTTTCATGGTGCATTTGTTGTGGGGTTTTGTATTGCTGATTGGAGGGTGAGATCTCAAGTGTAAGGATTAGCCTTCCACTTTGGAGATCCATTGGAGGAGGTCTAATTCAGATTGATTATCATCTTCAGCCTTCTCTATTGAGTTCCATATTTGATTTGTAGCTGCTACCCAGCAACTCCAGCATTTTTTCCATTTTGTATATTTCAGGCAATCCTTTGGAGGATTGATGTATTATTTCTTCTAAGGGTTAGAGATTTGCTCCCCTATTTTATTCAAGCCATATCTTGTCATATCTTTCAGTTATCATGTAATATGGAGAATTACCTCTTATAAACTGCGTCCTCTTAGCCTATGTTTATGTAGAAATAACATAGTTCCTCTATTTTCATGTACATGTCTTGTTGAGGCTTGCATTGCCTTCCTTGAGTGGATATTTCCTCAAGAACTTGTACTTACTTTGCTGCTATAACATTATTTTTTGGATATCTACATGTTCTTGTCTCACAGCTCATAAAATAACGTTGTTGATCTACTGCATTTTCATACATTTGTTGCAGTCCCTCATCAGGCACTTTTAGAGGACATATAGTAATGGGAGATCTGTTTAACCACTCTAGAAGGGTTTCTTTGGAGCCTCCTCTTAGATTTAGCACTTAGACACATTTTTCTAAGGCATCTAGGTCCTAGTTTCATATCTTGTAGTAGCCATTATTGGAAAATTCATTTTCCAGTCATGCCTTGCTAGTTGTCCCGAATTGGGAACATTACAGTATCCTACTCCTTCCTCAACACAATTTCCTTCACCATGGAACCAGTGGTCGTCTCCTCCACCAATGCAATATTCTCCATCATAACCCAACCCTTGGGGTTAGAACTAGAGAAGTAATGGCCAAGGTCTAGTACCCCCTACACTACCAATACATCAGCAACTATTACAACTACCTTCTATTCAAAATCCTACACCTTTTGTCCGACCCCAATTACCTGTGCAACCTAACCCCAATCCAAATAATAAGGCAGCCTAGAGCATGGATGCTCAGGTTACCCTCCATACTTGTCTTATTACTGCTATTTGACTTAATGAGGTTCAACTTTGATCAGGAAAAGTAATTAGACATGAGCATACTCCCATTATTACCAAAGAATGTGAGTCACCTAGAAAGGATATAGGCGATTCTGAGGCATCTGTTAGACATGTAAAAACTAATACAACACCCACTATTACATCTGTAGTAGCTAGCTTAGAAGGATATGTTGTTTCTACAACAACCAATCCGAGCAAGGCTAGTGCATCTGTGATAGCTGACTCAGTTGTTAGCATTCAAAATCCTCCATACCCGCAACGATTAATGGAAACTAGGATGGCCTCACAACCTAAATCTGAATTCCTCAAGGAACTGCAAAATTTTTATGTGCAAATTTTACTGTTACAAGCTCTTAAGGAAGTACCTATCTATGCTAAAACAGTGCAGGATCTATGCATCAAAAAGCCTGAAAGAAAACCTAAACACCCTGCTACTATCCATGTCATGGGGAAATTGTCTGATCTCATGATTGATCAACCTTTGTTGACTATATATAATGACCTAGGGAACCCTATAGTGACTATCCATATTGACAATCAACCTATAACCAATATTTTTATTGATCTAGGGGCAACCATTAATGTCATCACTAAAGACCTCTTCATCTCCCTAGGACTTCATGGACTTAGACCTACATGCACAGTGCTTGAATTAGTAGATAGGTCACGTGTCAAGCCAGAGGTAATGATAGAAGATGTGGTTATCACCGTGGCTTATTAGAATTATTTGGCCGATTTTCTCATTTTACAAACCAAATCAAACTTGGGGGGCCATCCTGTAATCTTGGGAAGACCATGGTTGGCCATTGCAGACACACATATCGGATGTAGGTCCAGATATATGGTGATCTCAGATGGGCAAGGCACTTAGAACCTGAATCTCTATTCCCCAACAAAACCTCATATGGATTTGAGTAGTCCCTGGTGGGACAAATTTGAACCTGAATCTGATCTTTCCATACCTCTTCTCACGCTTGGAAAAGCACAATACTTTAAGGATGAGACAAAGGACGATATCATTAATGGTTTTATTAGTAATTCAATCTTTTTTGCCTCCATTAGAGATCTGGGGGAAGAAGATGAGGTAGATGATGCAATTTTTGAACATTTGAAAAACACTCCGCATACTATCAATAGTCCCATTGAAATCGAACCTGGGAAATGTTTAAACATCAATCCTAACTTGTCTACTGAAAAAACAGATTGCTCATACAGCTATTACAGAAATAAAAAAATGCATTTGCATGGGACTATACGAATATGAAAGGAATCCATCCTGACCTATGCACTCACCACATTTATCTTAAACAAGACTGCAAACTAGTTAGACAATCGCAGCGCCAATTGAACCCCACACTTAAGGAGATAGTGAAAGAAGAATTGTAGAAACTCCTTAATGCTAATTTCGTCTACCCCATTTCTGAAAGCCAGTGGGTTTCTCCACTTGTTATAGTTCTGAAAAAGAATGACAAATGGAGAGTCTGTGTTGACTATAGAGAGCTTAATAAGGCTACTCAAAATGACCATTTTCCTTTACCATTCTTTGATCAGGTCTTGGATACTCTCTCTGGGAAAAAATTATTTTCATCCTAGATGGGTTTAGTGGCTATAATCAAATACATATTGCCCTGGAAGACCAAGAAAATACAACCTTCACTTGCCCATGGGGTACTTTTTCATAGAGAATCCTTCCTTTTGGCGCTACAAGGAAAAGATCCTTTAGCGGAGGTTATAAAGGAGGGTTTTAGTGTTATAAAATTGGCCAAAATTGTCAAAATAACATTTCCTACAACATCCGTTTATGGTTATGGAGGTTTTGGTGGAGCTTTTAACGGAAATTCAACACAACTAAAAAAAAATGGGTGCGTGGAGGTTATTACGGATGTTTTTCCATCGGTGTGCTACTCTGGATTTAACGCACCGGTGCGTACATGAATATAGCGCCCCGGGGCTATCTCAGTCAAATGAACGCACCGAAACATTTAGGTGTAAAACTGCATTGGGCATAGTGTTGGTCATACAATGCACGAGGCCATTCTAATTGGTCTTGGGATTTGTGCGGTGAAAATAGGTTGTATCGACGCACCAGTGTGTATACCTTTATGATGCACTGATGCGTCGTGTCACAGAAAGGCACCGAGATTTATAATTGATATCGATATTTTTACGGTGCTCATTGATCGTAAAAATGCACCAGTGCTTATAGATACATAAACGCCCCAGTACACAGTACCACACAAATGCACCGATATTTATAACTGGTATCGGTATTTGTGCGATGCCCATATATCGTACAACGGCACCGGTGCGTATAGACACATAAACACACCGGTCGACAACTATTGACACGCACCGGTTTTCATTTTGTTTTTTTTAGAAACATCGACATGTGACAATCTAATTATTGTGATTTTTTAAAATTCATTATTCATCAAAATTCGACACATCTTATAACAATATTCATATGAATTAAATTTTTATTAGTGCATTTGAGAACGACAATGGAGAATGCAATATAATAAATTAAAACTTATTTTATGATTATATATATATAAGACAGTCTTTATCATACAAAATGGGATAGTTATTCGTATCCCTTTGTCTGTCAATTGGGACACTATGTCCATTACATTAAAAAAAATGTCTGATTTGATAGAAATATTTCAAAAAATAAAATGCCTTGCTTTGATATCCAAACATAGTGATCATCATTCTTCGCTTGAACTGTTGTCACTGCTAGAGCTCCTTACATGACTTGGGTTATTTTCAAGAATGTTTTGTTCATGGCGTTGATTGTTTCTTCTTCTTCACCTTACTTCTACAAACATAAAAATAAATTGAAATGAGTGTATATACATTGGTGAGAATAATGATAATTTCAATATTAAATAATATACATCAATGTAAATCGAAAAGAAAAATGACGTACCATAGCAACAATTGACTCATAAACTATACACATTCTTTCAAAACCATGTACCATGCCATCTTTCAAAATTTCATCTATTGGCGCAATTCCATACTTTGTTTCCTGCAAGTTTTATACCCCATAACAAATCATATATTTAATATAAAAGATTTTTTTGTTCTATTAATTATAGACGGAGCTAAGTAAAACAAGATTGATAGATGCTTACAAATTCCACAATTAAATTCTGATATGCCAACATATACTCACAACCCATATTTAACCCAATTTCAATCAATTCATCTAATGGTTCTTCTTTGTATGTTAGCACCTGTTTGAAGACATTAAATGATGATTTTTGTAAAACAGCTTAAAAAATATAAAAATGAAATCTAGTTAAGTTGTTATAAGGAAGTAACAATTACTCACAAACTTAGAGATCAACCCTTTTCTTCCTTGTCGTCCTGTTTTATGTGCTGAATGGGTTCCATTTTCTTTTCTTTCCTGCAAGAAAATCCTTGAAAGTTAATATTTAATGCTAAATTGTTTATTTATTGTACCTAATGATCGAAAAATTCAATGTTTACATATTACATTTGAAGCACATTGTTGTTGATATGGCTCCTCCTATGATGCAATTTTTTCCATTATTTGACCATCTCCTTGTACACCTTTTTGGACATTCCTACTGGCATATTTCTGATATCAGCTCATTCATCTTTTGAGATTTTCATAATCTTCCTGAAAATGTAACATGACAATAAAATAATTAAATTTTATATTGATATATGAAAAGTAAATATAAAAAAAGTGATATTTATAAATAATTCTAAACAAACATTTAAAGGAATATTACCTTTTTCATTCCTTCTTTTTTGTTGTTGTACGTTTTTGCTATTAAAATTCTGACATGTCTAATTGACCAATTCTATGGAAACTCTTCATGTAGTTTAGATAAAATTTGGTTCTTGGAATCATTGGATTGATTTTTGTATTGTAAGTGGAAAGAACATCTATACATTCATTCCACTAGATCCCTCAAACTTTTGTAAAAGTTTTCCCCCCTTTCGTTAACTTCCAGCACCACTCTAGATGAGCTGAGCAATTCATTTTCATTTGCATGATCTATTTTTTTCTTTTCATAGAACAACATTCCTTTTCTGAGTTGTTGGTCCCTGTAGAACATTAAACAAATGTGAATTAGTAGACCATTTGACACATGTTATCTAATAATTTTAAGTATATTATTAATGATAAAAAAAAAAAACTCATATTGGATCGATAGTATTTTTTCATTCACCTGATTCATCCTTTTACAATTTTTAAATTAAACTTTTACACTCTTTTGGTCCTAGATCATAAATAATAATGTCGAGCTTCTTCATTGTGTGGCTCTACATGATACACAGTAAACAATACATATTAGTTAAACTTACATATAGTTCAAAAATAATATTTTTTTATAAATAATTTACAAAGAACTTGCCTTTTCTGCTTTTCTTCATTTGTTATCAGTATTTTTGTTACTTGATCTCTTGTTAGTCATTTATTTATCAATATGAAACTTGTACCATATCATTCATTAATATATTTATAAATAAATTATCAACTTTTCAAGTAGAAAATAAATCTCAAGACACCGGTGTGCCTTTCATGAGGTACGCACCATAGTCAATGCGTGGGGATACTAAAAATGCACCGCAAAACAGTATAATAGACCATATGGTGTGTTGTGTATTATAAACACACTGCAAAAATAGTGTAATAGACCATACGGTGCATAGGGTATTATAAACGCACAGCAAAAATAGTGGAATACACCATACGGTGTTATCCTCATTAAATGTAGCACCGGTGCCCTATTTCAGATATGGCGCACAGATTTAGGAAAATTGTTTTCAATTTTTTTATTATAGAGTACTTGCACGGTGCACTTTATAATATAAGACAATGGTGCAGTAGGGTATGTAGGGCACACCGATAAAGAAAAATCCATTTTTTGCAAAAATTCATGCAATGGCCGAATGGATTGGGATCTAACTATGCAAGTCATCCCCTGGGTTGGACGTCAACTAAAATGAAAAACCTATTTCTGAAATCACATAAACAGGGAGAGGAAAAGGGAAAAAACAAAAAAATAAAGGGTTTAGGGTAAAAATGGACAAAACTGTAGAAAAAGTAAAAAAAATGCAAAAAAAAAAGTTTAAAAAAAAAATCAAATTTAATCACGAGATGGTTTTAAATTCTATGATACAGGGTTTAAATCACCAGAGGTTTGGTTTTTGAATGTCTGAATGCTTCTGTTCGAACGTATTTTTCTGCTCCACAGTGCCCTCGTGCTCTCTTGCTTTAGGTGTGTCTCTTGCAAATATCTGGCTGAATATTTTAGCAAAAATAGTGAAATAATGAAAAGTGTTCAGTATTTAAAGAATTATTTTATGAAATTAGATTTTCGAAAATATTTTGCCGCCCATTTTTCAAATTGCCGCTTTTTTTTCACTTAAAGAAAATAGAGTTGCATTTTTTTTATTTGCATTTATTCGTGACCAATGCAAAAGAGTTGTGAAGCACCAGTGCGTCTAAGTAATACGACGCACCGGTGCTTGTTATGATGATAAGCGCACCGGACTATATAAAGTTTTTCTTTTGTATGTAGGATCATAATAAAATAATGATAATTCTAAAGTACGTGAATTTATTTTCATTATTTTCTAAAATTTATTATGTTACAAAAATTCGTATTATTCTAGATTTGTTATTTTACAATTATTTGTAAATTTACAAATTTAAATATTTTAATAAAATTGTTTCACATTAATACAATTAAAAATTTCACATTAAAAGAATTAAAATTTTACAAATATTTTACATCAATTACAATTACAATTACAATTACAATTACAATTTTACATTAATCTCACATACATGAATTATGATTAGAATTACAATTACAATTTTAATTTTACATACAATTAAATTTACAATTTTACATCGAATTATATTTACAGTTACAATTACAATTTTACAAATATTTTACATATAATTCAATTAAAATTACAATTACAAATATAATTACAATTTTAAAATTTTACATAAAATTAGAATTACAATTACAAATTTACAATTTTCCATATATACAATTACAATCATTTCACAATAAATTAAATATTACAATTACAATTTAAATTTTACATTAAATATTTTGCAGATAATTACAGTTAAAATTACAATTATTACAAATACAAATACAATTTTACAATTTTACATACATTTAAAATTTCAATTTCAATTACAATCACGACATAATATTTAATAAATATCATGGTCATTTAATATTAAATTAATTAATAAACATCATCACGATCATGATAACCATCGTGCAAACATCATATTCGACAAAAAAACACATTCAAACATCAAATTAACATTATATATTAACATCGTCACAACACAAACATCAAATATACATCTCATGTCAAATAACTCATGCTATCACATATACACATCTATCTGCAAGCTAAACATTAAATGAACATATCTAACATGACCTAACAATATGTGCCACATCATGATGATCACCAACATGTAAATTAAGTACAACTGCAACATGAACATAAAATACATGGACCATATATATATATAATTGAATAATGTTAAAAATATACAACTGTAATATAAATGTCATGGATCAGATGGTGGTAGTATAACAACATCAATGGCAGTATAAGTGGAGGCCTGCTCAGGAAAGGGTGCATCCTCAACGGTCGATGGTCTAGCCTGCTCAGATCATGATCACTAGTACTGATGGATGCATCAGGTACTGGTGGTAGTACAACATCAATATAAAAAGTAGTAGTGGAGGCCTGCTCGGTCAATAGTGCAGCCTCGACAGTAGATGGTCCAGCCTACTGATGATCATGACTAGTATTGATGGATGTTGTAGGCTGCCGACTAGACGTGGCCAATGGTCCAACCTCATCTCCATGATGAATACAAGATGCTTCTAGTGGAGCCTCATTCTCATAAAGCACGACGCAAGGTGAGCAATCATGAGATGATGATTCGCTGCTCACGGACTGTCCATCACGTGCCACAACTCGACTACGCCTATAGCTATAGACAATCCTCCTCAGTTGCATAACAACTGTCATAGCTCCTACGACTTGTCGCATCAGGCTGTACATGTCACACAACATGCCTCTCCACATCCATAACAACCTATCATCGGCCATGTCTCTGTAATGAGTGCGCATGATGCCTGCCTCAACAATCAATGCACTAAGTTGGTTGCCCAACTCCATCCTATATCTAGTCTCACGTCGACTGCGCCTAGCAAAAGACAGTGTTGGTGCATCAGCAGGAGCATGTCTCTCTGCTGCACCGACCTCATCTTGATCATGATCATCCTCGGCATCGACCATGTCCTAATTGTCATCAAGATCCACACCTGGATCATGTGGTGGATCTGGCATCTCCTCGACATCAAAAGAGCCAATGTCTGCAAAATATATACAAGTACACAACAATAATTAGAAAATTTCATTACATAATTTAATAAAAACAAGTTAAAGAACATGTTAGAATAAATATAAATAAAACAGTAATATTACCTCTATAATTTGGCGGCTCATCATCTTTGAAGAGGATGTTGGGACACCCTCTCCAATCTAATCCAACATAAGGACATGAGACCATAATGAAGGGATGAAGCCCGTCAACACTGGCTAGTATGTCCAGTGGATTATGCGATATCCTGGCTGGAAACATAGTGCCTCCCCTCTTGGGCATCATGTGCCCCCACATGTTCATCCGGGCCCCGAACATCAGTCTACGAGGTTGTCGAACGAAACTAGGTCTCATCTCTGGAAACCTCTCAAAAAATAAACAAAACAACTCTAAAGCAAAAGGGAAGTTGACCCTCCCTTGTGCATGAGCATGAAATCTATCTAAGGCCATACAAAACTACCGCAAAAAATGGTAGTTACTTGACAAGTCGTGGCTGTTGTACTAAAGAATCAACATAATATAAAAGTGAGCAACTAATGTGTTTCCCGTCACTGGTGTTGTGCAAAATGGTCAAAATGATAAGTGTGAGGCACTGCACGTCCTATCTACCAAATTCACCTATACGTAACTGACCTCCAGGTACCTAAAACTCTGAAGGAGACAGTACATGTGCTCTAATTTATCTCTGGGATTAAAATAACTGACTTCCTGCTACACAAATAGCTCGCACATCTGGGAATGAGGGAAAATCCACCCCTCTCCTCGATAGTCCTGTAATAAAATAAATATCCTCCTTAGTGGGTGTGTACCACTGGTCAGGAACAACCAGGAAAGCCTATCGGTGGGCATTCCACCTGTGGATAAGATATCTAAAAAACAAACTATGGGCCTTTGAGGAAATAGCCTCCTCATAGAACTTGAGGAGGCCTACCTGCCTAAGGATCCCCTAGGTATCTGCTGTAATAGGGCGAGGGTATGCATCTCTCTCCATATCTCAGGCCTCCCATTGGCGAATCATGTCATTCTGCTCCGCCTGTTGTTGCTGCTGTTCCTCCTCTTCTCTCTGAATCATTGACATATTAAATAATTTTTTTTATTAAAACAAACATGTGTTTAGAAATATACATATACATACATACATATATATATATATATATATATATATATATATATATATATATCTATCTATATATAGATATATATATATATATTTATATTTATATTTATATATATATATATATATATATATATATATATATATATATATATATATATATATATATATATATCTATATATATATATATTTTATTTTATTTTGAAAAAAAAAACCAGTTGGTGCGCCACAAAAATAGTCACGCACCGGTTTCGGTGCGGCTTAAGTTTGTAGCGCACTGGTGGCGGTGCCTCTAATGAAATACAACGCATTGACCTCGGTGCAATTGTCTTTTTTTCAAGCACCATTGACTATAACTAAGGTCAGAATAGCAATGTGCTAGCTGAAATATACATCCCGAAGCGTATAGTCGTGTCAGCGCACTGACTTCCTGACAATTACATAGTTGATGGTGCGGTCGTTTACCCAGCCGCACCGTTGACCCTCTCGCAATGCCGAATGTGGTGCTCTAACATACACCGGGGTGGATAATTCCGTCAAGGCACCGCACTACGATTCCCATGGTCAATGGTGCGCCTGGCTAAATGAGCACACCACATTTTATTTTATTTTTTAATTTAAAATTAGCAAGGTGCCTTTTGGTATCGCCCTGGAAATGGTGTGGATACCGTTATCACCGGTGGCGGTGTGGCCTATAAATTTTACAGGCAGCACCACTACCAGGTGCGAGCCGAACGGCTCAGGCGCACCGTGCGACAATTTTTTTTTTTTCTTTTTTAATGGTTATTTTTAAGAATATTTCAAATTCTAATCCGCTAAAAGGCTTAATTATGGAAAAACTAGAAAAATGCCTGTACATTTCACTGTCGAGGAGGCATGTTGGCTGTAAAATTTGCCCACCATTTTTCAAAATGCAAGCTGGAGATTTGTGGCCAAGGCAGAGTAGCAGTGCATGCAATGGGTGCAATGAGAGCACCGATGTCAGGGGGGCTCAGACAAGGGGAAATGGCACCGGTGCTTTAGAGCTCTGAAGCACTGAGGAAAGTGAAAAATGCGGTTTTTTGGCCGTAATTTTTTTTTTTTATTTAACCCTATTCCAGTGCATGGGGTTTTATAGGCGCACCGGTATGCTTACTTACAACCGCACTGGGCGGTGTCAGATTTGGCACATTGTTTATGATGCACTGGGGTGGTTCCGTAACACCCCATTGGGATGTTTTAGTTTTGGCACGATGTTTTTATGATGCACCGGGGAGGAATATTTGTAAAGCACCGATGTAGAATAGTCGTAAAGCACCAGTTTTTTTGCCTTAATTTTTTTTTATTTGACGTTATTCCGATGCATGATGTTTATAGGTGCACCAATGCTCTTGGATAAGAATGCACTGTCACGTTTCTGTTTTGGTGCGATGTTTTATGATGCACCGGTGTGAAAGAGTAGTGAAGCACTGGTGTGTTACCATAATAAGACATCCCAGGCGGGTGTGTACGTCGTGCACGCTATCCAGTTTGCCAATGTTTTTGTGCGCACCAATGTGTTCTATGGTAGAGCGCATCGATAATTGAGAGCTCAGGAGCACTAGAAAAATGAAAAATCTGGGCTTTTTGCCGTAATTTTTTTTATTTAACCCTTTACCGATGCGCGTGGTTTATAGGCGTATCGGTTTTGTTTCTTATGAATGCACTAGTCAGTTTGTGTTTTGGCGCGTTTTTTTATGATACACCAGTGTGGCTTCTTTCTACCGCACCGGGTGGTTTCGGTTTTGGCGCGGTGTTTTATAATGGACCAGTGTGGAAGAGTTGTAATGAGTCGGTGCTATAGAACAATATGACACACCAGGAGGGTGTGTACGAAGTGCATGGTGTTTGGTGTGCCAATTTTTTTGTACGCACCGGTGCTTTCACGATTCCAGAGCACTGGGGTGACGTTTAATGATAAACGCACTGAGTGGAAAACATCTGCAAAACCCTCCACCCACCAACCTACTCTAGTAACCTCCGCTAGAAACGGATATATGGGGTATTTTTCTATGGGGTTTCTCGAAAACATCCGCTAAAGGGTATTTTCCTTGTAGTGTGGCCTCTGTAATGTACCAACAATTTTTTAGAGGGAAATATTGGGTATTTTTTCCGATATTTTGAATGACTGCCTTGAAATATTTATGGATGATTTTACACCCTACGGGGATGCTTTTGAGACATCATTAGCTAACTTGGAAAAATTGTAGGAAAGTTGTGAACAAACTAATGTTGCTCTGAGAAAAGAGAAATGCCAAAAGATGATGACTAAGAGAATTGTGAAGGGAAATTTCATTTTGGCAGATGGAATCAAGGTAGATCCTGCAAAAATTGAGGTAATATCGAAAATTCTGACCCCTAAGACCCCAAAAGAGGTACATAGTTTTTTGGGACATGCAGGATACTATAGGATATTTATAGTGAACTTTTCAAATATTGCATCTCCTCTGTTTTCGTTACTCATGAAATATTTGGAATTTGTGTGGACAGGGAAGTGTGAGCATGCCTTTCTGAAGTTAAAAAATAGTGTAACAGCACCACCTGTCTTATGAGGAACAAATTGGAAATTTCCATTTCATATCGGTACGGATGCATCTAACATAGTCGTGGGTGTTTTTTTGGGGTAGCTGGAGGAGAAGAAACCTTATGCCATTTATTACATCAGTAAGAACTGAACTCGAGCAGAACTCAACTACACTGTTACTAAGAAGGAATTCCTAGTAGTGGTGCATGCTATCAACAAATTTTGGCACTACATAACTGGGTATTAAGTATTTGTACACACTGACCATGCTGCAATTCAATTTTTGATGAGAAAACCTGTTACTAATGGTAGAGTTACTTGATGGTTATTTCTATTACAATAATTTGATACTACTATTCTAGATAAACCCAAAAAATATAATGTAGTTGCTAATTTTCTTTCTAGATTAACTATAAGTGATGACTTCACTACCACTAAGGATTCTTTTCTAGATGAATATATTTTTTCCATCTCTACTCACTCACCATGGTATGTAGATATAGAAAATTACCTTTCTATAGGAAAATTTCCACACCAATTGTCTTCCAAGGAAAGAAGGAATATTATACAACAGAGTGCTACCTACTCCTAGATAGAAGTCAATCTCTATCACACCGATCCAGATTTTCAGATTAGGCGATGTGTTAGAGAAGATGAGGTATTTAATGTCTTGAAGGCTTGTCATGAGGAACCCTGTGGAGGGCACTTCGTTGACAAAAGGACAGGATAAAAAGTACTCTCAACAGGGTACTACTGGCCAATTATATTCCACGATGCCAAGAAGTTTATGAAAGGATGTGATAGCTTCCAAAGGATGGGCCAGCCTCTAAAATAATATGAGATGTCGTTACAACCTCAGATAGTGATAGAACCATTTGAGAAATGGGCCATAGAATTTTTGGGACCAATTAATCCTTCATCGTAGTAAAAATAATACATATTGGTCTGCACCCACTATGTCACAAAGTGGGTTGAAGAAAAGCCGATAATTAGAGAAATAGAGCAGGCTGTTTCAAACTTCCTGTTTGAAGATATTTTTGTATGCTTTAGGATACCCAGAGAGATAGTAACAAATGGGGGGCCTCAATTCACATCTCATTTGATCAAGAAGCTAGTTTAAAAGTATGGAATTCATCACATAATCAATTCACCATTTCACCCATAAGAAAATGGTCAAGTGGAAAGAACCAATAAAGTCATTGACGGAATCTTAACAAAGACAGTAGCCAGCCACCAAAGAAACTGGGCTGAGAAACTTCTAGAGGTATTATGGGCTTACAAGACAACATGGAGGAATACTATAGACTTTTCACCATATGAACTGGTGTATGGTAAGAATCCTCTATTCGCCATAGAGTTTGAAATAAAGACATTAAGAACAACACTGCAGGTTGATCTGGACTTAAGTACGACACAAACACAAAGATTGAACCAACTTAATGAGTTTGAAGAGAAATGGATGGCTGCTATTCAACAGATAGAGATCATTCAACAACCAAGAGCTAGATGGCATGATTGATTTATTAAGAAGAAAAATTTCCAGAAAGGAGACTGGGCTCTTTTGTATGATTCAAGGTTCAAGGATTTCAAAGGCAAGCTTTGCACCACATGACTAGGTCCTTACGAAGTGGACACGGTCTTTGACAATGGGACTGTACAATTGGTCACCATAGACAGTGCTAAGACACCGTTGCTAGTTAATGGGCACCGTCTAAGGTTATATCATTAACTCGCTTCGAAGGAATCATTTGTTAACATTGTCATGGACTCCGATCTTCATGTTACAATAGTAGGGGAAAATTCTCCTGTGCAACCTAAAATTTGAAATTCCAATAAGTGCAGCAGCTAAAGACCACCCTTGTGGCAGCTGGCACACCTATTTTAGATCTATATATAACAAAATAGAAAGAAAATAAAACAAAAATAATAAATCTAACTATGAAAACCTCTTTCCGGGGCGCAGTCAGACAATTTGTAACAATTGAAAACCACTCTTGTGGCGGCTGTTACACCCATATTTTTCTTCTTGAAACATCATCTTTCCTTCCTGATCCATTTTATAAGCTGATGGTATTCATTTTATTTTCTTTCTGTACCAATTTCTCGCAATTATTATGTTTTTTTAAGAATAATCTAAAATTTGTCTTGGTTGTTACACATGTAACACCCGACAGCCATGAACATTGTTTCTCATGTTCCATCCCATAAAAACAATAATTGTGCTAGCCAAACACAACAACACGAGCGCTGCAAGTAGTATGCTTCCAATTTGAAATATTCCTCCACGTCACCTCAGGTATGTCATTCAAAAGGTGATGTCATCATTTATGATTTGGTGATTATTGGAAAAAGTAATGATATTCCTGTGACAGACGTGGGTGGCCATCACCATTAAGGTGGGGGAGGAGATATATCTTGAAATCGTTGAAAAAATTTGTAGTCATAAACCTCTATCAAATCTGCATGCATCCAATTAACAACACAAATGCCAATGATGACTAAATCCGGCTGGAAAGAGCGTGTTTACTTAGAACCCATTACTTTCCATAACGGGAAATTTATGAAGAGTGGTGTGAGGTACGATTCAATAATCCATAAAACCTGTCACCTCCCATCGACATCCTTGACTGAAGCGTTGTATCCTCATTACAAACTCTTCAATTGGGATAAGCAGAGATGCTGAGAATAAGTGAGAAGTGCAGTGAAATTACAGTGGGTTGAGCAGTCAGAAGCAAATTTAGAAACAACAGCAAGATGTGTGGAGCAGCAGTCAGGCACGAGCCAGATTATATGGGCACCTTGGAGAACTACCCAGAAGCCTACCATATATTCAGATACGCCTGATGGATTGAGAATTTCTAGAAGCTAGAAGGCTCGGATGAGGCGGTGGCAATCAAATTCGCTCAGAATTTGAATAAAAATTAGACCTGAGTTAGGGGCCTGAAAATTGAGGTGACTGAAGAGGTAATTTCCCAAGTAAATACATTTATAGTAGAGGGACGAAGGTGGTTTAATAGAAAAATCAATGACCCCTCCTTGAAAGAAGACTTCCTAGAAGGAGAAGAAAAAATGGAGAAGAAAGAGAGAGGAATTGACAAGTTTTCACTCCCTTAGCCATGGGGAGATGTTGCCTTGGGTTTAGTCAAATACATTACTTGTGAGGGAAGATCTATGATAGTGTTTAACTATCACTTCCCTCTACTTAATCACCTTCAGCACTAGAAAAATATTAATCTTCCATTCTACTTATTAGGGAACATTAAGCATATGGCGACAGCAATAAATAAAACAACGCAATTGGAAGCATGTGTGACCAAAAATGGACTCATCAAACTGATCGTGATGGATGCCCTAGGTCATCAAGGAAGGACCTTTCAAGAATTCAAGCGAATGAGGTCGAGGACAAGCCAGGGAAAACAGACCATGACTTCATGAGGAAGTCAAGAGAAAGCAGAAACCCAGACTTGGCCTTCCAAAGCCATAATTGGTAAAGAACCCACTGATGAACCAATTGGGGATAGATGGCCAAAACAGAGGGTGAAATTTATCCTACCTACAGAACCTTTTCCTACAACTAGAAAGCAAACAGAAGAAAAAGTATCAGAAGAAGAAAGGAAATCCTCCTCATCAGCTAAGGACAAAACTCATGTCATGTTTTTAGAACTTGAAAATATGAGAAAGGAAAATCAAGAATTGAAGCAAATATTACCTGAGGGGAAGGAAACCTTGGTGTGTGTATGCATGACATGTTTTCAAGAATTAACAGTGGTAGGATATAAGGTCTGTGGGGAAAACATCATCCCAATGGAAACATAAACAGAATGGTAGGAGGCTATTACACAAAAACCTGCTAAGGATACTGTTGTTACACAAGAACCAACAGTTAAAGAAGAGCCCCCTGTAGTAATTTACCTAGAGGCCGATACAAAAGAACCTATGGAGGCCATTTCTATTGCAAAAGAAACAACAATGGACACAAAGGCTACTCTAGGTGGAAACAAAGGGGCTGATACACAAGAACCCACTGAGTAAGCTATTGTTACACAAGAACTAGCACTAGAGGTGGAACAACCCCATTCAGCAGAGGTTGTTACACCCATTATTGATGTTGATATTGAATGCAGAAGAATTTCGAGTCCCATCTCGGGATGGATTTCTGATAAAATCTTGTTAATTTTCGAATTACAGAAGTGGAAACAGGAAGAAATCTCCCTTCAGGAGGGGACGATTTTTCTGAAAGAAAATAGGAGGGATATAAATGACCTACATGAAATATGGATGAAAGAAGAGTTGAAGAAATGATGGGAGAATTATAAGAAGAAGGAAGCCCTAAAGAAGTAGGAGGAACAGTTACTGCTGTTCCAGCAGCAGGTTCGGGACACTACAAGGAAAAGACCCTCTAGCAGCTGTTTTTGAGGAACCCCATAGAAGAATACCCCATACATCCGTTTCTAACGGAGGTTACTAGAGGAGGTTGGCGGGGTGGAGGATTTTGTGGATGGGTTCCTCTCAGTGTGCTTATCATTACACATCGCCTCGGTGCACTCGAACCACGAAAGCACCAGTGTGGACCAAAACATTGGCACACCAAACACCGTACACTCCGTACACACCCAACCTGTGCGTCTTATTATTCTACAGCACTGGTGCATCACAGATATTCCGCGCCGGTGTATTATAAAACACAGCGCCAAAACCAAAACCACCCGATGTGGTAGAAAGAAACCGCACCGGTCCATCATAATACATCATGCCAAAACACAAACTGACCGGTGCGTTTGTAAGAAATAGAACTGGTGCACCTATAAACAAAGCGCACCAGTAAAGGGTTATATTAAAAAAAAAATTACGGTAAAATAACCCGGATTTTTCAGTTTTCCAGTGCTTCTGAGCTCTCAATTACCGGTGCGCGCCCTACCATAGAACGCACTGGTGCACACGAGACATTGGCACACCAGATAGCTTGCGTGACGTACACACACATTCGGGGCCTCCTATTACTGTAATACACTGGTGCTTCACCACTTTTCCACTCCAATGCATCATAAAACACCACGCCAAAACAAAAACGCGCCGGTGCGTTCTTATCAAAGAGCACCGGTTCGCCTATAAACAACGCGCACCGGTAAAGGGTTATATTAGAAAATTATGGCAAAATAACCTGGATTTTTTAGTTTTCTAGTGCTTTTGAGCTCTCAATTACCGGTGCACGCCCTACCATAGAACGCACCGATGTGCACGAGACATTGGCACACTGGACAGCTTGCGCGACGTACACACACATACGGGGCCTCCTATTATTGTAACGCATCGGTGCTTCACCACTCTTCTACATCGGTGCATCATAAAACACTGCACCAAAACAGAAATGCACTGGTGCATTCTTACCCAAGAGGATCAGTGTGTCGATAAACCCCAAGCACTGGAATAGAGTTACATAAAAAAGATTTAAGGCCAAAAAACTAGTGCTTTACAACTATTCTGCACCGGTGCTTTACATATTTTCCACCTCGGTGCCTCATCAAAATTTCACGCCGAAACTAAAACATCCCGGTGCAGTGTTAGGGAACCACCACGATACATTATAAACAACTCGCCAAATTTGACACAGCCCGGTGCAGTTGTAGGTAAGCATACCAGTGCGCCTATAAAACTTCGTGCACCATAACAAGGTTAAATAAAAAATAAATTACGGCTACAAAAATTCATTTTTCACTTTCCTCAGTGCTCCAGAGCTCTCAAGTACCATTGCCATTTCCCCTTGTCTAAGCTACCCTGACATCGGTACTCTCATTGCACCCATTGCATGCACCGATGCTCTACATTGGCCACCAATCTCCAACTTGCATTTTGAAAAATGGTGGGAAAATTTTCTTTTGCAAAGTTTACAACCAACATACCTCCTCGACGGTGAAATGTACAAGTATTTTTCTAGTTTTTCCATAGTTAAGCCTTTTAGCGGATTAGAAATTGAAATAACCTTAAAAATAACTATTAAAAAAAAAAAAAAAATTGTCTTGCGGTGCGCCGGATCTGTTCGGCTTGCACCGAATAGCGGTGCTGCCTGTAAAATTTACAGGCCACACTGCCACCGATGCTAATGGTATCCGCACTATTTCAGGGACAGTACCGAAAGGCGCCCCGAATAATTTTAAAATAAAAAAATAAAAAAATAAAAGGCGGTGCGCTCATTTATCCAGGTGCATCGTTGACCACAGGAATCACAGTGCAGTGCGTTGACGGAATTATCCGCCCCGGTGTATGTCAGTGCACCGCATTCTGGATTTCGAGAGGGCCAACGGTGCAGCCAGGTAAAACACCGCATCATCAACTATGTAATTGTCATGAAGTCGGTGCGCTGACATGACTATACATGCTGGGGTGTCTATTTCAATCAGCGCACCGCTATTCTAAACTTTGATGAAGTTAACAGTGCAGGTAGGCCTCCTCAAGTTCTATGAGGAGGCTACTTCCCTAAAGCCACACAGTGTGTTTTTTAGATATCTTATCTGCGGTTGGAATGCCCATCGATAGGATTTCAGGGATTGGTCCCTAACAGGTGGTACACACCCAGCGAGGAGGATATTTATTTTATTACGGAGGACTATCGAGGAGAGTGGTGGATTTCCCTCATTCCCCGGAGCTTTCGGTTGGTTGTGTAGTAGGGAGTTAGTTAGTTTACTCCCAGAGATGCATTGGAGCACATGTACTATCTCCTTCATAGTTTCAGGTACCTGAAGGTCAGTTACGTATAGGTGCTTTTGGTAGACAGGATGTGCATTCCTCTCCCTTATCATTTCGACCATTTTGCACAACACTAGTGACGAGCAACACATTAGTTTCTCTCTTTTATATTATGTTGAATTTTTAGTACAACAACCACAAATTTTCAGGTGGTCTGCCATTTTTTTGCAGCAGTTTTGTACGACCTTAGATGGATGTCGTGCTCATGCACAAGGGAGGGTCAAATTCCCTTTTGCTTCAAAGCTATTTTGTTTATTTTTTGAGAGGTTTCCAGAGATGAGACCTAGTTTTGTTCGACAGCCTCCTAGGCCGATGTTTGAGGCCCAGATGCACATGTGGGGGAAGATGATGCCCAAGAGGGGAGACACTTTGTTTCCAGCTAGGATATCACATGATTCACTGCACTTACTAGCCAGTGTTGACGGGCTGCATCCCTTCATTTTGGTCCCATGTCCTTATGCTGGCTTAGATTGGCGAGGGTTTCCCAACATCCTCTTCACAACTAATGAGCCGCCAGATGATATAGGTAATATTACTGTTTTATTTATATTTATTCTAACATGTTCTTAATTAACTTGTTTTTATTAAACTGTGTAATGAAATTGTCTAATTATTGTTGTGTACTTGTATATATTTTGCAGACATTGGCTCTTTTGATGGCAAGGAGATGCCAGGTCCACCACATGATCTAGGTGTGGATCCTGATGATGATGATCAGGATATGGCTGATGTCGAGCATGATCATGAATGGTGCACCAGTGCCACCTTTTCTAGGCGTGTTGGACCTGAGACCAGATATAGGATGGAGTTGGCCAACCAACTCTATGCATTGATTGTTGATGCGAGCATCAGGCCTGCTCATTACAGAGACATACAGGCCAACGATATGTTGTTATGGATGTGGAGAGGCATGCCGCATGACATGTACGGCATGATGCGGCATGTCGTAGGAGCTATGACAGCAGTTACATGACTCGGGAGGACTTTCCGTAGCTATAGGCGTAGTCGAGATGTGGCACATGATGGACATGAGTCCGCAAGCAGTGACTCGCATGCATCTCATGATCGTTCACTTCACAGCGTGCCTGATGAGCACGACGCTCCACTAGCAGCATCTAACAGTCATCATGGAGATGAGGTTGGACCATCGACCACATCCAATCAACAGCCTGCAGCTACATCCATCAGTACTAGTCATGATGATCATGAGAAGGTTGGACCATCGACCGTCGAGGATGCACTATTCACTGAGCAAGCCTCCACTAATATTGCTCATATTGATGTTGTACTACCACCAGTGGATGCATCCATTAGTACTAGTGATCATGATCATGAGCAGGCTCGACCATCGACTGTTGAGGCTGCACCCAGCTTTACTGAGTAGGCATCCACTTGTAGTACTGCTATTGATGTTGTTATACTACCACCAGCACCTGATCCATGAAATTTATATTACAGTTGTATATTTTTAACATTATTCAGTTATATATATGTGTGGTCCATGTATTTTATGTTCATGTTGCAGTTGTACTTAATTTTCATGTTGGTGATCATCATGATGTTGCACATATTTTTAGGTCATTTTAGATATGTTCATTTAATGTTTAGCTTGCATATAGATGTGTATATGTGATAGCATGAGTTATTTGACATATTGAGATGTATATTTGATGTTTGTGTTGTAATGATCTTAATATATAATATTAATTTGATGTTTTAATGTGTTTATTAGTCCAATATGATGTTTGTATGATGGTTATCATTATCCTGATGATTTTTATTAATTAATTTAATATTAAATGACCATGATATTTATTAAATATTTTTTTTCTGAATTGGACTAATTCTATTAAGAAAAAATATGGTACAAGATGATGATACAATCATGAGAGACAGAAAACCGGCAGCCGGAAATGATAGGACTATCAACCTCGGTTCCAGAGAAGGAGTGAAAGAAGCAAGGAGCTACAACATATGACTGGAAAGCAAAAAGACTGACTTCTACCTAGAATGGGTAGAAGCCTCAACACGAAGCTTTTTCCCTTTCCTTTTTTTGACTTCGACCCAACCATCCTGGGGTGTATGAGCAATAACAACTTGAAGATTGGGGTTCTCCACAGGGGGGGCCTCCTTTTCTGATTCAGAGGAGGAGGTCATATGGACACGTTTATGGGCGATGGCTATATCAGAGGTAAGCGTCGGTCCATCAGTGGAAGGGACCACTGATTGAGGGGCTTGATTCAGTTCTGCATTGCTACCTTCATCTTCAGAGCTAGAGGATTCAGAATCCACGACTGGAGGTCGAGAGCATGGAGCCCATCGTTTGGACTTGGGCTTGGAGAAGTTATCCTTTTTCTTTTTTTTCCGGGAGAGATGGGCAGGTGTTCTATAGATGCCCTGATTGGTGGAAATGGCGGAAATGGAATGCATTATTTTTGTAATCCAGTTTATGGGTCCATAAAAAGTCATTTATCTTGAGATTGATTTGGTCTGGAAGTCCCTTGCTTAAATTTAACTCCAACCATATTCTGGCATATGTGTAGAGACCTTTATTTTCCTGCCAGTAATCTCCCATAATGAAACTGCCTAAGGTGTTGCCTATAGCTTTATAGACTTCAGCATGCCATAAGTGGGCAAGTCAGTTTGGAAGCCTGATCCATACAGGTGTCCTGGTAATGACTACACTTGCTGGATCAAAATCTGGGAATCAAGGAGTTAAGAAGAGCCCTGCAGTTCCCATGAACCAAGGGCCTTCTTCTAAAGCCTTTTCATAATGCTTACTGTCATCAAATATAACAATGAAGTATCCTTTTGAACAGAAACTGACCTTACAATGATGAGTCCAATTTGCATGGATCCATTCATAGAGATCCTGAGATCGTGGCCACAGTTCGTTAAATCTGCAAATGATGGCTCTTTCTGCAAATTCTTGAAGTTGATTTGCAAGACCTTCATGGGTGATTTCAACAGAGGGAACTTCCTCTATCTTGTTAACCAAAAAAGGCTTGGGTTTAAGGGCTTCCGGGGGTTTGGGGTTCTCAGAGTGTACTACATCTTTGTAAGAGAAAGGAGGAGCAGAGGATGACTGTCTCGCTGCACATCCTCTCAAATGAAGGGTTAACACAAAAGAGTTGTTTATGTTAATGTTGTAAGTAGAGAGGGGAAGAAGGTCTTCAAGTTGTTTACCTTGAAAGAGAAGTCTCTGAAGGCCTGAAGGGATCCCAATCCACCGTTCTAGATCCAGTTTGAGATCCAACACCAAATCTGAAGAACTGACCCATTGTAGGATGGTTCTGCTTGTAGGTTGAGAAATTTGGATCTAAAAGGAGTCAAAGAGGTTTCTAGACACAGTGCCAGGGCCTCTTGTGCATCCAAGAGCAAGTTTTCCATGGCGTTGATAGGGAGGAGATTTCTCCTGCGAAAATAGCTGGATACTTAAAAATAGAAATATATCCATGTCCAGATTCGCTAGTCTTTGAGCATTGACCAAAGCTGGACGAGGAGCACATTCGCTGTCGATGTGTATTACCAACCTTGGTACCTCTGCAAGCATATCTGGCGGGTTCGAGAAGCAGATCCGCTGCTTGCTTATGGCAGAGATGAAATCTGTGGGATCTTCAGGGTGGATCTTATTTGCATTGTGAGCAACTGTACAGGTAGCGACTTTATAGCCGTCTGGAACATTTTCAAGGAATACAACCACCTAGACGGCGACATCATCTATGCCAAAGAAAGCCTTGTGCAGAAGCTTGCTAACCTGTAGATTCAAGTTTGCAACCCAGTCGATGAGTATTGCCAGCGTTGGTACCTCTACAGGCAGATCTGGCAGGTTTGAGAGGCAGATCCACTGATGGCTTGCTGCTGAGGTGAAATCTATGGGATCTCTAGAGTGGGTCTTATTTGCATTGTGAGCAGCTGTAAAAGCGGCAGCTTCAAAGCCGTCTGGATCATTTACAGGGAATGTAGCTGCCCAGATGGTGGCGTCATCTATTCCGTGAAAAGCCTTGTGCATAATCTTGAAATCCTGCAGATTCAAATCTGCAATCTGGTTCTTGAGTGGAAGGCGGCCAGCTCTTTGAGAGGCCGAGCCAGCGCAAACCAGAAAGGAAAAGCTACAAACCCTAGACACTTCTTTCGCCATCGCTCTGAAAACTCTATATCATCTGAAATCATTTACTTTTATTAAATATTATGTCGTGATTGTAATTGTAATTTAAATTTTAATTGTATGTAAAATTGTAAAATTGTATTTGTATTTGTACTTATTGTAATTTAAACTGTAATTGTATCTAAAATATTTATTAATGTAAAATTGTAATTGTAATTGTAATATTTAATTTATTCTGAAATGATTGTAATTTTATATATGAAAACTTGTAAAATTGTAATTGTAAATGTAATTGTATGTAAAATTCTAAAATTGTACTTGTATTTGTAATTGTAATTTTAATTGAATTGTATGTAAAATATTTATAAAATTGTAATTGTAATTGTAATTGTAATTCTATGTAAAGTTGTAAATGTAATTGTATATAAAATTCTAAAATTGTAATTGTAATTTTAATTGAATTGTATGTAAAATATTTGTAAAATTGTAATTGTAACTGTAAATGTAATTGTATGTAAAATTAAAATTGTAATTATAATTCTAATCGTAATTCATGCATGTGAAATTAATGTAAAATTGTAATTGTAATTTTAATTCTAATTGTAATTATTGTACTTTTAATTGTAATTTTATGTAAAATATTTGTAAAATTTTAATTCTATTAATGTGAAAATTTTAATTCTATTAATGTGAAATGATTTTATTAAAATATTTAAATTTGTAAATTTGCAAATAATTGTAAAATAACAAATCTAGAATAATACGATTTTTTGTAACATAATAAAATTTAGAAAATAATGAAAATAAATTCATGTACTTTATATTTATCATTATTTTATTATGATCTTACATACAAAAAAAAAAAAAAAAAACATTATACAGTCCGGTGCGCTTATCATCCTAACACGCATCGGTAACGAATAAACACAAATAAAAAAAAACACAACTCTATTTTCTCTACGTGAAAAAAAAGCGGAAATTCGAAAAATGGGCGGCAGAATATTTTCGAAAATCTAATTTCATAAAATAATTCTTTAAATACTAAACGCTTTTCATCATTTCACTATTTTTGCTAAAATTTTCAGCCAGATATTTGCAGGAGACAACCTAGAGCAAGAGAGCAAGAGGACACTATGGAGCAGCGAAATACATTCGAACAGAAGTATTTAGACAATCATAAACCAAACCTCTGGTGATTCAAACCCTGTATCATAGAATTTGAAACCATATCGTGATTAAATTTGATTATTTTTTTTACTTTTTTCTGCAGTTTTTTACTCTCTTTTTTTGCAGTTTATCCATTTTTACCCTAAACCCTTATTTTTTTTGTTTTTTCCCTTTCTTCTCCCTGTTTTTGTGATTTAATAATTAGGGTTTTTCATTTTATATTTCCGTCCAACCCACGGGACGACTTGCATAGTCGGATCCCAATCCATTCGGTCAATGCGTGAATTTTTTAAAAAATTGATTTTTCTTTATCGGTGTGCCCTGTGTATGATACTGCACCGGTGCTCTGCATTATACAACGCACCGTGAAAGTATTGTAGTAAAAAAAATGAAAACATTTTTTCTAAATCCGTGCGCCAAATCTGAAATAGGGCACTAGTGCTCCACTTAACTAGGAAAGCATTGTACAGTGTATTGCACCATTTTTGCGGTGCGTTTATAATACCCCACGCACCGTTAGGTATATTACACTATTTTTTGCGGTGTGTTTACAGTACCCAATGTACCGTATGGTGTATTATATTGTTTTTCGATGCGATGTCAATATCCCCACGCACTGGCGGCAGTGCAGACCTTGTGAAAGGCGCACTAGTACCTTCAGATTTATTTTCTACCTGAAAAGTTGAGAATTTATTTATAAATATATTAATGAATGATATGGTACAGGTTTCAGATTGATAAAGAAATGTCTGAAAAGAGATCAAGTAACAAAAATACTATTAACACATCAAGAAAAGCAAAAAAGACAAGTTCTTTGTAAATTCTTTATAAAAAATATTATTTTTGAACTATATGTAAGTTTAACTAATATGTATTGTTTACTGTGTATCATGCAGAGCCACAAAATCATGAAGCTCGATATGATTATTTCTGATCTAGGACTAGAAGAGTGTAAACGTTTAATGGAAAAATTGCAAAAGGATGAATCAGGTGAATGAAAAAATACTAATATTGATCCAATTGAGTTTCTTTTTTAATTATCATTAATAATATAGTTAAAATTATTATATAACACGTGTCAAGCAGTCTACTAATTCAAATCTGTTTAATGTTGTACAAGGACCAACAACTCAGAAAATGAATGTTGTTCTAAGAAAAGGAAAAAATAGAACATGCAAATGAAAATCAATTTCTCCTTAGCTCATCTAGAGTGGCCTTGGAAGTTAACGAAAGGGGAAATTTTTTTACAAAAGTTTCAGGGATCTTATGGAACGAATGTATAGACGTTCTTTCCAACAACAACAACGTATTTCAAATGTAATATGTAATCATTGAATTTTTCGATCATTAGGTACAATAAATAAACAATTTAGCATTAAATATTAATTTTCTGAATTTTCTTACAGAAAAGAAAAGAAAATGGAACCCATTCAGGACATAAAATAGGACGACAAGGAAGAAAATGGTTGATCTCTAAGTTTGTGAGTAATTGTTACTTCCTTATAACAACTTAACTAGATTTCATTTTTGTATTTTTTAAGTTGTTTTACAAAAATCATCATTGAATGTCTTCAAACGGGTGCTAACATACAAAGAAGAACCATCAGACGAATTGATTGAAATTGGGTTAAATATGGGTTGTGAGTATATGTTGGCATATCAGAATTTAATTGTGGAATTTGTAAGCATCTATCAATCTTGTTTTACTTAGCTCCGTCTATAATTAATAGAACAAAAACATATTTTATATTAAATATATGATTTGTTATGGGGTATAAAACTTGCAGGAAACAAAGTATGGAACTGCGCCAACAGATGAAATTTTGAAAGATGGCATGGTACATGGTTTTGAAAGAATGTGTATAATTTATGAGTCAATTGTTGCTATGGTACATCATTTTTATTTTCGATTTACATTGATGTATATTATTTAATATTGAAATTTTCATTATTCTCACCAATGTATATACACTCATTTCAGTTTATTTTTATGTTTGTAGATGGAAGGTGAAGAAGAAGAAAACAATCAACGCCATGAACAAAACATTCCTGGAAGTAACCCAAGTCATGGAAGTAGCTCTAGCAGTGACAACAGTTCAAGTGAAGAATGATGATCACTATGTTTGGATATCAAAGCAAGGCATTTTATTTTTTGAAATATATATGTCTGTGAAATCAGACATTTTGTTTAATATAATGGACATAGTGTCCCAATTGAAAGACAAAGGGATACCAATAACTGCCCCATTTTGTATGATATATATATATATATAGAGAGAGAGAGAGAGAGAGAGAGATATAATCATAAAATATGTTTTAATTTATTCTATTTCATTCTCCATTGTCGTTCTCAAATGCAGTAATAAAAATTTAATTCATATGAATATTGTTATAAGATATATATGTGTCGACTTTTGATGAAGAATGAATTTTAAAAAATCACAATAATTATGATATGATATAACAAATTAATCCAAACATCACATTGAAATGCATTAATAAAAATGTAATTAATATGAATATTTTTATAAGATGTGTCGACTTTTTATGAATAATGAATTTTTAAAAATCACAATAATTGGACTGTTACAGGTCGATGTTTCTAAAAAATACAACATGAAAACCAATGTGTGTCAGTAACTTTACACCAGTGCATTTATGTGTCTATACGCACCAGTGCCGTTATATGTTCTATGGGCACCGCACAAATACCAATACCAGTTATCAATATAGGTGCATTTGTGTGATACTGCGCACCGGGGCATTTATGTATCTATAAGCACTGGTGAATTTCAAGATCTATGGGCACCGCACGAATACCGATACCAATTATAAATCTCAGTGCCTTTCTATGATATGGCGCACCGGTCCGTTGATACGACCTATGGGCACTGCACAAATCCCAAGACCAATTAGAATGGCCTTATGCATTGTATGACCAACACTACGCCTAGTGTGGTTTTACACCTAAACGTCCTGGTGCATTGGACTGACACAGCCCCGGGACACCGTCGGAATGTACGCACAGGTGCGTTAAAGGCATAGTAGCGCACCGATGAAAAAACATCTGTAATAACCTTCGGCTGCCCATTTTTTTTAGTTGTGCTGAATTTTCGTTAAAAGCTCCGCCAAAACCTCCATAACCATAAACGGATGTTGTAGCAGATGTTTTTTTGACAATTTTGGACAATTTTATAACACTAAAGACCTCCTTTATAACCTCAACTAGAGGGTCTTTTCCTTGTAGTGGGATCCTACCATAAACAAGAAAAACCTTCCTGATATTGCCCAATTTGTTGGGGTGCAGGCGGCCTTCCCCATCCTATCATATTTTTCTATGGGAACGTTACTTCCCATTCCAGATGAAAGTTGTTATGGAGGATAGTCCCTATTTATGTTCTTCCACTCGCACACTTTTATATTTTTTCCATACCTATGATTTTGATGAACAAAGCCTGCTTTGTGAGTTATTATTACACAATATCATTTGTGAGCATGTGATTATGAAAATGGTTGTAACGGTATTCTCTTATATGGGGGATCTGCAGTGGCGAGCTTTTGTGTCCTTCATGAAGAATCAGATTGAGTGGCATTTTGCCATCAAATCTATGGATGCTAATAAGGAGAAGATGGCATTATGGGTTCGGGCAGAACCAGGATGGGCCGCAGAGTTAAGGCGGGAATTCATGAGAATTTTGAGTACTCCTGGGATAAAGGAACCGACTGCCACTTACAGAAGAAGGATTGTGAACTTCTGCCTCAATCAGTTCTCAATGATTAAGAGCAAAGCCTTGACTAGGTGCTTGATATGCATGAAAGCCAGGAGTGTTGAGCTACTGAAGGGGGACCCATTTGCATTCAAGAATTTTGTTGTGGCTGTTACACATGTACCAACGTATGCACAGATAGTACAATCCCTTGGTGCTTTGCGGCTTAGATAGAGATTCAAGCTTCCTTTGATCTGGCTACCAATTGAGGATTATCAAAGAAATTATGAATTGAGCAAGTATGAATCAGAGCCTTGGTTATGACAACTGATGGCAAATAAGGGGTAAAGATTTGTAGCCGAAGATATAGTTGGCGCTTATTATCTCACTGACCTGCATCAGAGATATTCCCATGAGATATGAGATTTTGCATGAGGACATGCAAGTGCTTCAGTTGGGGGGAGATGTTGGGTGCCAGTTTTGCACACTTTTCCTACATTTGTTTCCCCTATTTTTCCTCATGACTATAACCAATGGGACTATCTTTGCCTCTTTTCCCAAACTTTCTATCTTAACTTGTGTTGTTTCACCTTATTTTCATTACTCTGTCATTTCATAAATTATTATGATATATCATGCCTTTTTTATGACTGATTGAGGATGAATGTTTGGAGAAGACATATGGTCTTTGTTTTGTCTTTCTAGATGTCATTTGTAGCACAAAATATCCCGAGCACGAGGAATACAGGAGAAGTTAAGGGTGTGCTCTTACAGTGAAATTTTTACACCATGATGCTATTACACTTTGCTGTTACAGACCCACTGGAAAACTGCTATTACAGCTATACTGCTGATTGGATCTCATCAAATCCTATTGTTGACCTGTCCTCTAGTTTTTATGCTACAGTTGTGGTTTATCATGATAGCTGTAGAAGTTATTAAGTATTGTATTTTTAGATAACATCCTCTAGGAGGTTTTGATTGTAATCTATAATTTTCCAGTCATAATTTTATTAAGAAGTGGTTATAACCATATGTATTCTCTTTCGATCAGCATGAGAATCATTAGATTCTCATGACTAATCTATCCCTTGTTTTTATAAGATGTAACCACTATATAGTTCTCGACCCTTGAGTTTGAAAGGTTACCAGAGAACAACATTACTTTGGCTCTGTAATTTTGCTCATATTAATATAGATTATCATGTTATTGTTGTTACATGCATTATTTGAATTAGTTTCTGCTAAGTTATTTCTCTACCTGTGCCTTGCGAGGGAGGAAGGGCCCTCCTCTTTAGCAGGGATTCTAATGATTAAGGTAGTTGTGTATATGTGTTTGTATTTTGTTTATGTATCAATAGAGGTGTTGTTGTTGCTGTTAAACTATGAATATATCTGCTTCAATTTCAATATTTTGTATGTTGTTACACATATGATATTAGAGATACCAGCTGGATAATTTTTGTGTGGTGTGCTAGAACAAATTAATTGAAGTGTGATTATAGTCTTGTATATCATTTTATTTTTTCATGAGTGATTTACTTCCAGCATTTACTTCAGAAACGATCTCATTTAATGGGATTTCTTCTAATTGGGTGTATCGACACAGACATTGCAGCTGTCATTGAAATAAAAGACGTCCCTGGATTGATAATTTATGTGTACTATTTTAGTGATTTCATAGTGATTAATACAACCCAACAGAACCTAAAAATGCAAATAAGCTCGTTGTGCAGGGGTTTAATGGACCTTCTCAAACATATACCTCTGTGTCTTTGCAAAGCCTAGAGTATCAAGCATGACCGCAGACCAAGGGAGTCATGGAAACACTGATTTCCAAAGCAACAGAGCTCGGAGTGCTCCACAGACCCACAGAAGCAAGGAATGAAAACAGTTAGGGTTGAGGGGAGGGTAAATACCCTAACCTCTCTTGAAGTTTCATCATATCCGTAGATCAAGTGAGAAGGTAAATCTACGGTGATTATCCAAACATTTTTCAAACAATAATCAATGAAATCAATCACCAGATTAAATCCACGTGGATATTTGGTCAAGTACTAAAACATAATGTCACAATTAACCAAGTGCATATCTAGCATTACATTACAATAAAATCCCTTAAATATAGTTACGGCATGATGGTTTAGAGGTGGTCTAGCCTGTCAAGTGGCTTAAGCCACATTAGCACCAAGTTCATACCATGTGGTAACATGAATGTAATACTGCATTATTTGTATGTCGAACAAAACACATTATATGCAATATTAACTTGGTTTCGTTGAGCTACATGTATACATTTTTATATGAATTTTAAATCTATAGTAGAAGGTTAATAAATATCTTATATATATATATTTACATTTTAAAATTGAAGATACAATAGTTCTTGGCAACATGAATGTATAGTAGTTCTTAGTAGTATTAAAATAATGTATTATAATGTTACCTGTCATGAGAGTATATATATAAATCAAGAGAATAATGGTAATGCTAGTGGTAAGTTAGTAAAGATGGTAAGAGCTAATTTTTTTTTTATGTAAATGGTTTTTACATGTGGTATCAAAGCAACATTCACACACTGGGACCTAAATGGGTCACCTGAATAAAAATTGTTGCGTGTAAATTATGCACAGAAGTTAGAAAGAATACAATGAGAAGGGGATCAATGCATCAAGTACCCAAGAATGTTGGGGAGAATCATCCCCAAACCAATCCTAAAAATTAACCCAGAAATGTGGGTACAACTCAGTGTATATCAACATCAACAGACCAACAGATTATTAGAGGAACAGTAACGTCAGACGAGTATAATTTTGAGTACATTGTATCAGTTACATGAATAAATGGCCCAGTGAAGAATCGATAATGAAATATTGATGCGAGACAGGAGAGAATTCTCAAAATCCTCTCTGATAAGAAGAATTAATGGATAATTCCACCAAACCCTGAAATAAGCACCCGGGAAGAAGGCAAACAACGAAGACATACTAATGACAAGTCGAGAGGAATTCATACACAGTGGAGTAATAAGAGAAAAAATTATAATGAAGCAGAATATAGAAATGTATCAGAACAAAAGGAGATGAAGAAACAAAAAGTCGAGTTGCAGGGTCAGTTCAGAAAAATCAAACCTCCTACTTTCGATGTAGAGGCCGAAGATGTGGTTGACGCATGTTTGATTAATATGAACAAGTAATTTCAATTTTATGAATATAGCAGCAACCTTAAACTACGTTTGGCTATTTATCAGCTAAGGGAGAAAGCTAATTTATGGTGGGAGGAAGTCAAAATTGTTCGAAGTATTGAATACTAGAATGTAACGTGGGATGAGTTCCACCAATACTTCAAGGATAAGTATTTAACGAAGCATTTTTATGATAAAAAATATCAAAATTTCAACAATTTGAGACTGGGACAAAGAAGAATGGATGAATTCATAACTGAGTTCACATCATTGTTAAGCTATGTACCTCACCTAAGAGATGAAAAGGCTAAATTTCAGTGATTTCTGAGCAGTCTACTTACTCACATGAAAAAAAGAATCGAATTCGTAAACCCGAAAACTATGGACAAGGTGATTCTAAAAGCACGAATGTGATATAAATATTCCAAGGTGAAAGGGGAAATAGGCAAAAACTGGCAAGAAAAGAAAGGATAGAAAAATAATTTGAATTTTAAAGCAACAGATTTAGTAATTTTAAAAATTCTGCAAGAAATTCAGTAACTAGATAGTTTGGGATAAATCATCAGAGAACAAAATGGCTAGTAGAAGAATGACCCACATAAGCCTCGAGCAAACCAGAGCATGGGCAGACCCAGAAATTCCTCTACAATGTTTGGGATGTGGCGAGGCACATTACTACAAAAAATTTTGTCATCGTGGGAGGGGCGAAACAACAGCTAACCTCCAAGAGGATTCTACGGTGGGGGATGTGGCTAGAAATATACTTAGAATTAACGCAAAACTTGAAGACTGACAATAATATTACTAGTCAACAATGATTGAAATTGAAGGTAAGTTCTTTTCACAAAGTGTTTCTATTTTGGTGACCCTGGTGCCAGTTTAAGTTATGTAAATCCTCGAATAGTAGAAATGTGTAACTTACAAAGATGGAAATTTAATAACCCCTGGATGGTACATTTAGCCATAGGGGAAAAGAGAAGGGTTAGTGTTAAGGTTTCAAACTGTCCTTTGAAAATTGGAAATCAATAGCTAAAGGTAGAATTAAATATTTTACGTTTGGGTTCCTATAACATACTATTGGGCATCAAATGGCTGGAAGGAAATTGGTCTCTAGTAGACTGTAAAGATAAGATCATCTACTTTAGAGCTGAATATGGGACACACCAGGAGCTACAAGAAATCAAGAATCCTCTGCAGTTATGCCCTATCACACCATCCCATTTGAGTAAATCTATTAAAAAAGGATGCCAGATTTATGCCATCCAAGTAGGATTCCCAAATTCCAAGGAGAAGACTCCTATGCTGGAAAATATACTACTGGTACAGGACTTCATGGATGTGTTTCCAGAAATTATACCAGGATTACCTCCAAGGAGAGATATCGATTTCATAATCGAGTTAATTCCTGGTAGAGCACTAGTATCAAGAGCACCATAATGGATGAGTATACCCGAAATAACAGAATTAAATATGCAACTACAAGAACTATTGGATAAGGGGTGTATTCAACCAAGTGTATCACCTTGGGGAGCAGCAGTACTGTTCCTGAATAAGAAATACAGAACCATGTGAATGTGCATGGATTACAGGCAGCTCAATAAGTTGAAAAACAAGTATAAATACCCACTGCCACGCATAGATGATATTTTTGATCAAGTGAAGGGAGCGACTGTATTTTCAAAGATATATTTGAAGTATGGATATCACTATATCCAAATTAAAGATGAATAAATTTACAAAACAACCTTCCGCACTCGATACGGGCTCTATGAATTCATGGTTTTTCCATTTGGTCTAACCAATGCACCAACAATGTTTATGAGCTTAAAGCATGGAATATTTCACCCATTTTCAGACAATTTTGTTTTAATATTTATTGATGACATATTGGAAGAGCATGAGGAACACTTATGGCAAGTGTTGGAAATGTTGAGGAAACATCAGTTGTCTTCCAAGTTCAAAAAATGTGATTTATTCAAAGAACAAATACAATCTTTAGGCCATGTCATTTCTACTGAAGGCATCGCAGTGGATCCTGAAAAGATAAAGACTATCATGGAATGGAGGGTGCCCAAAAACGTATCAGATAATCATTATTTTATGGGATTGGCTGGATACTACATGCACTTTATCGAGGGATTCTCAAAAATTGCTTTCCCTATTGCATCTCTGCAGTGAAAGGGAAAAGTTTTTAAATGGGCCAGCGAATGTCAAGCTAGATTTGAACTGTTAAAGCAGTTGCTGACGACTGCCCCTGTATTGAAGGTAGCTGACCCAAACAAGGAATTTGAGGTATGCACTGATGCATGCAAGGAAGGAGTGGGAGAAATATTATCTCAAGAAGAAAGAGTAATTTCATATGAGTCAAGAAAATTAAAAGATCATGACCATCACTATTCTTCTTATGATTTATAGCTAACAACAGTAGTGCACACACTTAAGGTGTGGAGACACTATTTATTGGGAAAAATGTTTGTGCTGAAAATAGATCACAACAACCTTACTAGCTACTTTAAACAAGGTGAATTGAATGCTCGCCATGAAAGGTGGAGTTCATTTCTAAGCGAATTTGATTTTGATATTCAACATGTTAAGGGAAAGGAAAATCATGTTGCCAATGCCTTGAGCAAGAAACTGCATTGCGGGTATGAAATCTACTTTAATAAAGTAGAATTCAATTTTCAAGATCAAATAAAAGAATAAGCCGAGAAATATCCTAAATAATAATTCTTATGGCAGCAAGAAAAAGAAGTAGAACGATAGGAAAAGACATCAGATTATGGGATTAACCAAGATCATATTCTAAATTTTAGAGGAAAATTATACATTCCAAATCGGATGAGTTTAAAAGAGTTGATCTTGGATGAATTTCAACGCAGTACTTATCCTAGACATCCAGGATACTAGAAAATGCTGACAGCAATTAGGAAGGTTTATTTTTGGCCTGGTATGTGGAAAATTATTTATGAATACTTAACCAAGTGTCTAGAATGCCAACAGTTTAAGGTGGAAAATTAACATCCAATAGGATTGTCACAGCCCATACATGTACCAAAATGGAAATGGGGGGTTATATCTTTAGATTTTATTACTATTCTACCCAAATCAAATAGACATAATGATTCTATAATGGTGTTTTTTGATAGATTGAGCAAGGAAACTCATTTTATTCCAGTACAATCTACTTATAAGAGGGTGCAGATTGCAGACATTTTCATGAAATAAATTTTTAAGTTGCATGGTATTCCTAAAACAGTCATCTCGAATCGAGATGTAAAATTTACTTCAACATTTTTGAAAACATTGTTTACCGAATTGGGAACACAGATCAATTTTAGCACCGCATACCATCCATAGATGGATGGAAAAACAAAATGAGTGAATCAAATCCTTGAAGACATGTTGCACATGTGCGTAATGCAACAACCCACCAAGTGGGAATATTATCTACATCTCGTGGAATTTTCCTATGACAATGGATATCAAGAATCTCTTAAGATGAGTCCCTTTGGAGCAGTCCAAAAATCAAATTAATTCTTGGGCCGGAGATGTTGGCTAAGATGGAATGAGAATTAAAGAATATTAGACATAATCTAAAATCTTCTCGAGATCGATAGAAGGTTTATGCAGAAAAAAAGAGAACCTATCAAGAGTTTGAAGTGGTTAATCATGTGTATGTGAGAATCAAGCCCAAGAGAATCACCCTACGATGGACTTTGTGTGCCAAGTTAGCTCCCAGGGCTTGTGGACCTTTCCAAATATTGGAAAGAGTGGGACTAGTTCCCTATCGACTGGCATTACCCAATCACATTAAAGTGCACAATGTGTTTCATGTATCCATACTGAAACGATATGTGCATGATCTGAGACATGTAATACATTGGAAGAAAATTCAGGTAGGGATAATATTGAGTACTAAATCTCCAAAATAGATGAATTTTATAATCATTAATTTAAGTCTTTCTCTGATTGCAGGTCGAACCCGACGGTGAGTTTCTTGTAGAACCTCAATGTATTCTCGATCAGAGAGAAATCATGCTCCAGAGGTGATCCATCACCAAAGTTAAAGTGAAAAGGAAGCACTTTGGTCTGAAATAGGCTACATGGGAAGACAAGGGATTTGTGTGTGAGGCATACTTAGAATTACTTTCTGATATGGAATGAAACACTAGGGACGACGTTTACTTCCAAAGGGGGAAGATATAACATCTAGATTTTAATCCTTAAAATATTTATTTTCTTTTAAAAAAGAGATTATGCATTTAATTTTAAGTGAGATTAACCAGTAAAGTTGAGTCTAATATTGAACATGATTATTTTTCTTTTCTTTAAATAAATAATCACTTATGGAATAGTTTTCCATAGAAACCGATGATAAAGTATTCCAAGAATCTAGAGTAGTTAGACAAAAGTAGCTAAAATATCGTTACCTTTTCCTCTCTGGATAAAATGAAAATCCTAGCAAGGAAAAGGGGTTCTGAAAAAATTGAGAAGAGAAGCCTGAAGGCTTGAGGGTGAGAGTGAATACAGAGCTATTTGGAACCACTGGAAACCTCTGCAACCTGAAACTGGAAAGAAAGACTAGCCTGTAGGTCCCGAGGACTATTCCATAAATACTGCTATCTAAGTCCTACTCCGGTGCGGATCGCGGGGGGAGTTTAGGACGTAATTGCCTCTCTCAAGGTTGGGAGCCTATCATTAGCATTATGAAGTAAGATAAGTGACTTAAGAGTATGTTAATAAATTTATGTGAATTCTTACTGTGTTTTCCTGATTAGCTAAATTGTTATGTCTCTGTATTGAGGAAAGATGGAAAATACACGAAGACATTTGTCTGTTATTTATTTACAGTAGAAATAAATAATAGTAGATAGTAGTAAATAAGAAAATTCATTAATTCTACCCTATGTTATAAAGTAATTAAATTTTTATTTCATTAACTGTGTATGTGAAAATAGAAGGACTAAATTAATGTAGAAATAGTAACAGGTTTTTCCAAGGGCATAAAGTCGTAACGAGATAATAGAAGGGACTGTTAGATTGTCCTAAAGTGGAAACCCTAGACAATAATTTTTTCCCCCTCCCAATAAGTACTATACATGGCCAGTGGGACTTCAGAAAGAAACTGCAAAATAGAAATGGTCTGGACATCATCTTGATATAATAAACTGATTAAATTTGGTAAACAATAAACTATATCTATTTTACAGTACTACTGCTCACGAATAAACAAAAATTACAGAATGGAGAATCCGAAGAGAATAAATATAATTGTAGTCCTGTTATATGTAATCAAGAACATTGTAAACCAAACATATATTATAAGAAAATACGGAGGAATTTCATGCAGACATTTTGACGAAATTTTGAATATGAAATTAGCATTGCAGGAAACAGATTACTCAAATTGAATTACAAGAAAGGGCCATGCAGTTGGCAGAAAAAGAACATGAAAAACTGTACAATTATGGTAATATAGAAGTATATATTTATTAAAAAATAAATGAGATGTAATGCAATAACGAAATCCGTAGTCACCTATAAAGATTAAAGACTTGCAACCTGTGCCAAAGCAATGCAACCATATTCTTTACCATAAACAAAAACTACGAGATGGTTTCCAAGAAAACTGGAAATAAAAACTAAGTAAAGGGTGGAGTAAACCAATTACAGGGTTGTGACTATATATTCGTTGCAAATACTTGAAAAATATCCTATTATAATTACATTTACACCTTAATCCTTTCAAGGACGAATAAACCCTTAAGCTAAATAATCTACAGGAAAAAATCAAATCCTAATGATGTTATCTGTATATCAAAAATTACCACAGGGTTTCATACCACGAAATATCTTGAAGAGAAATGATTAAGTAAAAAATTTAGGCACCTGCAGTACATGGATGCAAAGGAGAAGACAAAAATCATTAACCGAAGTTGTAATCATCGAAGGGAGTGACATACAAGGTTAAAGGTGCAAGATTTGTGCAAAGTAACTGTGAATACAAAGAAAAGGAACCAGGTTAGGGTTGTTAAAGAGAAATTGGAGGAAGAAATAATTAAACTGTAATACTACGAACATTGCAAACACGAGACCCCTTTTTGAGAAGGACTCACCTTGCTACAAAGTAGAGAACAAGGGTTGAAACTATGAAAAAACGAGAAACACAAAGTGGGTAAGTCCAAAAGTTCTTCACAATATGAAACTGTAAATGAAAAAGAGATTAATTTTCGAAGCATTTCCTTGAAGGGGATTCAGGGGAAAACTTGTAGACGCTGAGCTAAAGAACATGTCATGTACATCCTCAAAAATTCCATATGGAGAAAAGGGCCATGAACAAGAAATGAAATCACTGTGGGAGAGTGGACAAAAAAATACATGTCCAACATTTAACCAAATAATGGGTCAAGCATATTATACTTTAGCAATTGTTATTGGAAATGAGCAATGAGATAACGAACCTATAAATGAAAATAAGATCGATGTGCAGGGGTTTAATGGACCTTCTCAAACATATACCTGCGCGATGTTGCAAAGCCCAGTGAATCAACCATGACCGCAGAGCAAGGGAGTCATGGCAGCACCAATTTCTGAAGTAGCAGAGCTTGGAGTGCTCCACAGACCCGCAGAGGCGAGGAATTAAAGTGGTTAGGGTTGAGGGGAGGTTTAATACCTTAACCTCTCCCGAAGTTTCATCAGAGTCAAAGATAAAGCGAGAAGATAAATATACGGTGATTATCCAAATAGTTTTCAAACAATAATCAGTGTAGTCAATCACCAGATTAAATCCACACAAAGATTTGATCAAGTACTAAACCATAATGTCACCATCAACCAAGCTCATATCCAACCTTACATTACAATCAAATCCCTTAAATATAGTTACGACGTGATGGTTGACAGGTGGTCTAGCCTGTCAAGTGGTTTAAGCCACGTTAGTACCAATTTCATACCGTGTGGTAACACGAAGGTAATATTGTGTTATTTGTATGTCGAACAAAACACATTATATGCAATATTAACATGGTTTCGTTGAACTTTATGTCTACATTTTTATATGACCTCAAAAGCTATAGCAGAATGTTAATAAATATCGTGTATATATATATATATATATATATATATATATATATATAAGATACAATAGTTCTTGGTAGTATGAATGTTTAGTAGTTCTTAGTAGTATAAAAATAATTTATTATAATCTTACCTCTCATGAGAGTATATATATGAATCAAGAGAAGAATGGTAATTCTAGTGGTAAGTTAGTAAAGATGGTAAATAACTTAGAGTTGATTTTTTTTTATGTAAATGGTTGTTACATGTGGTATCAGAGCAGAGTTCACACGTTGGGACCCAAACGGGTCACCTAAATAACAATTGTTGTGTGTAAGTTGTGCATAGAAGTTAGAAAGAATAGAATGAGAAGGGAATAAACACATCAAGTACCCAGGAATGCTGGGGAGCATCATCCCCAAACCAATCCTAAAATAAACCCAAAAATGTGGGTACAACTGAGTGTAGATCAACATCAATAGACTAGAATATTATTAGAAGAACAACAACATCAGACGAGTATACTACTGAGTATAGTGCAGCAGTTACTGGAATAAATGGCTCGGGTGAGAAGAAATAATTAAATACCAATGCAAGAGTAGGAGAGAATTCTCAAAATCCTCTCTGATAAGCAGAATCAAGGGACAGTTCCACCAAACCCTAAAATAAGCACCCGGGAAGAAAGCGAACAACGACAACATACTAATGAAAAGCCAGAAGGAATTCATACACATTGGATTAATAAGAGAAAAAATTATAATGAAGCAGAATATGGAAATGTATCAGAACAAGAGGAGATGAAGAAATAAAAATTCGAGTTGCAGGGTGAGTTCAGAAAAATCAAACCTCCTACTTTCGATGGAGAGGCCGAAGAGGTGGTTGAAGCATGGCTGATTAATATGAACAAGTACTTACAAGTTTATGAATATAGAAGAAACCTTAAAGCTCATTTGGCTATCTATCAGCTGAGGGAGAAAGCTACTTTATGGTGGGAGGAAGTAAACAATGTTCGAAGTATTGAAGACCAAAATGTAACATGGGATGATTTCCAAAAATACTTCAAGGATAAGTATTTAATGGAGTATTTGTATGATGAAAAATCTCTAGAGTTCTACGGTTTAAGACTGGGAAAAATGACAATGGATGAATTCATAACTAAGTTCACATAATTGTTAAGGTATGTACCTTACATGAGAGATGAAAAAGCTAAAGTTCAATGATTTCTGAGCAATCTACCTACTCACATGAAAGAAAGAATCGAATTCGTAAACCTGAAAAATATGGGCATGGAAATTCTGAAAGCTTGAATGTGCTAGTATAATTCCAAGGAGAAACGGGAAATAGGCATAAACTGGCTACCAAAGAAAGGACAGAAAAATAATTCTAATTTTAAAAATAACAGGTCTCGTAATTTTAAAAATTCTACAATAAATTTAGTAAGTAGATAGTCTGGGAGAAATCATCAGAGAAAAAAATGGCCAATAGAGGAATGACATACAAAAGCCTCTAGAAAACCATAGCACAGGGAGACCCAGAAACCCCCTCTACAATGTTGGGGATTGGGCAAGACACATTACTAAAAAAAAATTCTTGATCGTGGGAGAGGAAAAACAACAACTAACCGTCAAGAGGATTCTACGGTGGGGGATGTGGCTTGAAATAGACCTAGAATTAATGTAGTGCTTGAATACCGACAAGAAGATTACCAGCTGACAATGATAGACCTTGAAGGTAAGTTATTTTTGTAAATGGTTTCTATTTTGGTTGACCCTGGTGCTAGTTTAAGTTCTGTAAATCCCCGGATAGTAGAAAATTGTAACTTACAAAGCCATAAATTTAAGAACCCCTGGATGGTACAATTAGCCACAGGGGTAAGGAGAAGGGTTAGTACTAATTTCAAAATGTCCTTTGAAAATTTCAAATGATCAGTTAAAGGTAGAATTAAATATTTTACCTTTGGGTTCCTATGAGATACAATGGGGCATGGACTGGCTGGAAGGACATTGGTCTCTAGTAGATTGTAAAGATAATATTATCTACTTCAGAGATGAATATGGGACATGCCAGGAGCTACAAGGAATCAAGAATCCTCTTCATTTACGTCCTATCACAACATCCCAATTGAGTAAATGTATTAAAAAGGATGCCAAATTTATGCCATCCAAGTGGGATTTGCAAATTACAAGGAGAAGACTCTTATGCTGGAAAATATACTAGTGGTACAGGAATTCATGGATGTATTTCTAGAAAGTGTACCAGGATTACCTCCAATGAGAGATATCTATTTCACAGTCAAGTTAATGCCTAGTAGAGGACCAGTATAAAGAGAACCATACCGGGTGAGTATACCCGAGCTAACATAATTGAAGATGCAACTACAAGAACTATTGGATAAGGGGTATTTGACCAAGTGTATCACCTTGGGGAGCACCGGTACTGTTCGTGAAGAAGAAAGACAAAACAAATGGATTACAAGTAGCTCAATAAGTTGACATTCAAGAATGAATACCCGCTACCAGGCATAGATGATCTTTTTGATCAAGTGAAGGGAGCGACTCTATTTTCAAAGATAGATTTGAGGTTTGGAATCACCAGATCTGAATTAGAGATGAAGACATTTACAAAACAACCTTTCGCACTCGATATAGGTACTCTGAATTCAAGATTTTTCCATTTTGTCTAATTAATGCACCAACAACGTTTATTAGCTTAATGCATGGCATATTTCACCCCTTTTTGGAAAAGTTTATTTTAATATTTATTGATGACATATTGGTTTATTCAAGGACCATGGAAGAGCATAAGTAACACTTACAACAAGTGTTGCAAATGTTGAGGAAAAATAAGCTATATGCTAAGTTCAACAAATTTGATTTCTTCAAAGAAAAAATACCATATTTAGGCCATGTCATTTCTGTTGAAGGCATCATAGTGGATCCAGAAAAGATAAATACTATCATGGAATGGAGGGTGCCAAAAAATGTAGAAGATATAAATTATTTTATTGGATTGGCTGGATACTACAGGCACTTCATCGAAGGATTCTAAAAAATCACTTTTCCTATTACATCTCTGCAGCAAAAGGGAAAATTGATTAAATGGACCAGCGAATGCCAAGCTAGCTTTGAGCTGTTAAATAAGTTGCTGACTACTACCCCTGTATTGAAGGTAGTTGACCCAAACAAGGAATTTGAGGTATGCACCAATGCATGCAAGGAATGAGTGGGAGAAATATTATCTCAAGAAGGAAGATTCATTCCATATGAGTCAAGAAAACTAAAATATCATGAACAATGTTATTGTACTTACGATTTAGAGCTGACAATAGTAGTGCACACACTTAAGGTGTGGAGACACTATTTATTGGGAAAAATGTTTGTGTTGAAAACAGATCACATCAACCTTACCAGCTACTTTAAACAAGCTGACTTGAATGTTCGCCAGGCAAGGTGGAATGCATTTCTGTAGAAATTATACAATATGCATGTATATCTTGGATTCACCTGATCTAACAATACGCTAAAGTTAAATACTGAATCACTTCTACAATTATTTGCGAAATTAAAAACACAATTGCCAATAACATAAGCATGAAGAAGAATCAAATCACATGCAACACATATAATTTCCCAGGGAAAGATTACAGCTAAAACCCCCCACTATATTCTATTGTATATTATATCATGGATCATGAAACAATTACATACAAAACTCTTTTCACAAGAGCCCTCAGTACATTAGCTAATTGTCTCACACTGTCATACAAAAATTGGCAAATCCCTTAGCCAATTTACTGTCTCTAGACAGACTACCTTTACTACGTAATCCCTGTTGAATGCAATCCCTGAATTGATTAAATCCTACCTGCCTTGACTACGCAAGTATCATGGGCACATCCAATGTATGTGTGCTTACATGTGTGAAAGCAGATAATATCACAACTGATAGTTTAATTCCCTTTCATGTAGAAATCAACCAGGTCTCCACTGGATCTGACATGCATGCAGCTAATAATAGTAAATATTTAGTTGCATGTGAGATCACTACATGTGAATTAATTAATAATTAATTCACTTGATCTCTCACTAGTGTATCTTTAGTTACAACTAACACAACTGATTTTAACTCACTTAACTGAGTTAAACTACTTACAACTTGCACAACTCATGCACCACTACACTTCCAAGTTTGTTACAGCTAGAACCACTCAGTTACAACTAGAGTCACTTGCATGTCCCACTAGCCAGCCTCATAACTCGAAATTCACTTATATAACTGATTTGCCACTTCAGTTAAATATTTTCAAGTTATCATTGAGAATAGATTAATGTCCATATAAATTAAGGGATAATAAAAATACACATGCACCTAAAAATAGCCTATGGGCCCCACCCTAGTGTAGGTGCTTAATTTTCACTAGGATCATGGGTGCCAAAAAATTTCTTGTTGAATCTGAACACTCCCTCTCAACAAGAAAGGGATTATCCTTCACCTCGATCCTATATCTATGGTATTCGAATTTTCTCCTGGTGAGTTCCTTCATCAGAATATATGCATCCTCATCTTCTATTGGAATGTACTGAAGAAACATAATTCTCCTCTACACAAAATCTCTGAGATGATGGTACCAGATATGTATATGCTTGGATGTATCATGAAACACAAGATTAATAAAGAGTTTAATGCAACACTGATGATCACAATGAATCATTGTTGGATCCATCTGAGAACCAAACAAACCAACCAATATCTTTCTCATCTAGATAGCCTCTCATGTAGCTTGACTTGTTGCCATGTATTCTGCTTCCACTGAACTGAGTGCCACAGATCTTTGCTTCCTATTGTACCAAGAAAGGACTATAGATCCAATGCTAAAGATCCCCCCTGATGTTCTCTTTCTATCTGATGGAATTCCAGCCCAATCTGCATCCGTGAAGCCACACAACTTGACTCCATCCATTCTTCTGTACCATGGACCATACTCTGAGGTGCCCCTCAGGTATCTCAGGACATGCTTCCCTACCTTCAAAAAGATCTTCGTAGGTTTGACCATAGCTTGACTCAGTTGGTTAACCACATAGAAAATTTTTGGTCTCATGTTCACTAGATACATTAGCGGACCCACTAGCTGTCGATGGACAGTAGCATCCACTACCTCTCCAGAAGTAGCATCCTCTTTCCTCCAGTTTTTTGGAAGAGGAATATCCATCAGTTTTCATCTCTCCATGTTAAAGTTACCCAGTATCTCCTTTGCATACTTTCCTTGAGACACAAAAATGTCACCATCTCACTGCCATATTTCCAATCCAAGGAAATAATGAAGGAGGCCCATATCCTTCATTTAAAACACCCTTGCAAGATCCTCCTTGCACGAGTGTATCAGCTACTCATCACCAGTCAAAATTAAATCTACAACATAAAGAGAAATGATTAAAATCTTACCCTCCACCACAATCTGGTACAGGTTTTCATCTTCTTCACCAAACTTAAGCCCATTTCGGTGAAATAGCTATCTATCCAAGTGTACCAAGCACTGGGTGTTTGCTTCAGCCCATAAACCGCTCTTTTGAGTCGACACACATGAGACTCACTGTTGAAGATCTCAAAACCTTCAGGATTCTCTATGTACACCTCTTCCTCAATGATCCCATTGAGAAATGCAGTTTTCGCATCCATCTGATGAATGCGCCAGCCCATCTGCATTGAGAGTGCAAGGATGGATCTTATGGAAGAGTACCTTATGACAGGCGCAAAAGTCTCATCATAATCTATCCCCTCGATCTGTGAGAAACCCCGAGCCACAAATATGGCCTTGTATTTTTCCGCACTCCCATCAGTAGCTTTCTTTACCTTGTATATCCATCTCGAACCTACCACTGATTTGTCAACCGGTCTTTGGACAATTTCCGATGCACTTTTTTTAAAATGGAGTCATAATCCTCCACCATTGCATCAACCCAAGTAGGTTGTTGCACTACTTCCTCAAAGGAAGATGGTTCAATCATAATACATTTTCTCATAAGAGCCATGTATCCAGTAAATCAGCCAGGAGACTGTCTCTATCTGCGCTATGAAGTAGGGGCTCCTACATTTTGTGCAACATCAAGTCTCAGCCTATCAGCTTCCATGGTGTGCTTTCTGCCATTTCTGATGGATGGCTCTACATGAGTGGCTTCCTCCACTCCATGAACGTCCTCATGTGACTGATCCATGTCTTGAGACTCATCTTTGGGAACCAACATTTCCTCCTCCACATGCAAGTCCATCTCCCTTTCAAGCGACAACTGCATTGCTTTCCCCTCATCAAATTTTATATCTCGTCACACAGCAGTCATTCTATTGTTTGGAAAATACACATGATAATTATGGGGTGTTTCTTTGTACCCCACAAAAATCCCAACTTCATCATTCAGTTTGAGCTTCTTCCCAACATCACTGGTCACATGCACATAAACAGATGTGCCAAAAATCTTAAAGTGTTAAACATTCAGTTTCTTACTAGTGAAAGCTTCTTTAGGTGTACTCATGCTAAGTACTCTATGAGGACAACGGTTTTGAACATAAACCATAACGTTGCATGCTTCCGCCTACAAATGCATTGGTAGGCCCTGATCATGCAACATCGCTCATGCTGCACCCACGATCATTCTATTCTTCCTCTCTGCGACCAAATTGTGTTGTGGGTTATGAGGTGCTATGAGTTCTCTTCAAATTCCTTCTTTGCTACAGAAGTTCTTGAATTTTTTAGAGATGTATTCTCCACCAATATCGCTCCTAAGAGCCTTTTCTTGCTTCCCCAACTCTTTCTCAACCAATTTCTTAAACTCACAGAACATAGAGAATGTTTTAATTTTATTCTGCATGAAGAAGATCCAACATTTATGAGAAAATTCATGAACAAATATTACATAGTACTTATGTTTTGTTGTTGAAGCAACCGAGAATGGCCCACACACGCCTGTGTGAACTCTCTCAAGAATCCCCAAAGAACGGTTCTCCTTCTCATGAATGGTGGACTTTACATACTTCCCCATGGTGCAACCCTTACACTAATATAACTGAGAAAGTGTTCCCATTGGAAGTCCAGTAGATATTTGATGCATGAATTTCAAGGGTCCATGATGAAGATGGCCCAATCACCTGAGCCATAATTTTCCCTCATCTCGGCTCACCACTTTTTCTTCCTTGCCCATCATGGAAGTGCAACCATCTACCTCCATATTGTAAATATTCTTGACTCAAATCCCTATCCTTTTGGCTTGACCCATTTTTTTATGTTGCGGGAAATATTTTCCATCACTAAAAACAATGTCATAGCATCTGTCCTCCAACATTGCAACTGAGACCAAATTTTTCTTCTAACCTGGAACATGCATTACATATTTTAATTGAAATGGTTTTCCTAACTCCCTTTGAAAGGTAATGGTACCAATCCTATTAGCACTCCATCGTCTGTCGTCGCCCATCTCAATATGAATCTGGAGATATTTCTCCTCCAAGTCACTAAAAATTTCCTTATCTCCCATCATGTGAAAGGAAGAGCCACTATCAAAATACCACACCGATCCCAATGCACTTGACACCATGCATGAAATCAAGGAGAAATCAAGCTCAAATTGTGAGGCAAGGGCCTCACCATCTAAAGATCCAACAACCTCCTTATTCTTCTTCTTTTCTGGACAGTTAGTAGCAAAATGCCCATGTTTGTGACAATGAAAACACTTCAACTTGGACATGTTCTTCTTCTTGCCTTTAGACTCATATTTAGAATGGAATTTCTTCCCCTTCCCCTTCTTCACCTTGGAAGCTAAATAAAAATTATCTTCATCAGCATTCTTTGATGAAGAGCCATCTCTGGTGTTCTGCCTGAACTCCTCCTGCACCAGATCTGACCATAGTCGTTCCCAATCCGACAATTCTTCCCGTTTGTTGACAGAGTCTTCATAACTGTGCCAACTCTTAGGGAGTCCTAGGAGATCCAAACTCACCAAATCATCATCAGCGACTATATTCACACACTCCCCAGTTCATCCTGACATTGGACAAACTTTATGAGATACTTTGGAATGGTGTCGCCCTTTTCCATCTTGATCTTCCTGAGTTTATCTTTGAGTGTCAATTTCCTATGGTTGTTGCTGCTTTGGAATAGATCCGTCAAAGCCTTGCACATAGCATATGGTGTGGCTTTCCCATGGAGGCTTGAGACAATGTGGTCTCGTACTCCCTCCAACAAGATCCTCCTCGTCTTTTGCACTTTCTTTTTCCATGCGTCAATATTGGCAGCATCTACAACATCTAGCTTAGGAACATATTTTTCAATGAATTCCTTCAAGCCATTGTCTTCGAGTAACGCCTCCATATTTTCCTTCCAAGAAATGTATTTTGAACCACCCTCAAGTGCATACTCTAACCTCAAGCCATTGAAAGCCATTTCTATCTTGAATCAGTTGTAGCACCAAGAAAGTCTTTCTGCAAATTCGAATTCTATCCAACCACAAACTCAGCTCCTCCTCCACTTCTACAGTTTCTTGTGCTCTGATACCATGTATAAATTATGCAATATGATTTATATCTTGGATTCACCTGAACTGAAAATATGCCAAAGTTAAATACTGAACCGTTTCTACAAATCTTTGCGGAATTAAAAACACAATTGCCAATTACATAAGCATGAAGAAGAATCAAATCACACATAACACAGATAATTTCCCGTGGAAAGCTTACAGCTAAAAACTCCACTATATTCTATTCTATATTATATCATGGATAATGAAACAATTATAGACAAAAATCTTCTCACAAGAGCCCTCAGTACATCAGCTAATTGTCTCACACTGTCATACAAAAATTGGCTAATTTACTGTCTCTAGAAAGCCTCTCTTCACTTTGTAATCCCTATTGAATGCAATCCTACCTAACTTGACATCGAAAGTATTATGGGAACATCCAATGTGTGTGTGCTTTCATGTGTGCAAGAAGATAATGTCACAACTTATAGTTTACTTCCCTTTCATGGTTTACTTCCACTGGATCTGACATGCATGCAGCTAATAATAGTAAATCTTTAGTTGTATGTGAGATCACTACATGTGAATTAATTAATAATTAATTCACTTGATCTCTCACTAGTGTATCTTTAGTTACAACTAGCACAACAGAGTTTGACTCACTTAACTGAGTTAAACTACTTACAACTTGCACAACTCATGCACCACTACACTTCCAACTCTATTACAAATAGAATCACTCAGTTACAACTAGAGTCACTTGCATGTCCCACCAACCAACCTCTTAACTTGAAATTCACTTAGCTAACTATTTTTCCACTTCAGTTAACTATTTTCATGTTCTCATTGAGAATAGATTATAGTTTAATGTCCATATAAATTAAGGGATAATAAAAATAGACATGCACCTAAAAATAGCTTGTGGGCCCCACCCTAGTGTAGGTGCTTAATTTTCACTATGATCATGGGTGCCAAAAAAAATTCTTGTTGAATCTCAACAATTTCTAAGAAAATTTTGTTTTGATATCCAGCATGTTAAGGACAAGGAAAATCGTGTTGCCGATGCCTTGAGCAAGAAACGACATTGCGTGTATGAAATCTACTTTAATCAAGTAGAATTCAATTTTCAAGATCAAATAAAAGAAGCAGCCGAGAAATATCCTGAATACCAATTCTTATGGAGGCAAGAAAAATAAGTATAAAAATAGGAAAAGAAATCAGATTATGGGATTAACCAATATCAACTTCTAACTTTTAGAGGAAAATTATACATTCCAAATCAAATGAGTTTAAAAGAGTTGATATTGGATGAATTTCATCACCGTACTTATTTTGGACATCCAGGATACCAAAAAATGCTGAAAACAATTAGGAAGGTTTATTTTTGGCTGGGTATGAGGGAAAATATTATCGAATACTTAACGAAGTGTCTGGAATGCCAACAAGTTAAGGTGGAACATCAACATCCAACAGGGTTGTTACAGCCCATACCTATACCGAAATGGAAATTGGAGGTTACATCTTTAGATTTTATTACTGGCCTAACCAAATCAAAGAGACATAACGATTCTATAATGGTGGTTTTTGATAGATTAATCAAGGCAGCTCACTTTATTCCAGTACAGTCTACTTACAAGACAGTGTAGATTGTAGACATTTTCATGAAATAAATTTTTATGTTGCATGGTATTCCTAAAACAATCATCTTAGATCAATATGTAAAATTTACTTCATCCTTTTGGAAAACATTGTTTACCCGATTAGGCACACAGAACAATTTTAGCACTGCATACCATCCACAGATGGATGGACAAACAGAGCGATTGAATCAAATATTTGAAGACATGTTGCACATGTACATAATGCAACAACCCACCAAGTGGGAAGATTATCTACATCTCGTGGAATTCGCCTACAACAATGGATATCAAGAATCTCTTAAGATTAGTCCCTTTGAAGTTTTATATGAGAGACAATGTCGAACTCCCATTAACTGGAGCAGTCCAAAAACCAAATTAATGCTTGGGCCGGAGATGTTGGTTGAGATGGAATGAGAAGAAAAGAAGATTAGATAGAAACTAAAATCTGCTCAAGATCAGCAAAAGGTTTATGCAAAGAAAAAGAGAACCTATCGGGGGTTCGAAGTGGGTAATCATGTGTATGTGAGAATCAAGCCCAAGAGAAGCACCTTAAGATGGACTTTGTGTGCCAAGTTAGCTCGCAGGGTCTGTGGACCTTTCCAAATCTTGGAAAGAGTGGGACTAGTAGCCTATCGAATGGCATTACCCAGTCACTTTCGAGTGTGCAAAGTATTTCATGTATCCATACTGAAACGATATGTGCACGATCCGCGACATGTAATACATTGGAAAAAAATTCAGGTACGGATAATTGAGTACTAAAGCTCCAAAATAGATGAATTTTATAATCATTAATTTAGGTCTTTCTCTGATTTTAGGTCGAATAAGATGATGAGTTTCCGGTAGAACCTCAGTGTATTATCGATCAGAGAGAAGTCATGCTCCGGAGGCGAGCGATCACCCAATTTAAAGTGCAGTGGAAGCACTTTGGTCCAGAAGACGCTACATGGGAAGATGAGGGATTTTTGCATGAGGCATACCCAAAATTATTTCTTCATATGGAATGAAACACCAGGGACGATGTTTACATCCAGAGGGGTAAGATGTAACATCTAGATTTTAATCCTTAAACTATTTCTTTTCTTTAAAAAAATAGATTATGCATTTAATTTTAAATGTGTTATAGCATCATTTTTCAGCCTCATGTGATTCATGATTGTATTTTTGGCCTTGGGCACCCATTCCCACAGACTTGAATAAAAGTTCATAAAAAACAGTGTTTCAAATCCCATACGCGGGTATGCCTAGACTTTTCCATGTGTATACGCGAGTTGAGAGATATTTGGTGGGTTGATGGTTATTATAGTAATTCAACCACCCCAGCCCGTGGCCAACTATTTCCAACTGATTGAAACTACTTTGAGGTAATATAAAATCCCCTCATGTGCATGGCCTAAGGGGGAGAGAAAATTATAGACATTATACTCTATCGAAGCCCAAATTCAAGTCTGATTTCCTGTGCCTCCTGCACTTCCCAGATTTTTACAGAAAACCCTTGTTTCCTGAAGATGTTCATCAGCTTATATGTCATCTCGTGTGCACAAGTCTTGAAAGTATCTTAGTGAGGCAAGGGCGGGGCAGATCCGGACGACGGTCTGTTCGAAGATCGTGGAAGGATTCAGGTGATCTCTCCACCTTTCTATTATTGTACATGTTGTTCGTAATTAAGAAGAACCATCTTGTTCCCAAATTCACGTGTTAATATCTGCTTGCATATGTGAAAAGATTATTAATTAAGAATTTATTATTGTTTATATGATGTTTCACATGGATTATACTGACATTTAGGAAAGATATATGTTGTACAACTAGATTTTTGTGCATGCCTCTTCTTAATTTCTAGGTTGAAGCAGAAGAAGAGTTGCTGGGGGTTTGGACCCCGTGGGATCTACATCAAACGTAGGATCTATGGGTGAGTTCTACAATCGATGTTATCTAGTTTTTAGCGTACAAGTGTGGTTGTGTGAGTCCTTCTTGAATAGCATGCCCTGATCTGTGGAGGTTTTTGAACCAACGACCTCTAGGGAGTTATTTCTCGAAACAGAACTGGCGACTCCACTGGGGATCGCATTCTTGTGATTCCCCTGTTGGGTGGTTTCAGCTGTTTTAAAGGTTTCCGACAGTTTTAATCATTATTTCTAGTCCAGTTAGCTTTTTCTCATTCATACTAAAGACCTGGTTCTTTAGCTAGGCTTGATCATTTTTTATTTTTCATTATTTACCTTTCCATACGCGAGTTTTCCTATACACAGTCGCGTATACACGCAGTTTTTGTTAAAGGGAGTCGCTCATACGCAGGTTTCCTTTGACACAGTCACATATGCACGCTTGTTTAAAAACTGTTAAAACGCGTATGTTTGGGGGGGAATTTTGAAGTTTTGGTTTTTAGCTTTTCTAGTCTTGTCTGCCTGTAGTGACCTGTTTCTACAGTGGTTTTTTAATCTCTGAACTGTGTTCAAAGTGTTTATATGTCTATTTCTCTCTCCTTTGTGTGAAGACTCTCTCGGTTGGTGAAATTTTTGGTTGTTACGTTTGCAATTTTGGTTTGAGTACCAAAGTCTTTTTTTGAAGATTCTTGGTTGTTCTACTTAATCAGAACAGATAGCTCCTTCTCATTTACTCTTTTCTTGTGTGTTGCTGCGCATTTTGATTTTTTACCTATTTGGTGCATTTGGTTTCCTTGATGTTCAGTAGACTAGTTTTGTTGCAATTTTCGAAGAGTCTCTTTTTGATTCTTTGAAGTTTTTATTGCAAGTTTATACTATTGTACTGAGTTGATTTATTGAGTTTCTTGTCTTCCTTTTTTCTCGTATAAAGCCCTGCTGCGAGAGTGGCATGGTTGGATTTGAGCATTTTGTTGAAGTTATACTTGAAATTCAGAGTTTGTTTGACTTAGTTACCGGATAGTTCAATTGGTCTTCTTGAAATCTCTTTTTTATAAACTAAAATTGGCATATAGGTTAGGATATCCACTTTTCGTTGCATTTTTCATACTAGCCTCCATTCTGATCATTTGCCATAGGGTCGATCCCATCAGGTCATGAGTATTTAACCCATTTCACTCACCGATTTTTTAATCATGACTTGGTGATAAGGCTTTCCTTTACATGGGCTTCCTAGTTAGTTCCTCGCTATCACTCGTTGCCCATGATGCATTTCCTGTAGGCTCGGGAGTCCTCTTTAGTCCTGCCATGACTTATGTGTTGAAGCTTCATTCTTCCTCTTCTTCACTATCATTTTTCTGGCTATTACCCTAGAGGCTCCCTCGTGTTGTTGAGTTGTACTACTGCATTGCATACTGGCTACTTGTTTATCCTGGCCTTTAGCCGGCTTCATTTGGACTCGATGTTTAAGCCATCTTTTGACCTTGACTGTCTGTACAAGTTAACCATTGCATGCACTTAGATATCGCGACTTGACACCCTTTTTACCCATGGATGGAACATTCCTTTGAGTATCGCTTACCAGTTTCCTCCACCTTGCATTGAGCATGGGATCGTTCCTATCCCAGGAACTAGTGCATCTGTTTCTTGATACTCGTTCTATCCATTGTACCATAGCATTATTTTATTCCTTTTCAGGCTTATTATATGAAAAAGACAAAAAAATCAAATATAAAAAAAAGAGCGGGAACGGGATGTTACTTCATAATTTGATGGCAGTACAGTGTCAATTTGTCGCCCTTGAACAAAGCACATACACTTATATATTTCCTTCATTTGGGATGGTTTTAGTTTTGACCTAGGTTCAGCCTTTTCCTTATTTCACTGGTCAGTCCTCCCCTGGTTGGTTATCTCTTCCAATCATATGGAGAGTTTGTTTTTGCCTCCTGCATAGCAAACTTATACAGTGTCATTTTTTTTACTGCCATGGTCATCACGAGTCGTGCCTTTGTTCAAGGGAAGTCTAACGAGAGTCGGCCATTCTGCAGTGTCTCTTGACTCATTATTCAGTCGGCCTTCTCGGTCTTATCAGTATCTTGTTCTATCACATCAGATGTTTTGGTCTTCTTCTCATGCTGGTTTGAGAAGGTCTCCATTGACTTCTTGCTGGCGGGTTTGTCTCTCATCGACTACGACATATTTCTCTGAGAGTAAACCTAGAGCCGCACCCTGGCCCTATTTCCATCATTGATAGGTGACCTTGTGCTCAGCATTTGATCATCATTATGGGTCTTTGACTGAGTGGTTTCCCCTATGTTCGACGTCAGCATACATTATCACACTTGGGATTCATGCAGTACCTTGATTTCCATTTGACCCTATCGGTGGATATCTCGCCTCTGTGTCAGCTTTCATTATTGGTTTCTTCAGAGGGTTTCTTCCGTGCGCTAGCTTCATCTTGTGCATGTCGGAAACGTACTTCGGTTTGGTTCCGTCACTCTACTTCGTCTGATTCCTTCCAAATCTTGGCATGTGGGTTACACTCGCACTGGACTGATGTAGGATGCCTTAATGCCTTCCTTCCAGCAGATCTTTTCCCATCGACTCTGACTCATTGCTCTGGGAATAAGGTCTAGAGTCTTTTTGTCAGTACCTTAGAGTTTGCAGTCATCAGTGGCAGACTCTTTGCTATTGACAGTGGGGATTCATCATTGCCTCCTGATTGGTAGATTCTTCCAAGTGTTCGACTTCAACTCATTCATTCACACTTGTTAGATTGTACTGGGGCACCTTGACACTCATTTTCATTATTGGTGAGTTGTCTCGCGTTGGTTAACGGTATAAATTATTGACCGGTAATCCAACGATTTCTCACATGGTCGACTTCAGCTCATTTATTCCCATTGTGTGGAATAGTGCCATCGAGATCGGTGAAGACATCGGGTTGCATCAGCATCTTTCGGTTCACTTTTGACAGTCCATTCAGTTTCTGCCAGTGATGTCGTTCACCCTTATATGTTGCAGTGTCAGTATAGCAGCCTCCTATATGTTGGCTCCCGAGTTGCGTGATTGTACCATGTGTTCCACCCCTTATGATTTGGTACCTAGAGATTCAGTTACTTTTGTGATCAAACATCCATTTTAATCACTATTGATCAGTTTGATATATGTGATACTTGGACATTGATTCCGACTTGTACTTCCGGGCCGTGCTCAGTTGATTCATTGTGTACTTTCAGTTCAGCTATACTTGTATACATTCTGGATCTATTATGTACTCTCTAAATGGATATATTTTTCATTGAGCATGGGTATGCCCACCTCAGACATGAGCTGACTCTCTGTTTTCTTTCATTGGTTTTTGGCAAGCTGAAATCTGGTGAAGTCCTCTCTTGTCCTTGCGAAGTTCTTTCTATGTGCATAATAAATTTCGGCCATCATGTACCCCTTCTGACCTCATATATTAGGGGCATCTGTTATAGCATCATTTTTCACCCTCATGTGATTCATGATTGTCTTTTTGGCCTTGGGCACCCATTCCCACAGACTTGAATAAAATTTCATAAAAAATAGTGTTTCAAATCCCATACGCGGGTATGCCCAGACTTTTCCACGTGTATACGCGAGTTCAGAGATAATTTTCAGCGTATGCCATTAAAACCATTAAAAAATATATAAAAATCCCTATTTTCGAGGTTGGGTTGATGGTTATTCCAGTAATTCAACCACCCCAGCCCGTGGCCAACTGTTTCCAACTGATTGAAACTACTTTGAGGGAATATAAAAGCCCCTCATGTGCATGGCCTAAGGAAGAGAGAAAATTATAGACATTATACTCTGTTAGAGCCCAAATTCAAGTCTGATTTCCCATGCCTCCTGCACTTCCCAGATTTTTACAGGAAACCCTTGTTTCCTGGAGATGTTCATCAGCTTATATGTCATCTCGTGTGCACAAGTCTTGAAAGTATCTTAGCGAGGCAAGGGCGGGGCGGATCCGGATGACGGTATGTTCGAAGATCTTGGAAGGATTCAGGTGATCTCTCCACCTTTCTATTATTGTACATGTTGTTCGTAATGAAGAAGAACCATCTTGTTCCCGAATTCACGTGTTAATATCTGCTTGCATAGGTGAAAAGATTATTAATTAAGCATTTATTATTGTTTATATGATGTTTCAAATGGATTATATTGACATTTAGGAAAGATATATGATGTACAACTAGATTTCTGTGCATGTCTCTTCTTAATTTCCAGGTTGAAGCGGAAGAAGAGTTTTTGGGGGTTTGGACCCCATGGGATCTACATCAAACGTAGGATCTATGGGTGAGTTCTACAATCGATGTTATCTAGTTTTTAGCATACAAGTGTGGTTGTGTGAGTCCTTATTGAATAGCATGCCCTGATTTGTGGAGGTTTTTGACCCAACGACCTCTAGGGAGTTATTTCCCGAAACAAAATGAGATTAAGAAGTAAATTTAATCTATTATTGAACATTATTATTTTCCTTTTATTTAAACAAAGAATGATTTATGGAATCTGTTTCCATAGAAAATGATGATAAAGTATTACAATAATCCAAAGTAGTTAGAAAAAAGTAGTTAAAAGACAGTTACCTTTTCCTCTGTGGATAAAAGGGAAATCCTAGTGGGGAAAAGGGGTTCTTCAAAAATTGAGAAGAGAAGCCTAAAGGCTTGGGGGTGAGAGTGAATCTAGAGCTGGTTGGAACCAATGGAAACCTTTGCAACCTGAAACTGGAAAGTAAGACTAGCCTATAGTTCCTAAGTTCTATTCCAGAAATACTATTGTCTAAGTCCTACTCTGGTGCGGAGCATGGGGGGAGTTGAGGACATAATCACCTCTCTCAAGGTTGGGAGGCTATCATCAAAATTATGAGGTAATATAAGTAACCTAAGAGTATGTTAAAAAATTTATCTGAGTTCTTATTGTGTGTTCGTGAGTAGCTAAATTGTTATGTCTTTGTATTGAGGAAAGATGGAAAGGAAAGGAAGACATTTGTGTGTTATTTATTTACAACATAAATACATAATAGTAGATAGAATTAAATAATACAATTCATTAATTCTACCCTATATTATAAACTAATTCTCTTTGTATCTCATTAACTGTGTATGTGAACATAGAAAGACTCAATTTATGTAGAAATAGTAACATGGTTTTCCAAGGGCGTAAAGCCGTAATGAGGTAATAGAAGGGCTGTTACACTGTCCTGTGGTGGAAACCCTAGACAATACAGTTTTTCCCCTCTCGATAAGTATTATACATGGATTGTGGGACTTTAGAAAGAAACCCCAAAAAATATGTGGTCCAGACATCATCCTGATATAATAAAATGATTAACTTTGGTAAATAGTAAACTGTAGTTATTTTACTGTACTACTTCTCACAAATAAAAGCAGATTACGGAATGGAGAATATGAAGAAAATAAAGATAATTGTAGTCTTGTTATATCTGTAATCAAGAAAATTGTAAACCAAGTAGATATTATAAGAAAATGCAGAAGAATTGCATGCATACATTATGACGAAATTCTAAATATGCAACTTAGCACTGGAAGCAACAAATTACTCGAATTGTAATCACAAGAAAAGACACACAGTTGGTGGACATAGAACATGAAACACTGTATAGTTATGACAATATATATGTATATATTTATTAAAAATGAAACAAGATGTAATTCAATAAAAAAATCCATAGTCATCTATAAATATTAAAGAATTGCAACCAGTGCCAAAGAAACGTAACAATATTCTTTACAATAAAAGAAAACTATGAGAGGGTTTCCAAGAAAACTGAAAATAAAATATAAGTAAAGGGTGGAGTAAACCAATTACATGGTTGTGACTACATATTCGTTGCAAATACTCAAAAAATACACTATTATAATTACATCTACACCTTCAGCCTTTCAAGGCTGAATAAACCCTTAAGCTAGGTAATCTACATGAAAGAAGTAGAGCTTAATGGTGTTACCTGTATATCAAAACTTATCACAGGGTTTCATACCCTGAAATATCTTGAAGAGCAAGGAGTAAGTAAAACATTTAGGCACCCATGGTATCTATACGTAGAGGAGAAGACGAAAATCATTAACCGAAGCCGTAATGGTGGAAGGGAGTGACATACAAGGTTAAAGGTGCAAGATTTGTGAAAATTACCCATGAATAAATAGAACAAGAACCAGGTTAGGGTTGTTAAATAGAAACCCGAGGAAGAAGTAATTAAACTATAATGCTACAAACATTGCAAACAAAAAACCCATTTTTGAGAAGGACTCAACTTGCTACAAGGTAGAGAGTTGGGGTTGAAACTCTAAAAAAATGAGAAAGACAAGGTGGGTAAGTCTGAAAGGGCTTCACAATATTGAATTGTAAATGAAAAAGAGAATTTGGCAAAGCATTAACTTGAAGGGGCTTCAGGATCAAACTTGTAGACGCTGAGCTGAAGAATCTGTCTATACATCCTTGAAAAATCCTTGTGGAGAAAAGGGCCAGGAACAAGCAATGAAATCACCATGGGAGAATAAACAAAAAACAAATTGTGTCTAACATTTAACAAAATAATGGGTCGAGCATATTAGACTTTAACAATTGTTATTGGAAATGAATGGTGAGATAATGAACCTAGAAATGAAAATAATCTCATTGTGCAGGGGTTTAATGGACCTTCTCAAACATATACCTATGCGTTGTTGCAAATCTTGGAGAATCAACCGTGATTGCACAAGAAGGGAGTCCTGGCAGCACCAATTTCCAGAGCAGCATAGCTCGCAGTGCTCCACAGACCCATAAAGGTGAGGAATGAAAGCGGTTAGGGTTGAGGGGATGGTCAGTACCCTAACCTCTCCCAAAGTTTCATCATAGCCGTAGATCAAGAGAGAAGGTAAATCTATGGTGATTATCCAAACAGTTTTCAAACAATAATCAATGTAATTAATCACGAGATTAAAACAATGCAGATATTTGGTCAAGTACTAAACCATAATGTCACAATTAACCAAGAACATATCCAACCTTACATTACAATCAAATCCCTTAAATATAGTTACGGTGTGATGGTTGACAGGTGGTCTAGCCTGTCAAGTGATTTAAGCCACGTTAGCACCAAGTTCATACCGTGTGGTAACACGAATTTAATAATGTGTTATTTTCATGTCGAAAAAAACACATTATATACAATATTAACATGGTTTCGTTGAACTGTATGTAAAATTTTTTATATGACCTCAAAAGCTATAGAATAAGGTTAATAAATATCATATATATATATATTTATATATTTATATTTTTAAATTGAAGATACAACAATTCTTGGTAGCATGAATGTATAGTAGTTCTTAGTAGTATAAAAATAATGTATTATAATGTTACCTCTCATGAGAGTATATATATGAATCAAGAGAAGAATGGTAATGCTAGTGGTAAGTTAGTAAAGATGGTAAATAACTTAGAGTTTTTTTTTTTTTAATCTAAATGGTTGTTATGCCATGGTAGTTCCTTTAGCTGATGATATTGTTGCGAATTTTCTTAATTTTTTTGTTTATATGATGGACAACCATCTAACTGATGAGCTCTATCATTATACATATTTGGAGGGGTTAATGGTCACCTTTTTTCCTTCTTAAATCTCTTTTTCTTGCATTTTTGTTGTTATTTGGTTTTATGATGCTTGTATAGGTGGTGCTTAAGGCTAACATACTCTGAGTGCCTAATATGAGGTTGAGTGCAGAAAATCATGAGTACCTAGAATTATTTTTGATGATTTGATCATAAAGAATTGAAGGAGAGAACAAGGAGAAATTATAGAAGGATTGTCCACCCTCCTTAACTCTCTAAGGCAGCCAAAGGATCCTTAATGATTCTCTCCAACAATTCGAATTCCAGAGGCATCCAAGCAACTCAAAGACAAAAGTGCACTCAATTTATGTTTACTTGTAGTAGTGGACTCAATCACTATTTTCAAGCGAGCTATTGGTAGCTGCCTTGTACAATAAATAGAGCAGAGCTAGAGCTTGGAAGGATTCGATTCCATTGGCAACTTTGTTGCAAGTTATTGAGCTCTTGATTATTGTACTCAGTGATTAAACTTTGAGAAATGTACAAGACTATTCTCATGAAATGAGCAGACTGATTTCATTTTACTTATTTAAGTTTTAGAGAGCTAGTCATGTGGGTTAGGGCCCAATCCATGTGCCTCAGTCTCTCTGTTGTACTTGTTCTTTTCTTGTTTTCAGTAGATCTGCTTCTGATAGTTTCATTGTTGTTTAGTTTTGCTTTTAGTGTGCTTCTATAGGTTTCATTCGACTATAAGTAATAGAATAGAGGATAAAACTCTAAAAGTTGTGGATCAAGTCCTCCCTTCTCATATTTGTCAATAGAGCTCGAGGAGGGTGAACCTTCCCATAGACCCAAAAATTGATTTATGTCCACTGGTTCTGAGTTTGGGGAAGAAATTGCATTACCATTCCGAGTCTTTATTTCACTGTATTATCACACATTCATCTATTTTCCATGCATGGATCATCAGGGTTGTTTGCAGCAATAAACATAAAAAGTTCCAGAGAAGTTCATTCAGCCGCTCCGTGTCATTTTCCAATTCCTCTCCATCTCTGTGTTATGATTCTGAACCTTGCTGTTGTGCCTCCATTCCCCTCCTTTTTCTCTTCTTATCAGCTGTTTCACCCTTTTTATTCACAAAAACCATCAAAGTTGAACCTCTTCCTTTTCTCCTCGAAACTCCCTCTACTCTACTTCTCTCATCGCAAATCAATTTTTCTATTGGTTTCCACTAACACTTACCACTCCAAATGATGATTATGATAATCCTTAGTACTCCGGCACATTGCAAATCACAAGTTGCATTTTTCTGTGGTTCCCATTAACACTTATCGCTCCAAGCACCGATTGCAACAATTCTTCGTACTCTACCGCATCGCAAATTGCAAATCACATTTTTTATTTGGTTCCCATTAACACTTACGACTCCAAACATCATTTGTGATATCATTGTTGTACTCTACCACAGACCCTACCACCACGCCATCCCATCACATTTCACATTTCGCAGTTTTTATCCCATCGAAAATTGCATTTCGAAAAATTTTCCCTTCTTCCTTTAAGACTTACCACAATCCCTTTTCACAATCTCATTTCACAACCTTTTCCCTTTTTCCTTTAATACTTACCGTAATCCCTTTTCGCAACCACATTTCATAATCTCCATCTTCTCTCCATTAACGTTTCCCCACTCCCAACGCTGATTGTGATATGATTAAAGCACTCTGTCACCTATCCTACCACCACGTCATTTAACTCATTGTATTTTTCATTTTGCAGTTTTTATCCCCTTCGCATATCACATTTCACAACTTCTATCCCATCGCATTTCACATTTCGCTCTCGCTCCTGAACATCACTTCCGCTACTCCTCCAACTTTGCGATATTGCATATTGTATATTGCACTTCCATCCCTCCATCACAATTCCACCATCACACTTTTCATTTTTTATATTATGCGCTTTAATAAATTCCAAACACCTTTTTCACTCCTTTGAGCCTTGTTTCGTGTGTTAAGCCTTCCACTAGCATCTTTAGCCCTTTCCCTCCGGACTGCAATCAATGCTTTTTCAATTAGAATTATGTCATGGATAACTTAGCTGCATGGAAAGAAGCATGATAGATAGAGAATAAGATAAGTAGGGTGTGTTTAGCCGATTCGCGAATTTAAGTGTGGTTTAAATTAGATTCTTTTCTTCCATTTCCTTTCAGCAAGTTACATTAGTTCCCTTTCCATCATTTTTTTTCTGCAATTTAAATTAGTTTCTTTTTTGCCATTTCTTTTCAACAAGTTAAATTAGTTTCCTTTCCTAACATTTCTTTTCAAAAATTTAAATTAGTTTCCTTTCCTGTCCTTTATTTTCAACAATTTAAATTAGTTTCCTTTCTTGTCATTTCTTTTCAGCAATTTAGTTTAGTTTCCTTTCTGTCATTTCCTTTTTGAAATTTATTTTAGTTTCATTGAAGTGTGACAAACTTCACTGAGAACCCCTAGAAGTAGCACCCTTTTGTAGAGCGAACTCAGGATGGCATGAGTAGAATGCATCTACAGTGATATAGAACTATCACCTCCAAGTTTGTATGAACCCTGGGTTGATAAAGTAAAGTAGGGAAGCCCCTGGGAGTTGAAACACTCATGGTGAAATATCATGGCTCACCACTTTTTGGTGCTGTTGCTGGGGAGGTGTCTAGTAGATGCTTTGAATTTTAGTATTATTTTCTGTTTTCCTTTCTTTTCATGTTATTTCATAAATATTGAGAAAAAAAAGATCTAATTTTCATGCCTCGTAGGAGTAGGAATACTCAAATACAAATCCTACCTAAAACCCCCACAGCGCCTCCTAGCCACTCTTCACTCTTTTTTGGTGGAAGTGAGACTGAACTTACTATAGCAGAGCCTTCTGAATACTTTGAGGAACCTATTTGGGAAGAAGAAGAAGATCTTGCTCCAACTAAGGGATCTGATTCACCTATCTTAACCATGGCTGGGATCCAGAGAGCCTTTCCTATAAGAGAGGCACATGGCGAAATTAGGATGACCTTCAACTCCTCCACACTTCCATGGACTTACCTCTAAGGATCCTGACACATTCATGTTTGAATTTTCTATTGTTTGTAGGACTTATGACTACACTTCTCGTGATCAGAAGTTGAAGCTATTCCCATCCACCCTTAAGGATGTAGCCTTGCGTTGGTTCATGGGTTTTCTTGGGCACAGATGCAAGAGACATTCAATGACAAGTACAGAGGCTACTGTAGGTCCAAGGAAACTAAGGATGAGATATTTAGGATGACTCTAGGGCTTGATGAATCCCTAGAGGACTATGAAGAGAGATGTTAATTAAACTATTTAGGATGACTCTAGGGCCTGATGAATCCCTAGAGGACTATGAAGAGAGATGTTAATTAAAATATAAGAGAGCCTGTTAGCCACCTATAAAATTTGATTATACCAAAAGGTGGCTAAATCTGTTTTGAGCCTTCAAGGAACAATTTTCTATGACAAAAAACTATTGGCTCTTGAAGACTCTTGAAGACCTCCTACCTCTGTCCAAATCTGCACTGTTGTTTACTTCCCAAAAGACCCTGAAATCCTGTTGATTTCCAAGGCCAAATACTGCTGCAAGACCCTTTTTCCGCTTTTCCCATTTTTCAAACTAACCTCTTTTTTAACCCTTTCATTTCCCATGAAAATCCCTCATTTTCATCTTTCTCCCCTTTCCCCCTCATCAAAATCCCCTTTATAAGGTTTTAAGACTCTCTCTTAACCTTATCGGAACCCTCAAAACCTTTGAAAATCATGAAAAAACCATAAAAATCCCATTTGTTTATATATATTGGGCTTAAGCCCCCTTGGGCTAAGTCTCTAGCCTTTTCCACCCATACACCCTAGCACTGAAACCAGGCGCTGAGCAGTCGGGCGCTTACCCGTTTTAAAAATATTTCTCCGCCCGAAAAGCTTAAAAACCTTTGTTATTTATCAAAACTGCCATTTTATTATTTTATTAAAATTTCTGCCAATACAAGTTTTAAGTCATTCCGCACTGTCGATCTAAATCCACAGATCGGACGGTGCGGAGTCCGTCTCTCTATGGTCCCCGCATTCCACTAACCCCTTCCAGAAACCACTCGGTATTTATCGCACTGCTTTCGAGCGTGCGGCAGTATTTTTGATTTCGCAGTGATTCCATACATCGTGTGACACGCGTCCTGGGCACTGTTTTGAAAACCACTGTCCATCGCGCATTATCGTTCAGACCAGGACGCCCAGTGATATTGCTATGCGCCATCCGATCTGGGCCCACTCGTCCAACGGTGGTCGCTTTCCGAAGCTGTCCGATGGTTAACCAAGATACACACATGATAACTGGGCTATCGTATAGTGGCAATGACATCTCCCCCGTCGATCTGATCTGCAGATCGAAGGTCCAAAATTCATTGCCCAGATTCTCTCCGTTTGACTTTCCACCTCCGTTCCCGACCGTCGATCTCTGCGCGATCGACAGCTCAGATTCATCCTCCTCCTCTGCCTCCTCGTTCAATATCAACTGTCGATCTCTGAACGATCGACGGCTTGGATTTAATCTTTCTTTCGCCCGTTCTACGATCTCTCCCAATCAATCTTGACCATTGGATGATGCCATCCAATGGCCCCACTGTCTTCACACGCCCTCCGATGCAGTTAACCTATAAAAGTAGGATTTTATAATAGTTTTTGTATTTTGCAGGGTTTTAAATCATTTTTCGTGATTTTCAAAGAAGATTCAGAGGCGGAGCGTGACGACCCTCCCGTCTTCGATTCATCAAAGGAAATCATCCACAGGGTGGAAATGCACGTTTCATCAGTGTTTCCTCAGGCATGGATGCCTTATAAACCCTGCGCAGCCCTGCGCACCAGCAAGAAAGCCATAAATTGGGCACAGTCAAAGAGTATTAGTGCCGAAGATCAGGATGAACTAGAACAGAGGATTAGAGACATTTTCACGGGGATTACGTCTAAGATGCTTATCAAAAGCCTAATCCCCAAGTAAAACACAGTTTACAGAAAACCTAAAGTGTTTTATCAAGCAGGAATGCCTCCACCGCCACAATCTGAGGCAAATTGATCCCTTTAGTTATCACGACGCCACCTGTGCCTCAAAATATTCAATCAGAAGCTGAATTTATTAATCAGGCACCTACAGCCTCACAGAAAATCAAAGGCTGTCGAACAAATAATACTAATCAAGGGTCTTATCTCCAAATTGTCGGAAAAACTATTTTAAAGGTTAAAGAACAGTCCAAAAGCAAATATTTTCAATCATTAGGCCTCGAAAGACACAAATAGAGTTATGAAGCAGAGTTATAAACGATTACATTCCCACCTTATGCCTTGCCTAGTTCCCAAAGGCCAGGAATTGCATTCATTACATAATTAATAATACTTGACCCCTAGGAAATCCTCCCACCTCTTCATTCTTCTATAAATACTTCTGTAGAAGATGAGAAAATGTTGGTCTCTGGACATCTGAATGTATGTAATAGTTATTCTGAAGCTACTGATGCCCTGTTTGAAATTCAAAGATATATAAGCTGATATCGGAAGTTTGAAGTTGTCGAGACCCACTAGGCTTGTTGATTGTAACTAGTTTGAACATCAAATACAAGCTGCTGATTTATGGGAACTTGATTTGTGTCAATGGTGATGTGTTCCTCACTATCAATTGTTATTTTGCTTAATGTTTCCACTCTGTTGACTTTCCCTGATAAAGAGCAGCAAACATAGAGCTAGGATTTACTTTCAGCAGTACCCTACTCTTACTGAAAGCTTTATTGTCTATGTTTTCTTCATTTGAACGTTCTCTTTGAAGAGTACATCAATGCAGGTCAGTTTAAAGGCACTTTCCTAATCTAAATTGCTCTTTTTCACTGTTATCTATGCTTTCCTTATTGAATATGCTAAAAGCAGGGTAGTTTAAAGGCACTTACTTGATCTTAAGTTTTTCAACTGTTTTTTAATGTTTTTCTAACTGAAAGTACTTCAAAGAAGGCTAGTTTAAAGGTATTAACCTGATCTCAGAATACTTTTATGTTTTTCCTTATTGAACATGCTGAAAGCAGGGTAGTTTAAAGGTTCTTACCTGATCTTAAGTTTTTCAACTATTTTTCAATGTTTTCTAACTGAAAGTACTTCAAAGCAGGCTAGTTTAAAGGTATTAACCTGATCTCAGAATACTCTTATGTTTTTATTTAAGGACATGCTAAAGCAACATTGTTTAAAAGAACTTACTTGATCTCAGGCTGTTTCACTATATCTTCTTGTGTTTGTTCTTCATTTCCTATCTGTTTCATTCCATAAAATCACCTTAAGAGATCCTTTGAAAAAAGTGACTTGCCCCATGGATCCTGCTTGAACCTTGCTGTCGAATTAAAATACTTCTATGACTCCATAGCCCAATGGGTTGAAATTGTCTTTGCCTTTTCTATCAGCCAAATCATTCCTTCATCTGCAGACACCTTCACCCTTCATTTTGAAACTGCCTTCACCTTCATCATGTCCTTTCCCAACCAAAAAAACCAAAACCAAAACCCAAGCTCTTCATAACTAGCCTAATATCAATATTTTAGATTTTAAAGATCACATCTTTAAACCCGTTCATAGAGAGATCCCTCTCTGGATTTAGGGGGGCTAGATCCTAGAATCCCAAAGTTGGTTGAAATAATGTTGCTTTTGCAGTTTTAGTCTCACCAATCTGCTAAAATTACAGATTCCTAACATTTCTGGCAACTCCGCTGGGGACTACTTCCCTTAAAAACATCATAAAAATTGTGAGTAAAAAGCAGCCTTTTCAAGAACTGCCAAAGAATGGTAATCATGATAAAAATTATTTGAATCAGTGACAAACTTGGTAAACCCTAGGATTCTCCTAAGACTTTATCCAACCTTGAAAAATCAGTTGGCTTAGCCATAAGAGTAAACTGTCTTTGTCTCATAACCATAGCTAAGTTTTGAAACAGAGTTAGGATATTCTTGAAAAACCACACAACTGAAAAAGAACTCAGAAAACCTGAAAATATTTCAGATCGGTATTCAATAAACATGGTGGTGGACCATAAGACCTTTTACCCTTGAAAAGAGCTAAAAAATTCCACTTGGCGACTCCACAATCCTGAACAGACCTTAAGACTCCACTGGGAAGAACCCTTATCATTGTAACACCTTTCAAACTCAGTCACAAGGCTGCAGGACTGAAATTTTTCCAAAACAGACTAGTTAACCTCTTAAAGATTGTCATACCTAGTTGAGCTTATCTTGTTTATTTTTGGGTCTGAAAAACACAACACAGTGGCTTCTAGAAAGATTCACACTAGAGCCTATCCTGACCCTCATCCACCTGAGATAGTTGATAACCCAGAAAGTATCCTTAGGAAGTCCCCTAAGATAAATTTGTCAACCGTTTTCAGATCACCCTTGAGAGTCGATTCTGTCCCTGAAAATCTTTCAGCTCTACAACAATCTCAAGTTGAATTATTAAATCCATTTAGAACTAGGTCTCTTGGTGATTTATATCAGTTGGATTCTGAGTCTTCACTATCATCCCCACAAACAAGTGAACCTCTTGGTAGTAGAGAAACAACACCTCATGATTTGCATTTTCTTCACAACTTAGGTGCCCCTCATCCAAGATCAACTCAGCAGTCTATTCCTGGTCCATCCACTTCTGCTCACCCTACATCCACTATTCAAACCACCCCACTTCAGCCCATTGTCCCTCTTGTAAATCCACCTCCACCTCCTACCATGGCCGCATGGTATGCTCCCCTAGTCCTTCCTGTACCACTAGTCAATCTTCCACAGGACTATCAGTCCAAAATTCCATTATATGATGCTAACAATGCTACAAATGCATAACAACATGTGGATAAGATGAATTACTACTTTGACAGAAATGAAATTGATGATGATTCAGTCAAACTTAGGTTATTTGCTCAGAGCTTAGGGGGAGAAGTGAGGAAATGGTTCAAAGGTTTAACCCCCCATAGTATCTGTGATCTACAAGCCTTCCATCAAACATTCTTAAACAAATGGGAAGTAAAGAAAAACCCTCTCCAAGTCCTTTCTGACTATAAAAATCGCCATAAAGACACTGGGGAAAGTGTGCAAAATTATTGCACTAGATTCAATAGTGTGTATAATGCACTTTCCCCAGAACTAAAACCTCCACAAGGCTCAGCTTTAAACAAGTTTCCTGAAGGTTTTGATCTTGAGATGGCCTATCAGCTGAGGGAGAGAGATTTTGAAACTCTTGAAGATATGCAAAAGGGTGCTCTTTATGTGGAAGTCAACCTAATGGAGAAGAGAGCAAGAATGAAAACTGAAAAGAGAGTATCCTTCAGAGAGGAAAATGTCCCTTCTACTTCCAACTCAAATATGGAAAGAATGATGGAGGAGATGATGAAGAAAATGAGCATCCTTGAGAGAGCACAAGAAATTCAAAACCAAACTGCTCCTCAAAACAGGAACCAGAACCATAATCAAAATTTTAGAAGGAACCAACCTCCAAACAAACCTAGGGAAGATGATCAATAGATCACTCCTCCCTTTCATCAAAACTATATAAGTGAGGTTGAGGAAACAGAGGAGATAACAGAGGAATATGATATCAACATGTTGGGAGTAGATAATGATGACTTTGAGATTCATTTTGATAAGGAACAAGGTTTTCATACCCCTTATGATGACAACAAAGATGATAATGCAAGTTATTTTCAAGACATGGAAAATTTCATCATAGAGCCTCAAAAATATTATGACCTTAGAAGCAAAACTAGTCAACAAACTCCCAACACCAAAACCTCTGACAAATCTTCACAAAACTACACTACAACCATGCCTAAAATTGTCAAACAAAAGGATAAAATAGTAGTTGTGAATTCTGATAGAGATAGAGAGAAAGGCACTCAAAATAATGAAAAACAGAGTGCAGACATTATTAGTACTACCACTTCAGCTAGTATTCCTGTTAAGACCATTTTTTCAAAAACGAGTAGAACATATCAGCAAGCTGATGTTGCTGATAGACTAGGAGCTAGTAAGGCTGAGACAAGATCATCAAAGAACCAGAATATTTTCAGCCTAGAGTAGGAAATTTCAAAGATCAGAATCTTTGTTCCCCTAACTGAGTTAGTTTCCCATAATGTATATAGGACCCAAATTTTGAAGGCTTTAAATATTGAGGATAATAATGACTCAGTCAATCTTAATGATGACCAGCCAGAGCTCATTTTTGGTCCTAAGATTGAAGGTATATATCAAGAGGGACCTATACCTCCCTTTTATGTGAGTTTTAATGTTCATGAAAAGATCCTTAATAATGCTATGCATGACTCTAGAGCCTCGCACAACCTTATGCCAAAGGTGATAATGGAAAGGCTAGGATTAGAAATAACCAGACCTTACAAGGATTTATATTCTTTTTATTCAAACAGAGTAAAGTGCCTTGGCCTGATCAAAAACCTTTGTGTGAGTTTGACCCAAATCCCATCCAAGTGCATGGTGATGGATGTTTTGGTGGCTAATGTGCCTCCTAAGTATGGCATGTTATTGTCAAGATCATGGGGTGCCAAGCTGCAAGGTACCATACAGATGGACGGGACATATGCCGCTATTCCTATTTTTAGCCAACTCAGAAGACTGTACAGAGAGTCACACATGAAATTCATGGTCAGTAGCCCAGAAAAGCCTGAAAATTTTCCCATTTATTCTGTCCATACTGACCTGGATTCATTTATCTTTTGTAATAAAGAATCCACAAAATAGTCAGAGCCAGAACACAGTGACTCAGATAAACAGTTAGAGACCCCAAATCTAGAAATAAATGCAGTTCTAGATATGGAAGAAAACGAGAGAGAAATTTTTGAATAGCGCGTTGAAACAACAGACCAGAGTGAACAAAGCCAAGATGGAAAACAACAGACTGCCCCTCACACTCAGCTCCATGACAAACCTGAGAAGGTGAAACAAATACAACTAAGTGCCAAGATTTCACAACAACCCTTGAGCACGTTGGTTGAAGGGGACAATAACCAAGACAAAACCGAAAATAGTCCTCTGTGGAGTATGTATTTTTATGGGTCATGCACTAAAAACAATGCTGGTGTAGGTGTCTTGATTACCAACACTGAAAACAACCACAAAGAAAACATTTCCTGCAAATTAAAATTTCAGTGTTCCGATAACATAGCGGAATATGAATCCCTTCTCTTAGGCTTACATCTATTAAAAAATTTAGGAGCCACAAGAATTAATGTGTATGGGGATTCAGAACTAGTCATTAAACAAGTCAATGGGGAATATAACGCAAATCATCCCAGACTTAGAGCTTATCGAAACGATGTCATGGACCTTTTAAAAACTTTTGAGGAGTCCAAATTGATTTTTGTTCCAAGAAAAAGAAATATTTCCACACACAATTTAGCTTTTGCAGCTAGAACATGCTTAACGCCATTTGAAACCAAAGACTATACAACTCAAATTAATTTTAGACTAGAAGTGCGGCCAGATAATGAAAAATATTGGCAGGTCTTTGAAGGTGACAAACAGATAGAGGATTTTCTGCTGGGCAGGAACGAATTTGAGTCATCTGATTCAGATTCTAAATCCAATGAAAATTGCCTAAACAAAAATTCCACTGAAAAAGAAAAACCATCTGGTCCCATAGAAATCAACATGTTAAATAAAGAACTTGACACTCATACTAAATAATACAAGGACACAGAAAACGAAGACATTGAGGTATTGTCGTCAAAATACAAGAACATACCTAGGGGGCTAGCACCGTTAGAAGACCTCTTTGATTTTAAAAATGTAGCAAAGAAGCCCACCGTAGAATACACAGAGTCTGAGGTCGAGGAATGCAACATAGGCACCGAGGATCAGCCAAAAATGATTAAATTGGCTAAGTCCTTGCCACCAGACATGAAAAGAAAATACGTTGACCTGTTTAAAGAGTTTGTCGATGTGTTTTCCTGGAGCTATGAAGACTTGAAATCCTACGATACAGAAATCATCCAGCACAAGATCCCTTTGAAAGAAAACCAAAAACCCTTTAAGCAAAAACTGCGTAGAATTAATCCAATACAACTGCCTCTAGTAGAAAAGGAAATCAAGAAAATGTATGAGGCATGAATCATTGTCCCTGTGAGGTTTTCAGATTGGGTTTCTAACCTTGTAGCCGTGAGGAAAAAGACAGGAGAAATTAGATTGTGCATTGATTTCAGAAACCTTAACAGAGCCTCCCTAAAAGACAATTACCCTTTACCCAAAATGGAACACATTCTACAAAGGGTAGTTGGTTCAAAGAGGATTTCTCTGTTAAATGGTTTTTCAGGGTATAACCAGGTTTTAGTACTCCCAGAAGACCAACTCAAGACAGCTTTCACCACTCCTTGGGGCACTTTCATGTATGTGAAAATGCCTTTTGGATTAATGAATGCTGGGGCCACTTTCCAAAGGGCCATGGACATTGAATTTTCAAAGGAGATAGGGCACTTCATTGTAATTTACCTTAATGACATAACATTTTATTCCAGATCCGATGAAGAGCATCTAAAACATTTAAGAAAGGTCCTTGAAAAGTGTATAAGGTTTGGGTTATCTTTAAATCCCAAAAAGACAGTGTTTGGCCTTCAAGAAGGTAAACTCCTTGGCCATATCATATTAGAAGAAGCGATTAAAATAGATCCAAATAGAGTTGAGGGAATACTACAGATTAGCCAACCAAGTAACATAAAAGAATTGCAGTCCTTTATTGGAAAGATTAACTTCTTGAGGAGGTTTTTTCCCAACTTAGCAGAGCTCCTTAGAAACATGACTAATATGCTCAAGAAATAAGTAGGAGTGAAGTGGACTGTAGAAACCAAAAAATCCTTCGAATTGGTAAAACATGCACTCACCCGGGCACCAGTCCTAATTAGCCCAGACTTTTCAAAAGATTTCCTTATTTTCTCCTTTGCCTCAGAGCATACTATGGCTGAAGTCCTTTTGCAGGAAAACCCAGAGGGATAGGAACAACCCATTGCTTTTTCCAGCAAGGCTTTAAGGGATGCACCCTTAAAAAATAACATAATGGAAAAACAGGCCTATGCTTTGGTAAAGGCCTTAAAGGAATTCAGGGTGTATATTCTACATTCCCACATCATTGCCTATGTACCTAATATAGTGGTAAAAGACATCTTGTCACAAGACCCAGATGGAAAGAGAGGTAAATGGATTGCTGCTATATTAGAGTATGATTTGGAAATCAGACCAACCAAACTTATTAAAGGTTAGGGCTTAGCTCAACTAATGGCTGAATCTAATCTACAAGCCCTTGACTTTAACATGGTAGATGCCTTGGATGAACAGGAAGAATTACCTGCTCCCACTGTCGAAAAGCAATTTCAAAACTCACCTTGGTACACTGATATCTTGTATGTGCTTGCAAATCTTAATGCTCCTCCTGATTTATCAAAAGCAAAGTCAAGGTTTTTAAAGTTTAAATCTAGGAACTATTGCATTTTAAATGAATTTTTATACGGGAAAAATGCTGATGGTTTATTGCTTAAATGTTTTCCTGAAGTTGATGCAGAGAGGATCAAACATGAATTCCATGAAGGAGAGTGTGGAGGTCATCTTTACTCGAAAACCACAACCAATAAAATCATTAGAACTGGCTATTACTAGCCCACCCTCTTCCAGGATGTCCATGAAATGATAGTTGCCTGTCACAAATGCCAAATTTTTGAAGGCAAAAAGAAAACTTCTTCCTTTACCATTACAACCTATCACTATTGAAGCTCCTTTTCAACAATGGGGCCTAGATTTCGTAGGGGAAATCCATCCTGCTTCGTCCGCCCAACACAAATGGATTCTCACAGCCACCGACTACTTCACAAAATGGATTGAATCCATCCCTTCTAGGAATGCCACAGATTCTGTCATTATAAAATTCCTTGAAGACCATATCTTGTCTAGATTCAGATGCCCTAGGAAGATTATTACTGATAATGCTGCTGCTTTTTGTTCCAAAAATATGATTGATTTTTGTCACAGGTATCAGATTACACTTGGTCATTCTACTGCTTACTACCCTCAAGGTAATGGGCTAGCAGAATCATCAAATAAAAGTTTGGTGACCATCATCAAGAAGCTGCTTGAAGAGAACAAAAAATCATGGCATAACAAGTTGGTGCATGCTCTATGGGAAGACAGATTGACCACAAAAAATTCCATTGGAATGTCCCCTTACCAGCTTGTTTATGGAGCAGATGCAGTGTTTCCTACCAGCCTAGGTGTACCAGTAATAAAATTAATCCAAGAAATACAGTCAGAAGAGGACAACATGATTAGGAGGATCAGTCAGACAATACATCTCCAGCAAACAAGGGAAGAGGTTTACAATAGGGCTCAAAAGGTGCAAGAAAACATAAAGAAGTTGTTTGACAAAAGAACAAAGACTTGTGTTTTCAACATTGGAGATAAGGTACTCAAATGGGATTCCAAAAGAGAGGATAAGGGTAAACGTGGTAAATTTGACAGTTTGTGGCAAGGTCCTTACATCATCCAGTCCATCGTTGGTCCTAATTCCTTTTTTCTACAAGAGTTAGATGGCACAGATCTATTTGGGGGTCCTGTCAATGGCAGGGTCCTTAAGCATTACTACTGCTGAGTTCAATTTTAAAGATTTCATTTCCATTATAAATACCATTTGCTTTGTTCAGTCTCATAAAAGAAAAAGTACAAAAACAATAAAAAGAAAATAAAAGAGGGCAGATTGTGAAAACAAGAAAGGTACAGCCCCATACCAAAATAAAAAGAGAAAGAAATTCTGAAAGTTTGCAAACTTAAATGCCACTCCTGAATAACGCACTTCTAAATTAGTCAAACTGTTTAATCTTGACTAATTAGTTTTAAATTTACTGTTGATAGGATAGTGAATTTGATTTTCCAAACTGTTTAATCTTGGCTTATCAGTGGGTAGATTAGGATAGAAATTAAAGGTTCAAACATGCTCAAATCTGAACCTAAGGTTTCAAAGAGAGATGACTCAAATATGTTTTATTTTCTTGAGTAAAAAAAGATCAAAATCTGGTTCTAATTAACTCAAGATCTGAACCAGAGAACAAAGGAGGAACAACTCACATAAGAGTCAAAACAAAGCTGTAAAAAGGTGAAGGAAGTGCATGAACTTTTAGATCTTAAGCCTTCATCATTTTTTTTTAAATTTTCCGCAAAATAAATGTCTATGTGCAGCTTGTTTCTATGCCATAGATCACAGCAAGTCAAACAACTTAATCTTGACTTGACTGTTTTTAAATTGATGTTTTAGAATTTAGAGAATGCAAATTTGTTGGACAGTTTAATCCCAACAGATGGTAGATTAGGTAGAGAATCATCTGAACTCAACTGTTTAATCTGATTTTAGGGAGAAATAAGGAGTAGAAATAGATTAGATTGCTTACTTTCAAAACAATAAAATGTTGTGAAAGAGTTTTCCAATCCAAGTGCACTCTGATGAAGAAAAAATGTTATATCAGTAAGATTGGGTAGGTAGAAAGCTTATTGATAAAGATCCATTTTTTTTTTATGGCTCCTAACATGTTTTCGAAGCAGAGTAAGATCATGCTAGAAAAGGAAGGACATCCCAATGGATCAAGCACAGGTCAGCCTCCGAGAGAATATAATGGATATGGCACAGGTCAGTGTCCCAGAGAATGCAAGTCTCAAGTTCTTGATGCCTTAAAGAAGGCACCATCCCCAAGTGGAGCCACTATTAGCTACCTGTAAAATTTGATTATACCAAAAGGTGGCTAAATCTATTTTGAGCCTTCAAGGAACAATTTTCTATGACAAAAAATTGTTGGCTCTTGAAGACTCTTGAAGACCTCCTACCTTTGTCCAAATCTGCACTGTTGTTTACTTCCCAAAAGACCCTGAAATCTTGCTGATTTCCAAGGCCAAATACTGCTGCAAGACCCTTTTTCCCATTTTCCCCTTTTTCAAACTAACCTCTTTTTTAACCCTTTCATTTCCCATGAAAATCCCTCATTTTCATGTTTCTCCTCTTTCCCCCTCATCAAAATCCCCTTTATAAGGTTTTAAGACTCTCTCTTAACCTTATCAGAACCCTCAAAACCTTTGAAAATCTTGAAAAAACCATAAAAATCCCATTTGTTTATATATATTGGGCTTAAGCTCCCTTGGGCTAAGTCTCTAGCCTTTTCCACCCATACACCCTGGCACTGAAACCGAGCGCTGAGTAGTTGGGCGCTTACCCGTTTTAAAAATATTTCTCCGCCTGAAAAGCTTAAAAACCTTTGTTATTTATCAAAACCGTCTTTTTATTATTTTATTAAAATTTCTGCCGATACAAGTTTTAAGTCATTCCGCATCGTCGATCTAAATCCACAGATCGGACGGTGCGAAGTCCGTCTCTCGATGGTCCCCGCGTTCCACTAACCCCTTCCAGAAACCACCCGTTATTTATCACATCACTTTCGAGCATGCGGCGGTATTTTTGATTTCGCAGTGATTCCATACATCGTGTGACACGCGTCCTGGGCACTGTTCCGAAAACCACCGTCCATCGTGCATTATCGTTCGAACCAGGACGCCCAGCGATATTGCTATGTGCCATCCAATCTGGGCCCACTCATCCAACGGTAGTCGCTTGCCGAAGCTGTCTGATGGTTAACCAAGATACACACATGATAACCGGGCTATCATACAGTGGCAATGGCATCTCTATCGTCGATCTGATCTACAGATCGACGGTCCAAAATTCATCACCCACATTCTCTCTGTTTGAATTTCCACCTCCGTTCCCGACCGTCGATCTCTACGCGATCGATGGCTCAGATTCATCCTCCTCCTCTGCCTCCTTGTTCAATCTCGATTGAAAATATCTGCACAATCGATGGCTCGGATTTAATCTTTCTTTCGCCTGTTCTACGATCTCTCTCGATCAATCCTGACCATTGGATGATGCCATCCAACGGCCCCACTGTCTTCACATGCCTTCCGATGCAATTAACCTATAAAAGCAGGATTTTATAATAGTTTTTGTATTTTGCAGGGTTTTAAATCATTTTCTCGTGATTTTCAAAGAAGATTCAGAGCGGAGGGTGACGACCCTCCTGTCTTCGATTCGTCAAAGCAAATCATCCACAGGGTGGAAATGCACATTTCATCAGTGTTTCCTCAGGCATGGATGCCTTATAAACCCTGCGCAGCCCTGCGCACCAGTAAGAAAGCCATAAATTCGGCACAGTCAAAGAGTATCAGTGCCGAAGATCAGGATGAACTAGAACAAAGGATTAGAGATAGTTTCACGGGGATTACGTCTAAGATGCTTATCAAAAGCCTAATCCCCAAGTAAAACATAGTTTACAGAAAACCTAAAGTGTTTTATCAAGCAGGAATTCCTCCACCGCCACAATCTGAGGCAAATTGATCCCTTTAGTTATCACAACACCACCTGTGCCTCAAAATATTCAATCAGAAGCTGAATTTATTGATCAGGCACCTACGGCCTCACAGAAAATCAAAGGCTGTCGAACAAATAATACTAATCAAGGGTCTTATCTCCAAATTGTCGGCAAAACTATTTTAAAGGTTAAAGAAAAGTCCAGAGGCAGATATTTTCAATCATTAGGCCTCGAAAGACACAAACAGAGTTATGAAGCAGAGTTATAAATAATTATATTCCCACCTTATGCCTTGCCTGGTTCCCAAAGACCAGGAATTTCATTCATTACATAATTAATAATACTTGACCCCTGGGAAATCCTCCCACCTCTTCATTATTCTATAAATACTTCTGTAGAATATGAGAAAATTTTGGTCTCTGGACATCTGAATGTATGTAATATTTATTCTGAAGCTACTGATGCCCTGTTTGCAATTCAAAGATATATAAGCTGATATGGGAAGTTTGAAGTTGTAGAGACCCACCGGGCTTGCTGATTGTAACTGGTTTGAACATCAAATACAAGCTGTTGATTTATGGGAACCTGATTTGTGTCAATGGTGATGTGTTCCTCACTGTCAATTGTTATTTTGCTTAATGTTTCCACTCTGTTCACTTTCTCTGATAAAGAGCAGCAAACATAGAGCTAGGATTTACTTTCAACGATACCCTACTCTTACTGAAAGCTTTATTGTCTATGTTTTCTTCATTTGAATGTTCTCTTTGAAGAGTACATCAATGCAGGTCGGTTTAAAGGCACTTGCCTGATCTAAATTTCTCTTTGTCACTGTTATCTATGTTTTCCTTATTGAATATGCTGAAAGCAGGGTAGTTTAAAGGCACTTACCTGATCTTAAGCTTTTCAACTGTTTTTTAATGTTTTTCTAACTGAAAGTACTTCAAAGCAGGATAGTTTAAAGGTATTAACCTGATCTCAGAATAATTTTGTGTTTTTCCTTATTGAACATGCTGAAAGCAGGGTAGTTTAAAGGCACTTACCTTATCTTAAGCTTTTCAACTGTTTTTCAATGTTTTCTAACTAAAAGTACTTCAAAGCAGGCTAGTTTAAAGGTATTAACCTGATCTCAGAATACTCTTATGTTTTTCTTTAAGTACATGCTAAAGAAACATAGTTTAAAAGAACTTACATGATCTCATGCTGTTTCACTATATCTTCTTTTGTTTGTTCTTCATTTCCTATCTGTTTCATTCCATAAAATCACCTTAAGAGATCCTTTGACAAAAGTGACTTGCCCCATGGATCCCACTTGAACCTTGTTGTCCAATTAAAATCCTTCTATGACTCCATAGCCCAATGGGTTAAAACTGTCTTTGCCTTTTCTATCAGCCAAATCATTCCTTCATCTGCAGACACCTTCACCCTTCATTTTGAAACTGCCTTCACCTTCATCATGTCCTTGCCCAACCAAAACAAACAAAACAAAAACCCAAGCTCTTCATAACTAGCCTAATATCACTATTTCAGATTTTAAAGATCACATCTTTAAACCCATTCATAGAGAGATCCCCCTCTAAATTCAGGGGGGCTAGATCCTAGAATCCAAAAGTTGGTTGAAATAATGTTTCTTCTGCAGTTTTAGTCTCACCAATCTGCTAAAATTACAGATTCCTAACAGATTCAACTATACTCTTGATCCTGCATCACTTAAACTTGTACTTCTTCGAGGGATCATAGAAGAGATGATATAAACCTTGCATATGCTATCAAGAGGAGATATCTACCAACTGCCTTATGAAACAATAAAAATTATCTTCTAGAACTATTCTAGGGAATTTAGGAAGATGTGCAGAGCTAGCCAAAACACATCCAATACCCCTTCCTCTTCCACCTCCATAAAACATGAGATTGGAATCATGCTAAAGGAATTCAAGAGTGACATGTTGCACACCCTTGCCTTTCAAATGGACACAATGCAGGTCAAAATGAAGCAAGAGGAAGAAGATATATCCCTGGCCATATTTTGTCTTAGATCTACCCAGAAGCATCCAAGAAATGAATTTCCATTGAATGTCATAGAGGTTTTCTTAGTCTGTGAGGAGAATCATGCTGTTAGCCCCCCTATGAAATTCTTGACAAGCAAGCGGGGGGCTACATTATTTTGGATACCTTCAAGGAATGCATCTCCCCTGAAGACACATCATCCTTGAAGTCTCCCTATGCTTTGCCTTATACAAATACCCTCTGCTGATTTCCATCATTAAACCCCTCTGATTACAAAAAGGCCGCTCGAAAGGGCCTACACTTGCCCCTGGTATCCTTGCAAAATATCTCATTTTATCCTTTTTCCCTTTCTTAAATTTCCCCTTACACTCCCAAATTCCTCCAAAAATCTCCATCGAATCCCTCCCTTCCCCTTTGTCTGATTAAAATCCCCCTTTTCCCCTCTATCATTTCCAAATTTCGTCGTCCAATTGCATTGAAATGGCCTAAAAACCATATTTTTCATATTATAAGGGCCTAGCTCCTTTTCGCCATATCCCGCGCCCTGTTCCTCCATGTAGCCCAGCACTGTAACCACTCGCCAAAGAAAAAAGCACTTATCTCAAGACTTATTGGGCGTAGCATCGGCCGTTGATCTCAATTGATCAGATGACGGACGTTAAATCTCCAGCGCCCACGTCTTCCCCGCCTATTTTCCATGCCGGGCCATCACCGTCTGTTTCCCCGCCAGATCGACAGTCCAGAACCTTTCCCGCCGGTGGACCCCACAGCGCACTATGTCAAACCGGCCGGTTTCCATCGCACCGCTTATGTGCGGCAGGCAGTTTTTCTCCATCGGCCAGCGATTCCACTCAGCTCTTGACACGTGGCCCCGACACTGTTGCAAAACCGCCGGCCCATCGCGCATTAAATATCAACCACGAATGCCGAGCGATATCGTTGTCAGCCATTAGATCTTCGATCGCTCATCCAACGGTCACCATTTGTCAGAGCTGCGTACCAGTTAGCCTGTCTCCGCCATACCCCTGGCCTGCGGTCTATCGCTCTCCAACGCATTTCCATCGTCGATCTCCGCCGAGATCTGACGATCCAGATTTGTTTTCCCACCGTTGACTATTCCGCTATCGCCCGGGCCTCCACATCATCCGTCCACATGTCTCTTCCATACACCACGTCACCCCATGTGTATTCCTCGTACATCCGCCCATTCCGTTGCATATATCCGTCCAAATTCGTGTTTTTAATGTTTTTTCCGTTCAAACTCCGCTCTGCAAGACCGCCACCTCCGCCAGAGCGATTTTTCACCATTGATCGCGATTTCTCCCCCAGTTCATCATCTGCACGGCCATTTTCATCCTCTGTACTGCCTCCATCACCCCGTCCATGGTTTTTCTTGACAAGTTGCATGTTTTGCAGGTTTATCAGTTTGTAATGGTCCTCCATGATTATATAGTATTTAATGCAGCGACAAAGAATTCTGTGCACAGGAAATTAATGCATAAGCCAGTTTTTTTTGCATCGGCAGAGCCTTTCTCCATTGAAGGATAGAGTTTAAGCTCTGCAAACCCTTAACAACACCATTAAAGCTCGATTTGGCCATCAATGGAGCAGAAGTTACCTCGAGGCACGCAAACGCAGATATTTAGGCCTCAAGCTCAGAGTTAAAGCATTATGATGGGGATTAAAGGGCTCATCCAGTTTTTCAGAGGCAAAGCATCAGAGTGGAGACCCCGAGGACCTCTCAGAGATTAAATGCAAGGGAAGCCGTACCTCCAGGGTTTTTTCTACAACAGCAAAATGTTTTTCTTCAGCAAGTACAGGGTGCCCATACAACTTTTATTATGCACAATGTCCCTGCAGGAATTTCCACCCTAACAGCAGTTCAAATCACCAGAGCATTGATATAGCATACTTCTCAGTAGTTTATTTTATTTTATTCAAATCACCAAGAGTACCACAGCCGAAACATGTCAAAATCATATCTGAAGAAGATCACTCTTTCATAAAAGGGGTGACAGAGATTAAATACTTTTCATACAAGTAGAATGGGCCTCGACTCTCTTTCTTTCAGCTGTTTAATACAACATTTAGTGTTCACCTACCTCCTCAGTCGATCTTCCATTTATCCTCTGCTATAAAAACCCAGAAGGAAATTATTGTTGGTTGTTGATGAGATATCAGTGAAATGCAAGAATTTCCTTTAGAGACAAGTTCTCTGTGTAATATTGTAAGATAGGCTGAGATTTGATGTATTCAGACTGAATGTTCAAGCTATGGGCTATGATGTTCTTGATTGGTGTTGTTTTTAATACGGCAAGCATATTTCTTTGGATCCTGATCTAAAGCAGCTGGTGATGTTTTTCTTATCTCTGTGTTTGATTTCATTTCATTCCATTTCTACTGGCTCGCATCAGAAGTTTGTCATAAGATTTACCCTTGATAGGTACCTTATGTTGCTGCTCTCCTAGCCCTTTATGTTTTATGCTTACATGTGTATCTGAATATTGATTTCAATTGGTTTAACCAGTGTAGTGGATGTTATTGCCTGCTCTCTGATGTATGAATTAATGAAATCTATGTTTAGATGTTGTTGTTAGGATTTAGTTGGATGTGTTGAGAACACCGGGAGGTCTAGAACCTTGTCTTTGCCTCTCTAGGATCTTTCCATCCCGATTAAGCCTTTCTAAGATCCCTTGTACTGCCCCTAACTTTGTCCAAGCAGGCCTGGAGTTAAATTACCTCTGGCCTGATCTATAGACAGAGTTGGTTGGTTCTCCTTTATCCTTTTTTCAGTCCTTAATGTTCCATTTCACCAATCATCTTGCAAGATCCAAATGCTCTAGATGACTAGCCCAACTGAAAGCTTACACATTGATTACAAATAAATCCTTTCTTGACTCCATTGCCCAATGGCCTTGATGTTCTCTGAATTATCTACCTTTTCCTGAATTTCCTCTTTTCCCATCCTTCTCTTATATTAGACCTTCCTTTCCTGATTCCCAGCAAACAAACATAAACAATCAAACAAACAACCCCGAGCCTATAACTAGCCTAAAATCATAACTTCGAGCTTCAAAGACATACACTTTGACTCACCTAGAGAGATCCCTCTCTAGACCTAGGAGGGCTAGATCCTAGGGTCTGAAAGTGGTTCTATGTTGTCTCATCTTTTGGTCTTGTCAACCTGGCAAAAACATGGGAACCCCAACATAATGGCGACTCCACTGGGGAAACTCTGAGTATATTTCACCTTAAACATTTTTAAAACTTAGAGACTTAGAACTCTGGTTAGGTTGACAGTAAGTCACTCCTTTCTTAAATCGATCTCCATTGTTGAGTATCCATCATACTCTTAGACAGATCCTGGAAAGGTCCAGGTAGCCTCCGGATCTCACCCTCTTCGGAGGTGACATATCTGTTAAATGCCCTCCTAGTCAATCTCTGGTTGGAGTTTACTGTTTTGAGGGGATTCCTGAAAGGTGATAGTGCCTGAGCACTGTGGTGGACAGGTTAACCCCTTAGACGTACCTTGAAACCCTCCACCTGGCAACTCCATTGCTCCTAAACGAAAAGACCCCACTGGTGATCAGTAGGCTTGCTGATTATCCTTGTTTCACTTAGACTCCACTGGGAGACCAGCCCCTGAGAAAACATCAACCACAATAGAAGCAACAAGTAGGGTTAAGCTGCTTGGATAGGAAACAACATTCTGGCTTTCAGAACCATCCACACAAGAGCTTATCCCAACCCTGATCCACCTGAAATAGTTGACAATCTGGAGAGTATCCTCAAAGGAGCTCCTGCGCCTAAAAGACCAACTATTTCCAGTCACATTTGTAGAGCTAACTCCGCACCAGAAGAACTAGCAGCTCTACCACATTTTCTCCCTGACCTAGACATACCTGATAGGCTACCAAGAGCTAGGTCATTCAATCACCTAGACCAGCAAGACCTTGAGCCTCACAATACACCATCTCATAGTGTTCATCTCACCAGGGATAGAGGAACCCCTCCATCTACACCACCAGATAGCCACTTCATTCAAAACTTGAGGCTCTCCCACCCTAGATCTGCTCAACAGACTTCTGCCGGTCCTAATATCCCTGTCATCCAAATACCAGCTGCTCAAGCCAACCCTATTCCTCATCAGAACATTATCATGGCAGCCTGGTATGCACCTTTAGTTTTACCTCAACCCTTGTTACCCTTGCCCAATGATTATCAGTCAAAAATCCCACATTTTCACTGCTAAAGAATCAATCACAGCTCAGCAACATGTAGATAAAATGGAGGATTATTTTGATTATATGGAAATTGATGATGAAACAATCAAAATGAGAATCTTTACCCAAAGCGTAGGGGGTGATGTAAAGAAATGGTTTAAAGGCCTACCTCCTGGCAGTATCCAAGATCTCCCTGCATGGTATCGGAGCTTCATAGACAAATGGGAGGTTAGAGAAAACTGTCACCAGCTCCTCGCAGACTACATGTCCCTTAAGAGGAACGTAGGAGAGAGTGTTCATGATTACACCACTAGATTTAACAGCATTTACAATGCTCTCCCTCCACACATGAAACCTCCACAAGGTATGGCCATGGCCAACTATCCTAATGGATTTGATGCTGACATGGCCTACGAGCTTAGAGATAAAGATTATAACACATTGGAAGACATGCAAAAAGGAGCCATAACCATAGAAGCAAACTTGATGGAAAAAATGGCAAGATTAAAAGCTGAGAAAAGGGTAACATACAGGGATGACAATGTAGCTTTCACATCTGATCCCAAATATGACAGACTATCTAAAAATGTGGAAGAGCTACAACAAATGATAAAAAGGATGGTTGTCCAAAACAGAAACCAAAACCGGAACCAGAACGTTAGAAGAAACAATGTTGCTCCCAACAGACAAAGAGAGTCAGATCAACAAATTATTCCCCCATTTCAAGAAAAATTTTTAGATGAAGACGAGGGAACCATAGAAGAGTCTGAAGGGAATAGAATAAACATGTTTGAAACGGAATACTCAGTCCTTAACTGTGATTCAGGGGAAGCTCAGACCTCACCTTCATACTGGGATGAGGAATGGTTAGAAACCGAGGATTACAGGTTAGGATTTGAAAATGCCGTGATCCAGGTCAGAGAACAATACGAACTTAGGAGCAAAAAGAACCAAGAAAATTCCAAAACAAAGGCTCCTGAGCTTACCATCAAGAAAAGACCTGATAAAACTTCTAAAGCATCTGCTGAAAGTAATAAATCAATAGCTGAAAGTTCTGGTAAACACAAGGAAAAAGACAACCTAGACACTGAAAAACAAAACCAACCGACCAGCAGCACTAGCACTGCAGTTAGTGCTCCTGATAAAACGATTCCTGACCCTGTACATAGTGAAAAATCACAAACTGATTCAACCACTAAGGCAGTGGCTAATAAAATAGAGTCAAGCATTTCTAAGAGTCAGTCTACTTTCAATTTAGAGAGTGAGATTGCAAAAATCAAAATTTCTGTACCATTAGCTGAGTTGGCCACTCAGGATGTATATAAAGGCCAAATTTTGAAAGCACTAAATTTAGGAGAAAACAACGATACTATAAATTTGAATGATGATCAACCTGCCCTACTGTTCGGTCCTAAGATTGAGGGAAAGTTTCAGGAAGGGGTAGTTCCACCTTTCTATATCAGTCTCAACATTCATGACAAAATACTCCACAATGCCATGCATGATTCTGGAGCATCGTACAATCTAATGCCTAAGGTAGTGATGGAAAAGCTAGGCCTAGAGATAACACGACCTTACAAAGATCTATATTCGTTTGATTCTAGCAGGGTAAAATGCCTAGGCCTAATGAAGGACGTATGTGTGAGCTTGACCCAGATCCCAGCTAAATGTATGGTCATGGATGTGGTAGTAGAAGATGTACCACCCAAATATGGCATGCTGCTATCTAGATCATGGGGTGCCAAGCTACAAGGAACGATGCAAATGGATGGATCGTATGCCACTATCCCTATATTTTTCCAACTTAGAAGACTGTATAGAGAATCCTAGATGAAATTCCTAGTCAGTAGCCCTGAGAAGCCTGAAAATTCACCATTATACTCTGTACACACAGACCTGGATTCTTTCATTCTTTATAACGACCAATCCTTAGGAGAGCCAAAGTCTGAATGCAGAAATACAAGCAAGGACACAGAGCCCATGGATTTTAGCATAATGGCTACCCTAGAAGAATACGACGAAGAAAACCATGGGGAGGATAATGAAAACGAAACTCTGACTGAACCAGTAACACAATGCAGTCAGCCTATTAGTCACACCCTTCAAACTAACACACCACGTGACGAACATGGTAGCCCACAACCTGGTACAGACTCTCCAACGCAACATAATGGCGAACCTCTGTGGGAAATGAACTTCGATGGGTCCTGTACTAGGCAAAATGTCGGGGCAGGGGTGTGGCTACGTAACACAGAAAATGGTCATGCAGAGAGTCATGTTGTGAATCTGCACTTCAAATGCACAAATAATATTGCAGAATACGAGGCTCTTATCCTGGGCTTAAATCTGTTGAAAAAATTAGGAGCCCGTAGGATATCTGTGCTGGGAGACTCTGAGTTAGTTATCAAACAAGTGAATGGTGAATACGCAGCAAAACATCCTCGATTAAGAGCATATAGGAATGATGCCATGGATATATTGAAAACTTTCATGGAGTATGAATTAGTGTTTATGCCTAGGGGTCAAAATGCTATTGCTAACGGATTAGCTTGTCTGGCTAGTTCATATCCTAAAACCCCTAGTGACCAATAGATCATCGTTCAGACCAAATTCAGACCTGCAGTGCCAGACAATGAAAAATATTGGTAGGTTTTTGAAGGAGATAATCAGATTGAGGATTTCCTGATAGGCAGAAATGGGTTTGAATTTTCTGATTCAGACTTTAAATCTGACAGTAGCTGCCTAAGTGAAGAATCCTTTGATGAAGAAACCCCACCTTGTAACATAGAAATAAATTCCTTTTCTGAAGAAACTGGAAATTCAACCACAAAATGTGAAAACGCAGATAGTGTAGAAATGGAGGTGTTACAGGCCAAAGACAAGAATGTACCCAGAGGCCTAGCACCCTTGGAGGACCTTTTTGACTTTGATGATGTATCCAAAAAGCCCACTATAGAACATGTAGACTCAGACATAGAAGAATGCAACATAGGCACTGAAGACAAGCCTAAAATGATTAAACTGGCTAAGTTTATACCTGCAGACATGAAGAAAAAATACATTGACCTATTTAAGGAATTCATTGATGTGTTTGCATGGAGCTACGAAGACTTAAAAGCCTATGACACCAACATCATACAACACAAGATACCCCTGAAGGAAATTCAGAAGCCTTTCAGACAAAAACTTGGTAGGGTTAATCCGAAACAATTGCCTGCAGTAGAGAAAGAGATCAAAAAGATGTATGATGCAGGCATAATAGTCCCTATAAGGTTTTCTGATTGGGTGTCAAGCTTAGTGGCTGTGAGAAAGAAAACAGGGGAGATTAGACTATGCATAGACTTTAGAAACCTCAACAGAGCCTCCCTGAAAGACAACTACCCTTTGCCTAGAATGGAACATATCCTACAAAAAGTAGTGGTCTCTAAGAGAATCTCCCTACTTGATGGTTTCTCAGGATACAATCAATTTCTTGTACTCCCAGAAGATCAACTCAAAACAACTTTTACCACTCCATGGGGCACCTTCATGTATGTGAAAATGCCATTTGGACTGATGAATGTTGGAGCTACCTTCCAGAGAGTGATGGATATAGCTTTCTCAGAAGAGATGCGACACTTCATAGTCATCTACTTGGATGACTTGACTGTCTTTTCTAAAACTGAAGAAGAACACCTGAAACATCTGAGAAAAGTCTTTGAAAAATGTAGAAGGTACAGCCTGTCCTTAAATCCTAAGAAAATTGTTTTTGGGCTACAAGAAGGGAAACTTCTTGGTCACATTATATCTGAGAAAGGGATTAGGATATACTCATAGTGAGTTGAGGGAATATTTCAAATCACACACCCAAGAAACATCAAGGAGTTACAGCCCTTCATTGGGAAGATCAATTTCCTTAGGAGATTCATTCCCAATCTTGTTGAGCACCTTAGGAAAATGACCAACATGCTGAAGAAAGGTGCCGGAATTAAGTGGACTATTGAGGCCAAGAAATATTTTGAGTCGGTAAAACTGGCACTCACTCAAGCCCCTATCCTGATCAGTCCATATTTCTCAAAGGATTTTCTAATATTTTCATTTTCCTCTGAACACAAAATAGCTGTTGTCTTACTACAGAAAAACACAGAGGGAATGGAACAGCCAATTGCCTTCTTCAGCAAAGCCTTAAGGGATGCACCCTTGAAGTACAACATTATGGAAAAGTAGGCCTATGCCCTGTTAAAGGCCTTAAAATACTTTAGTGTATACATTCTGCATTCTCACACCATAGCCTATGTTCCAAATATAATGGTTAAAGATATCTTATCCCAGGACCCTGATGGGAAAAGGGGAAAATGGATTGCTACAATCTTGGAATACAACCTTGAAATAAAACCCACCAAGCTGATCAAAGGTCAAGGCCTGGCCCAGTTAATGGCTGAATCAAACTTGCAGGCCCTTGACATTAACATGATAAATGCCTTAGATGAGCAGGAAGGATTGCCCCAGCCAACTGTTGAGGAGAGGTTTCAGAACTCTCCTTGGTATTTCGATATCCTTTATGTGCTCACTAATCTCAATATCCCGACAGAACTGTCCAAAACCAAGGCCAGATTCATAAAACTCAAAGCTAGAAACTACTGCATTTTAAATGAAAACCTATACTGGAAGAATCCAAATGGCCTATTGCTGAAATGCTTGTCCGAACCCGAAGTTGAAATAATTAAACAAGAATTCCATGCTGGGGAGTGTGGAGGCCACCTAAGTTGGAAAGCCACTGCAAATAAGATACTCAGGGCAGGTTACTATTGGCCTACACTCTTTCGTGATGTCCATAAAATGATTCTTGCTTGCCACAAATGTCAGGTCTTTGAAGGCAGAAGAAAGCTTCTCCCCCTCCCGTTACAACCCATCACTGTAGAAGGTCCCTTCATGCAATGGGGCCTAGAATTTATAGGAGAAATTCATCCTGCTTCCTCTGGACAACACAAATGGATCCTAACTGCTACAGATTACTTCACTAAATGGATAGAAGCCATACCCACTAGGAATGCCACTGATTCTGTCATCATTAGATTCCTAGAAGACTTCATCCTTTCTCAGTTTGGCTATCCCAGGAAAATAATCACTGACAATGCTGCTACCTTCAGATCCAAGAAAATGGTTGATTTCTGTCACAGGTACAGAATAGCACTTGGTCATTCAACTGCCTATTACCCCCAGGGTAATGGATTGGCTGAATCATCTAAAAAAATCTTGGTCACAATCATTAAGAAGTTGCTGGAAGAGAACAAAAAATCATGGCATAAAAAGTTGATACATGCTTTGTGGGCTGACATGCTCACCACAAAGAAATCTATTGGCATGTCACCATTCCAGCTAGTTTATGGAACAAAAGAAGTTTTTCCTACTAGCCTTGGAGTACCAATGATTAAGATTGTTCAAGAGATTCAGACAGAGGAAAACAGTATGGTGAGAAGAGTCAATGAAACTATCCATCTGCAGCAAACAAGGGAGCAGGTTTATAGTAGAGCTGTCAGAGTGCAGGAAAGCATAAAGAGAAAGTTTGACAAAAGAGCCAAAGCTTCTGATTTCAAAGTTGGGGACAAGGTTCTGAAATGGGATTCAAGGAGAGAGGACAAAGGTAAACATGGCAAGTTTAACAGTTTGTGGCAAGGTCCATACATCATCCAAGCCACTGTGGGTCCTAATTCATTTTTCTTACAAGAACTTGATGGCACAGAGCTATTTGGGGGTCCTGTCAATGGCAGGATGCTCAAACACTACTTCTGATAATTTTCATTTCCAGTTTCATTTCCATTGTACATACCATTGCAATTTTACTTTCAAGAAAACAGAGAAAATGTTTCCCAAAAATAGAGAAGGTAGAGGTTCAAACATGCTCAAAACATGGACCTCTGAAAAGTGCAAAAATATTGGCTCTAATATGATCAAAACCTGAGCCAAAGAAAGAAAGGCAGCTGGTCCTAACACGCCCAAAATCTGGACCAGTAAAGGAAAAGGAAGAATCAGCTCTAACATGCCTAAAACCAGAGCTAAAGATGAAGAAGAAAATGTGACTCTAATATGCTCAAAATCTGAGTCACAAATAGAGAAGGATACTTCAAAATTTCAAATTTCAAGCCTTCAATGTTTTGTTTCACTCCACAGCAAGTCAGACAGTTTAATCCTGGCTTGGCTGCTTTTCAATTTCCAGTCTTAGAATGTAGGAGAAGAAATCTGTCGGACAATTTAATCCCAGCAAATGTTAGATTAGGTAGAGAAACATATGAGGCCAACTGTTTAATCTGGTCTCATGGAGCAATAAGGGTAGATGCAGAATAGGTTTATTTTCTATTGTAAAATAAAATGCTGAAAAGGGTCTGCTAGCTCAAATGCACCCTAAAGAAGAAAGTGCTAGGACTGTAGTTTGGGTAGGTAGTTTGATTGGGAAAGATGTTTCTGCTGATGTAACATATTCACATTGTGGGAGCTGATCAAAGAAAGGGATGTGCCAAGAAGTGGGCAACTGGCCTACTCCAAAGATCATTTCTGGTTTCTTACCTCCTTCAAGAAGAATCCATCCCCATGTGGAGCCACTGTTAGCCCCCCTATGAAATTCTTGACAAGCAAGCGGGGGGCTACATTATTTTGGAGACCTTCAAGGAATGCATCTCCCCTGGAGACACATCATCCTTGAAGTCTCCCTGTGCTTTGCCTTATACAAATCCCCTCTGTTGATTTCCATCACTAAACCCCTCTGATTACAAAAAGGCCGCTCCAAAGGGCCTACACTTGCCCCTGGTATCCCTGTATAATACCTCATTTTATCCTTTTTCCCTTTCTTAAAGTTCCCCTTACACTCCCAAATTCCTCCAAAAATCTCCATCAAATCCCTCCCTTCCCCTTTGTCTGATTAAAATCCCCCTTTTCCCCTCTATCGTTGTCAAATTCCGTCCTCCAATTGCATTAAAATGGCCTAAAAACCATATTTTTCATATTATAAGGGCCTAGCTCCTTTCGGCCATAGCCCGCACCCTGTTCCTCCATGTAGCCCAATGTTGTAACCACTCGCCAAAGCAAAAAGCGCTTATCTCAAGCCTTATCGGGTGCAGCGTCGGCCGTTGATCTCAATTGATCAGACGGCAGACGTTAAATCTCCAACACCCTCGTCTTCCCCGCCTATTTTCCATTTCGGGCCATCGCCATCCATTTCCCCACCAGATCGACGGTTTGGAACCTTTTCCACCGGTGGACCCCACAGCACACTATGTCAAACCCGTCGGTTTCCATCGCACCACTTATGCGCAGCAGGCGGTTTTTCTCCATCGGCCAGCGATTCCACTCAGCTCTTGACACGTGGCGCCGACACTGTTGCAAAACCGCTGACCCATCGCGCATTAAAGATTGACCACAGATGTCGATCGATATCGCTGTCAGCCGTTAGATCTTCGATCACTCATCCAATGGTCACCATTTGTCAGAGCTGCGCACCAGTTAGCCTATCTCTACCGTACCCCTGGCCCATGGTCTATCGCTCTTCGATGTGTTTCCACCGTCGATCTTCGCCGAGATCTGACGGTCCAGATTCGTTTTCCTGCCGTTGACCATTCTGCTGTTGCCCGGGCCTCCACATCATCCTTCCACGTGTCTCTTCTGTACGCCATGTCACCCCATGTGTATTCCCCGTACATCCGCCCATTCCGTTGCATATATCCGTCCAAATTCGTGTTTTTAATGTTTTTTCCGTTCAAACTCCGCTCTGCAAGACCGTCACCTCCGCTAGAGTGATTTGTCACCATTGATCGCGATTTCTCCCCCAGTTCAACATCTGCACGACCATTTTCATCCTCTGCACTGCCTCCATCACCCCGTCCATGGTTTTTCTTGACAGGCTGCATGTTTTGCAGGTTTATCAGTTGGTAATGGTCCGCCATGATTATACAGTGTTTAATGTAGTGGCAAAGAATTCTGTGCACAGGAAATTAATGCATAAGCCAGTTTTTTTTTGCATCGGCAGAGCCTTTCTCCATTGAAGGACAGATTTTAAGCTCTGCAAACCCTGTACAACACTATTAAAGCTTGATTTGTGCCATCAATGGAGCAGAAGTGACCTCGAGGCACGCAAACGCAGATATTTAGGCCTCAAGCTCAGAGTTAAAGCATTATGATGGGGATTAAAGGGCTCAATCCAGTTTTTTAGAGGCAAAGCATCAGAGTGGAGACCCCGAGGACCTCTCAGAGATTAAATGCAAGGGAAGCCGTACCTCCAGGGTTTTTTCTACAGCAGTAGAATGTTTTTCTTTAGAAATTATAGGGCGCCCATACAACTTTTATTATGCACAATGTCCCTGCAGGAATTTCCACCCTAACAGCAGTCCAAATCACCAGAGCATTGATATAGCAGACTTCTCAGTAGTTTATTTTATTTAATTCAAATCACCAGGAGTACCACAGTCGAAACATGTCAAAATCATATCTGAAGAAGATCACTCTTTCATAAAAGGGGTGATAGAGATTAAATACTTGGCATACAAGCAGAATGGGCCTCGGCTCTCTTTCTTTCAGTTGTTTAATACAGCATTTAGTGTTCACCTACCTCCTCAGTCGATCTTCTGTTTATCCTCTGCTATAAAAACACAGAAGGAAATTATTGTTGGTTGTTGATGAGATATCAGTGAAACACAAGCATTTCCTTTAGAGACAAGTTCTCTATGTAATATTGTAAGATAGGCTGAGATTTGATGTATTCAGACTGAATGTTCAAGCTATGGGCTATGATGTACCTGATTGGTGTTGTTTTTAATACGACAAGCATATTTCTTTGGATCTTGATCTAAAGCAGCTGGTGATGTTTTTCTTATCTCTGTGTTTGATTTCATTTCATTCCATTTCTATTGGCTCGTATCAGAATTTTGGCATAAGATTTACCCATGATAGGTACCTTATGTTGCTGCTCTCCCAGCCCTTTATGTTTTCTTCTTACATGTGTATCTGAATATTGATTTCAATTGGTTTAACCAGTGTAGTGGATGTTATTTCCTGCTCTCTGATGTATGAATTAATGAAATCTATGTTTAGATGTTCTTGTTAGGATTTAGTTGGATGTGTTGAGAACACTGGGAGGTCTAGAACCTTGTCTTTTTTTCTATAGGATCTTTCCATCCCGATTAAGCCTTTCTAAGATCCCTTGTACTGCCGCTAACTTTGTCCAAGCATGCCTGGAGTTAAATGACCTCTGGCCTGATCTATAGACAGAGTTGGTTGGTTCTCCTTTATCCTTTTTTCAGTCCTTAATGTTCCATTTCACCAATCATCTTGCAAGATCCAAATGCTCTAGATGACTAGCCCAACTGAAAGCTTGCACATTTATTACAAATAAATCCTTTCTTGACTCCATTGCCCAATGGCCTTGATGTTCTCTGAATTATCTACATTTTCCTGAATTTCCTCTTTTCCCATCCTTGTCTTATATTGGACCCTCCTTTCCTGATTCCCAGCAACCAAACATAAAAAATAAAACAAACAACCCTGAGCCTATAACTAGCCTAAAATCATAACTTAGAGCTTCAAAGACATACACTTTGACTCACCTAGAGAGATCCCTCTCTGGACCTAGGAGGGCTAGATCCTAGGGTCTGAAAGTGGTTCTATGTTATCTCATCTTTTGGTCTTGTCAACCTGGCCAAAACATGGGAACCCCAACACATGCCACTGAAAAGTGTCCCTCCTTACCTACACTTAAGGCTGTATTTCAAGGTGGGGAATCAATGCCAGAGCAACTCTGTTTCATCAACTAGATAAAGACTCAAGGCCCTCGGCCATATCAACAAGGTATGCTAGGTGCACCTTACTCTTACTATCACAAAAATCAGAATGCACACATGCAACCTTATTACACCCCCACTCCTCCATCCTAGTCTACACCTCCTACTTGGCCTTATATCCCTCCATATCATCCTTAGCCAGGGAATCAACCATTTTAGTAGTATGTTCCACAACAACCTCAGTGGAACAATCCATCCCAAGGGTGGAGGCATCAACAAAATCAACCACCTGCTCTAATGCCTCCACCCCAACCTCAACCTTAGCTTACTTATGCTGCTCCACCAAGGCTACCTCAAATACCTACACAACCCAATCTGAACCCGAACAACAGATAGGCACGACAAGCTTCCAATGGAGAAACATCCTATCCATCTTATGTTGTGGAAATACAGGAGGTTAATCCCAGGTCAGGAAGATTACTCCTAGATAACCATCCTCCATCTCCACCTATAGAGGTTGAAGAGGAAAAGGAAGAAGGTAACACTCAGATCCAAAAACCTCCTTTTCCTGAGTGCTTGATCCACCCTAGTCAGCACACCCTAGAGGAGACTGAACTCCTGGGAGAATTGGAAAATTTTTGTGTAAATATATCGCTTATCAAGGAAATTAAGGATTCCCCTATCTACAATAGGCTCATCAAAGAAAAATTATTCAAGAAAATTGGGAGAAGGAAGAGAGATACCCCCACCATCAATGTGGTAAGACAATTTTTTGACCTACTACTGGGAAGGGTGATATTTCCAAAGTAACTGGACCCTGGTAGTCCAGTTGTTGATGTGCATATAGATGGTGTCATAGTCCCCAACACTCTGATTGATCTAGGGGCTTCCATCAATGTCATGACTAAGGAAACTATGTTGAAAATTAATCTCCAAGTAAATTTGAGGAAAACCACAACGGTTCTGCAACTTGCAGATCAGTCCACAGTAACTTCGGAAGGACTTGTTGAGGATGTTATGGTTACCATTAACTATTGGGAGTATCCTACATATTTCCTGGTCCTACAACCCAAAACCAAGCTTAATGTTTATCCTCTCATCTTAGGGAGACCTTGGTTAGCCACTGGAGATGCTTATATCAGTTGTCGAGCCGGAAAAATGACTATAAAAAATGGGTCTTTGTCTAAACATCTAGTGTTATATCCTCCAGCCCAGCCTTCCATTGATCATGATCTCCCTGTATGGTTGGAGGATGAAGAAGATGAGTTATATAACACTTCCCCTATGTGTACTATAGATGCTATTCTTAGAGGTGGGCAGCTTGATGAAGATGACCTCATTGACCATGCCATTCAAAACCAATCCTCCACTAACATTCCTCTCGAAACCTTAGTCAAAGAGTATGTAATATTCCAAATTTGGAACAGCTAGCAAGGCATGACTGGAAAACACATTTTCTAGGAACAGCTGCTAGAGGATTTGAAAACAAGACCTGGAACCCTTAGATTGATGTATCTAAGACTGAAATCCAAGAGGTGGCTCCAAATAAATCCCTCTAGGTGGGTTAAACAAATCTCCCACACCTAGTTGTCTTCAGAGAGTGCTCGATGAAGGGACTGCAACAATATATGAACACACAATGGAAGAACAACGTTGTTTTTATAACCCAGAACACATGAAAATCTGAATATCCAACAAATTTATAATATAGCAGCAAATGTATACAATGTCACTCAAGCTAGGTAATGAGAGCCTCAACAGAACATGTATAAGAAATTGGAGAACACTGCTACATAGGCTTTACACAAGGCTATATAGCGCAGTTTATATGAGACACTACAACATAATAAAATATAACATAATGATATAACAATAATAGCTCAAGAAAAGGGTGGGAGCAAGCTCTCAACCCCTGAAAACAATGGTACAACAATCCTTAGAAGGATTGGCTGCAATACATGTACAAATGGAAAATCTGCAGAAATGCCAAAGTTGTTGGGTAGCAGCTGCAACTCAGAAAATAACTGGAGATGGCTCAAGATGATGCTCAATCTAAAATATATCTCCTCCAATAGATATCTCAAGTGATAGGTTGTTCCTAACACTGAATATCTTACCCTCCAAAATAGTGGTGCAAATCCCCACTGCAGATACACACTAGAATAACACAGTCTGGAGAAGGGACTGCGCTGTTGATGATGGGAGATGCTTGGCCTGATGCCAAGATATGTAAATCAGCTTTTAAAACCCTCCTCACTAACCTTCCCAAGGAATAAAATCTCCCTCCTCTGAAAGATAAGCCAAGGAATGGTGTTGTGGAACCCTCCACTACAACACCCAGCAACACTACGTTATACTTCAACAGAAATAACACAGTGACTGAAGGAATTGGATTTGGCCTTGAGCCAAGATGTGGAGAAATGAATTTTAATCCTTCAAGAGGCCTCTCAAGAAGGAGAGGAAATCCTAAACAGGAATCCCTTGTGCTAAACAACACTGCAACTCAGCTAAACAGCCCGAGACTGCAAATAGTCTACTAGACCAAAATCAGAATACTCAAACATGTCTCACTATGGTTTCCTCTTACTCCTTTTATGCAAGTGAATGTCTCTCTTCCCTGGACCCCACACATTATGGTTTCTTCCACAAGGAATATTTCTCCCTCTCAAACTATGTTGTCTTCCCAAGCAAGCCACACCCTCTTAGGCAGCGTTGTTGACTTTGTCAAACTTGACCTTGTCCTCATGCAATTGCCCCTTTTCACAATGGAAGGTGAAAAATAAAGCTACTCCATAGATCCCTTTGACACTATGAGGGCTTTTATTCCTACTCATGGGTATCCTCACCCATTTTATTCACCTCCTAGATGGCATGAGAAAAATTAATGTTCAAATTAGCTTCATGCTAATTTTCGAACATTACAGTCCTCCCCTCTCAAAGCTTGCTTGTCCTCAAGCAAGTGCAAGGATAGAACTGAGTTATTTCTCCTCCTCTCCCTGTATCATCCATGTATGATGATATCCTCCAATCAAAGAGATGTTATCTCATTGATCAAGTCCCCATTTTGCTCCTCCTCAGCATGCAAGTCAGCTATCAAGCTATCATCATGTAAAGGTGAAATACTCAAGAGGATAGAAAAGTGATTTCTAGAGGTCCTTTTAGCAATGGGATCTGAAATCTAATGGAAAATATCTCTCCCATGTGGATCCTCCATCCCCAAGCTATTAGCCATGCAAAGTGAGCCACCTCCCAACTAGGCAACTCCTGAAAACTGTCCTCCACTTTTGTCTCCGGCAAAGTAGGTGGGATGAAATTCTGCACATGATAGACAATGTGCCCTACCCCATGCTTTCCATCTCTCCACTTATGAAAAGTGTAGAGTTTTGGCTGATCTTGGGTTTTAATAAGGTTGCCCTCAAGTGGCAAGATGAGGACTATATCTCCAAAGATCTTTCCCCCAATGCTGCAAATCAAGCTGGCCCAAACCATTCCATATATGATGAGTTGGAAATCACCATCATATGGAGTCCATTCAATCCTATGGCCCCCCCTCATAAAGAGAAAAATGTGTTGTTGTGTTGGCCATATGATCTCCCATGCTCAACTTACAACATGCATTGCAAAAAATATGGAGATCTCCTCTCCCAAAGGACACATCCAACCAACTTGTCTCTCTCCCAAACATGCTCCTCATAAATACAGAGACAATAGAACCATAGGGAGAAAAAATGAGAATCATGCTTGCTGCCATGTGTAACAAGTGAGAAGGAAAATAGTCCCTCAAGTGCAACCAACACAGCTTGACCCTCAACTGAAATAGAGATTGATCAAATGTGTGGCCTCTCAACCACTTGCTTGCTACTCCAATCTCCTCATAAGTATGGAGGAAGTGAATGATACATGGTGTAAAATTATCATGTCCTCCATAACATGCTTCTTCCCCAAGTTCGCTTAGGGAATGGCCATCAATCATGATTATGGCCTCAAGTAGACCATGAAGCCTAAAATAAAGAATGGTCCTCCTTGGAGAAACATCTTGCACATATATGGCTAATGGATATATACATAAATCATATAAATAATCATGTAAATAATCAATACCCTTACCATATGTTTTTCTTATACAAAGGGAGTGGCTCATAAATGAGTCTCCTCTCATCCTCAAAGAGAAAAGAGGTGGTTGTGCCAACTCTAAAGAGTTATGTCTCTCCTCCATCTCCACATGATTCATGCATCTCCTCATATGCTGATATATTTCCTCCTCGAAGCCCTACCAAAAATACCCCTCAATGATGGTGTGGTATGATCTCATAGAATGTGTGTGGCTGAAAAGGAAATCCATATGTGCTGCTTGTAGCAACTTCTCCTTGAGCTTGGAAGCTCTAGATAAGAAGATCCTACCATGATAGTATATGACCCCATCTCTGACTGAATACTCTTCGTCATGCAACTGGCCATCCAATATCCTACAAGCATGAAGATCCTTGGAATACTCCACCAACAGCTGGGAGCTCCAATATGGATCTATCCTCCATAGTGAAAGTGTTGATGAACAATCATGAAGAACATCTGTCATATGGCTGCCCTTTTCTTTGACATCTGCCCTCTTCTTTGACATCTCCCATGTCAAAAATGCAAGTTGGAAGGTTTTTATCCTTCCCCTGCTACTTCTGCCACAGCGCAGAATCTGAAATGTGAGTGGGTAAAAATGATGTTGAGAGAGTGCCTCTCTCCTCCTTGAGTCCACCCAAGACTCTCAGCGCTGTACCTAGCTCTCCCAAGGTCTCCACTCCTCGAAAATCAATGAGTGGTGCCTCCACATGTAAAGCATCCATCCCCCTCTGTTGATCCAGTGGTCTCCCTAGTGAAATGTCTCCATGCAACGAGACATCATCATCAAGAGATGACTGCATATATGAATGGAAAAATCTACCCATGCTCTCACTGCGCAATCCAGTCTCCCTCCCAGGTGTAAAAACCTCTAGAAATGAATAGGGATATGTACTCCTCATCTCATGATGTTGGGTCTTCTCCATACCTCCTCCTTGTGTCTCCATGGTTCCACACCTCCTCAACAATGGCACATGAGTTGTGCCTTGATCTCCACACATGCGATTCTGGGGACTTCCTCGCAAAGATGCAAGAATCCCTCTACTTGGAGCAAGAGCTCCTCCTTCCTCTGCATGAGGCACTAGACGATCTCTAGATGAGACAACGCTATTGCCCTCAATCTCTACAACATGAATGGGAAACCTCCCAATGATTGAATCCCTTTTTGAAAAATATATCTCCATGCTCCCTTGCTCAAAGGTGTGAGATGAAAGACTCTCTTCTGGCAAGGTATGGTGAAATTTTTCAGCCTCCTTCATGCTTTTTTGAAGTGGAATTGTGTTCTCATGCAAGGGTTTTGTTTGAGTTTCCTTGTTTAGATCCACCATGTGTGTCTCATGAATCCTTCCATCAAATATTTTCAATAAGGCCTTAGTGAAACTTGCATAAGATGTAATGTTTACATTTATTAAACAAAAGGATTCAAAGATCCACCAGGCATAGGCCTTACCTCTAATATGCAGCACTGCAACTTTGATGGCTTCATCTTCAAGAATTTGGTGCTGCCGCAAGAAGGTATCTAACTCCTCCACCCAAGCTTTGGCTGAACATACAAGTGAACCTTCAAAGGTAGATATATGAAATCTATCTTGTTGCTCTCTTCCCTTCACCTTAATCTTTCAAAACTCTGAAAAACTGAGATGATCTCGGAATTTCTGAGTTTGAGACTCATACTCCTTCAGGAAATCACTAAGTGTTTCCCTCCTAGCAACCTCTTCTACTCTTTCCATCTCTATTCTGGAAATCCTAGACATGCGACTATGTTGTGTGTTAGAGTGTGTGACTGTTGGCTCACACTCCTCATATGACAATCTAGAGTTTTATTTAGATTCAAATTCTTTAAGAGATTATTCATATATCTCCCTCCTTATTCTCTTGAAATCTTCATGAATATCATGTACAGATTTAGGAATAATATTTGTGAGCTTATCCCCTTTTCATCCTCCAGAAGATGCAGTCTTTTTCCTACTCATCTCTTTGTCTCCTTCCCGATGAGAATAGGAAGCGTAGGGTCTTTCCTCTTTGTTCTGCTTATCCCCATTGGGGAGGTTCTTCATGGATCTGAAATATGACAAGACAAAACCCATCCCCTTCAATCTTCTGATCTCTTTGGATGAGACTCACAGGCTGAGCCAAGACTATGCTTTGATACCACTATAATATTCCAAATTTGGAATAGCTAGCAAGGCATGACTGGAAAATGCATTTTCTAGGAATGGATGCTACAGGATTTGAAACCAAGACCTGGATCCCTTAGATTTATGTATCTAAGACTAAAATCAAATAGGTGGCTCCAAATAAATCCCTATAGGTGGGTTAAAGAGATCTCCCACACCTAGTTGTCTTCAGAAAGTGCCCGATGAAGGGACTGCAACAATATATGAACACACAATGGAATAAAAACATTATTTATGTAACCCATAACACATTAAGATCTAAATAGCCAACAAATGAATAATATAGCAGAAAATTTATACAACTCTTTGAGGAATAAATCACTCAATCTAGGCAATGAGAGCCTCAACAGAACATGTATAAGAAATTGGAGAACACTGCTACACGGGCTTTACACAAGGCTATACTACGCAGTTTATATGAGACACTGCAACATAATAAATTATAACATAATTATATGACAACAATAGCTCAAGAAAAGTGGGGGAGAAAGCTCTCAACCCCTGAAAACAATGGTACAACAATCCTTAGAAGGATTAGTTGCAATACATGTACAAATGGAAAATCTGCAGAAATGCCGGAGTTGATGGGTAGCAGCTGCAACTCAGAAAATAACTGGAGATGGCTGAAGATGATACTCAATATGAAATATAACTCCTCCAACATATCTCTCAAGTGATAGGCTATTCCTAACACTGAAGATCTTACCCTTCAAAATAGTGGTGCAAATCCCACTGCAAATACACACTAAAATAACGTAGTCTAGAGAAGGGACTGCACTGTTGATGATGGGAGATACTTGGCCTGATGTTAAGATATGAAAATAAGCTCTGAAAACCTTCCTCACTAACCTTCCCGAGGAATAGAATCTCCCACCTCTGAAAGATAAGCCAAAGAATGGTGTTGTGGAACCCTCCATTGCAACACCCAACAAGACTAAGTTATACTTCAGCAGAAATAATGCAGTGACTGAAGGAAGTGGCTTTGGCCTTGAGCCAATATGTGGATAAATTAAGTGCAATCCTTCAAGATGCCTCTCAAGAAGGAGAGGAAATCCTAAACAGGAATCCCTCGTGCTAAACAACACTGCAACTCAGCTAAACATTCGAAGACTGCAAATAGTCTACTAGACCAAAATCAGAATACTCAAACATGTCTCTCTATGGCTACCTATTCCTCATTTTATGCAAGTGAATGTCTCTTTTCCCTGGACCCCGCACATTAAGGTTTCTTCCATAAAGAATCTTTCTCCGTCTCAAACTGTGTTGTCTTCCCAAGCAAGCCATACCCTCTTAGGCAGCATTGTTGACTGGGTCAAACTTAACCTTCTCCTCATGCAATTGCCCCTTTTCACACTGGAAGGTGAAAAATAAAACTACTCCATAGATACCTTTGACACTATGAGGGATTTTATTCCTACTCATGGGTCTCTTCACCCATTTTATTCACCTCCTAGATGGCATGAGAAAAATTAATGTTCAAATTAGCTTCATGCTAATTTTCGAACATTACAGTCCTCCCCTCTCAAAGATTACTTGTCCTCAAGCAAGTGAAAGAATATAGCTGAGTTATTTCTCCTCCTCTCCCTGTAGCATCCATGTATGATGATCTACTCCAAGCAAAGATATTCTATCTCATCGATTAATTCCCAAAATTTCTCCTCCTCAGCATGCAAGTCAACTATCAAGCTATCATCATGTAAAGGTGAAATACTCAAGAGGATAGTAAAGTGATGCCTAGAGGTCTCCTGGAGGAATGGGATCTGAAATCTAATGGGAACTATCTCTCCCATATGGATCCTCCATCCCCAAGCTATTAGCCATGCAAAGTGAGTCACCTCCCAACTAGGCAACTCCTGAAAACTATCCTCCACCTTTGGCTCTGGCAAAGTAGGTGGGATGAAATTCTACACATGGTAGACAATGTGGCCTACCCCACGTTGTCCATCTCTCCACTTATGAAAAGTGTACAGTGTTGGCTGATCTTGGGTTGCAATAAGGTTACCCTCAAGTGGCAAGATGAGGACTAGATCTCCAAATATCTTTCCCCCAACGCTGCAAATCAAGCTGGCCCAAACCATTCCATATCTGATGAGTTGGAAATCACCATCATATGGAGTCCATTCAATCCTATGGCCCCCCTGATAAAGAGAAAAATGTGTTTTTGTGGTGTCCATATGATCTCCCATGCTCCCCTTAGAACATGCATTGCAAAAATAATGGAGATCTCCTTGCCCAAAGGACACATCCATCCAATGTGTCTCTCTCCTAAACATGCTCCTCATAAAGACAGAGACAATTGAACCATAGGGAGAAAAAATTAGAATCATGCTTGCTACCATGTGTAACAAGTGAGAAGGACAATTGTCCCTCAAGTGCAACCAACGCAGCTTGACCCTCAACTACAATAGAGACTGATAAAATGTGTGGCCTCTCAACTTGCTTGCCACTCCAATCTCTTCATAAGTATGGAGGAATTGAATGATACATGGTGTAAAATGAGCATGTCCTCCATAACATGCTTCTTCCCCAAGTCCTCCTAGGGAATGGCCATCAATCATGCTTATGGCCTCAAGTATACCACAAGGCCTAAAATAAAGAATGCTCCTCCTTGGAGCAACATCTTGCACATATATGGTTAAGGGATATATACATACATCATATAAATAATCATGTAAACAATCAATACCCTTACCATATGTTTTTCTTATACAAAGGGAGTGGCTCATAAATGAGTCTCCTCTCATCCTCAAAGAGAAAAGAGGTGGTTGTGCTAACTCTAAAGAGTTATGTCTCTCATCCATCTCCACATGATTCATGCATCTCCTCATATGCTGATATATTTCCTCCTCAAAGCCCTCCCAAAAATACCCCTCCATGATGGTGTGGTATGCTCTCATAGAATGTGTGTGGCTGAAAAGGAAATCCATATGTGCTGCTTGTAGCACCTTCTCCTTGAGCTTGGAAGCTCTAGATAAGAATATCCTACCATGATAGTATATGACCCCATCTCTGACTGAATACTCCTCCTCATGCAACTGGCCATCCAATATCCTACAAGCATGAAGATCCTTGGAATACTCCACCAACAGCTGGGAGCTCCAATATGGATCTATCCTCCATAGTGAAAGTGCTGATGAACTATCATGAAGAACATCTTTCATATGGATGCCCTCTCCTTTTACATCTCCCATGTCAAAAATGCAAGCTGGAAGGTTTTTATCCTTCCCCTGTTGCTTCTGCCACAGCGTAGAATTTGAAATGTGAGTGGGTAAAATTGATGTTGAGAGAGTGCCTCTCTCCTCCTTGAGTCCACCCAAGACTCTCAGCGTTGTACCTAGCTCTCCCAAGGTCTCCACTCCTCGAAAATCAATGAGTGGTGCCTCAACATGTGAAGCATCCATCCCCCTCTGTTGATTTAGTGGTCTCCCTAGTGAAATTTCTCCATGAAATGAGACATCATCATCAAGATATGACTGCATATATGAATGGAAAAATCTTCCCATGCTCTCACTGCACAATCTAGTCTCCCTCCTAGGTGTAGCAACCTCCAGAAATGAATAGGGATGTGTAATCCTCATCTCATGATTCTGGGTCTTCTCCCTACCTCCTCCTTTTGTCTCCATGGTTACACACCTCCTCAAAAATGGCACATGATTTGTGCATTGATCTCCACACATGAGATCATGGGGACTTCCTTGCAAAGATGGAAGAATCCCTCTACTTGGAGCAACAACACCTCCTTCCTCTACATGACGCACTAGATGATCTCTAGATGAGACAACGTTGTTGCCGTCAGTATCTGCAACATGAATGGGAAACCTCCCAATTATTGGATCCCTTTTTGAAAAAGAGATCTCCATGCTCCCTTGCTCAAATGTGTGAGATGAAAGACTTTCTTCCGGCAAGGTATGGTGCAAGTTTTGAGCCTCCTTCATGGTTTTTTGAAGTGGAATTGCATTCTGATGCAAGGGTTTTGTTTGAGTTTCCTTGTTTAGATCCACCATGTGTGTCTCATGAATCCTTCCATCAAATATTTTCACTAAGGCCTTAGTGAAACTTGCATAAGATGTAATGCTTACATTTCTTAAAGAAAAGGATTCAAAGATCCACCAGGCATACGCCTTACCTCTGATATGCAGCGCTGCAACTTTGATAGCTTCATCTTCAAGAATTTGGTGCTGCTACAAGAAGGTATCTAACTCCTCCACCCAAGCTTTGGCTGAACATATAGGTGAACCTTCAAAGGTAGATAGATGAAATCTATCCTGCTGCTCTCTTCTATTCACCTTGATCTTGCAAAACTCTGAAAAACTGAGATGATCTCGGAATTTCTGAGTTAGAGACTCATACTCCTTCAGGAAATCACTAAGAGTTTCCCTCCTAGATACCTCTTATACTCTTTCCATCTCTCTTCTGCAATCATGGGCATGTGATTGTGTTGTGTGTTAGAGTGTGTGATTGCTGGCTCACACTCCTCATATGACAATCTAGAGTTTTCTATAGATTCAAACTCTTTCAGAGATTCTTCATACATCTCCCTCCTTATCCTCTTGAAATCTTCATGAATACCATGTACTGATTTAGGAAGAATCTTTGTGAGCTTATCCCCTTTTTCTCCTCCAGAAGATGGAGTCTTTTTCCTGCTCATCTCTCTGTCTCCTTCCTGATGAGAATAGGAAGCGCATGGTCCTTCCTCTTCTTTCTGCTTATCCCCCTTGGGAAGGTTCTTCATGGATCTAAAATATGACAAGATAAAACCCATCCTCTTCAATCTTCTGATCTCTTTGGATGAGATTCACAGGCTAAGCCAAGACTATGCTTTGATACCACTGTAATATTCCAAATTTGGAATATCTAGCAAGGCATGACTGGAAAACGCATTTTCCAGGAATGGCTGCTACAGGATTTGAAACCAATACCTGGATCCCTTAGATTGATGTATCTAATACTGAAATCCAAGAGGTGGCTCCAAATAAATCCCTCTACGTGGGTTAAACAGATCTCCCACACCTAGTTGTCTTCAGAAAGTGCCCGATGAAGGGACTACAAGAATATATAAACACACAATGGAATAAAAAAATTATTTCTATAACGCAGAACACATGAAGATCTGAATAGCCAAAAAATTTATAATATAGCAGAAAATGTATACAATTCTTTGAGGAATCAATCACTCAAGATAGGCAATGAGAGCCTCAACAGAACATGTATAAGAAGTTGGAGAACCCTGCTACACAGGCTTTACACACGGCTATATAGCATGGTTTATATGAGACACTGCAACATAATAAATGATAACATAATGATATGACAATAATATCTCAAGAAAAGTGGGGGAGCAAGCTCTCAACCCCTAAAAACAATGGTACAACAATCCTTAGAAGGATTGGCTGCAATACATGTACAAATGGAAAATCTGCAGAAATTCCGGAATTGTTGGGTAGCAGCTGCAACTCAGAAAATAATTGGAGATTGCTGAAGATGATTCTCAATTTGAAATATACCTCCTCCAACATATCTCTCAAGTGATAGGCTATTCCTAACACTGAAGATTTTACCCTCCAAAATAGTGGTGCAAACCCCCACTACAGATACACACTGAAATAACGCAGTCTGGAGAAGGGACTGCGCTGTTGATGATGGGAGATGCTTGGCCTAATGCCAAGATATGAAAATCAGCTCTGAAAACCTTCCTCACTAACCTTCCCAAGGAATAGAATCTCCCTCCTCTGAAAGATAATCCAAGGAATGGTGTTGTGGAACCCTCCACTGCAACACCCAGCAACACTATGTTATACTTCAGCAGAAATAACGTAGTGACTGAAGGAAGTGGCTTTGGCATTGAGAAAATATGTGGATAAATGAAGTGCAATCCTTCAAGAGGACTCTCAAGAAGTAGCGGAAATCCTAAACAGGAATCCCTCGTGCTAAATAGCACTACAACTCAGCTAAACATTCGAAGACTTCAAATAGTCTACTAGACCAAAATCAAAATACTCAAACATGTCTCACTATGGCTGCCTCTTCCTCCTTTTATACAAGTGAATATCTCTTTGCCCTGGACCCCACACATTAGGGTTTCTTCCACAAGGAATATTTCTGCCTCTCAAACTGTGTTGTCTTCCTAGGCAAGCCACACCCTTGTAGGCAGCGCTGTTGACTTGGTCAAACTTGACCTTGTCCTCATGCAATTTCCCCTTTTCACAATGGAAGGTGTAAAATAAAGCTACTCCATAGATCCCTTTGACACTATGAGGGATTTTATTCCTACTCATGGGTCTCCTCACCCATTTTATTCACCTCCTAGATGGCATGAGAAAAATTAGTGTTCAAATTAGCTTCATGCTAATTTTGGAACATTACAAAGTATGAAATCCAACCTTGGATGGAAGTGCACTCAGTTCATTCAACCTCTAAAACCACAAAGGCTATTGATTTTGTCCCATCCAGATCTCTAAAAATCAACCCAAACCTCTGAAATGAAGAAGAGAAGTAGCTGTGCCAACTTTTGAAAGAAAATATTGAAGCATTTTCTTTCGATTACAAGGACGTGAAAGGGGTGCCTACTTCAGTATGAAGACATCACATTTACATCAAAGAAGGATGCAAGCATGTGAGACAACCCCGAAGAAGGATGGACCCGGCTTTGAAGGACATAGTCAAAGAAGAGCTACAGAAACTATTAGATGTAGGGTTCATATATCCCATATCCGACAGTGAGTGGGTATCCCATCTTGTCCTAGTCCCAAAGAAGAATGGGAAGTGGTGAATTTGTGTTGAATATCAAGTGTTAGATGATCCAAAAATAATTTTTATCATAGGTTATAGTATTTGAATAAAATAATTATTAATTTAAGATATTAAATTAATAATTATTATTCTAGAATATTTAATATATTTGTGAGATATTTAGAATTAGAAATTTGTTATTAAAAATTAGGATTGTTTCCTAGGCTCTAAGTTAGGAGTGAAGTTAGTAGAGTGGTTAGAATCTCATTTATTGTAAATGGACACTTGTTTATTTTCCAAGTGATCCATAACTAGATTAAGTTAGAGAATAGAGCTTATAAATAGGTTATTTTCCTATTTTCAATGTAATGTGTAATGAGAGAATGAGAATGTGAGTTTACGTGTGTAAACTCCTCTAATTTGCCCTGTAATCTTTTTTCTTGATCAATAAAGTTGTGTGTCTGAGGACGCTTCTTCTCTTTCATGTGGTATCAGAGCCACGGTAACGCTGTGAGGAGGAGATTCCAGCTCTGTCAGATCGTGGAAAACTCAACTCCGTTGAAGTGATTAGCAAAATATTGGTATGAAATTCACAATTTTTTTTATTGATTTTAGATCTGCAAATTCTAAAATCATTTTTTTAAAAGAAGGCACTGCAAATCTGTGTGATTTTTTTATTGTTTGAGTGAATAAAAAAAAAAAAAAAAAGGACAGCACTGTATATTTTAATTTTTTTTAAAGCCCTTTCAAAACATTCAAATGGATTCTGCAAATCGATTCAACCAAATCGAGTCTGGCATTTGAATTAGCGTCCTCCTAAAGGTATTTGTATTTGATCCAAATCGAGTCAGGCATTTGAAACCAGCATTCTGTAATTGAAGCATTCTGTATTTCCCATATTTTTTTTTCAATGCACCATCAAACTAGCGTCCATCCAAATTGATTCAAATCAATTCTGCATTTTGAGAAAATCGATTCTGCATTTTCATGATTGTGGTAAGCATTCAATTGTGGCATGCATTCCATTGTAAAAGCGTTTATATAAACGCATTTCCCAGCGTATGAATCTGCAAATCGATTTAGAGGACCATTAATGAAAATATATGAAATTCATGTGGATTCTACAAATCGATTTAAAATATTTTGAAGCGTTCAAACAGTGCTTCAAACAGCGCTTCAAACATTTTACATTCAGTCAACGTTTCTACTCCAGCAATAACCAGCGTTGAGCATTCCAACATTTGATTCAGTATTTTTTTGAATAGAAACATCATTTTTTGCATGTTGAAACAAATTTTTTAAAGATATTTTACAACGTTTTTCCTTCACAACACTTTTTCCAGTGTTTTCATTTTGATGCAAGTGGATTTTTCATGTTTAAATTAAGCCAACGTTCTCCAGCGTTCAATAACCAGTGTTATCTCCAACGTTCTCAGCGTTCAAGAACCATATTACCTCGGGTAAGGACCAGACTTGCCCTCTTCTCTACCGGGGATGTTCCGTTGTTCAGAACCAGATTCTGCCATAAGCTATTGGTCGGCATAGGCGGATGCCGCAGTGCATTTGCGAACAATTAGGACGGGTTTGGCAGTGCGCTGCTGTTGAAGGATGGAAATGGGAAATAGAATGAATATTTGAGTACTGAATAATAATATTTTTTTTTAATTATGATTTGTAAATGAAAGCATAATTGGAGCGATAAAGTGGAGCTTTGAATTTGGAGAAATAAGTAAAAAAAATTTGCAATATTTTGTAATTGCAGCAATAAGGGTGTTGTAATTTTTTTGGAGTAATAAGGAGTTTTTGTTTTGTAATTTTTTTATGGAGTGACAGTGTGACTCAAAGTAATTTTACTTTGAGGGGGGGTAATTTTTTTAACCAGATTGTGCAAAAGCACCATTGTAAAAAGTCAAATTTGAAATTTGCCTTGTAAAAATTTGAGAAATTGACTAGAGCCAAGTGCAAAGCTCAGTCAATTTTTCCTGTTTTGACGACTATTCGAGGGTCAAGGCCAAGCCACGATAGTTTTTTTTTTGCGTCGTGTGTTGCTATTGTGTTGCGCATCTTGATTTTTTTTTTGGAGCTTGATTCGTGGTGTGAAGTCTTAACACTACAATTTCTAAGTTGATAAATTTCTTTTCTGATTCCGAGAAACTTGAAGGCTCAAAATCTTACAAAACATGGAAACGCCTCATCGAAAGCACTCTTGTTTATAATGAACTATGGCATCATATTTGTGATGGAGATGTAAAGCCAAATAAACCTATAGATGCAGCTGCGCTAGCAAAATGGGAAGTTAAAAACGCCAAAGCATTAGCTCTCATTAAATCCTCTGTCAATGATGAAATGTATGTCCTTATCGAAAATGCAAAAGATGCTTGGTATGCTTTGAGAAATTTTAAAGAGTTGTTTGATACTCAGCCTCAATCAAAAAGAGTCGACTTACAATTAAAATTGTTGCATCAAAAATTGACTGAAGGAGATATTCTTGAATACATCTCCAGACTTAAGAATATTAAGCAGGAAATTGTTAATGCTGGTTTTCAAGCAGTTGATGATAGTTTTATGGTCACAATTTTAATTGTTGGGCTTCCTTCTTCCTACACACATTTTTTAGAAACTTTACAACTCACTGGAAAGTTAGAAAAGCTAAATTTTGATGAGCTCTGCGAAATGTTGACTCAACATGATAAGACTTTTGGGAAGAAAAAGAAAGTTGGCGAAGATGTTTTTCTAACAGAAGCTAGTACTAGAAACTACCCAGCTGAAAATTCCAAAAAAAAAGGCAAAGGTAATTTTAATCAATTTCAAGCAGCGCAAGGTCGTGGTCGCAGTCAACACAGAGGAACCAACTCCAACAGAGGCTCCAATCCAGGCAGAAACAATTCTCAAGGAAAAGGCAACAATCAAAACAGAGAGTCTCATCAAGGCATAGGACAGAATCCAGGAAGAGGACAATCTCAAAACAGAGGACAAAGCAGAGGTCGAGGACAGTCTCAAGGCAGAGGACAGTCTCAAGGAAGAGGCACTGATTTGAGTCAAATTTTTTGCAAGCGATGTAATAGAGTTGGTCACTATGCTTCAGATTGTCACACATCTATCAATAAAATTTCTAAGTTTCAACAGCCTTCGACACAGTTTGCAAATGATCAAGATCAAGATGATAATGACTAAGAATATGTCTTCACTTCTTCACCAGCAATCCAACTTTCCTCTTATGTTAAGAGTGATTATGAAGATGCTTGGATTTTGGATTCAGGAGCAACTCAGCACATGACCTGTAGACGAGATTTATTTTGTAATTTTCAAGAGTGCCATCTTAACTCCATATTTCTAGCAGATGATACAAAACATATGCCTTATGGAAAAGGTGCAGTCAAAGTTTTTGTCTCTAACATTGGAGAAAAATTGATTTCCAATGTGTGGTATGTTCCCACCTTTAAGAAAAATTTGTTGTCTTTGGTTATGATTCTAAAAGCAGGGCATAAACTAATTATGGAAGATGGCTTAGTTAAGATTAATTCAGTCAAACAGAACTTCCAAATAGTGATGACAGGATATGAAGACGAAAAAATTTTAAGGATGAAAGGAACAATTATTCCAAGGCATTCGGATCTTGCAGGGGCAGTTACTACAGCAATTTCACCTATAAGATTATGGCATGTAAGATATGGAAATTTGAATTTTGACAGTATTTCTCAATTGCAGAAACAAAGGATGGCTAAAGGACTTCCGACTTTCAACAAAGAAAATGCAAAATGTGAAGCTTTCATTTATGGCAAATAGAGCCGAGAAAGTTTTCCAACAAGTACATGGCACGCAAACAGGTTGCTGCAACTAGTTCACAGTGATATGTGTGGTCCACTACAACCTTCATTAGGTGGTTGCAAATATTTCTTGCTATTTATTGATGATTTCAGTAGAATGACTTGGGTTTACTTTTTGAAAAACAAGTTAGAAGCATTTGAGAAATTTAAAATCTTTCGACAACTTGTTGAAAATGAGGTCAAAGAAAAGATAGGTACTCTCAGGATAGATAATGGGGGAAAATTCAATTCAAATGAATTCAAAACTTATTGCAGTGAAAATGGCATCAGAAGGCATCTTACAAATGTTTACACTCCACAGCAAAATGGAGTCGTAGAAAGGATGAATCGCACATTGTTAGCCATGGCAAGATCCATGTTAAATTTCAAAGGGTTAAGTCCAACATATTGGGTAGAAGCAATCCATATAGTTGTCTATCTAAGAAACAGATCTCCAACTGCTTCGTTAGAAGGAATCATTCCTTATGAAGCTTGGTTTGGTTTCAAACCTAAAGTTAAACATCTTCGAGTTTTTTGATCCATCTGTTATGCCTTAGTTCCCAAAGAAAAGATAACTAAGCTTGATTCAAGAAGTTTGAAATGCACCATGATTGGCTATTCAGATGAAAAGAAAGGGTATCGTATTTTGACCAATGGAAAATTTATTGTGAGCACGGATGTCATTTTTGATGAAACAGAGAGTAAGAGTGCTGAAGAAATCGAAAGTCTTCTTCACAAGTTAGAAACTAAGAGATGCAAAAGGAAAGGAAATATGCAAAGTCAACCAACTTCACCAAATTGGTATGAACTTTATTTTCCTTCCTCTAAAGATGAGACATCCAGTCCATCTATTTCAACACAATCATCTGGGTCTTCTAGCAGTTCATCAGCATCTCTAATCAGCAGCAGTTCTTCTGACAGTGATTCTCCAGATTCACCTCCTGAATGACCAACATCAGTTTACATTAATCCCCTCTACAATGATGGAGACTTCTCAGAACCTCAAACAAGTGAGAAATAACTTCTAAAATGGGTAGTTCAAATCTTGAAAGATGTAAGGCCTAATGAACAAAACAAGAACAAGAACAAGGGGATCAAAATGAAATGAAGGAAAATTTTCTTTGATAGCAAATGATTTTACTGAACCTTCTTCTTTTCAAGAGGCAGTAAAACATAAAGCATGGCAACAAGCAACGGTTGATGAATATCAGGCAGTTCAAGACAATAACACTTGGCAACTTGTTGATTGTCCTCAGCATGTTAAACCTATTGGATGCAAACAGGTTTATCGAATTAAGTACAAACAAAATGGTGATATTGAAAAGTATAAAGCACGCCTTGTTGCTAAAGGTTTTGCACAGTAGGAAGGGATTGATTATGAAGAGACCTTTGCTCCCACATCCAAATGGAACACCATCCACCTCACACTTTCCTTAGCAGCTCAGAAAGGGTGGAAAGTTCATCAAATGGATGTCAAAAGCGCTTTTCTCAATGGGGACTTACAGGAAGATGTATACATGACACAACCACCAGGATTTGAAGTTAAAGAGCAAGAACATAAAGTCTGCAAATTAATCAAGGCTTTATATGGATTAAAACAAGCTCCCCGCGCTTGGTATGCCAAAATGGATGAATACGTTCGCAAAGTTGGTTTTCATCACAGTGAATCTGATGATACTTTGTATGTGCGCCAACAGGGAAAATATCTGGTCATTCTCATTATGTATGTTGATGATTTGATCATTACAGGCAACAATGATGATCACATTGAATAGGTAAAAAAGGAGTTGCATGCAGGTTTTAAGATGACATATTTGGGACTACTTCACTACTATATTGGGGTTGAAGTATTCCAATGTCCACATCAGATCTTCATTTCCCGGAGAAAATATACAGCAGAAATTCTTCAGCGATTTGGAATGCAGGATTGTAAGCCTGTCCTTACCCCTATGGAACAAAACTTAAAAATTTCAAAATTTGAAGGGGGGGAAAGAGTGGACAGCACGACTTACAGAAAGTTGATTGGCAGCTTGATTTATTTGACAACCACTTGTCTTGATCTATCTTATGCAGTCAGTGTTCTTTCATGTTTTATGCAGGAAACATTAGACAACCACTGGAATGAAGCCAAAAGAGTTCTTCGATATATCCAATGAACAAAAGATTTTGGTCTTCTTTACAAAAAGACTAAAAATTTTGTACTTGGTGGATTTTCAAATGCCGACTTTACGGGCAGTATTGATGACAGGGCATCAAACTCAGGTTACTTAATGAACATGGGGTCAGCTGTAGTTTCTTGGAGTTGTAAGAAGCAAACTATAGTGGCCACTTCTTCAGCAGAAGCAGAGTACATTTCAGCATGGGAAGCAGCATGTGAGATTGTTTGGCTACGTCGAGTTTTACAGGAATTGGGGATTCCTCCAGCAGAAGCTACTTCATTATTCATCGACAATCAATCAACAATAAAGCTTGCCAAGAATCCAGTTTTCCATTCAAAGACAAAGCATGTGGACACCAACTATCATCATATCAGATCTCTCATTGCAAAGGACGTCATCAAGCCAGCGTTTTGCCCTTCAGAAGATCAGACCTTTGACATTTTCACAAAACCTCTTGGTAGAATAAAGTTTACTACGTTCAGGGATGAACTTGGTATCTGTTGTAATGTATCTTTGGATCATAGGGGGGAATTTTAGATGATCCAAAAATAATTTTTATCATAGGTTATAGTATTTGAATAATTATTATTCTAGAATATTTAATATATTTGTGAGATATTTAGAATTAGAAATTTGTTATTAAAAATTAGGATCATTTCCTAGGCTCTAAGTTAGGAGTGAAGTTAGTAGAGTGGTTAGAATATCATTTATTGTAAATGGACACTTGTTTATTTTCCAAGTGATCCATAACTAGATTAAGTTAGAGCATAGAGCTTATAAATAGGTTAGTTTCCTATTTTTATTGTAATGTGTAATGAGAGAATGAGAGTGTGAGTTTACGTGTGTAAACTCCTCTAATTTGCCCTGTAATATTTTTGCTTGATTAATAAAGTTGTGTGTCTGAGGACACTTCTGCTCTTTCATCAAGAACTTAACGAAGCAACCAAGAAATATCATTTCCCTTTTCCCTTTATAGACCAAGTCCTAGATGGCCTTGCAGGGAAGAAGTTCTTTTCCTTCTTAGATGGGTTCAGTGGGTACAATTAGATTCAAATTAGCCCTGAAGACCAGGATAAGAATACTTCCACTTGCCCTTGTGGTACCTTCGGTTATAGATTCCTACCGTTTGGTTTGTGCAATGCCCCAAATACCTTCCAAAGAGTATTCCTGAGCATATTTTCTGATTTATTGCATGACTCTGTTGAAATCTACATGGATGATTTCACACCATATGGGAATGACTTCCAGGAAGCTCTCTCATATTTGGGTAAAGTACTCAAAAGGTGCATTGAGATGCATCTCTCCTTGAGCCCAAAAAGTGTGAACTCCTGAGTAAAGAAAGGGTTGTATTAGGACACTCCATATCCCAAGCAGGAATACAAGTAGACCCAAACAAAATCACTCTCATCAAAAGCGTACCTGCTCCTCAAAAGCAGAAATATGTTAGGGTTTCTTAGGCTTAGCTAGTTACTATAGAAGGTTCATGAAATACTTCAGCAAGATGGCTTCACCATTATTTGGGTTATTGGCCAAATACTCTGAGTGTATTTGGTACGGTCCTTATCAAGAGGCTTTCGAGCTCATTAAGGAAAATTTGACTACTGCCCCCATCATCCAAGGTCCAAATTGGACTCTGCCTTTCCACATCCACAATGATGCATCCGACAAATATGTAGGGGAAACATTAGGACAATTATAGGACAAAATCCCTTATGCCATTTATTTCATCAACAAGAACTTGTCCAAGGCCGAGCTGAATTATATTTTCACTGAGAAGGATATGTTAGCCATTCTCCATGCTTTGAACAAATTCAGGCTTTATGTAATTGGATATTAGACCTTCGTTCACACTGACCATGCAGCCATCAAGTATTTAATGAGAAAAATGGACGTTAATGTTAGGATAATTAGATGGTTTTTACTTTTGTAGAAATTTGATTTTACTATTGTTGATAAACCTGGAAAGGAGAATGTTGTTGCAGATTTTTTGTCCAGGTTCGCTCTCCCTACAGGTGAAGAAGGAATGGTGGATGACCATCTTCCCGATGAGCATATCTTTTATATATCAGCACTCTCACCATGGTTGGATGATATAGCCAACTACTTGGTTTCTGGGAGACTCCCTCCTAATCTTTCATTCAAGGAGAGGAGAAGAATCATTAGAAAAAGCACCCCTTTCACATGGATTGGGTGAAACCTTTTCAAGCTAGGCCATAATCAAATCCTAAGGAGATGTGTGAGGGAGGAATAATTGTTTGATATCCTCTCTACGTGTCATGACATCCCATGTGGAGGCCACTTTGCTACAAAGAGAATTTCTTACAAAGTTTTGCAGGTAGGATACTATTGACCTACCCTTCACCAAGATTCCAGAAGATACACGAATAGGTGTGACTAGTGCCAAAGGATGGGGAAACCCGCGCAAAGGGATGAGATTCCTTTGCACCCTCATGTGGCTCTTGAGACATTTGACAAGTGGGGCATGGACTCTGTTGGACCTATCAATACACCATTCGGACAAAAGAAATATATCATAGGTTGCACTGATTACCTGACAAAGTTGGCTGAAACAAAAGCAGTGAAGGTAGAAACTGAGGAGAAAGTAGCATAATTTCTGGAGGAGAATGTGTTTTACAAGTTTGGATACCCCAGAGAAATAGTCATTGATCAGGGAGCACAATTCACTTCTCACCTCATTGAAAATTGTTTGACGAAGCACAAGATTAAACATATAACTTCCAATGCCTATCACCCTCAGGTGAATGGCCAAGTAGAAGTAACTAACATAGCTTTAGAGAGCATCCTCACCAAGGTTGTGAGTAGCAGCAGAAAATATTGGACAGACAGATTTGTAGAAGCTACTTGGGCCTACAACACTACTTGGAATACAACAACAGGACTCACTCCTTATGAACTAGTCTATGTTAAGAAATTTCTACTCTCAGTTGAGTTTGAATTCAATACTTTAAGGATGGCAGCTGAATTAGATCTAGATCTATCAAATGCCCAAAAAGAGATATTGCTGCAACTAAATAGATTGGATGATTTCAGAATGCAGGCACTTCTACACACAGAGGTAGTTCAGCTGCAAAGGAAGGTATGGCATGACAAGAACATTAAGGAGAAGGCATTCCAAGAAGGAGATTGAGCATTGTTGTATGATTCAAGTTTTAAATATTTTAAGGGAAAATTGATGACAAGATGGCTGGGACCTTACACGGTGGAAAAATGTTTTGATAATAGCGCAGTTCAAATCAGGACCATAGATGATGAAGGAATCCCCTTGCTTATTAATGTTCACAGGCTTAAAATTTACAAGAAGCCCTTATCTAGGGTAGAGTTTATAAATTCAATAAGAAAAGAGGTGTATGTAATGGGAAACTCAATAGTTTCTAGCACTTCCTAAAAAAAAAAAAAAAAAAAAGGGTCCATGGATGAAAACCTCTCTGAGGCACTCTAGGCAAGATTTTGGGTTGAAAACATCGATGGAGGCAGCCCATTTTCTTTCAAAAAAAAAAACATCTACATCTCTTGTTTTTTTTTTGCATGTTATTAATGGTTTATGGAAACACAAGGAAGCAATCATATTCTTCTCTCCCCTTCTATTTTACCATCCATCCCATCATTATCTCCATTCATTTCCATATAACTCCTTCCATCACCTCCATACACCATATTCCTCAATTCCTAAGAACAATGTAGCGAAAGAAAGCAAGCCACAAACTACTACAACAATTAGGAAGTTCCTTAAAAAACAAATTTGTTCATGGAATGCAAAGAAAAACAAGAAGGAAAGTTGCATAACAAACTCCAGGAGAACGAGAATGACACCCATGGCATATTGAGCACCCCATGAAACATCTACATCAGAAAGAAACAACAAGAAATGATTAGCAATTCACTTAGGAAGCTACTCATTCAACAAGTTTCTCACTTAGAGAACAATAATATAGTGAAGAATGCAACATCTAAAACGCTTGTCTCATCAATCTAGCTCCTGCAAACGCCTTGAAAAAAACAAGTAAACTTAGGTATAGCTTCTCACCCCTTGCTATGCATCTATAATAGCCATATATAATTAGATTTGTAGACTTAGAGTTTAAGGGACAGAAAGGTGGCTAGTTTTCTTGGCCACCATCATGAAGTATGACTAGGGAGAACTACAAATTCACGCCACTTGGGTATGCAAAAGAAAAAAATTTAAATCAAGTAGATTAAATGAGAACGAGAGGAGGAAACACACAATCCTTCATGAATTAATAGAGAGAGGGAAACAACGGTCTCTAACGGAAACTGGAGCTGAGGCTGAGTTACATAAGCACTCTAAAATTAGTTTCACAATCTAATAAAAAGAGATCTCGTTTCATCCAAACTAGTAAATTGAGGATTTTCAAGGAAAGGAGACCGAAGGGAGCCCGCAGCACAACAGTACTGAGTTTGGGTTGCGTATTTGAACAACATGCAGCAATAGCAGCAGAACAACATCACCAGCAGTCGAGCTAGCTTCCGAGGTATACTGCATATTAGACACAGTATCAAGGGACCAAGGGAAGATTTTATAGCAACCCAAACAAAGAATAATTCTACTCCTAGCCTTAGAGAAGAAGGGTAAGAAGAGCTAGAAGAAGAATAGGAAGAGACAGAGGGCCAAGGAGAAACGGAAGCAATGGAAATGGAGATAGAAGTCATAAAGGTAGAAAAAGTGAGCAAGAATAAGACTTAAAACACCGCCCAAAATCCCTTCAAAACTTGGAGGAAGTTGCGACCTTAGCTTCTTTGAGAAAAAAGATAAAAAGACAAACCTCTATGTATTCAGAACTAAAAAAGAGTGAGAGGGTAAGTCAGAAAGAGCCAAAATCTCCTCCCAAGAGCCTCATCATCATTGAATAATCACCAAGAGAGGAGGAAAGAATCAGAGAGATAGTTCTGACGGAGCAGTTGCAGATGGTGCAAGTAAAAAATATAGCACTAGAAGGGAAATTGCAACAAAAAGGGAAACATGTAGCCACCATGGAAGACTTGTGCATAGAATCCCTTTAGCACAGATTCCCTGCTGACTCATATGTTGTGTACCTCAAGGAGCAATGGCTCATATTTCAAATAAAAACTCTAGCCTCCCATGGATCCCTACCTTTCCAAGGTTGTAGGAAATTTGTGGATTTATACAAGAAAGCTAACATGGTTGATCAGGCAAAGATGGAAGAGTTTTATGTGCATAACCTTGTGTTGAAAAATCTAGATACTTGGGACCCAAATCCTATAATGGGGGATATGCAGTTGATGGCTCTAGCATCTTGGATGATGAATGAGGACACTAGAGAAAAAGAGATATGGAGGGTCATGAGAAGAATAAATAGAGAACCCTTACATATCATGCCATAATTTTTCATCGCAACAAGAGTCATCCTTAACTGTTGTGAGATTGAAAAGGACCATGCACTAGTTGAAAGCTACATCTAGATTCAAACACATGTAATAGGCCACTTTGACGATGTTTTTAGGAAGATAGAATATGAGTGAATTATGGCTAGGCAGAGGAGATGGAACAACCTCCCTCATAGCCTTAAGAATAGGGAGTACCATATTCCATAAAAATTGAGAGGTGCCTTGGAAAGAGCACCATTATACAAGAGGCCCATGCAAGCCAAGAAGATCCAATGGCTTGGTCTCAAGCTCTTTCCACCTTTGTTGCTAGGGCTAAATGATGAAGGGGACACATATGCACAAGAAAGAGAATGAGAGAATGCAGAAAAGAGTAACGGGTTTTACCCCCCTGAGGGGGCTCCCACACTTCTTCCTCAGGAATTCAAGGGGGTTGTCTAAGCTGTAGGAGGAGGATTAGTTTCTCAGAGGATGACAAAACTTTCAGTAGGGGGGTGATGATGAGCTCCATCATTAGAAATATTTGGAGGGGTTAATGGTCACCTTTTTGCCTTCTTAAATCTCTTTTTCTTTCATTTTCATTTTTATTTGGTTTTATTATGCTAGTATAGGTGACGCTCTCCACCCCGGCGTAAAATACAATCTATTTCCCAACCCAATCAATTCTTTTCTTGAAGGCCAATCAATCATTGACGATGCCGATCTCCGCAACCGGTGATTAAAGCTAACATACTCTGAGTGCCTAATAGGAGGTTGAGTGCAGACAATCATGAGTAATTGGCATTATTTTTGAAGATTTTATCATAAAGAATTGAAGGAGAAAACAAGGATAAATTATAGGAGGATTTTCCACCCTCCTTAACTCTTGAAGGCAGCCAAAGGATCTCCAAGGATTATTCTCCCTAACAATTCGAATTCCAGAGGCAGCCAAGCAACTCAAAGACCAAAGTGCACTCATTCTATGTTTACTTGGAGTCAAGTGAACTCAATCATTATTTTCAAGGGAGCTGTTGGTAGCTTCCCTATAGAATAAATAGAATAGATCTAGAGCAAGGAAGGATTCGATTCTATTGGGAACTTTACTGCAATTTATTGAGATCTTGATTATTGTACTCAATGATTAAACTTTGAGAAATGTACGAGACTATTCTTTCATGAAATGAGAAAACTGATTTCATTTTACTGATTTATGTTTCAGAGAGCTAGGCGTGTGGGTTAGGGCCCAATCCATGTGCCTTAGTGTCTCTATTGTACTTGTTCTTTTCTTGCTGTCAGTAGATCTGCTTCTGATAGTTTCTTTTTTATTTAATTTTTCTTTTAGTGTGCTACTATAGGTTTCATTTGCTTATAAGTAATAGAATAGAGAAGAAAACTCTAACAACTGTGGATCAAGACCTCCCTTCTCATCTCTATCAATATATCTCGAGGAGGGTGGACCTTCCCACAGACCCAAAAATTGTTTTTTGTCCACTAGTTCTGAGTTTAGGGAAGAAATTGCATTACCAGTCTAAGTATTTCTTTCACTGTATTATCGCGCATTCATTTATTTTTTTTGCATGGATCAGCAGGGTTGTTTGCAGTAATAAGCATCAAAAGTTCCAGAGAAGTTCATTCATTTTTAATATTCCCAATTAGCCTAGAGCTAATTTGAATATTAAATTTTTCTTTACTTTTCTATTCATGAATAAATGTATATAGGAGGAACATAAAAACTCCTAAAACAACAAAATAAATCAATGCCCCATGTGAACAAGGGTAAATCTAGGTTTCTTTAATAAAACACCCCTATGTGTGAAAGGGGATGAGACATTTGACTGGGTAAATAAGACCAAATCCACAGCGCTGTCCAGATGCAATGAACCTCCTAGATGCACAGCACAGTTCTAGTTGGAGGCTACACATGTGAAAGGAGCTAACTATTTGAGATGGTTTCAGGTTTTGCAAGACTTTCATCTTATAAAAGGAAGAGGGAGCAACAAGAGATGGTTTTTCATGGTATGATATTTTATGAGTATATTGTCTGTTTAGAAATATATCATTCTCTTGGATATTTAGCAAAGAATAGTGATGTTTACCACTGGGTGTTCCTGATCGGGAATCCCACCTCTTCCATTGAGTAGCTCTTGGAGGAGTCTTGTACATCTTGTCCACTATCAGGCTTAAGGCCAAGCTTCTAATTCCAACTAAAATCTATATCCTATTGAGGGTTTGGTTGTCTTTGTAAGCTGCAGCAAGTGGAGGCTAGATCTACTCAGGTCTAGGCCAACCTAGTGCCCCTTTTCAGTGGGAAGGCTTCTATCCCATTGGCAAGAGTGTTCTAGATCATTGGAGCTTCAGATATACATATTGGCATTAGGCCAAACTGTTCTTAAAGCCTGTAGTGCATTACATCTTCCTATACTGTGTTATTTTCAAAGGATAAGTTGCAGGGATTTTTGGCACATTTTTGGGAGAGAGATCTCTAGTGTTGGGAATCTTCCCTTCATTGTTGTGATGTGTGGATTACAGATCTAATCCATATTATATTCAGATATGATCTGAATACTCATGTATATACTTTGGAATTTCTGAATCATTTTGTAGATCAGATGCACAAGATCTTAGATCTACTCCATGTACTACATGTTTGGCTGAAAACCCCAAGGGGCATTTGTAGAGGAGCCTTCCTAGTGTAAAAATCTGATATAGATCTAATGTTTTGTACACAGATCTACTCTAGATCTAAATTGTAATATAATTTTGTTCCAACCAATAAAAATAACACTATCAAGCTTGTTTAGTTATTTCCTATGGTTGCAGCACCTCATTCTTGAGGATTTCTTCATGTAAATTCTTCTAGTTTCTGTTCTATGATGTATGGGCTTCAATATAATCTTGATATGCTGATGGAAATGACATTATTGAGCCTCCATATTGGGCTCCTATATATATTTGGCTGAACTTCGTTATTTTCTGAGCAGTATTGTCACACAGTGTTGCAGTCCCATTATTGGGCATTTTCCAAGCTATACTAGGTGTGGGAGACCTGTTTAACACACCTAGTTTGATTTGTTTCTGATATCCTCTTGGATTTGGGTCTTAGATTATAAAATATAAGGGATCAAAGGGCTGATTTCAAATTATGTAGCATCCATTTCTGAAAAATGTGTTTTTCAAACATGCCTTGCTAACAGTCCCAATTTGGGGATATTACAGTGGTATCAAAGAAAATTTCTTGGCATAGCTTGTGCTTTCTTTGAAAGAGGAAATATGTATTTTCATGAAAAGAAGATACTAAAGAGAAAAATGTATTACACTGAAGACAAAGAAGACAAGTGTCCAAACCCTTTATCTGGAATATTGAAAGGGAAAGAGTTCTCAAAAACTCTGTTCCAAACTATGCATAAGCTGAAGAATGAAATCAGGGGAATGAGGAATGAAATACAAGCAGACCTTTTGGAGAGGTTTGCACATGAAGGAAGCCCCACTACTTCATATTATGTGTGTGAGCATTCAACCACACAATCTGCTCTACAATGTTGTATCATGCCTACATTCCTTGCCAGAGGAGAAGAAGAAGGAGAGACACCAAAAGAGGAGACTCTTGGTGACTATCTCCAAGAATATGAATCTTAGTCTAAAATATTCAAAGAGCATCTAAGCTTCCCAGAGTTTTTTCAACTCAAAGAAGAGAGAAGATCCAACAGAAACATGAGAAGAAGAGGGTCCATGCAGCACACCTTGGGTAGAAATTTTCTACCTACTTTTGATGGGTCACCTGAGAGCTCAGCCAAGTCTTGGGTAAAGAAGCTGGACACATATTTTCAGCTGCATCAATTTTCTAAAGAAGAAGCTATAAGATTAGCACAGCTGCACCTCCAAGGTAAAGCTTATTCCTGGTGGTTATTTGAGTCTTCGTCATTGAAAAATGTAAACATCTCTACTTATGCAAAGTTCACTAGGAGGATAGTGAAAATATTTAATTCTATGCCATCTGAAATTTCTTTGGGTAAGAAAACTAACCCCAAGAAATAAAAATATTTGCATGAGATGGAAATATCCATGAAGATAACTCCATTTCAGAACATTGTTGAAGGGGTTAAAGATCTGCTACATGATTTTCCAAGGTAAAAGGCCCCACTTCAGCAAGAACATTCTTCTCAAGAAGAAGACATGAGTGTTCCTTTTTCAAGGATAGATCAAGAGAAAAGATCTTTTATTGATAATGCATACTCCATTGATGAGGAGAAGAAAGAAGAAGAGCTGAGAGGTTCCTCCAGTGCTGTGACAACAAGAGGAGATATATTTCTATTAAGAGATAGAGATGAAGCCATTGCTTCCACTAAGAGGGCTCTTTTATCTTTTTAAGAAGGCCCCAAGGATCCTATACATGAAGAGGATGAGCAGCATGTGTCTATGATGATAGAAAATGAGAAAAAACAATGGAGGGAATGTGTTCCAACATTGCAACCAATTTTGGGAACACACACTATGATAGATCAGCCCTTTGTGATCAATACTCTTGACACCAAGGAGATGATGGGTGTTCATGAGTTAACTGCATCTAAAGGTAGCACCTTATATTGTGAGATCTTGTAGAAGGTGGGAGATGAAGAAGAAGATGGGGGAGTTTCTCCAATTTCCCCTTATCATGATACTTCCACACATAAATCAGAGATGGATTTGCACAGTGGAAGCAGTCATAATATGTTCCCATCTGTTGTTCACATGGGAATGAGCCATGAGACATCATTATATTGTGGTATACCACCTGGTAGAACACTTGATTCAGATTTGATGAAATATGTTTCATGCGTTGATGATCCTTTCATAGATCCAAGGAGGAAGGGAGCACCAGAAGACCATGCTACAATGCTGAGAGTATGGGGAAGTTACAAGGAGAGGGAAAGCATTTTTCCCTTACATCACTATCCATTCTCTCATCTCATACTGCACTAAGAAAATATGCTGCAAGAATGAAGGATGACAACATCATGAAGCAAGGAAGGCAATCCTTGAATCAAAAGACAAACTTGTTTGGAGGATCCTCTTCCATAAATGATGAGAGATGGTGGTCACACATGCATAATTTGGCAAAACCAAGGAGGTTTTGGATATATGATAGCCTTCCATGGGAGACTAACTTCCAAGAACTTCCATTTTCTTTTGAGCATGTACATATGCAAGGAGGGAAGCAAGGAAGGAATGGCAACCTTCCACCTTATACCTTTGGCATGGGAGATGTCAAGGAGGAGAAAAATAGGAAGCTTGGATTTACAACATACACCTTTGACATGGGAAATTTCAAGGAGAAGAAAAAAAACATGGCAGACACTTTAGATGACACATTATCAACGCTATCATTGTTGGGCACATTAGATCCCTATTGGAAATCTAGACTGCTGGTGGAATATTCCAAGGATCTTCATACTGGCATGATTCTTGATGACTTGCTGCATGAGGAGAGCTATTCAATCCTTGATGGGGTCATCTATAATCATGGTAGGATCTTTTTGTCTAGAGCTTCCAAGCTCAAGGAGAATTTACTACAAAGGGCTTATGAAGAGTTCTATTTCAGCCACACATATTCTATGAAGCTCAACAACATCATCTTGAAAAGCTACTATTGGGAGGGCTTTGAAAAAGAACTATATCAGCATTGCCAAATATGCATGAACCTTGTGGAGTTGGAGCAGCAACAAGACTCTAAGATAGAGTTATTTCAGCCAACTCTCCCTACCTTGGGAGGAGGAGAAAGATCCATACACCACTCCACTTGTATAAGGAGAAATTTGGGTGAAGAACATACATATGTAAATCATGTTTCATTTTCTGTTTGTATGTATTCTTTCACTATTTTTATGCAAGACATGACTCCAAGAAGGAGTGATGCATCTTGTAGATCTCATGGCAGACAATGGGCCACAAATATTTCTGAATTTGGCCACTCCCTTGGTAGGAAAAGGGAGATTTTACAACATGATGGGTGCTTCCCAAAGGCACCAAATATATATCACACTTTCAGCTATGGTGAGATGGTATGGGCAGAAACTAAGTGGTGGGAAAAGCACTTACCACATCTTGATTTGATGCAGGCAGGGGATTCTCTGCGCTGGTTCCACATATGGGACTATGATCCACCTCCATGTGCACACATTTCTACTTGTTTGTACATTGTTTTGATCCCCTATATTGATGATGTACTCGTACTTATTATGGGGATGTATGGAGGAAGGAGGGAAGGCATGCATGTGCCCTATGGGATGACTACACTCCCTGTACTTTATGTCTTATATTTCAGGGAGGGCATTGGGAAAACCATGTTTGTTTTATGTGATTTATTGTTTCCTTATGGGATGAGCTGTTTGCATCTCATGAGAACCTTGTTGGAACAAGTCATGGATGGATGGATTGGTGATCACTTAGCTTATAGTAGAATATTATCATTTGATTGTGTCACCAATGAGGGAGGAAAGAAGTTGTAGCACTCACCTTATCAGTTTCTTGAGGACAAACACTATTTTGGAGGGGAGGACTGTAATATTCCCAATTAGCCTCAAGCTAATTGGAATATGAAATTTTTCTTTACTTTTCTGTTCATGAATAAATGTATAAATGAGGAACATAAAAACTCGTGAAACAACAAAATAAATCAATTCCCCATGTGAACAAGGCTAAATCTGGGATGCTTTAATAAAACACCCTTATGTGTGAAAGGGGTTGAGACATTTGACTGGGTCAACAAGACCAAATCCACAGTGTTTTCTAGATGTAATGAACCTCCTAGATGCACAACGTAGTTCTAGTTGGATGCTACACATGTGAAAGGAGCTAAATCTTTGAGATGGTTTAGGGTTTTGCAAGAATTTTGTAGTATCCCAAAATGGGAACTATCAGCAAGGCATGACTGGAAAATGCATTTTCCAGGAATGACTACTATAGAATATGAAATTAGCCCTTGGATCCCTTATATCTGAGTATCTAAGACCTAAATCCAAGAGGAGATCAGAAACAAATCAAACTAGGTGTGTTAAATAGATCTCCCACACCTAGTAAGGCTTGAAAACTGCCCAACAAGGGACTACAACAGTATTGCTCAGAAAATAATGTAGTTTTAGAAGAGAAAGAGTTGGAGGCCAATAAAATATCCCTCAAAAGTATTTCCATCATCAAAACAAATGTATAATGAATTCCATGAGATGCATATCTGAAAATACAAGACAAATACAGAAGAAATGCCCTCAAAAAAGGTGTTGCAACCACATAAATGACTGAAACTGCCTTGATAGCGTTATTTTATTAGGCTGCAAACTACTGTAGGTTACATATCAGATCTAGAGAATATCTGTGCATAAAAATTCAGATCCATGCACTAGAAAGGCTCCTCTTTCAGATCCGCTTGGGGTTTTGAGCTTTACACCAAGGATAAGCAATAGATTTGAGATCTAAGAAAGCAGATCTGCAGAAATATTTAGAAATGATGAAGTATTCAGAATGTGAAGATCAGATCTGAAATATACAATATGTAGATCTCCTCCAATGGTTCTCAAAGTGATGGGCTGATCCACAATTCTCAGGAAACAACTCTCCAAATACTGCACCCAAACACCCTACAACACTCCTACAAGAATAACGCAAATCTGTGATAGAAACTACACTATAGGGTATAGATAGCTTATGGCCACATGAAAATATCAAGAATTGAAGCTCATGCACTCCAATACACTTCCTCCAATAGAGCAGAGGGCTTCTCCACTGAAAAAGAGCAATGAAATGTCTTAGATCTGAATAGATCTAATCTCCACTAGCTACAGCTTGCAAAGACAACCAAACCCTCACTGGATCTAAAGGAGAAGCTTGGCCTTCAATCTAGATATTGGACCTTGCAATACAAACTCTCCCAAGAGCTACTCAATGGGAAGAGGAGGAACTCCTAAATAGGAAGTTCCAATGCTAAACAACATTTTCAATCTAGGCTAAACAGCCAAAGAAAGCTATATGGTCTAAAGAGACAATATATAAAAATATCATATGATGAAAAACCTCCTCATGCTGCCTTCCCCTTCCTTTTATAAGATGAGAGTGTGAAAAACCCTAAGCCACCTTCAATGGACTCATCCCTTTCACACAAGAGATCTTCAACTAGAATTACGTTGTGCTTCATTGATGAGCACTCCTCCAATACAACGTTGTGGATCTCGTCAAAGTTGACCCAGTCAAGATGATTAGCCCCTTTCACACGTAAGGGTGTTTATTTACATAGCAAATATTTATCCTTTTTCATATTTGGCATTGATTATTCTTCATTAGGAGTTTGATTAACCTCCTTTGTACATTTATTCATCTAAACATATTTTTAAAGAAAAAATAATATCACTATTAGCTTCATGCTAATTTAGGAATATTACTGTCTTCCCCTCCCAAATGTTTCTTGTCCTCAAGCAACTGCAAGGGTGCTGCAAAATATCCCCTCTTCTCCTTGTGGCCTCCTTCTTCAACAATCTCCACCATTGCTTCAGATTTTCTGCAATAATTTTGTCTCCCAATGGTTCCTCCCAAGTGTGCAAGTTGGCCTATGGTAGATAAACCAAATGGCTCTCATCATGAAATAAAGGAAGGTCTATATGGAAACCTCCTTGCTGATCAATGGCCTCCTCAAGATAGAAGTGATGACAAACATGGGGAATTTCATCATTAATGAAGGACTCCCACCTCCATGCTATCATCCAAATGAAATGAATCACCTCCCAGCTTGGTAATTCATAGTAAATCTCCTCCCAATTGCTCATGAGAGGCATGCTCCAAGTGCTCCAATCAACCATATGGACCACATCATAAAGAAACAAGTGATCTACAAGAGTGGCCATATAGTTTCCCATGCTCCACTTAGAACATGTAGTGCAAAAAATGTAGGAAATTTCTTTCCCCAAGGACACATCTAACATGTGTGTCTCTCCTCCAACCATTTCCCCAACAAATATAAGAACATCTTCAACATATGGGATCATAATTAAGATCATTCTAGCTGCCATATGCAATAAGGGAGAAGGACAATGGTCCCTCATGTGAAACCAGTGCAAATTTACTCCTAACTGCCATATAATAGGATATGACAAGTGTTTTCCCAAACACTTGTTTGCTGCCCCATCCTTCTTGCATGCTTGGAGGAGGTGTATAATGGTTGTTGTTAATGAATCACACCATGAAGAGTGCCTCATCTCTCCAATATCCCCCAAATAATGGCCAACATAACCATTTTCCATGAACCAAAGTTGCTTATGAAGCCCATAAACAAAAGTGCCCCCTCTTGGAGCCAAGACCTACACATGAGTGTTAAGGAGGTGGTAACGATAACTCTTCCCATATCATTGGCTACCCCAAAGATATGGAGTTGCCATATGAAATCATTTCCATGCCATCATAGACTTCTGAATTCTCCTTTTTCAACACAAATAACTGAGTGGGAGATAGCAATGTCCAATTCAGAAAATTGTTGATCTCTCTTTTCAATCCATGAAATATTCTCTATGTTGTGCTAGTTTCTCCCAAATCTCCCTCCTTAGCCAAATAACCATATGCTACCCATAGTTGAGATAACACTTTAGTTTTCCTCCCATCAGGAGGTCTCCCTGGTGGAATTCCTCCCTATAAAGAGACATCAAGGCATAGAGCAGGATGTGTATGTGTGTGGACAGATTTGTCCTTGCCTTCCTTGCATAGATCCTCTTGGCTTCTTTGTTCATCAAAATTCTGAAATAGAGAGGGGTATATGCTCCTCATCATCTGATTTTTTCCCTCCTTTCCTTCTTCTACCTTCGAGATCTCACCATTTGATGGTGATGGCACATGTTGCACATGGATTGTGCCACAATCTCCATATGTGAGATTCTTTGGAACTTCTTGCAAGAGTGCAAGTGTTTCTCTCCTTGGAGAAAGTGCTCCATATTCCTCTTCATGAGGTCCTAGATGTGCTCTTGTCATGACTGGGTTATCATCTTCAGCCTTCTCTTCCATAGTTGAGAATGCCTCATCATCAAAAGGAGACCTTAGATCTTGGTCTTCCTTTGAAGGAGGAATATCCATGTCTTCCTCTTGAAGAGAAAGATCTTCATGCAATGGGGACTTCGCCTTTGGAAAAAAATCATACAAGTTTCCATCCCCTTGAAATGAAACTGAATTTAAGGACCCTTCCAATCCATGCAAAAGTTTTTTTTGGTTTGGTTTGATAGACTCCATAGAAGGTGTTTCATGAGACCCTTCATCAAACCTTTCCACTACTCTTCTAATGAACCTTGCATAGGTAGATGTATTTGCATTCTTTAAGGAAAAAGACTCAAAAAACCACCAAGCATAAGCCTTGCCCTCAAGATGCAGCGCTACTAATTTGATGGCTTCCTTTTCTGAGACTTGATGTTGCTGCACATAGGTATCTAGCTCCTTCACCCAAGCCCTAGCTGGACATTTAGGTGATCCATCAAAAGTAGATAAGAAGAATCTACTCACACCATGTTTCTTGCTTCTTCCTTCCTCGCTGACCTTGCAATACCCTTGGAAGTTCAAGTGATATTTTAACTCCTTAGATTGAGCCTCATACTTCTGCAAATAATCACTAAGAGTCTCCCTCTTTGGCACACCTCCTTCCTTCTCTTTCTTCTTCATGAAAAAGTGGTTGATAGAGCGTTGTAAATCTGATGATGTGGCTGAATGCTCACACCCATAATATGAAGTAGTGCGGCTTCCTTCATGTGAAAACCTTAAAATATCTGCTTGTCTCTCATTCTTCATTCCCCGGATTTTTACTTTCAGCTCATTCAAAGCTTGAGAAAGGGTTTTAGAGAAATTTTGCCTTTGCAAACTTCTTGTTAAAGGGATCTTACCATTTTATTTTGTGTCTTCAATGTACCCACATTTCTTGATTGGTCTTTTCTCACCATGAAAAGACATATTGGCTTTCCAATAAGCAAAGCACAAGCTGTGCTAAGATAGCTTCTTTGATACCACTGTAGTATCCCAAAATGGGAATTGTTAGCAAGGCATGACTGGAAAACACATTTTCCAGGAATGGATACTACAGAATATGAAATTAGCTCTTAGATCCCTTAGATCTGAGTATCTAAGACCTAAATCCAGGAGGATATCAGAAAAAAATCAAACTAGGTGGGTTAAACAAATCTCCCACACCTAGTAAGGCTTGAAAACTGCCCAACAAGGGACTGCAACAATAGTGCTCAGAAAATAATGCAGTTTTAGAAGAGAAAGAGATGGAGGCCAATAAAATATCCTTCAAAAGTATTTCCAGCAGCAAAACAGATGTATAATGAAGTCCATGAGATGCATAGCTGAAAATACAAGACAAATACAGAAGAAATGCCCTCAAAATAGGTGTTGCAACCACATAAATGACTGAAACTGCCTTGACAACGTTATTTTATTAGGCTGCAAACTGTTGTAGGTTACATATCAGATCTAGAGTAGATATTTTCATAAAAATTCAGATCCATGCACTATAAAGGCTCCTCTTTCAGATCCCCTTGGGGTTTTGAGCTTTACACCAAGGATAAGCAGTAGATCTGAGATCTCAAAAAGAAGATTTGCAGAAATATTCAGAAATGCTGAAGTTTTTGAATGTGAAAATCAGATCTAAAATATACAATATGTAGACCTCGTCCAATGGTTCTCAAATTGATGGGCAGATCCCCAACACTCAAGAAACAACTCTCCAAATAGTGCACGCAAACACCCTGCAACAACTCCTACAAGAATAACGCAGATCTGGGATAGAAACTGCGTTGTAGGGTATAGATAGCTGATGGCCACATGCCAAGATCAAGAATTGAAGCTCATGCACTCCAATACACTTCCTCCAGTAGAGCAAAGGGCTTCTCCACTGAAAAAGAGCATTGAAATGTCTTAGATCTGAATAGATCTAATCTCAACTTGCTACAGCTTGCAAAGACAACCAAACCCTCACCGGATCTGAGTTGTAATTGAAAGGATAAGCTTGGCCTTCAAGCTAGATAGTGGACCTTGAAATACAAACTCTCCCAAGAGCTACTCAATGGGAAGAGGAGGAACTCATAAACAGGAAGTTCCAATGCTAAATAAGATTTGCAATCTAGGTTAAACAACCAAAGAAAGATATATGGTCTAAACAGACAATATATCAAAATATCATATGATGAACAACCTCCTCATGCTGCCTTCCCCTTCCTTTTATAAGATGAGAGTGTGAAAAACCCTAAACCACCTTCAATGGACTCATCCCTTTCACACAAGAGATCTTCAACTAGAGTTACGTTGTGCCTCATTGATGAGCACTCCTCCAATACAACGATGTGGATCTGGTCAAAGTTGACCCAGTCAAGATGATTAGCCCCTTTCACACATAAGGGTGTTTATTTACATAGCCAAGATTTATCCTTTTTCATATTGGGAATTGATTTATTCTTCATTAGGAGTTTTATTAACCTCCTTTGTACATTTATTCATCTAAATAGATTTTTAAAGAAAAAATAATATCCCTATTAGCTTCATGCTAATTTAGGAATATTACAACTTTCAACTTATAAAATGAAGAGGGAGAAACAAGATATGGTTGTTCATGGTATGATATTTTATGATTATATTGTCTTTTTAGACATATATCATTCTCTTGGCTCTTTAGCAGAGAATAGTGTTGTTTAGCACTAGGTGTTCCTGATCGGAAATCCCACCTTTTCCATTGAGTAGCTCTTGGAGGAGTCTTGTATATCTTGTCCACTATCAGCCTTAAGGCCAAGCTTCTACTTCCAACTAAAATGCAGATCTTGTTAACGGTTTGGTTTTCTTTGTAAGCTGCAGCAAGTGGAGGCTAGATCTACTCAGACCTAGGCCAATATAGTGCCCCTTTTCAGTGGGAAATGCTTCTATCCCATTGGCATGAGTGTTATGGATCATTGGATCATCAGATCTACATCTTGGCATCAAGCCAATTTTTTCTTAAATTCTACAACGCAGTCCATCTTCCTATACTACGTTATTTGCAAAGGAGAAGTTTCAAGAAGTTTTGGCACACTTTTGGGAGAGAGATCTCTAGTGTTGGGAATCTTCCCTTCACTATGGTGATCTGTGGATTATAGATCTAATCCATGTTATATTCAGATCTGATCTGAATACTCATGTATTTACTTCATAATTTTTGAATCATTCTGCAGATTGGTTGCACAAGATCTTAGATCTACTCCATGTACTACATGTTTAGCTGAAAACCCCAAGGGGCATTTGTAGAGGAGCATTCCTAGTGTACAGATCTGATATAGATTTAATTTTTTGTACACAGATCTGCTCTAGATCTGAAGTGTAATATACTACTATTCCAGCCAATAAAAATAATGATGCCAATCTTGTTTAGTTATTTCCTATGGTTGCAGCACCTCATCCTTGAGGATTTCTTCATGTAAATTATTCTAGTTTATATTATATGATGTATGGGCTTCAATATAATCTTGATATGCTGATGGAAATGAAATTATTGAGCCTCCATATTGGCCTCCTGTATATATTTGGCTGAACTGCATTATTTTCTAAGCAGTATTGTCACACAGTGTTGCAGTCCCATTCTTGGGCATTTTCCAAGCTGTACTAGGTGTGGGAGACCTGTTTAACCCACCTAGTTTGATTTGTTTTTTATATCCTCTTGGATTTGGGTCTTAGATTATCAAATATAAGGGATCCAAGGGCTAATTTCAAATTCTATAGCATCCATTTCTGTAAAATTTGTTTTTCATACATGCCTTGCTGACAGTCCCAATTTGGGGATATTACATCAGCCGCTCTGCGTCATTTTCCAATTCCTCTCCATCTCTTTGTTACGATTCTGAACCTTGTTTTTGTGCCTCTATTCCCCTCATTTTTCTCTTCTTATCAGCTGCCACACCATTTTTATCAAAAAAACCATCAAAGTTGAACCTCCGCCTTTGCTCTTCGAAACTCCCGCTTCCATACTTCGCTCATCGCAAATCTAATTTTCTATTGGTTTCCATTAACACTTACCACTCCAAACACCAATTGCGATAATCATCCATACTATTCCGCATCATAAATCACAATTCAAATTTTTCTTTGGTTCCCATTAACACTTACCACTCCAAACGCCAATTGCGACAATTCTCCATACTCCGCCGCATTGTAAATCACAAATCACATTTTTTATTTGGTTCCCATTAACACTTACCGCTCCAAACACCAATTGCAATATCGTTTTCGTACTCTGCCACCGAACCTATGGACACGGCATCTCATCACATTTCACATTTCACATTCTTTATCGCATCACAATGGATTTAGCAACAGTTTCCCTTCTTCCTTTATGACTTACCACAACCCCTTTTCGCAATCGCATTTTGCAACCTTTTCCCTTTTTCCTTTAAGACTTACCGCAATCCCTTTTTGCAATCACATTTCAAAACATTTTCACTTTTTCCTTTAATACTTATCGCAATCCCTTTTTGCAATTGCATTTCGTAATCTCCATCTGCTCTCCATTAACGTTTCCCCACTCCCAACGCCGATTGCGATATGATTAAAGCACTCTGCCAACTGTCCTACTGCCATGTCATTTGACTCATCACATTTCTCATTTCAAAGTTTTAATCCCCATCGCATATCGCATTTCGTAACTTCTATCCCATCGCATTTTGCATTTCTCTCCCGCTCTCAAACATCACTTCTTCTACTCCTTCAACTTTACGATATTGCAAATTGCGATATCGCATATTGTATATCGCACTATCGCACTTCCGTCCCTCCATCGCAATTCCACCATCACACTTTTCATTTTCAATATTATGAACTTTAATATAGTCTAAACACCTTTTTCACTCCTTTGAGCCTTGTTTCGTGTGTTAAGCCTTCCACTAGCACCTTTAGACCTTTCCCTCCGGACTGCAATCAACGATTTTTCAATTAGAATTAACTCATGGAGAGCTTAGTTGCATGGATAGAAGCATGGTAGATAGAGCATAAGATAAGTAGGGTGTGTTTAGCTGATTGGCCAAGTCAAGTGTGGTTTAAATTAGTTTTTTTCTTCCATTTCCTTTTAGCAAGTTAAGTTAGTTCCCTTTCCATCATTTCCTTTCTGCAATTTAAATTAGTTTATTTTTTGCCATTTCTTTTCAACAAGTTAAATTAGTCTCCTTTCCTATCATTTCTTTTCAGAAATTTAAATTAGTTTCCTTTCCTATCATTTCTTTTCAGCAATTTAAATTAGTTTCCTTTCCTGTCATTTATTTTTAGCAATTTAGTTTAGTTTCCTTTCTCTCATTTCATTTTTGCAATTTATTTTAGTTTCATTTTAGTGTGACATACTTCACTGAGAACCCCTAGAAGTAGCACCCTTTTGTAGAGCGGAAGAGGATGACATGAGTATAATACATCTACTTTGTATATAGCACTATCACCTCCAAGTTTGTATGAATCCCGAGTTGATAAATTAAAGTAGGGAAGCCCCTCAGAGTTGCAACACTCTTGGTGCAATACCAGGGCTCAACACTTAGTATATATTGTTTTTATGATGAGTGGATATAACATATTTGTGGAGAAAAAAATTGATTTGCAAGGCAGTCATGGGGCCTGTAATGTTCCTACTTAGCCTAAGCTAAGAGGAATATTCATTTTTGGTTTTATTTTCTGTTGCATGAATAAATGAATAAAGGAGGACATGTAAAACTCCTAAGTAGACTAAATAAATCAATGCCCATGTGAACATAGTTAAATCAGGGCCATGTAAATAATCACTTGCAGGTGTGAATGGGTTTTGAGCTATGAGACTGGGTCAACCTTGACCAAATCCACAGCGTTGTCTAGGTTCAATGCATCTCCTAAAGGGACAGCGCAGTTTTAGTAGGAGGCCCCTCATGTGAAAGGAGCTAACTCATCAAGGTGGTTTAGGGTTTTCAAAGGCTCTCATATTATAAAAGGAGAGGGAAGGCAGCGAGAGGAGGTTGTTGATTGATCATATTCTTGAGTATTTTTTCTGCTGACAAATACTATTCTCTGTTGTTTAATGGAGAATTGTTCTTGGAATTCCTATGCAGGGATTTCACCTCTTCCTTTGAGGATCCTTGGAGGAGTATTTGCTGAATCGGTCCACTATTAGGCTTGAGGCCAAGCTCTACTTTCAATTGCAGCGCTGATCCATTGAGGGTTTTTCTGCTCTTGTAAGCTGCAGCAAGTGGGAGTCTAGATCTGCAGAGATCTAGTGTATTTTGGGAGCCTCTTCTCATGGAGTGTGTCTTTTAACCTCCTGGAAGAGTGCCTCTTTTGTTTTTACTTCAGATCTACAATTTGGCAGTGGCTATCTATGTCATTTGAGCTACAACATTGTCCCCATTGATGGACTCTGTTATTTTGATATGGGGTTCTTTTTGGTGTTTTGATCACTATTTTGATTAGAGATCTCTAGTGCTGGGCTTGCCTTCCACTTAGGTGATCCATGGATTAGCTTGCTGGTCCATGTTCTATTTAGATCTGATCCATTGTAATGAAATGTAATATTCAGAAATTACTACAGCATTTTACAGATCTGCAACTTGTATCTCAGATCTACTCTTATTTATGCATGATTTGGTCAAAACCCCAATGGGATCTTGTGGAGAAAACTATGTAGTTTCTAGATCTGATATAGATTTGAGTTGTAATATGCAGCTACTATAGCTCCTAAAAATAACATTGTTGAACTATTTCTGCTTATATACATATGTTGCAGCTCTTTTTTTTGAGGATATATTGCTCTCTTGTCTCCTGTAATCTACTGTATATTGAAAGGGCTTCAATTTACTTCGGATTTGTTGATTTAAATTCATTTATTGATTATATATGATGGCCTCCTGCTTACATTATCAAATTCTGCGTTATTCCTGAAGCTGCTTGTTTTGCATAGCTGCAACCCCTCTTGTAGGGTGTTTTCCAACTAGAATAGGTTGTGGGAGACCTGTTTACCACACCTAGTTTGATTTGTTTTTTCTCCCCTCTTGGATTTAGACTCCATATCTGATGATTTAAGGGATCCAAGGGCTGCAAAATAATTCCTGTACATCAATCTCCCAAGGAGTGCGTTATTTTTCCAAGCTTGATGTGGAATCCCAATTTGGGAACATTACAGGTCCAAACAATAGTGAAAATGTTTAGGAAGCTCGCAAGAAATTCCTAGAAGAGAAGAAGAAGCGAATGGAGGTTATAAACCATAAAACATCTAGGATTTGGTTGTATTTGTGTTGTTATGTTTTGAGTGTTATGAATGAATGGGTGACTGTAGGAGTTGAATCTTGTAGTGCTCTCTAACAATGTTTCTGAGATGCGTAAGTCGGAAAACAAGTCAATCCCTCGGGTTTTTTTTGATCTTGGGAGAGAATTTCCATTTTATTTTCCTCTCTTATTACATTTTCCAGTGTTCCCTCTTGATTGATTTGATTAATAATTATCTTTTGTGAGATCTCTACCTTTGTTCTTAATTTCTCTCTATTATGCGATCTCTACCTTTGTTCTGAATTTCTCTCTATTCTTTAGAGAACCATTGAATGTTCCCTAGGATTTTGGAGTTTTCCTTATATCTTATTTTATCTATAAAAAGTTTTCACGACTGAAGATTTATCAAACTTCAATTTTTATCTTTGCTTTCTTAGAATTTGTACTTGGGTTTTTTTTGTGAAAGTTTGTTTATGAAATATTTGCTTCACTCTTGTGTTGTCCTTGGGAAATTTCTCTTGAGGGGTTTCTTTGTTTCTTATTCTCTCAACCACTTCTGACTTAGCTTCCAAAAATAACCATAATTTTTGGCAAAAATCTACATTTTAACAAAATTTTATCTACACCAAGTCTTACCTTTAAATATCCTTTTCAAGTAAAGGCTTTTATGGATCTAATAACTTTACCTGAATTATGGTGTAAATAGCCAACTTTCTTAATCTATATGGTTTTTCCATACAGATAAAGGATCCTATAGACTCCTATATATCTAAGGGAGAACTCATTCCAAATTTCTACATGTCAAAATGAATGAATACTCAGCTTGATGTTATCATTGTTATTTCCAATTTCTATTAGGACCCGAAGTCCAAAATCTCATGAACGGGCTTGTTCTACTCATGAATCATAGCACCCTTTAAAACTTAAGTAAGCTTCCTTCAAAAAGGACTCTTAATGTAACATTGTAACTGTGAGTCCATCCTAACCATTTTTCGCTTGGAGGAGGATTCTCCATGCTACAATTATTTGATTATAAGCAAGAAGTTACAAATGATGGTGATGGTTTGCACTCAACTTAAAGGCTTGGTACACAGCTTGGAGTTTGGTTCCATTGTTTACTTCAATTTCAAGACATGTTTTAACTCTTTTCCTCCACCATGCCACACGCTGGAAAATTGTTTACAAAGAAATTTCAAGGACAACCATTATTACTATTACTTTAGGTAGTTTTCATATTGTATTTTTCTTTATTTATTTTTTAAAAATTTGCAGTTTCTATTAATAGAGAACAATCATCAGTATTACACTTGTTTCCCTAAGAAGACATTCGTAGGGATATTTACTGGATAATTAAAAATTGATAGTCGTTGATTTTAACATTTGCATTTTCATTTTAATTTCATATCATTGTTTATGGTCTCTGGAGCTAACTTTAGATGCCCCAATCTTGTTCTATTTGCTTTTGATTTTTCGGGATGTTTTAGCTCCATGTTTTGAGAAATTTTGGCGAAATATTTACTTTGAAAATTTAATTTAACTCCAAGGTTCCACCATCTCGGTCAAGCAACGTTGTTTTTGGAAAAAGCAGTAAGACTTTAGTATCGTTCACAACTTTTGGACAACTCAAAGAGCCATGCTTAAATAATTGTTTGAAAGAAATTTTATTTTAATATGATTTTAGTTTAATACTACATAATTTATAAGTTTTAAGTTCTGGAATTTTAATTTTAGGATTTTCCACTCAGCCTTATCTTATTTTTAATATTTTTTCCCTGCCATTTTCACTGGTTTTTTTCCTTTTTATAATTTTTTAATTAGTTAATTCTTGTGTTTAAGTGGTTTTAAATTAAATGGTTAAATATAAAAACAATATATTAAAAATTAAAAAATTGAAAATTGAAAAAAAAATTATTTAACAATATTTATTAATTATTTTCTAAGCAACAACAGTGCATATTACACTTGTTTAAGACTTTATAATTTGTTTATATGACTTCTTAGGTTAATATATCAATTACATATCAATTAATTATAGTTGTTGAATAACTTGTTTTAGTGAATGCTTTAAATGTATTGTATCTTAAACTTCTCTACCATATTCTGGAAGGTGTAATCAAGGTTTCATTTTTGTTCCAAATAAGTTTTATGCAAATTAATAAAGTGGTTAAAGGTTTTATCATTGGTTGAAGGTTCTATCATTCAAGTGAAATTAGAACACACCAAAACTTTGAAAAATAAAATTTCTCCATATTTAATAAAAACAACTACAATGATTACTATTAAAACAAATGCTACATAGTAGCTAGACCCTATGGTTTAATTTAAATATGGTGAATTAGAATTAAAACTATGAATTAAAGTTACTGCTAAGGTGTAGAATTCAATTCCCACAGGTCGGGGTGAACACCTGCAATCATGAGAATGGAAGGTCGAGACGTGGCAAGAGCTTCCGTACACACCACTTAAGATCATTTAAATGACCTGTTAGAACAGCGAGGTGGATGGTGCGACCGCCGGCAAAGGTTTGATGGCGCATGATGGCCAGGGTGGCTGTCAGACAACCGGAAAGGCAAGAGGACATTTGGTAAGTTTATCTAACCCGCCTCTTCATTCATGCGTGCAATATCCCTGGCATGCGAAAGTTTGGAGGCGTCGAAGGCAAAAGACAGTCCTGCAACCTCGAACTCGCGAGAATTTGTTCGGGTATGTTCTGATAATAACCTTAAAGCTCTTGATTGTAAATGTGGCAAATATGGTTTGCAGTGAAGAAGATAGGTTAGGAATTCTGTCGTTTTTGGTGTTCGGAAATTATCTCGAACCTGAACTGAGTCAGGTCCCTCCCTGCTTCCGTGATCCTTGTTATTTTCAAGTTCAGTTTTTTCTTGCGGTTGATGCTCTCTATAGTGTAGGGATAGTTTAATTTTCAGTTTGTTTATGTTCCTTCTGTCGTTTGCTAAGCGCTGGAAAGCAGAATGGGATCTGGTCACCCCTTCCCTCTGCGACCATGGCAATTCCCATGTCCCTGAAACTAACCCTCTGCGAAGGCAAGGGAGAAAAACTCCCAGTTACCTGTGTAACCACTGTGGTAGCCAGGTTCGAATAGGCTGTCAAAATCTTGATAGGAAAAGCTGGCTTAAGTTCCCTAGGTATAGCCTTGTCTGCAAATCCAGTACTGGCGACCACTTCAGTTATGACAGGCTCCTTTCCTTTTCCCCGCATGATAACCCTCACAGTCATACCACTGATATCAAATGCAAGCAGCTGGTCGAGCTTCCGTCTCGACGAAGGGTTGAAGGCACCGTGGGGTGCATGCTCTGTTTTAAAACCCTTTCTCATTCTGTTTCTTCCTGCATGCCAGTGTTAGTCAAAACTTCATCTCCAGCAATGGGAAAGCGCCACTATAGGGCAGCGAATAAGGGGAAGCAACCGGTCCTGCCAGATCAAGTACCAAAGAAAAGGGGGCGAAGAACGTATCTCGACCACCTGGAATAATTGGCTGTCAAATATGTCATGAGCAATCCCTCGGCATCTAGGAATGAAATTCGAGGTTGGGAACAGGAAATCCACCAGGAACCAGAGGAAACTGAGACTGAAGCAGAAATACTGGATTTTATAATAGATCCAGGGCATACAAGAGGCAGGCTCACTCTGTTTAACCAGACAGTCCATACCTATTGGATTGTAAAATGCCTGCTAGCAAAAGCAATCCAGAATAACAACCCAGTCCAAGTAAAGACAGAAGCAATGCAACCGGACCAACGCACCTAGAGTCTTCTCTTGGAGATTCAGGACAGCCAGCAGCACCTAAAGATCACCCAATACCAAACTGCAGATAGGGTCAGCAGATTAGATGAAAAAGTGGGGCGTATGGAGAAAACTCTTCAGCAGATCCTTCAACAATTGAACCAAGAAGAAATGCCAGGGTCTAATGTCAAAGACCCTGCCCCTGTCTCATCATCTGAGGTTTAAATGATGTCTGTTCTCATGGTCGTTTGTAAATTTTGAACTTAATTACTGTTATGTTTGTAAATATTAAAGTAGAAACTCAGGTAGTACAAGCTAGTCATAGACGCAAGAGACAATTCCAATTTTGGGATGCAAACCATGTTTTTAGAAGGCCAATAAACCTGGTTTCCCTCCTGGGCAGGTTGAGGCCAAGAATGACTTTATATTTTGTAACCTGTCTTAAAATATAATAGAAATGGCATCGTTTCAAGACACAAAAAATAAAGGTGTAGAATTCAATTTTGTAATTTGGCATTATGGTGGTGGAGAATCCAATCCTACCCAAGGATGATAATAATGTCTTATCAATCATATTATTTGTAGTGAAATTTAGTTTATATTTACAAATTTAAGTGCAGTTAAATTGTGAACCTAAGTAGTTTTTCCTTGCCTTGTTGCAGTAGCTAAGATTATCCTTTTAGGTTTAAAGTATATTTTTTGGCTTAGCCATTGTGCCTACATCTCTAATTTGTAAATAGGTGGCCATGTTCCTTGTCTTTCATGTTATTTTTTTACTTTGTTGTGTACACTTCAATCTTTATTTTCTTCTTAGATTTGGCTTAGTTTTTATGCTTGGAGAAGTGGTTTCATCCGACGTATGATTCTCTGCTATGCATTTCACTTATTAATAATTGTTTGGTTTCACCATTGCGTAGTATTTTTTAGTTATGCATGGCACATATCTAGGTTGAGCATAATAATTGTTTGGTTTTACCATTAACTAATATATTTTTGCTATGCATGACACTATCTAGGTTGAGCTTAATAATTGTTTAGTTTGACCATTAAGTAGTGTCTTAACCCTTCTTAATCAATATTTATAGCTACTTGAGTTATTTTTTGTGTCAATATCATTGCCCAACTTTCATCATGTTTATGGACATGATTTTGATTTTGAATTTGATCGCTAAATTGATGAGGATAATGATGGCCATAGGCCTTTCATTTCCATAGTTTGAGACTTAGGATTTTTTGTTAACACCTTTACTTGGATCAACCTAATGGCCTCAAACATTAATATAAAAACATTTAAACATAAAAATATGTAAACATTCTATCAGCAATAAGAATATCAATTCAGAAGATGTTCTTGGCATGTATCCTAAGAATATCAATGACTTTTATGTAATCACTAAATGATCTCAAAAAAGATTTTTTGTAATTACTAAATAACATTTAATTATAAACGTCACTTTTCTTGTGAATATGTGATTTTCTCTTTTATCAAAGTGTATATCTTTATATAATAATTTTATTGTTAAAATCTAAATTTATAGAGGTCTATTTGAACTTGTTATAAAAACAAGAAATACACTCACTTCCTACTCAAACTTTACAAAATACATATACTAAATATAAAATTAGTTTATAATTTCATAGAATGTATAATAATATTCTAATTAATTTAAATATATATATATATATATATATATCCATAAAAATAAAAATAAAAATATAATATATATATATATATATATATATTAAAATTAATACATGTATAAAAACACAAATATAATTAATAAAATAAATGTAGAAATAATAACACATATATAATTGATGAGATATACAATCAAAAATAGATAATTTAAAGTGCTTAATGAAATATTTTTTATAAATGAAAAATATCTGTAACTACTAAAATCTGCACAAATATAGGTAAATATTTCATATTTACCTATGAAGTACACATCAAATCAGTTGTCGATTTACTAATCCCCTTGCAATAAAATATCTAATTCTAATTTTAAAGGCAATAGAATTAGAGATAAATATTAATAAAATAATTTCTAAAAAATTGAAAAATAATGTTTTGTCACTACCATCTAAATAAAGTTATATAATAAAATTATTTAATTAAGCACATTGATGCACATGAGCTTGCTATTGTATTATGCATTGTTAAAGGTATGTTAATGAGTGTTTATTCATTACATTATATTTATGCAAACCATCTTAAACTTAAGATTATTCATAAAAATTCACGTGCACTCGTACACTGAATGGGATTTAGTATAAAATCAATTTTTATAACTCATTTTCACTTTCCCATTGAGATCCAGCCTTAACCAATTATCAGCCACCTAAATATTAGTTGGAAACTTCTCTAATGGTGGTTTACTGACATATGTCGGTCGCCGAGACTTCAAGGGTTATATGCTGGTCGTCGATCTCCGTAACCTAGATGCAATGGTGGATACCAATATGGAGGGGGTTAAGGTAAATAACCCTACCCCAAACGCTGTGTGTGCTTCTCATTTTCCTCTACCATCTGGTAGTGTGGCTCTGCAACTCCTTGGTGTTTTCCTTATTGCAACGAGGGTTACCCTTCTCAGGTCAATAAATGTTAGCTTAGCTCCAGTTATTGTTTCCGTGTCCTGGTTAAACATTGCTAATATCTGAATTTATTTACTCTCGTTGCAGGTATGAAATATCTTCTTGTGAATGCCATGCGAATGAGTTTTGTGCTTAACTTCTATACTTGTCGGTATACTCCACCAAGCTTACTGAGCCTTCTTTCATGCGCAGGTAAACCTTCAATTTGGTTACCATTTTCCTTAAATACACAGGTTGATTATAAGTTATTTACTTAACTCCCTTCATCTTTGGTTTATTCCTTTGCTCAATTTTGGGAAGAATAATTGTATCTAGAGGGTTTCATGCTACAGATTTTTTGGTTCCTCCTCGACAAGATCCGAAAACAAGGATGCCTCCAACCAAGCTGTCTATAAGCTTCAGCACAGGTAATAACTCCACAAGATTTAATACTTCTTTTCTTGTTTTCATTTCAGTGCGATGTACTCTCAAAATCACAGTCTGTTTTTCTCCTTGTCTTGGGGCTCATTGTCCCGCACTAGGGTTCCATTACTTGAAAGAGTCACGGCTGGCCAAGACCTCTCGAGGACATCAATAGTTCTCCACGGGTTTTCCACCACAGTGCTTCGGTAAGCCGAACCCTTATTCACAAATGTGTTTGGTTTTTCTTTTCCTCTGTGTTAGGGTATTACTAAGGGCCAAACCCTCTGTCTGTGACAGGTACTGAAATCCAACCCTGGTTCTTATCTAACTATGTTATGTCTTGCTCCTACTAGAGGGATTTTCTCTCAGTATTATTACAGAGGACAATTTCATAGTTAAGGTTTAAGGTTTTTATGTAGAGACGATTAATACCATATTCCTCTTCTTCGAAGGAATTCCATGTTATTTCGTAAGGATGATAGTGTAATTTATTTTATTTTAGATTGATGTAGTTAGCCTCCAGTCTACACCGCCATACACTAGTCTATTGTTTTTCTTGAGATTGTGATAATTTGTATGTATTGGTTTTTCTCTCCTTATACATGTTTTCTTGACTTCTAGTTTAAGATCTTATTCAGTTATGGCATATAGAATTCATAGTTTGGAGTGACTATTCATTCTATTCCTTTTTTTGATTAGGTAATGCTATAATGTCTTCTAAGGATGGAACCCGTGACATATTTTGGGTTCAATTATTTAGGTATATTGATTATGTTTAATTATTTTTCTACTCATTGTGTTGATAGCCATTACGAGATTACAGTGTCTTTATTTTTCATGTACAACTTTAAGTGCACAGATATAGTCATTGAGGAGGTCAAAGGACATTGAACCCTTATTCCATTTTCCATGGAACTAGGGTTCTAAACCTCTATGCCTACCTTTTTTATGCTGCTAATTATTTACACTGGTTTTTTAGATATATGAATGTATTTTTATAGTTATTGGAATACATTTTATTCCCAAAAACACCATCGAACCATTTGTTCTCACATTACCCTTTTATGATTCTCTGTAGTTATTTACACAAAAGGTTGTATATTACATACATATGCATATATCACATGATAATGTTATGAAAAAATATTTTTCTAAACATAGTATAATTCTTGAATACATATTCTACTGTCACACATCTCTATTTTCCATAAAATAGAATCTACACATAATAATAGTACTCTTTTGTTAGAAGAGGCTATTTACAACATTCACAATAATATCATGTCATAAAGCAGTCTTTCTTCTATCATCTAGAGTATTTAATCATAATCCTAGATAATAAATACTACTGTAACAGAATTAACTTAATAGATAATTCTCTAATATCTGTAAAGAGTCATGCATAAAAGTTGAATATAGAATTGTCAACCATATATACAACTTAACCATATAAATAAGATATTTATCTTTAATTCACCATTTCTACAACTTAACCATATAAATCAGATATTTATCTCTAATTCCATTAAAATGATTGTGATGCCGGAGCATCTAACTCAGAGTAGACAAAATATGGCTTATTTGTCTCACTATTACACATGTTTGTAGACAGGTTATTAAACTTGAATTTCGTTTTTTTTTTTCATTATTTCTTATCTGGACGAGAAAAGTAGGATTAGGGAAGTAAAATGTTTTTGTAGACTTAATTAGAAGTTTCTTTTTATAATTCTGGCAATGTAGTTATATAGTGCGATTGTTAGTTTCAACTGAAAAACAAACAGAACTATCACCTACAGTAATATAAATAGTAGAAAGTAGCATACAGTAAGTTTCGATTTCCATCAGAGAGAAAATACAAAACAGAATTTGAGAACCATCTGCAACCAGTAATTCCTTTCAGCCAGTTTGTCATTTTACATCAGATTATTACAAAATGAATTTTTATTCCCCTACTATTATAGGTGCAGCATTTTAATTTGAGAACGCAAACATAATTAAGTTAGGAAAAGAGACACTGTGTCCAGGTGAAAGAAAATATTTCATGCTATTAACAAGGCTACGAAGATAGTAGAGAAGTTTACACAGGCAAGAAGAACAGAGTTTTTTTTTCTCATGACAAAACTGAACCAGCCAACATTTGCAAACAATGTTAGGTAAGTTCGCATACACAGAACAAATTTGAAGTTTTGTTACTAGAAATTTCCGAAATAGTCATTTGAAAAGTCTACAAAAGTTCTCGAAACTGTCCAGAAGAGAGACAGATTATTGGACATATAGTCGAACGAGGGTTTGAAACCAAAAAAAAAAAATACAACCTCACCAAAACAGCGAAGCCCCAAAGAATGTTTGTATCATTAATAAACTATAGCGAGAAGTCTAACAGCCGACCAGTGATTGGCAATGAAAATATAAACCCTAAGCTACAGAAACACAGTGAAGGAATCGACCCTACCCATAGGGTTTCATCGTTGAAGGAAGGGTAGCCAGACTTGCAAACTAGAAGGGGGGGCCTGCAACACCCATAACCGCTTGATTATTAGAACCCTAAGGCATTTTTACTTATGTGCAGTCAAACTAACAGGAACGAGTGTGAAAATTAAATAGAAAAATCATAGAGGAACTTACCAGAGAGTTTGAGGGCTGAGCAGAGATGAACACCTCAGGTTTTGAACCGACAGAGCCTGCTCACAAAGGAGCTGGAACAGTTAGAGGACTCAAACAAAAGCAAAAAGGTTTAAAATAGGGAAGGAGTAAATACCTGTCTTTTTTCAAGCTGTAGGTAGCCACAGGTGTTCTTGACGGTCCAAACCTGGAGAGAAATTGACAACAAGCAATCATATAATTAGAAGACAGAAGCGAGAAAGAGCATTCAGCTTTGAAAACCAACTAGAATAATAAGAAAAACTACCGCTGGAGAGATTACCATACAAACAGGTGACAAGTTGCCATTGCAGGGTTTGCAAAAGTTAGTGTTTGAAGAAAGTCGTGCAACGAAAACAGAATAGGATCTGTTTGAGAGAAGAGATAACACATTCCCTCGCACAGAGACGCAGAGAAGCGTTGGTGAAACCCTAAAGGAACTTTGAAAAGTCTATGGAGGTTTAAAAACCCTCCTCTTAGCTCAGTTGGCGAGAAAAACAAACACAGGAAAAGTGTTATCGCACAACGTGAAGGAGTGGCACGAAAGTCGGGATAAGGGTCAGTTAATACACCAGATCACAAGGATAGGTACGTGGTTACGGAGGTGATTTGTCACAACAGTCGAAAAATCCACAAGTACAGCAAATAAACATTGTCAAATCCATTGTGTCACGTTACCAATTATCCGCTTTCAATTATTACCAATGACTTGGAAGATTTTAATCAATTACATTTGCATATTAAAGTTTAATTTGAAAACTGTGTCACCACTTGTGAAAGAGGGTTGGGCCACATCAGATTGTGTCACCCAACCATGAGAGAGGCGGTTACGTCCTCAACTCCCTCGTGCTTTGCACTAGAGTTTAAGGTAGCAGTAATATTCAGAAGGAGTTTAAGGTAGCAGTAATATTCAGAAGCTAGGCCTCAGGACCTCTATCCGCTTCCCCTTCTCATGATTTCCTTTTTATCCTTTTAGGGAAGGTAACTGTCAATAAATGCCTCTTCCTTTTTACTCTAGAATCTTGGAATTATTTACAAATCAGTTATCCAACTACTAAATGTAAATTTTATTCATATAATAGGACTCAAGTTCATTAACGAATAATCATATTCATTAATCTCTTTTTCCACTTAAAGATTAAATGTAATTTATAAAAGTCTTTTAAATATGAAATAATAATATTGGTTAATCTCTTTTTTCACTTAAAAATTAAATGTACTTTATAAAATTCTTTTAAACATAAAATAATGAAATTAAGCTAGGTGTTACATGTTTAAAGTTATACTTTATTAAATTTTTAAAAATTTAGTAGTTTGACTAAATTAATGGATGCTCAGTCCATGTAACATCCATAGACCCATGTATTTACCTTTTTCCTTGATGAAAAATATTATTAATTTAATCGGATTAGTTTTCAAGAAGTAGTTAGGTTTTCAACAGTTATTACCATAGTGGGAGTCACAATGGAAAGAAAGGGACGCTGCCATAATTTCAAAGCAGTGACAACCATGTGAAGAACGAGGCTACTACTGGAGTTCTGGGGGAAACCATTTATGATTGGTATTCATCCCAAGTCCAATTACAAAACTGATTGGAAGACCGAGTCACTTTGTATGGATTATATTTGGGTGGAGGCGTTCCAGTTTTTTTCTTGGGAATCGCATTGTTATGAAGTTGTTTTTCAAACAACCCAAATATCCCCATATTTACAGTACCAACATATGGGTGTTGAGGGCAAAGGATCAACATGTTAGGTTTGACAAAATAGGGTCAACAGGTTGGACAAAAGATAAGTACTTTGGAAAGAAAAGAAAAAAAACCATATTACTCTTTTATCATGTTTTTGAAATAAAATAAAAGAGCGTAAAATATTTTTCATACTATTTTTTTTTTCCATATTCTTGAAAGAAAATAAAAGAGTATTATATATTTATAGTATTAATATTTTACCTATGGTTTTGAAAGAAAACAAAAATTTTCACGAAAAATAGCCATTTTGTTCTTAGAGAGATACCATGGTAAAAGACAAACTTACTGTGTTAGCTTTTCGGAAAAGAATCCATGTAATTTCTTGAAAATATTGCTCTTATGTTAATCTTTTAGAAATATATTGTTCTTAGAAATATACCATGGTAAAAGACAAACCTGCTAGTTTTTCGAAAAGAAACCATGTCAGTTCTTGCAAAGATTGTTATTATGTGTCTTGAAACATGTTTGTAGTAGTAAAGGATAAGATAACTAACTCTACTAAGATAAGATAAGTAACTCTACTTAGATAAGGTAAGTAACCCTACTTGTCTTTATATATATGCATATTGTGTAAGAAAAGATAAGATGCTTGCTCTTTTTAATAAAAAGGGATTTAGTACAGGTGTATGAAATGATAAGGAAATCCAAGTTATTTCTTGAAAATGAATATAGATTAAAGAGGGTAGTTCTTGAACGTATTTCATGGACTGGGAGATAAGTTAATGAGTTTTTCTTGGAAAAGAAATCATGAAGAACCCATGTTATTTTCTCATAATCTTTTCTTTGGAAAAGACTATGTTGTTTTATATATATTGTTCTTACCTAAAAAGACTAACCTCTTGAAAAGATTACATGGCTAGATGAATTATGTCAACTTTCTGATTTAGGTGTATTAAAGGCTAAGTTAACCTTGTTAGTGTTTCCTAGTTTTTATTCATAAAAGATGTTTATCTATGATAATTTCTTGAAAGTGATGCATGAGAAACTACATAAAGAAACTATGTCATATTAACTTCCTTTTGAGAAAGAATTATGTATATGTTTACATGAAAATAATAGTTAATGATGTGTAATTCCAAGAAGGGAATTTGTGTTGTGTACATTAAAAAAGAGATATTGTGATAAGTTCTTGCATGCATAAAGAATATTCATTGTGTTAGAGAGTTATGTTCTTTGCATCGATAGAAGATCTAATTGAGCTATATTAATTTCGAAAAATTATATGTGCTTACTTTATTTAGTTTCTTTCGGAATAAGATCATGTATATGCATGCAAGATTTTAATTATATTTCGTTGGAAAGAATATACAGTTGTATGTGGGAAATGATAGCCTACATTGGAAAAAATTAGCACAAAAACCATAGTAATGTGTTGGTTTCCTTGAAATATCTATATATATATATATATATATATATATATATATATATATATATATATATATATATAGATATATATATATATATATATATAATGTTGGTATAACCTTTGGAAAATAAGGCATGTATTTGTATGCTTTATTGCATTAGTTTTATGGAAAAGAAACTATGTTTTTGCATGTCTATTATGCTATATTTCCTCGAAAAGGATATATCTGTATGTGTTAAGTATTCTTTTGGGAAATTATTTTGTAAAACTATATGCATTGCATGCATAGGAAAAACATTCATTGTGTTAGCTTTCTTATATTTGAATGCACCAAAAGCAATAACTTAAGGGCTAGTTCTTTTGTTAAATTTTAAGTAACTCGAATGCACATTGTGTGCTTTTCCATTAAAGGAATTCCTGGACAGTTGTAGTGATTTGTCTTGTACGAATGTAGTGATTTTTCTTGTACGAATGTGAGCATGTGCGAGAGGTGTCATAATAATGAGAGGATTATTTTGACATGATTGATAATTACTTTCTTACACTAAGGTAGTGATGTTAGAAGAAAGTATGTGGTGATATTGTATTCACATCTCATGTATGCACATGAATAAGTGTTAAAGGATTGCTTAAAGATTGATTATTGTTTGAGTGAGGCTTTATCTAATCATGCTATAAAATCTTGTTGATGACATCAATGACAGGAAAAGATGGTGACTTATGAAAAAGATAGATCATTTTTAACATGGTGGCATGTAAATAATTGACGATCCATGTAGATGAGTGCGAGTTGCAGGATGGTATGCTAATGGAGCTTAACTTGGTCTGTTGATGGAACAACCGGCCCACAAAGATATAAAGATTGAATATTGTGGGTAAATGCTATCATAATGATTGTAATGGCTTTAAGTTATATAATTTGTATTTAAATGACATTCCTTGTAATATTTTAACACAATGGTTAATGCATGGACTCCCTTATGAACTATTGAGTAAGGGGTGAACACCCTCACGAGCGTTTAATAATAAAATTAAATGTTTGTTGGTTTTCACCCTACATGGTTTCTAGGGTATATTGGTGTTCAATGATGTGATTGATTATTGTGTCAGATTGATGATGTTGATTCCTTTCTTGTTGTGATGTTCATCATGTCAAGTATGTGATGACTTCATGGATAAGGAAATGAATTCAAGGTTACAAATCATACAATTTTATGTTAATGCACTACAATAGTGGTTGTTAATGGTTAAGCACCTTACTATTCTTATACTAAGGTTACACTATGAACTCGTGAACATTATATCTAATGATTAGTGAGAGATATTTAATAGTGATTTGGATAGTTACCCGTGGGTAATTTGTATAAAAATTTTGTAACTCCTTATATTTCCATGTGAGGATATCGGGGTATGTTACAGTCCAATACCAATACCAAATGATTTATCTGGCTAAGGAGACATGTATAATAAAAGGGATAATAAGTCAATCTAGTTAAAAAGTATTCCAAATTTTTTTTATTAAAATTGTGTTAAAATGATATTTTTTACTTAAAAAAATTTCAAATATAAATATTTTTCTATAAAACATATAATAATTTTTTTTTCAAATTTTACTATTAAATTTTATAAACAAAACATTTTATAAAATATTAATTTTCACTATTTTAACCCATATTTCCCTAAACAATTTTATAAAATGTAATTTTTTTCCAATTTATTTTAATCTCTAGTACCCTAAACATTTTTTTCCAGATTATTTTAATATCTAATATTTGCAGATTTCTCTGGGGTAGATTCCTAGATTGAGTGGTCGGAAATTTTTCCATAGTAGACATGTTTGGATGTTGATGTTTCAAGTCTACAACAAGACCCATGGCCATAACAAAGGTAGAGGAAGAACAACAGAGAAAGAGAGCAGAAAGAAAGCAATAAATATGACCAACAGAAAATAAATCCATAGAAAATAATTAATTATTTAATTACTTAAATAGAATTTGTATTTTATATTAATTTGTAATTTTAATTTATTATAATTTTTCATTTTTATGAGTATGGATATATCAAATCTAATTTGAGAATTTTTAAATCTAATATATGATGATGATGATGATGATGATGCTAGTGGTTAACGTCCACTGAGACCAATCTTTGGTCTATCAAACCTAAAGAAAAGATTTATTTATTTTGATTTAAGATTTTATTCCTATGCTCAAAAATCTTGGAGAGAAGCCTCCCGAGCTCACTATAATTTTGACAACTTAAAAGGCTAGAAGGGTCAGTATTGCGACAAAGATTATGAAATTGAGCTCTAATGTGGTTGTACATGGGGCACTCTAAGAGGAAGTGATTTTCATCCTCAATGTTCATATTCTCACAGAGATGGCAGATCCTTTCCATCCATGGTGTTTTAGGAACTTTCCAACAACCTGTTTCACTATGGAGCTCATGAGAGTTCGTTCTAATCTTGGCTATATTAGTTTTCCTCTTTGAGCTAGTTAAAACAGAGAGATACTTTTGATCTTCTAGGGTGGGGTTGATGACCTCCTTATAATATCTTAATTTTCTTTTAGTTGATAGATCTTTCTCACACCACATTTTTTCTTTGAACTTAGAAGTAACAACCTTTTTAATGTTATTAATGTTTTTCAATGCAACATTATCGTCGATCTCCCAATGATTTAACCAGGCCCTAGTGTCTTTATACCAACCTCGTTTAAGCCTTAGGTGGTTTTGGCTGGAATTTAAAGATAGCTTAGGAAGTCTATGGTCTCCTATGCTATTGAGCTTGTGCTTGTACAACTGCAGCGTAGTCATATCTAGGTTCTCTATAGGGGAAAACCCACTTCTATAAGGAGAATAGGATAGGGTGTATTGCTTTTAATTTTAAGGTTATACATTATAAAACGCTTCTAGATTTTCTCAATCTTTCTCCAGGTTTTATTTAGAGATGATGCAACCCAAAACCTCACATCCATATAAGATAACAAGAGTGACTAAAGTTTCAAAGAGGAACTTCTTTCTATCCCACTTACAAGGTTTTTCTGTTTTACAATTATTTTCAAGACCAAAATAAGCTTTCCACCCCCCATTAATCCTTCTCTGAATGCTATAGTTCCAGTTGAGCTTGTGATGAATATCAATTCCTAAGTACTTGTATGAAGAAAATTCCTCCAAGTTACTATTTTCATACATAAAATTAGCGTAAGTTTCCTTCTTGGATTTGATAACCATAACTTTTTTTTTGTTAGTGTTAACAGACATACCCATGGTAGAGCAGAAATCCTTAAGAAGTCTAAGTTTCTTATCAAGATCAGATGGGCACCTTGCAAGAAGAACAATATCGTTAGCATAGAGAAGAAGGATGATGACTATCCCAGCTAAGATTGTGTCAGCACATCCTACTTCCTCTAAACAACCTTCTAGCTTGTTTATGTAAATGCCAACTAGGGTAGGGGAGTGGGGGCAACCTTGTTTAACTTCGATATTACACTTAATATCTTTACACCTCCCCTCATTTCTCTTTAACTTGGAAATTACATTCTCGTATAACCTTATAGTAGCCGCTCTTAGCTCAAAATGAACATTTAGCTCTTCTAATCTATTCCATAGGTTGTTTCTAGGAACTGTATCGAAAGCCTTTCTAAAGTCCAAAAAGAAACAAAAGAGATTGGATTTATCATTGCGGCATTCCTCCATAATGACCCTAATCGTAACGAGGTGGTCCATTGTTGAGTGCTTCCTTCTAAAACCCGCTTGGCCTTTAGCCCACTTACCTTCACTTTCAAGCCAAATGCTCAACTTCTTTTCCAAAATAATACCATATAACTTGGCCAAGAGAGGGCTGATCATAATTGTCTAATAATTAGAGGCATTATTTGTATCCCCACATTTAAAAATAGGGATAATGAGGCTTTGAGCCCAAGGTTTAGGGAACCCTTGCTTGGCTGCTTGGTTGAAAATAGTGTGGATGTGGGGGATGAGGATAGGAACTCCAAATTTTAAGATTTCTACCTGGCAACCTTCAATGTCTTTAGCTTTCCAATTTGATAGGTGTTTAACCCCAAAATCAATGTCTTCTAATGAGAAAAATTATTTCGTTGTGAGTAGGGTTTCAAAGTTATCCCTGGCATTTGGAGATTCATAAAGCTTTTTAATATAGGAATTCCAGTCATGTAAAGTAGTTTTATTATTATCTTTATTTTTCGTAGTTAAAATCTGCCTCTAGAATTTCTTAGGAGCCACCTTAGAGAGGTGTAATATATTCTCTTGTCTTTTACGAATATATTCCCTTTTTTTCCTTTTAGTTAGGGCTTTGTAGATTTTTATCTTGTCAATTTTGAGAGATTCATCAACAACTTCCTTAATTATTCTCCTCGCACTTTTACAATCTTTTTCATACCATGGGTTGGTTTTTCTATTTATTTTATTACTTGAGACTTCAATTGAGAACTTGTTAATAGAATATTAGAGGGTTTTAGTAAAATTATGATAGAGGTCATCTATGTTGTCTATAATAGATAAAGGAATCAAATTAGTTTTTAATTCATTTATAAAGAGATCGTTTTTATTTCTATCAAATATTAAGTTCCTTTGACTATAAGTATTATCTTCAATGGGATCTCTATGTATGACAAAATTGAGAGTTATGAGTAAATGCCTATGATCAGAGTCAGGCTCGTGGTCATCTAAGATTTCAAAATTTAGGATTTTTTTGTATAAAGGGAGATCGGAAATAACATATTCTACCACGTTGCTGCCCAGCCCATGGATGCAGGTCATCTGGCTAGAATTGGGCCATTTCTTCAGACCACTGCAAATTATGAGATCCTGAGAACTACAGAGCTTGAATAGCTCTGACCCAAACAAATTATCCCCAAGGTCTTCAGAGCTCCTTTTGTACCAGCTAGCCAGAGTAAGGTCTTCGTCTAAGAAAAGAGGATTGGGGTTGGAATGATTGCTTAGAAGAATAGCTTGGTTTCTTTAATTTTGAGAATTAAAGTCACCCATTAAAAGGATATTGCCTTCATTCCTTAGGCTATAAATATCATTCTCCGAACCATTGTAAGAACTATTTTTATCTAGATTATTTTTCTTATAGAAGTTAGAATTAATGGGGCGGAAATAACAGATTTGTATGTAGGTATTTTTATCATTAATGTCAGTAATCTCAATCCAAGTATATTGGTTGTAAGGGTCATTTTTATAAATCCTAGCATGGGGGGAGATGTTCTTCTTAATGTAGTAAGTTATGCCCCCACTGCTTCTATGGGAGGATCGCTTGTTCTAGGTAGACCATAGTGCAAAGCCATCTATGTTAGGGACCTTAGATTCTTCGTGCTCCCAAGTTTCAACAAGCAATATAATATCAACATTATTTGAGATCTAACTTAGCTTGGGGCCTTTGTTCCATGGAAAGCCCCGATAGTTCCAAGAAATAATTCAGAGCATGTTGAATTGCTATTTATTACTATCTTTTTGGTTTCTATCTCGAATAACGGCTTTTCTATTTCTTATTATTGCCCATTTTCCTTCCTTCCTAGATTCTTTTACCTTTTGAACCTCCTTTCTTAATTTTGCTTGATCTTCTGGATGATATCTTCATTTATAAATAATCCTGTTCCTTTTAGACTTGAGGTTTTACTAAGTATGTCATACTTATGGTCAGTAGAGCTCACCTTTATTCGGAGCAGCCTTCCTTTATTCTCAGTGAATTTCCCTAACCTTGTTGCTTCTGTGAGACACGTGGTTTCAATTTGTAATCTATTATGTAATTATGTATGGGCTATGGCTGAATTATCCTCATTTACCTCCTCTTTCAAACCAAATATTATAAGGTTCAAGGCCCTTTTGTTACGCTCATGGTCTAATTCGATCAATTTTTTCATTTCATCTTTAATTGATTTGATATCTAATTTTCTTGCCCCACTATTTCGGGTGAGACTGTTGTTAACTTTTTCTTCTAGTTTCTTTTGTTATATATATATATATATATATATATATATATATATGTATGTATGTATGTATGTATGTATGTATGTATGTATGTATGTATGTATGTATGTATGGGAGACCCATATTTTATTTTTAGAGTTGGAAGGGTTATGAATAATTAATGTTAGATATTTAATTAATTTTGTATTATTTTGAAATTTAATTCAGATTCGAATTTAATTTTCATTTTTATATAATTATAATAAGAAAAAGTTTAATTTAATTTATATATGATTAATTTTATATTTTATATTTTAATATCTATTATGCTAAACATTTTTTTCAAATCATTTTAATACCTATTAACCTAAACATCCGCTTGAAAAACAAAATATGACACTTTAAACTATCCATAACTTGATTTCGAGATAAACAATATACCTTAAAAAACATCACATTTTTCTTGCAAAAAAAAAAAAAAATCCTAACTTTCTTTTTCTCTTGAATTTTTTTTTTTAACTTTCATTAATAGTGGAAATTACATTTTGAATGGTCCAAGTGGTATTGGATAGATGGTTATTGGGTGTTTTGTTAAGAAACTCATTGATTTTAAGTCACTGGTTCAATTCTCTGATGAAGATGTAGTCCTGCCAATCTTACAAAAAAAAATTACATTTTGAATGCACATGTATTGCACTCAAAAAATCTAGCCACAAATGGTTGTATCAAGGAATTGTTTGAGTAGCACCCTCCTTAGATAAGAAGTCACCAACCATGTTTCTTTACATGTAAATGTGTTAGTAAGTGGTAACATCAATATATTTCTTTAAAAAATGATCTCCTCCAAAAAGGGACTAAGCATGTGCATGTGGCTTTTAGCAGTATTGTTGAAACGATTTATAATTTTTTTTTAATCCCCAAAAATATGAATTCAATGAAATTTATTTTTGATGGAAAGAAACATAAGTAATTTAAGAATCATAATCTAAACAAAGTTATTGGTGCCTTATCCCAATTGACTTTTTTTCTCTTAGAGAATGGTTTTGTGATAAGTGTAGAACAACCCCAGCCCCAGAGGCTCTTACGACAAGAGAGGCACCATCAAAGTACACACAGGGAAATGAGAAATTGATGGATTCCTCTAAGATTATTTGTGAACGAGGTAGAGAGTCTGAATAAAAAATCAAGGAAAAAATAGATAAAGCCCGTGCAACAACCTTTTCTGGAATGGATGTCATGCCTTGAAATACCATTGCATTCCACACGAGCCAAATTCCCCAGGAGATTAGCAATGGAAGGAATCTATTTTTATTTGGATTTACAGAGTTCCACCAATTCCCCATGCATGAAAATATGAATAACCTTGCCATTGATATATAATACCCAAGGAAGTTAAAACAAAAGAACATACGGCTAGTGCAAAAGGGCAAAGAAGGAAGAGGTGTCTTAGTGGTTCCTTAGTTTTTTTACATACGTGACACCAAATCGACCCTATAATGTGTCACTTCATTATATTTTCCCTTTTACTTACTCAGTTTTCCCAGATGCACCAATGGAAAAGGTGAGATTTTGTAGGACATTCCAATTTCCACAACTTTGTCCATTAGATATTTGCAGGTTTCTTGTCCTTGATGAGGAATTCATAACCTATATTTGGAGTGTATTCTCAAAATGGGGTGTGCACCCATAGTGAATAATACCCTTATTCCCTGATGAAAATGTGAGCAAACTTTAGGTTTGTTGTGTATCGATGCCACTAATCATCCCAATCCATGGGAAGATGAATTTGTTATGAAAAGTACCATCCCAATCCCCAAATTGACATTTTATCAAGATCCAAAATCGAAGCCAAAGCGTGCTTCCCGTGTGCTTGTAAGAAAATAATAAGCTCTAACGATATACGATAATTTATGCCACCTCCACCCCATTGGTTGATTTTAATTCTGACCTATTGTCCATTACCAAATTTCTTGATAAAACACTTTTCAATCACCTAGAATGAATGTAATACCACCTTGTAGATTAATGACACATATGTTCTGTTATTTTGTAGAGCACAGATCCATTCTACTATAGACCAAGGTCAAAAGTATTTTTGGTACAAAAATTTGGTCCATAAAATACCTGTGGAATTAGATACCATCCCAGCTTTTCTACAAAATAATTTGCAAACAAGTGAATATTTTTTAGACCCTAGCCTCCCCATTCATTTGGAAGGGATATTTTTTCCCATTTTATGTATGCAAAAAAAATTCCTTCCTTTTGACCAAGCGACAAATATCGACAACAAATTTTGCGAATTAAAGAAAGGATGCCTTTTGGGATCCATGATAGGGAGGATAAAAAAAACATGATTTCTTCGAGAATATATTTGGTGAGAATCAATCTTCCTGCACAAGATAGCCATCGGAAACTCTATGCTTTTAATGTATTTTTTATTTTTTCTAGGAGCCATTTCCAATTAATATTTTGGTAATCATTCAAATTTAAGAAAAAAAAACAAAATATATAAGCCCTTCATATAGTTTTAGATTGAAAAGGAAAGACATTCTAGAGATTCAAAGGTTTATCCCTAGAAATACCATTGTAAGATAGATGATTTAAAGTGATTTACCTGCATAACTCTGGCTTTTTCAAATAGTGAGAGCACCTCCTTTAAGGATGCCACGTCCCATTAGGACCCGTGACAAAACAAAAGGACACCAGTTGGAAATAAAATATGGGTGGTAAATATTCGTCAACAATAACAATACCTCTAATAACTCCTCTTATTTTGGCACCAGATAACAATATTTTGAGTTTCCCTTCAACAACGAGAAATAAAGGTAATAGAGATAAATGATAACCCTCATGCAAACTTCTATGAGAATGGGAAAAATAAGTGATCACTTCTTTGGCTAGAACAATGAAAAAGATAGATGTGATGCAACCCATGATCCAACTTATGAAAGGAACTTCAAATCCTAATTTTCTCATCAACATCTAAAGATATATCAAATTTACTCTATCATAAGCATTATAAATATCAATATTGATAACCAATCCTTTAATATTTCTTGTTTTTAGGTTGTGGCGTCCTTCTATAGTGACCCTAATAACCTCATGAATATGTCTTCCTTGAGAGAACCAGCTTGAGGTTGTTTGCAATTACTTTTTCAATAACCTTGCATATAACATTACAAAGAGATATGGACTAGAAATTGTCAAAAGACTTGGGAGAGTCAGATTTGGGGATTAAATCTATAAAAGTGGCATTAAATGGGCCATGAATTCTACCATTTTATCTTAATTTTTCAACCAAATTGAAGAGATCCTATCCAAGAATATCATAAATCTCGATTAAAAATTTGACCAACCATCGATCCAAGCCTGAATTTTGTCCCTCTAAAAGTTATGGAGAAATTTATGCAATTAAACCTTTGATATAGGCTCCATTATAGACTCATTCTCTTCATTTTCAACAAATATATGGAATACCCTAGCGAGTGACATGGCCTATGCAATAGTGTCCTTAGAAAGATCTTTAAAGAGTCTCCTAAAATGGATCTTCTGCAATGTGGTTAGTTCACTAAAATATGAAGTTATTCCTCCATAAGGATCTTCCACTAACATATGGTGTTTTATAATTTTCAACCCTTTGCCTACTATTGGAAAAACTTTGTGGTTTCATCCCCATTTTTGAGCCATATTGCTCGACTTTTGACATGCCACATTTCCTCCTTATACTCTATAATTTTTATTTTATAGTTTTCCATCTAAATCACCCTCTACTTGGATTCATTTTGGATTCATCAAGTAAGTAACCCACCCCCCACAGGTCATCATCTTCCAATATTTCCAATCCCTCTTCAATTTCCCTAAACTCCTCCTCCTCCATCGTTTTTTTTGGGAAGCCCATTCAATAGTCACTTTCTTAAAAAATTTAAATTTTTAGCAAATTTGATCATTATCAGTCCATAATCCTCTAGATTGAAAGGATTCCACTTCTCCACCACCAATTAACAAAAAGAGGTATCCTTAAGCAAATATGAACAAAATTTGAAGGGGTTATCTAGATTAATCTTACCACCTTTCATTTATACGAAGATGTGGTGGTGTTCATTTTCACTCCACTTTCCAATCCATTAATGAAAGTGGTAAGTTTTATCTATCATTGATTTTGCCATAACGAAATGGTAAATTCTTCTAGAAATCGATGCCTCCCCAATCCTCTTGTTTCTCCATGTAGGATCATTTTTAACTAGGTCCACATCATAGAAATTACATTCCTCCAATTTGTAAAGAGAATAATCAGAGAGAGTATATGGAAGTGCTTGAGGGACCATAACTTTGATGCCCTAAAAATTAAATTTAGATCCCCACTAATCACGAGGCTTACTACTTTCATGAAGTACTAATTAAAAACAGAGTTGCAGAAAACAATTTTATCTTGGTGAGGTAAATAGATGTTAAAAATGTACAATTCCATCCCTAGATTAAAAGAAAATATATTCTCCCCCAAAATTGGATCCATAACCCACAAGCTAATAAGATTAATAGTTTTCATATTGAAACCCAACGCCAAGCCACCTGACCTACCTTTGGCATCAAAGGCCACAAATTTCCATCTTTCGAGGAGGCCTTCCAAATCCTGGACAATGAAATCACTTGATCATGGGGTTTCTTGAAGGAAAATAATTTTAATAGTAGTTGAATGAAACATTCTCTTTAGCACTAGTTTTTTAGAGGAATTATCCAAACCTTAACAGTTAAAAGATAAACAGATCATATGGGAGGAGAGGGAAAGACTCACATATTTCTAAGAACCTCAGGAATGGTCTATTGACATCCAGTTGCAACTTCAATACAAGCTTTGAATTATGAATGTAAAATGTGATATTTATGACCTCATCTCTTACCATTTGATTTCACAGGTTGTGATGAACCAAAGCCCCCTATACCTAGAGGGCCAACTTTTGATGAGGATCTGAGAAAATATCTGGAAGGGGATGACGAGGAAGATGCCTTAGATCGACACGATAAGGGAACCGATGGAGGGAGATACATGGTGGCCGAAGGGATGGGACAAGCAATGAATTTATTTACACCCAAATGGGAAGTAGGTAAATATAGTGAAGGAATCACAGAAAAACCATTGCCCATAGCCATAATTCTTAAATAATTTACTAGATTTTAATTAGAGATAGGCAAAGAGAAAATACCTGAATCCAAACCATCAGAAGAGGATGGTCAAACAACGAGCTATTTTCTTAGGTCAGGTGATGGCTTCTGACCTATGACCGATACTGTGTCTTCCACCATTGAATTGGGTGCAGTTATATCTTTCGATGGCCCCATGGACATTGATGCTAAATTTTGTTACTTCTGTAAACTTATGCCCTTCTATATGAAATAATTACACACTTTTCCCCCTATACGAAAGGGGCAATTCATCCAACATATGACCCGGGTTATGCCATTGATAACACCAAAATGGAATTCCCTCGTAATATAATAACTATTTATGAGTTATCCCCTAAAAGGTTAAATATATATCAAGATAAAAACTCTCATGGGTATCGATATTTACTAGAACGCGCACTATAGCCATCCTCCTAATAGATTTTAAGGACCCATTTGAATCCATATTCTCCTAGCGGATTCCCAATCCTTCTAAAAACATACTTATACCAATACTAGGGGGGAATACCTTGTTATCACTATGTAATTTCTCAAGGCTAAATAAATAAATCATCGAGGTAACCACAAACCTACTTTTGAGATTAGGATCTAGCATTCCTAATGCTCAGAGAGGGCTCTCTCTTAATGATTTAACTTTGTTTTTCTAATTGATTTTAGGCTAGGTATGTGAGATTGTTTTGGTTTGATTTTTTTTTTTTGGTGGAATTACTGATTTAGATGGATAGATGCCTTTCTATTTTCCATTGGGATATGGAGTCAAAGTATCAAGAAAAAAGGACAGAATAAAGTTCTCAAGGAATCATTTAACAGGAAAGGTAGCTGAGAAAAATCAGATCATTTAGGGTGGATGGTGAAGTGGTTTTCAATCGAGATCAAGGAGCAGTTAAGGTTTCCTTAAACCAAATAATGAAGGAAGGTGAAAGAGGTAAATCAGAAAGGGAGAGAAATTAAGGATTCTTAGATCTAGATATCAGAAGAAAACATTAAAATGAATAACATTTCAAAGCAGAGTGTACTTAAACACATTCTCTAATAATATTCCTATTATAACATTTAAATTTGGAAAACATGCAATTTTATGGAATACTCAAGGAAAAACATGAACAATTGAAATATACTTCACTGAAGTGGCTCAACACATGAATACTGTAATGTAATGCCTTTATTACTTGTCCTATATATTGACTTGAAAATGGTACAATAAACCCTCAGGTATTTAGATCAATTAAAATTATAGAAATGTTCAGGAATCCACACTCATTACTTCAATTACTAAAGTATTTATACAAACTTTAGAAAATATTCTATCAACTGATTAGCAGTTATTCTAAGAAATAAAATATTTGGATGCAAAAAGGTAGTGACACCTTTCTAACTAATTTAAAGTTGTCCCTGTTTTATTTTATTAATTTTATCTGTTTTTTTATTTCATGTTGGCTTGTCTCTCACACTTTCTTCTTCTTCTGTCTTTCATCTAACTGATATGATTTTGCTGTCACTTTGAATTCTTCTTTTAATTTACTGCTTTGTCTTCCTTCTCTGTTTTCACCTTTAACGTTGTCTCTTTTACCTTTTACATCAAATCTCACAAACTCTTTCATGTTTCTGTTTTTTTAGTAAAAATGGATTTTACTAAAAATACATATGTAAGTTCATGTGAAATAAGACCTAGAGAGCTACTTCGAATAAACTTCATTGTTGCCATTGTAAATGTTTTCATCTTTTTTTTAACCATTACTATCTAAATTGTATCATTCTACTCTATTTCTAATTCAACTTAGTTTTCTTTCTGTATACAAAACTTCTACTGAGTGAAGCCTTTGAATTCATATCTTGGGAATATGGAGTAAACATTTTTGTGACTAGTATCAAAATTGTTTGTCTGATTTTCTGATATGCTAATTACTTGCAAAACAAAACAATAGTTAATGAAAACATGGGTATGCAGGGAGACAAGTAATGGCTTAATTGAACTGGAAGTCTGTGGAAAGAGTCTGGACTGTATATGGCTTTAATTCTGCTAGGAAATGGCTTTTAATTTTCGCAAATTCGTAGAGGTAAGTGACTGGATAGAAAAGAAAATTTTCTTTTGAAAACTCTACAGATTTTTACATGGCGCAGGTGGGAAGTTTTATTGCAATGTAAGATGGTTTATCACGGTGGCTCGAGAGTTTTTCACATTGGTTTACCGCAGAGTGCAAGTGGAATGGTGACTTACCGCACAATGCAGGTGGAATGGGCAATCTAATGAAAAGGTGGATTATGTTTTATCACATCGCAAAAAGCAGTTAGGCGATTTTAGGATGGGGAATGCGATAGATTGTGGGAGAGCCACGTTTTAGGGGGGGAGGTGGATAACACCACCCATTTTGCATCCCCCCTCGGCATTAAACAATGGAATGTCGGGGGATGTGAAATGACTTGTGGGATGTCTGATCCAAATGGCGATGATCGGATGGATGTTACAGGTGACGAGATTTGATAGGTGGGACCAGTAACTAAATATGCGATGGGGTAAATTATATGCGAAGGCTTATAATAAAAATGGGTCTAGGGAAAATATATAAAGGGGTTCAGGAAATTTATATGTGAGGTAAATATATTAAAATGGGGGTTAATATAATATGGGAAAATGTATTACAGGGCTTAGGGAATATAATAAAGAGGGAGGTTTGATAAGGTCAGGAAAATATATGGGCGGAGGGGTGAGATGTAATGGGAGTTAATGAAATATATTAAGCGGGGAGTAATGAAATATAAAACTATAGGAAAAAATGATAAAGGGTTTGGAAAATATGAAAGCGGAATGCTTAGAAATACACTAGCTGGAAATTTAAAATGATATCGGGGAGGGGTTTAAATGAAATGGGGTTCGACATATATTAAACACTCAAAACTATGCAAAAGTGGGTTTTGCACGTTTTATTTGAAAAAGCAGAGTTAGTAAAGGGGAAGGGAATTTTCAAAGGAAAATGGGTTCTTAACTCAGGAAAGGGGTTTTTGGCATGACGAGATGGTTAGAATAAGGGGAAATGGATTTTTACCAAGGGAAATGTTTTCCAATATTGGAAATAGGGTTTCTAGAAAAGGGAATGTGTTTAGAAGGATATTAATAACAAAGGATAAACCAAATGATGCTTTCCATAACTGATGAAAGTATTCTACCTACCCTTTATTCACCCTAACATTTTATTTATTTTATTGGGTGCTTTTGAGCTTGCTGACCCTTTTATTTTCTTTTGAAAAGAAAACTATCCTATTTATAATCTTATATCATCCAATGGCTCAGATTAAACTGATGAGCTCATTTTATTCTCTACCTAACTACCGATCTACCAAGATTAAATGGTTTGGCCAGATCTTTATTCACTAACTATCATGACATGAAATTTAAAAGCATGAATGAATCAATATTAAACTGTATGACCATCATGAATTGTGGCATTTTGGAAAATTTGCACACAATATTATTTGTGAAAGTAAATTAAACCAAAGGTACTGGAATTTGAATGTGTAACACTTTCAGGATCTATTTTTTTTTCTTTTTGTGGGGTTCATTTTTTAATCCTTTTTTAATCTTCTTTCTTTTGGTCCTTTGATTTTTATTTTAGGGCATACCCTCTTTTCATTTTTTTAATATGGGAAAACATTTATGGAAAGAAAAGGTATGTACAATATTACAAGATTAAAAATAGCCAATTCAAAATTATGATCCCTATTATTATAGGACCCTAATAGCGACGTCACTTGGGGATGGCATCTCCTTGTGAGATTTCAAGAACATCGTCAACTAGTGACCTGATCCATTGGGCTTATCCCAAGCATGCACACTCTTTGTCATATAATCTCTGTTACTGAAAATACCAAATTGAAATCACAAGCTTTAATGAAAACTTAAATCTGACACGTGTTGAACTGAAATCTGATCTGAAATAAACTTGTTGCTGAAAAAAAAATCCAATCAAACTAAAATTATACCTACTTACTCTAATCAGTTGTACAAATAATGATTGAGTAAAATGAAACAACCAATGAAACCATTCAAGCATTATATACATTGATGTATTTTGTTGTGTTTTCTTGTTTGTGATCAAAAGCTGAACTTCTACAACCCAATAGAAACTTGTCAACAAATATGGATTTGATAAGGAGATATTTAATTTCCATTGTTGATTCTAGAAACTGTTCAAAAGGATCTTCCAAGGTATATGCACTAATGTTCAATGATCCAAGCAACTCGTACATCTATTCCGGATGGCCTCCATGCCATGAAATTGAACTGTCATTTTTTACCTTTTAGTTCCTTGCAAAACTAACCTATGATGGTCTTGAGATAATTGCATATTTTCGGATAAGCTTTGTGATGATATTTCTACTCGATGGAAATGTTTGTCTCACAAGACTTTTATCATCTTGATCCTGAAGCTCATAGTTAGTTAATGGAGAAATATTTTGATTGCATTCATCATCCAACACATCGACTATTGGATCATGAAAAACTTAGAAGGATTGTTGCAACCTATAACATATGGGTTTCAATGGGACTTCATATATTTCCATAGGATACTCCTCCTTATTACAAAACAAAATTCCTTTAAAAAACTTAAATGCTTCAAAATATAGTGGTATATAACTTTCTTGTCTCACTTGATTAGGTATTTTAATGGAATTTGATAACTCGTAATTTTGAAACTAAAGAATCTTGATCAAGAGTTTAATTTTCTTCTTTGTTGTCAATAACAATATCTAAAGACTCGTTGAATTTTTATTGCGTTAAAGTTGTATCCGATTAACTAAAATGAAGCAAAGCAAAGTGGCAAAGATCCTTCACTTATTTCAAAATTTTTCTGCACTTTATTTTTCATTCTCATAGTTGATATGTTTTGGTCGATCACTTTGTCTTTGAGTCTCTGAAACTGAATTTCCTCATCCCACAAACTAGATACTCATTTCTTTGTAAAGTTAGCTTGAATTTGGAGAAAATAATTATCATCATACTGATCATACTTATGAAAATAATTAAAAGAAGGAATGTCATCAAACATACACATTAGATGAGTAGATTTATCCTCCACATATTGATCTATAAATCCATTTTTTGATCTATGGTAGTTGGGATTAGCGAGGGAATGTGTTTATGGTATGTAACCTCTTCTTTTTCTATAATAAGTGGGTCATAGTGATCTTGAACGAAAAAAATTCATCTTTCATCATGATTTTATGTATCCTTTCCTCTATTTTACTTACCAAAATGTCAAGTTTTACCTCCGAAAATGTCAATTTCTTTGTAATGTTGTTCTTCTCTTCTTCTTCTTTCACCTTTTCTCTTCTAATTTGCGTGATTAACTTCTACATCTACTCGCAATGTTCTGCATCTCGTTCAATTGTTGTTGAATTTCATTCTCTTAGCTGAAACTCTATTTCTAGATCAAAAGCCTTTGGATAATGCAAGAGAGCTGAATCAGGGAGGAGGTCTTATATTTTCTAGCATTGAATAATAAACTTGATTAAATACGGAAGAAAATTGTTGTATTGTCTCATTTGGTTGTCTTTTAAACTGATTATATTCTTCTATAATCATAAAAAATCTTGACTTTTATTATCCATCTATCAAGGAAAATTTTGACAAACTCGTTGGAAATTTGAGATGCTTGCAATAGGCAAGCTCTTGAACCATCTCTTTACTTTACTTTCAAAAGAAAGAGTAAAAATTATGATACTAACATCATCTTCATCAATCTCAAATAGGTCCGGATAATTCTCAAAACCATGAATATGTTTTTCAAATGTGATGTTACTATTTTCTCCATCAAACATGTCAATATATTTGTAATAGTTATTAGGGAAATCATGGAGTATAGGAGGTAAGATGAGTTGCTTATATCTATTAGGAACTTTACAAGGTACAAGAATATGTATAGGGATTTTAATATTAGTCTTGATCACTTGATGCTTATCAATCGAAAGATGATCATCATAAGTTTCAGAAGAAAGCTACTCAAAGGGATTAGGAGAACTTTCATTTACAATATTCAAAGGAAAGTAATTAAATACTAGTCTAAGATCTTTTCTAAAATACAATGCACATTGAAAAAACGTTTTTGATGAGAAAGAACATGATGTCTTGGATTATAATCCAAGTTAGAAACTTGACCTTACAATGTTGTTATTTTAGGTTCATTCCTCTAGTGGAGTCTTGGATTTGACTTTGAAATTGATTTGGAGTCACTAGGTAGATGATTTTAACCTTTATGTGTTTGATCATTGTCCACCATCATAGATCAGATCTGAACTTTGATGTGTGTTTCAAGCGGATGTTCTTCCCAGTATGGTCACCAGTATGTTATCACTTTGTAATTTCTCAAGGCTAAATAAATAAATCACCAAGGTACCACAAACCTACTTTTGATATTAGGATCTAGCCTTCCTAATGGTCGAGAGGGCTCTCTCTTAATTATTTAACTTTGTTGTTTTAATTGATTTTAGGCTAGTTATGTGAGATTGATTTGGTTTGATTTTTATTTGTTGGTGGAATTACCGATTTAGGATGGATAGGTGCCTTTCTATTTTACATTGGGCTATGGAGTCAAAATATCAGGGAAAATGGGACAGAATCAATTTCTAAAGGAAGCATTTACGGGTGGCAAGGTAGTCGAGCAAAAATCGGATCATTTAGGGTCGGATGGTGAAGTGGTTTTAAATCGGGATCAAGGAGCAGTTAAGGATTCCTTAAACCGGATAATGAAGGAAGATGAAAGAGGTTAATAGGGAAGGGAGACCAATTAAGGATTCTCAGATCCGGATATGAGAAGAAAACATTAAAATGAATAACGAGTTCAGAAACGAGTGTACTTAAACAAATTCTGCAATAATATTCCCTGTTATAACATTTAAATTTGGAAAACATGCAAGTTTATGGAATACTTAAGGAGAAAACATGAACAATTGAAATATACTTCACTGAAGTGGCTCAACAAATGAATCCTATAATGAAATGTCTTTATTACTTGTCCTTTATTTTGACTTGAAAATGGTACAATAAACCCTCGGGTATTTAGATCAATTACAACTATAGAAATGTTACGGGAATCCACACTCAATACTTCGAATTACTAAAGTAATTATACAAACTTTAGAAAATATCCTATCAACTGATTAGGAGTTATTCTAAGAAATAAAATATCTGGATGCAAAAAGGTAGTGAAACCTTTCTAACTAATTGAAAGTTGTCCCATGTTTTATTTGATTAATGTTATCTATTTGTTTCTTTCATGTCGGGCTTGTCTCTCACGCTTTCTTCTTCTTCTATCTTTCATTTGATCGCTCTATTTTTTGTTGTCACTTTGAATTCTTCTTTTACTTTACTACTCTATCTTCCTACTCTGTTTTCATGTTTAACCATGTCTCTTTTACCTTTTACAACAAATCTCACTAACTCTTTCATGTTTCTGTGTTTTTAGTAAAACTCGATTTTACTAAAAAATACATATGTAAGTTCATGTAAAATATGTCCTGGAAATTTACTTCAAATAAACTTTCGTTGTTGCTGATGTAGATGTTTTCATCTCTGTTTCATCCATTATTGTATAAATTGTCTCCTTCTTCCCTATTTCTGATTCTACTTGGTTTTCTTTCTATATAAAAAACTTACGCTAAGTGAAGCCTTTAACTTCATATCATGGGAATCTGGAGAAAACAAGTTTGTGACCAAGTATCAAAAGCTGTTTGTCCGATTTTTTTTGATATGATAATTACCTGCAAAACAAAAAAATAGTTAATAAAAACATGGGTTTGCGGGGAGGCATGCAATGGCTTCATTGAACTCGAAGTCTATGGAAATATTCGAGACTATATATGGCTTTAATTACACTAGGAAATGGCTTTTTCATTTTCACAAATTCACGAGAGGTAAGTGATTAGACGAAAAAGAAAAGTTTCTTTTGAAAACTCTATGCATTTTCACATGGTGCAGGTGGGCGGTTTTATATCAATGGCACGGGGTTTATCGCGGTTTCTTGGGATTTTTTCGCATTGGTTTACCGCAGAGTGCAAGTGGAATGGTGACTTACCACACGATGGAGGTGGAATGGGCGGTCTAATGAAAAGGTAGTTTATGGTTTATTGCATATCAAAAAGAAGTTACGCGGTTTTAGGATGTGGAATGCGATTGATTATGTGAGCGTCGCGTGGCAGGGGGGAGGTGGATAAAGCCACCCATTTCACACCCACCCCCCCTCCTCGGCATTAAACAATGGACTGTCGAGGGATGTGAAATGACTTGTGGGACGTCCGATCTAAATGGCGATGATCGGATGTATGTTAGAGGTAATGGGATTTGATAGGTGGGATTGGGAACTAAATATGTGATGGGGTAACCTATATGCGAAGGCTTATAATAAAAAATGGGTCTAGGAAAAGATATAAAGGGGTTCGGGAAATTTATATGTGAGGGAAATATATTAAAACAGGGGGTTAATATAATATGGGGAAATGTATTAAAGGGGTTAGGGAACATAATAAAGTGGGAGGTTTGATAAGGTCGAGAAAAATATATGGGCATAGGGGTGAGATGTAATGGAAGTTAATGAAATATATTAAGCAAGGAGTAATGAAATATAAAACTATAGAAAAAAAATGATAAAGGGGGTTGGAAAATATGGATGTCGGATGCTTATAAATACACCGAGTGGGGGGTTTAAAATGATATCGGGGGAGGGGGTTTAAATGAAATGGGGTTCGACATATATTAAACGCTCAAAAACTATGCAAAAAGTGGGTTTTGCGGGTTTTATTGGAAAAAGCAGAGTTAGTAAAGGGGGAAGGGAATTTTCAAACGAAAATAGGTTCTTAACTCGGGAAAGGGGTTTTTAGGACGGTGAAATGGTTAGAATAAGAGGAAAGGGATTTTTACCAAGGGAAATGTCTTCCAAGATTTGAAATAGGGTTTCTAGCAAAGGGAATGTGTTTAGAAAGATACTAATAACAAGCGATAAACCAAATGATGTTTTCCATAACTCGATGAAAGTATTCTACCTACCCCCTTGTTTACCCTAACATTTTATTTTATTTTTTGGGTGCATTTGAGCTTGCTGACCCTTTTTATTTTCTTTTGAAAATCAAACTAACCTATTTCTTATCTTATATCATCCAATGGCATAGATTAAATTGATGAGCTCATTTTATTATCTACCTAACTATCGATCCGCCAAGATTAAATGGTTTGGCTAGATCTTTATTCACTAACTATCATGACATGAAATTTAAAAGCATGAATGAATCAAAATTAAATTGTATGACCATCATGAATTGTGGCATTTTGGACAAGTCTGGATGCAATATTATTTGCAAAAGTAAAGTAAACTAAAGGTAGTGGCATTTGAATGTGCAACACTTTTAGGATCTATTTTTGTTTATTTTTGTGGGGTTCATATTTTTAATCCTTTTTTTAATCTTATTTCTTTTGGTCCTTTGATTTTTCTTTTTAGTACATACCCTCTTTTCATTTTTTTTAATATGGGAAAACATTTGAAAAAAGAAAATTTATGTACAATATTACAAACTTAAAAAATATCCAATTCAAAATTATGATACCCATTATTATAGGACCCTAACATACCCAACAAATTAACCCATAGCGATGCATTACCCATATTTTCTCTCCCGGCATCGAACATTGGAGACCATTTTTTCAAGAGAAATGGTGTAGAATCAATGCTTTCGAGGCTTGTATAGAAGTATATAGGCCGTGTCCACTAACATAAATTTAAGGATGAGCCACCCATACATAAGGGTGGTGACTTTCCTAGAATCCAACAATTCTTCTTTTTCATTCCCTATCACACCATTCTTGTAAAAAACTCCATAGAAAAGGAGCGACACTTGGTGTGCCTAACCACCACTTTCTCCAAGGTTTCCAAAACCTCCCCCATTTGAACAACTTCATTGAAAACCATGTTAGCTTCATCTAATTTTGGCATCATGCACTTTATTTTCTTACCTTTATTATTGCCTGAAGGGAGTCTCACGAGTCATGTTGCCCGATTTAGGGTTTCATTTTGATTAGGCGAAAGATCGATTCATGCCTAGTATGATTCACTTTCTCCTCTCCATTGCTATTTGGATCATCATGAATAAAAAATGATCCGAAAGGATCTTCTCACATGAAAGAGCTTTGTGCCCCCGTTGATTTGAAGTTGGTGACAAAAGTGCTTAAGTGGGTGAAATTATGATTAATGCTTTTTCATGAGCTTCCCATGCATTCAATTATGCATTTTATGAGCCTTTATTAAACTCATGCATTATTATTCACTTTTGATATAAATGATTAATATTTGTGAGAGGAAATTTGTCTCACATATTATTCATTTAATGTAATTAGGGAAATTGGTTTTTTATGTGAGAAACCACCTCACACCAATTCTCTATTTTCCTCAATTTGTAGGTTGAGAGAATCAAGGGCATGGTTGAAGAGTCTTTAGGTGGTTTTGAGACTTTTCCCAATTATGATCCCTGAGATAATTGGAGATCCTAATTTCACAGATCATTTTTTTCCTTCCTTGTAATTAAGTCCTACACTTGTTGGTCTTGTAATTAATGCTCTTTGTTTGAGAGTGAGTGAGGGAAAAACTATATATATTCCTTATGTGAGCCATGTAAAAAAAGAGAGGGGAAAAAGGGAGAGAATGATTAGCTATTGAGAGCCATAGTGCTTAGATAATGATCGGCCATAGTGCTTGAATGTAAGAGAGATTACTTTGAAGAAGGAATATAGAAGATCTGCATTCTAATTGAAGCGGATTTGGAGATGTAGCCCCAAAAATATGGAGGGATGAACTCGTTACCAATTGGTTGTCTCCCTCTTACTTATGTGCATGTGGTTTCTTGATATGTTAATTTCATTTACTTATTTTTATGTGTTTTATGCACTATAATCGATGGAATAACATGCTCATTTAAACACGTATAATCCATATTCAATTAAAATATCCTCGGGATCGTAAACGTTGTTTAGATTAGTACTTGACCTATGATTGGATCAAGTTGGTATTAGAGCAGATGATTGCTTTGCAGGGATGGGAAGAGGAGCGGAGCACGCTAAAAGAATGCAAGAGTTTGCAAGAGATAAATGACAACATTCAAGCCGAAAATGAAGAATTGTGAAGACTATTGCGAGGTAGTTGAAAAGGATAAGCAGGGAACTTCAAGAGATGCTACGAGCCAAAGAGGAGTTATTGTCTAAGTTGTAGAAGGTTGAGATGATGGAGGCTGCATCTCAAACCAAGGTATATAATGTTACTTCATGTTATGTTCTCTCTCAATATGAAACTAATGTTGGCATGAAGATCCTCATGAAGATGGGGGTTAGAGGAGGTGGACTAGGCATAAATTGCCAAGGAGTCATCCAACCATTGGAGGTTGTACCAAGAAAACCATTTGTCAGGGCTTGAGTTATGGACGAGGGAAGAGAAAGGACAATGCTCGAAGGTATATGAAGTGAAAGCCACCTATTCATCACTCGACTCGAAAGAAGGGATTCAAGCCACCTAGTCCTCATCGGTTCAAGGACAAGTCGGGGAAAGGTATAACGATCATTCAAATTCTTCTTTTTTCATATAAGAGAAATTATTTCTTTCCATATATCTTCTAACCGTGATATAGTTTAAGCATCATACAAAGAATGTGTGGGTTAAGAAGACATGTGTGCCCACAAGAAGTGAGACCAAGAAGAATGAGAACCTTCGAATCCTCCTATCATGAAGACACAAATGAATCAAAAAACAACATAATTTATGCAGTTTCAGCAAAATAAGTGGCCATTGGGAGAATAAGTGCTGCAAGTTGCACCATGAAATTCACCACAAAGTCAAGTAGACATATGGTGAAAGAGCTCGTGAAGGAGGCTCCATCCAACATTCGAAAAGAACGATTATGAGAAGAAAGTTCTTGGTGTTGGTTTGGTAAATAGTTCATGATGTTTTCTGCAATTTTTATTTATACTCATTTGAAAAAATTTCAAGTTTTATGGGGGGTATGAATCCCTTTGTTGATGGAAAACATTCAAAAAAAATTTCAATTCAAAATCGACAAATAATGGCACCATTTCAAAGAGCTCGACAAGAGGAATCCACGGGCACTTTAATCGCGTCAAACGACCTCTGGATGGGGAAATTATTGTGAGATGTCACAAATCTGGGAACAAATCGATCTCTCACAACCATGACGGCACTCTGTTCTCATGGCCAGTGTGAAATTTGGGAGTTCCCAATTGACTAGCCGATCGCTTACGCAAAATATCGATTATGTTGTGAAACCAGCTCCAAAAAATAGAAGAAAAGAGATATCAATGCCTTAGAAATAAGCCACTTTCGAGGGGGAAACCTCCAATACATTACATGAATGAAAAAATTCTTGGATAATACAAATGACTAAAACCTCCTTCTATATATAGGAGTCCATGTGGCCACAATATAATCCTAGTGGGGCCACAATGTAATCTAGCTGACCTAACAATAATAATTTAAGGGCACAATAATAACAATATGGGGGTTACAGGGGTGCAACAATAACAATAAAGGGGGGCTACACTAACATAATAAGGGACTACACTATTAATATAGGGACTTAACATGCCCCTCTCCTTCAAACAAGTGTTGTCCTCAACGCTTGATTATTTCTTGACGCTTCTGTATAAAATTCTCATCCTCCCATGTGGAATCATCTACGGGAAAGTTATTCCACTTGCTAAGATACTCTGAAATTGATCGTAATTTATCGAGTTCTTGTTTTACGTGGTCTGCTTCATAACTTCTTTCGATGTGATGTTGATCTTCTTGTTGTTTCATTAGATTCTGCACCAAAGTTAGGTTATCCTTTGAGAGTTGGAGAACTTGTTGTTGATGCTCGATTTGATCTTCCACTAATTTATCATCCATATTAGCTATTATTTGATCCTTCAAACCATCCAACTTAGCCTCCATTTCTGATTTTAAACAATCTATTTCATCTCCGGTTGCTCTTCATAAGATCGAAACTTGTTGCAAATGGTACCGTAATTTTGATATCTCATACTCGAAATTTCTTCCTCTTCATGCGTCATAGTATAGCTTTTTGAGGGCTTAATTGGTATGGAATTATTTTTAGGATGCATTTTGAAGCCAATACTAAAATATATGCTCAATAGGCCCTTGGAATCACTTCAAACTGATTTTTGTTTTTACACAAGACTTATGCAATTCGGAAACAAATACACACCTTTTTCTTGCTTTTTAGGAGCTCAATATTGAAACTGAATTATATCCGTGATTTTCGGACCTTCAATATCTAAAATTTGGCATTGAGGTAGCCCTCTGAATTCTCTTTCTAATGCCACGGGTCTTAATTGATTTGGATTCTTGAAGACAAAGTTGTGCTCAATCTCCTATGATGACCTAATTATGGACTAGTTCGAGTAGAGCGAAATTGTACGACTTTCCACATGTCACCTGTTTTCTCCTTTGGCTCTGAGATTGATAGACAGAAAGCTATGGTCCGTGTACTTCTAGCCAATTTTTACATCATTCCAATCCGATGCTCGGATAGAGAGCTATGAATATTTTCCCACGATCACCTCTTTGAGATGAAATTCGAAGCCTCAAAAAGCCCTAACTTCCACAGTTCATATCTTCGAAAAATATTGCGAAACCAAGTTCTGAAATTTTTTAGACGATATTCCTCGGGATTTCAGCTTCGCACCCTAAACATTTTCAGCTTCTGAAAATTTCGTAGAAAAACAAATTTATAGAGAAAATTCCACGATGACCTTTGTTTGGAGCAGATGAAACCCTAGAATCCAAAGCTCGATACCAAATGTTGTCAAACCGACTCCAAAAAAGAGAAGAAAAGAGATATAAACGCCTTAGAAATAAGCCACTTCGAGGGGGAAACCTCCAATACATTACATGAATGAACAATTCTTGGATGATACAAATGAAAAAAACCTCCTTCTATATATAGGAGTCCATGGGGCCACAATATAATCCTAGTGGGGCCATAATGTAATCCTAGCCGACCTAACAATAATAATTTAAGGGCACAATTATAACAATATGGGGGGTTACGGGGGTACAAACAAATAACAATAAGGGGGGCTACACTAACATAATAAGGGACTACACTATTAATATAGGGACTTAATAGATTCCCACAAGAAGCCCAAAGCGCATAGGGTCTCCTTTCCGATCAAGATTGGATCATATGCGGGATGAACTTGTTAAAACCGTAAAAAGCTATTCAATAATGGTAGTTCCACTATTACGAGCAAGAAATGTTACAGCTAGGGAAACAATTTGAGCAAAACTGCAAGTGGAAGAGGATCACGAAATCTTTCTCCGATGGTTTTGTTGGAGATGGATCGCGTTGATCTCCATGGATCCCCCTGTTAGGAGAACTCATACATGACGATGGAAATCATCAATCTACATTACTATTGTGGAGGTAGCAGAAAGGTTAGCCTATGTAGGAATTATGGGAAACTTGGTGGTTTACCTCATAGATGTTATGCATGAGAGCACTTGCTAGCGCTGCTAAGAATGTGAATGTTTGGTCGAGTGTTGTCTCCATGCCCCTCGTTCATTGGGGGCTTTTATTGAAGATTCATATGTGGGTCAATATTGGACCATTTATGTTGCTTATGTCATCTATTTGCTGGGGATTAGTTTTTGTCACTTTAACGACCTCTATGAAGAGTTTGAATCACATAGGAATTTTCTTTTGCACAATACGTGGTTGCTTTGGGGAAAAGGAGACCACAAACCCTATTTACAAGCATTTGGTGTGGATCAATTTGAAGAGAGAAACCTGGTAGAGAAGAAGTAGAATATTTTTGTTCTTCAACTATTGATATTGATGGGATTTTCGGAGTGTAGAAACTTTGTAGACTTGAATCGGCAAGAACTTGTTGTTTCCCTAACCGCTCGACGTAGTAGAATTCATTTGGGAACTCGTTAATCTGGAATGAGATTGTAGCACGGGAAATGAAGTGGAGTGTGAGCAACTTGTTTGGGTTACAAGAACATCCGTAGGTAGGCGCATTCCTTTTAGTGTGTATCATGGCATTGAGGAACGACGTTGATCCTTTGTTGCTTCAACATAGGCCTTCGATATGTTAGAGCGTGTGTACCTACGAATATATTTGATGGATATCATGAAGCTAACATCGCTAAGTAAAAGAGGTGTTGTTTAGGGCACCGGTTCACCTTGCATGAATTTATCCACGTGAATGATCTAGCAAAATGCAATGATGTTCCCTGATGGATAAATAGAGCGATTTTGCCTCATATAAATATGGGCCGGAGTCGATGGTGTTGCTGGAGTGTGTCCTAAGTTTGGAAGTTTGTTAGGAAAGGTCGTTCAATTCTAGAATTTTTTTACGATATATTTTTCTATCATGCAAAAGCAGATTACGGCATTCTAGAAATAATGAGGAGATACGTTGAACGTGGGCATATTGAAGGTCGGCCATCTCGTGGCCATGATGGAGGGGATGATGCCCATTTCTGACATGCCGACAATTGGAACGAAGCACTGCTCGACCCGGGACTTCGAAGAGCCCCACGATGGATAGCACGGCGCCGATCTCGACCTCGTATTTGAGCCATGAGCCGGTAATAAGCCCCTGCGGCTTTGGCTAGGTAGAAGTTTCCCTCGATGCTCCCGATTGAGCTCCGGTGCACCTATGATCGCAAGAATTGGAAAAATGTAGCCAAGGAAGGAAAAGACCCCAGACTCGAGACAATGCCCCATGGAAACTCTATTTCTATTACTACAATTCTAGAATCAAGAACCGAGCTCCTCATATCAATCATATAAAGAGGGATGCCTCAAGACCCGTAACATCAACATGTGGTAACAATGTCAATTATGGGATCATCTCATTCAGATTTTGGTGCTTACGATCAAAGTGCACCCATAAATTTTCCTCCCTGCACATAAGAACTTTTTCTCGGTCACTATCCATTTATGTCAAAATCCATTTTATCCAATCTCGTTGCCGAGTTCAAGTTATGGAAATCGATAGTCGATAAAATATGGTGTCTAATAGAAGCAGATTTTTATCCACTAACTTTAGGAATTCATTACGATTACTTGTTGGCTTGAAGGTTCTTGACCCAGGTTCAGTTTTAAGGTTTTGCCAACAAACCCCTATACTACTCGGGCCCTTTCACTCGAAGTAGTATGGGAGGGTGCTAGAACCGAGGTTTCTGCACCCTCGTAGAGAAAAGCTAATTGAAGGGTGTCCCTTCGGATCCGACAGAACCTACGATGGAGAACTCTAATATAGAAACCCTTAATAGTGTATCGGTGGAATATTTCTAGCGAAGCTCATAAATCCTTCAATAACGTGTTAACGAAGAAAATCATCCAAATATAACCAAATCTATGCATTCGTCTTCTTATACGAGTATCAAATCCACGTGTGCATCAATAATCATCGGTATGCGACGGACATATATAAGTAACACGTAGCGCAACCAATAATCATAACATATAACACTTTAGTTATCCCAAACAGTCTTCTCATTCATTAACATCCAAATCCAGACTTACGAAACTCTATCTACTAGCCCGCACACACGCAGTGAGTCCGCAAACATCAAGACTTAGGGTCTCTACGTACACGACCACCGGGAGTCCTTACCCATACAATTGACACAAAATATCCACAAGTTAGTATCAAAGCTTATTTTATTCTTAGCCTTCTCTAGACTCGGTTTATCCATCTATTTATAGCATGCTATCCTACGTTATCCTATGGTTCGTAAACTATGGTTTCCAAACCCTTGGTCTACCCTTTGACCCATTACAATTCATTGCGGTTTTTCCCCACCCCAAATCCCCTACGCGAGACTAAATATTACAAAATATTACAAAACTAGACAAAATTGTGGTTAGGGAACCCCATTCCAATAGTCCCCCCAACACAATATTTTGACTCGTCTCAAGTCACGACATTAGCGGGGTCTTCATCATGTCCTTGAGTTGTTAAATCGCAACGAGTGAACGGAGGCGAACACAAAGGCTCACGCGCAGTGACAGTTTTCACGATGTCCACCACCTTCTGCAAAGTTGGTCCTTCCGTTGCGGTGGTGATCTTAGTTCGGTCAACCATCAACCCCCTGCCGGCATACGACATGTCCTAATAGAATCCTCGAATGGGACATAGAAGATGCATTTCTTGATGTTTAGCGAAATTTGGTGTTTCTGCTGAGGGCGTCCGAGCATATGCACAGATTTGATACATGGTTATTTATTAATCCGAACATCTTCTAGTCATCAAAATAGACTTATAGGAAATTGTGAAATGAATTATTTGAATACGGATAAAAAAAACACGTGAAAATATGGCAGGGGGAATTCTTTAACCCAAAGGGCATGACAACGTAATGAAATGAGCCCCACTCTATCGCGAAAGTTGTCTTCATTGCGATCTTCAAGTGTGATGTGTATCTAATGGTACCCTCGAAAACCCGTCAGTAAATGAATAAGCATCCCGACCCCCCCCACATTGTCTAGGATTTCATCGAAGAATGGTGTGGGGAACGGATCATGTACACATTCGTCATTTATCTTGCATAGGTTGATGCGGATCCTTATCTCTCCTTTAGTCTTATTTTCCTATACAACCAAGGGACTTACCCAATATGATTGTTCTATTGGTTCAATGATACCTGCGTCCACCATTTTCTCAATTTCCTCCTTAGATTTTTTTTTGTATTTCGGGTTCGAGTGATAGGGTTGTTGTTTGACAAGCCACGCATCTAGCTTCAATGTAATCCTCATAACTCCCATGTCCCCCTACAATCCCCCTTAAGTTCAAATAACTTGGTCGAGAATAGATCCCGATATTCAGCTAGCAGCTCTCCGCAACTTTTCCCACCGTGCCATCATCCCAGGCAATCCCCAATCTTGGCCATCTTGGGCTCGCTTCTTCCATGCCAATATTGATTTCCTTTAGTTTTAGAGTTTTTGTGACATCAACTACTCGTAGAAACGGACTCCGCAACACCCCGTTTTCCTTTTGACTCTTCGATCATAATATTCCGAGGATCTTCATCGCGAGACTTCTATTCACATATTTCTACAATTTATGATGTCCCGTAGCTACGCATCCCAAGTCGGCGCAGCGACGTTCCTTCTCGTGGCGGGACTCACTAAATACCGGAGAATATATATCCCGTAGGGCTTCATCCAGCGTTGCTCAATGCCTCCCATAAATCCAAACTTCATTACAAAGTCTTCAACCATTGTACTCCAATGCTTGGTACGTTGATTTTAGTTACGTGTCTAAATACCGAGTGGTAGGTATTGGTCCTAATGTGTGAATAAATCTTTGGACCCATTCATTCCCCGTACCCTCATTCCATACTTCTAGCCATAGAGCCACGTGTTGGCGTTGATCCCCTCGCCCCGAGAAGATTTCTAGTGGCGGTCTCACCGGTACATGGAATCATAAGGTCATCATCCCGCGGCATTCCCCCCGATCTCGAAAAGCTCCCTTTATGAGTTTCCAACCGACGCATAGGGGTTGTGCGCATGGCCAAGTCCAGTGGCTCAAAATCTCCGCTCCTTAGGGACATTTTCTTCTATTTCTTCAAGGAACTTTTCAACATCACCGGAGCCATCAAAGTAGGGTATTTCTCTTACCTATGAATAAATACATCGACAATATTTTCATGATCTTAAGACACCTTAGTGCGTGACACATCGTGCAGCCCAGCTTTTGCCTCGTCTTTCTATCTCTCCATCTAAATTGGATAAGCATTCGCTATATTTTTTCCCAACATAACATGTCGTCGTCCATGGGGTGTATCCAATCATCATCTCGGGTGGTTATTTTGTATATGTGATCGACATCGTCTTCCTCTCGTATTGATTCGGTGTACCACTCTCCTTCGTCTGGGTCCAACGGGACTATCACCCTTATGCCTTCATTTTCAAAAAATAATTCTCCTCCTTTTTAGATTAATGGTACCTCCCATGTCAATAGCCCAATCCAGACCCAAGAGTGTAGGATAAGGGTCCCGTGTCATCTACTATCTGGATTACCTCAAAATCAATGTAAAATTTAGCACCCGCAATATCTACCACCACCTTTGTCAGTCTTCCTAATGGGATAATATTCTATTGATTAGCCATCCATAGTTAAATAGTCAACCATTCTAGACTTAGGTTCTCCCATTCATTTCCATTTTCGCTTGGATAGGACATTAGCATCTGATCCAAAGTCAAGGATAGCTTGGTCCATTTTCGTAGTCCCCAATATATGCAGTCATGCGAATTTCTCGTCCCGTCCTTTTTATGTTTTTTGTATATCTTGTTCAAAGTTTTAACCTCGGGTTGTAGAGAAATATTTTTTTGCGCAGATTGTCTATTAGGGATTGGAGACTTTCTATGGCCTTCTCGGTTGCACAAAAACTTCATACATGCCTAGAGGAATGGTTTATCCGCGTTGTCTCGCTTGTGGATCTATCGCACCCTTCACGATAGGGTGCTTTTGTTTTTTGCTCATCTCCCTATGGGCTTCGATGAAGGTTTATTTTTCCTTTTTTAGTTCTAAAACTTTTGCTTTGTCCTCAGCCTTCTATATTAATGATTCAATTTCAACCTTCTCTTCAACCCCTCTAGTGGAAATTCCGTTGTGTGTGATTACATTGATACATGGCCCCTCGTCTCATGGTTCTGCCTTAACCCTTTTCACATTCCACGTAGGTTTCTACTTCTTCTCTTGAATTTTCACTATTAGTACCAAGAAGTATTCAATGACGTGATCGAACTACCAACAATATCCGCAAGATTGGGCGTGACGAGTTCGGAAATCTCATGCGAAATTTCCTACATCGCCACAATTGTAGCGAAATCAGTTGTCCGCATCCTCGACCAACACTCCCCCCTCTCCTTCCTCCCCTTCCTCTTGCGGGAGGATCTCCCCCCATCCCGAAGGAGACAATGGTGATGAGGGGTCTACCAATACCCCTCGTATAAATTGCCCCTATCTACCATGAGGTTGAGGGTTCGGGAAGTTTTTATCATCATGACCCACAAACAAGCGAATCTGCACCACTATTGTTTCAATTCCCGGAACATAAGCACCCAACCGTGCGGTGATATGTATCATGTCTTCTTTGCCACGATAGTTAGTGCACAATAGCATAGGAATGCTAGGGCCAGTCATTTCCCTATGTCATAGAGGGCTTGGTCCCCCGACCGCATGTAGTCCGATAACAGCGAGAAAGTGATCCTTAGTGTGACACGGTGGCTTACAGGTGTATGCACCAGCTATGCCCGGGCTGGCTTCCTTATCACGATCGTTTCGCGAAGCTCTAAATATCTAAGTGCATTGCCTCTAGCCGGTTCTGGATATGTAGGGTCGTGAACTACGTATCATCCCTTGGCGCAGCTTCTAATTTCATGGCTATCTCCGTAGCTTCCTCTTCGGAGCCGATCTTTTGTTGTCCCATGGGCCCACGCAAGTGTGGTAATAGCATAGCGATAAACCATTATTTTTGTTGCTTATATTTGTAGACAAATCCCCCCATCATTGATAACCTTTTTCAATCGTTGGTCGGCTTCCCGGACGGACTTCGTACGATCCCTACTTAAAATCCTTCAATTCGACTACACATTGAGAATATGACTTAGGCTTTTGGAATTGTTGCTTTAGGGTGTTTTTAATGTCTTGAATTGATGCATTTGCGTGTTGACCAATATATCCCATAATCTAGTCCAAAGCCCATCCCTCGAAGGCTATGGATAGTTGTGCTCATTTAATAGCATCATTGTTAACGTTACGCACAGTCCACATAGATTCGGACTACGAACCAGAATCAATCCATGTCTTCATCCCCCCTACGCCCTTAAAGGTAGGTAGCTTCATGTGTGTAGCCATTTCGTCCTCTAGTGGGTGGCAAGAGGAGGTGTAGGAGAGTTCTTTCCCTTGTGTGGGTTCGATGCAAGTGTGGCCGAGGGCTGGTTCCACCTTGCGCAACCCCTCCATGGTTAAGATCAAAGATGAATCCCTTAAGGGACTAGCATTTACCCGATAGCATTTACCACTTCGCATCATTTTCCCACTATGATCCGAGGTAATTCACTTGGTGTGGCCACACAAGACACCATTTTCACTCAATAACATCTTAATCAACAATCGGTAAGGTTTTTAGGAACTTGCCTCTAAACCCCTTGAAGAACCTTCATTCTACTTTCGAATATGACACAAATTGATCAAACAAACAAATTCTGTAACGAATCCACCCAATATACTATCAACCCAATGATCCATAATCTCGGTAATCTTATTATCGCATTTTCCAATCGCTCGGATCAATTTCGGGGTTCCATCGTGTGACCCTGATCATCCTTCCATCAAGTTTGAAATTCCATCAATCGAGCTAGCCACTATTCAAATTTGTGTGCAAAGGACACAAAGAATATTTCATGTATTTCCGTAAAAATATACCTATTTTCCACTCTTCCACGGACAACTTTTTCGCTCCTGTTTTCTTTTAGAGAAAATTCCCTGAATCTGCTTTTTCAAATCAGTATTCTAACTCATGTTTTAATGGCTTCCAATGACCTTGTGGCATTACCTAATCCCTCTCTCAAAATTCTCCCGAGTCTCGGCAACGGAACCATTTTTTTGGCTTGAATGGTCTTGACCCGTGTTTGGTTTTAAGGTTTTCCAACAAACCCCGTACTATCGGCTCTTTCGGCTATGACTCGCTTGCACGTGTCAAGGTCTCACCTGAAATAGTATGGGAGGGTGTTGGAACTAGGTTTCCGCACCCCGAGAGAGAGAAATTTAATTGAATGGGGTCCCTTCGGATCTGACAGACCTACAACGGAGAACTCTAATACGTAAAACCTTTAACAATGTATCGACGAAATATTTCAGCCGAAGCTCATAAATCATTCAATAGCATGCTATCGAAGAAAATCATCCAAATCTAACCGAGATCTATGCATGCGTCTTCTTATATAGTATCGCATCCACGTGCGCATCAATCTCATCACTATTCGAGAGACAAATATAAGTAACACGAGAGTGCAACCAATAATCATAACCCGTAACACTTCAAGTTATCCCAAACATGTCTTTGTCATTCATTAACATCCAGATCCATCTTACGAAACTCTATCTCGCTAGCCCATGCACACGACCAACGGGGTCCGCACACAACAAAGACTTAGGGTCTCTGTGCACACGACCGATGAAGAGCCCTTACCCAGATAATCGACATAAAAGATCCACAAGTTCGTATCAAAGCTTAGTTTCTTCCTAGCCTTCTCTAGACTCGATTTATCCATCTATTTATAGCATGCTATCCCAACATTATCCTATGGTCCGCAAACTGTGATTTGCAGGCCCTTGGTCTACCCCTTGACCCATTACAATTCATTGCGGGTTTTTTCCCCACCCCAAACCCCCCTGTGCTAGACTAAATATTACAAAAAATTACAAAATTGGACAAAATTGTGGTTAGGGAACCCCATTCTAGTATGGCCTCGATAATCCATCCCATCATGAGCTAAATTCCTTTGGAGGCTTCTCTAAATTTGGCTCAAAGCGGGCCTTTCCCTGAGCTCAATACATCTTCTCAAAGAGGGAGATTCATATGGTTCGAAAGACGAATAGTTATGATTCTAGTTGGGACAGGGGAAAAACCCCGCTCCAACCAGAAATGATAGATGTTGAATATTCCAAATATGGTAGACCTTTTTCCTCTTCCAGTTTTATCAATTTATGAAGGTTTGAAATGTGTGTTATGTAAAAGGTGGGTATGAAGCATTGTAAAAGGCTTGTTTGAGCCACTCTTATGTGATGGAGAGTGAGAGGCATATTTTTTGTGCATTAAGCCTTGTTGTCTTCTTTGTAATCAAGTTGAATGAGGCGATTTTCCTAAGCCATTTTGGCATGTAAACTTGGCCAATGAACTCTTGGCAAGTGCTTCAAAAGTTGTAAACAGGTATGGTTAGCTATAGGGTTGCAGCTTTAAGTAGATGTGGGCTTTGCATCCATATTCCGAAAGTACATTGGGTGAAGGTGTCTTCAAGGGATGTGCCTTTCTTAGAAATTTGCGTTGCAACGAGCCATGAAGTGTTGACTTTGCATCCTAATCTCGATTTATATTGGGTGAAGGAGTATTCAAGGGATGTACCTTTTTTAGAAATTTGTGTTGCAACAATTGTAGATGTTGACTTTACATCCTAATTCCAAAGTACGTTGGGTGAAGGAGTCTTCAAGGGATGTGCCATTTTAGACATTTTTTATTGCAATAGTTGGTAGTGTTAACTTTGCATCTTGATTCCAAATGTACGTTGGGTGAAGGAGTATTCAAGGGATATTCCTTTTCATACATTTTCTTTGAAACAATTGTAGATGTTGGATTTTTCATTCCGATTCTCAAGGACCGAGGTGAAGGAGTCTTAAAGTGATGTGCCTTTTCAGTAAATTTTCATTGCAATAGTTGCGGGTGTTGACTTTGCATCCCTAATTCTGAAGTACGTTGGGTGAAGGAGTCTTCCCGTGGATGTGTCGTTTCGAAATTTGTGTTGAAACTTTACGTAGATGTGGGCTTTGCATCCTAATTCCGAAGTATGTTGGGTGAAGGAGTCTTCAAGGGATGTGCCTTTTCGTACATTTGCGTTGCATCAGCTTGCAAGTGTTGGCATTGTGTTCGCATTCGAAATATGTCAAGTCAAGGAGTCATGTGGGAATGGTCCTTTCGAGAGACATTTGCATGCAGCTTGATGATGGATTGAAGCTGATACTTTTGGAGACCAAAAGTTTCTTTGTGGGGAGGTGTGATCCAAAAGGATCTTCACATATGAAAGACCTTTGTGCCCCGTTGATTTGAAGTTGGTGGAAAAGTGCTTAAGTGGGTGAAATTATGATTAATTATTTTCATGAGATGCTCAAGCATTTAATTATGCATTCTATGAGCCTTTATTAAACTCATGCATTATTATTCATTTTTGATATAAATTATTAATATTTGTGAGAGGAAATTTGTCTCCGATATTATTCATTTAATGTAATTAGGGAAATTGGTTTTTATATGAGAAACTACCTCACACCAATTCTCTATTTTCCTCAATTGTAAGATAAAAGAATGAAGGGCATGGTTGAATATTATTTAGGTGTTTTTTGAGACTTTTCCCAATTATGAGCTCGAGATAGTTGGAGATCCTACTTTCATGGATCTTGTTTTTCCTTCCCTGTAATTAGGTCCTACAATTGTGGGTCTTGTAATTAATGCTCTTTGCTAGAGAGTGAGTGAGGTAATATATATATATTCCTTATGTGAGCCATGTAAAAATAGAGAGGGGAAGAGAGGAGAGAATGCTTAGCTATTGAGAGCCATAGTGCTTAGCTAATGATCGGCCATAGTTCTTGAATGTAAGAGAGCTTACTTTGAAGAAGGAATATAGAAGAAGATTTACATTCCAATTGAAGCAGATCCAGAGATGTAGCCCTAGAAAGATGGAAGGGTGAAATCCATTACCAATTGGTTGTCTCTCTCTTACTTATGTGCATGTGCTTCTAATTGATATGTTAATTTCATTTACTTATGTTTATGTGTTTATGCACTATAATCGATGAACTAACATGCTCATTTAGACCTATATAAGCCATAGTCAATTAAAAGATCCTCACAGTGTAAAATTTGGTTAGAGTAGTACTCAATCGTAGATCGGATAAAAAATCCTTCAACACCCCTCGAAAAACTTAGGGGAAAATATGTTTCCTACCAAACCCTCATTGGGAAAAAAACCTCTCATCGCCACACACACCAACAAAAAACCTCCAACTATGCGAACCCTAGACCATCAAAGAGCCCTTCTAAATGGTCATGGCCATAAACTAAAAATGCCACGAGAGAAGGCACCTATAAAATTATCCCCCTTTTGAGGGAAAGCCATTTTTTTATTTGGAAAAACCCATCTTTATAGGGACACCCTGTAAAAACTTTAGGTTATGTTTCCATGTAAAAAATATATAATACCAAGGTCATGGGACATGTATTCCATGTTGAATGGTGGGAAAACATTATATTGGGGATCACTTTCAATTTATTACCGGCTATGGAAATTGGCAAAGGCATTGGAAAAGGGAAAGACGAAATAATTGATATTTATTTGTGAAAATAAATGAAAATAGGAGAAAATGAAGGTGAAGGGAGACAAATTTGCGTGAAAAGGAAATTAGAGTAAAATGAAGGAAAATGAAGAAAATAAAGACATCAATGATAAAAAGGTACTTGAGAATAAATTCATAACTTTTTCCCATATTTGTAGTAGGTGTCGAAAGTAAGGAGAACAAGCACTTGTACAAGCAAGAAAAGGCCGACCAAAGGAAAACAAAGGAAAAGCAAAGGAGAAGGTCGATAAAGCAACTTCAACGGTGAAGATAATGTAGGTAATAGGTTACATGTGTGATTTCCTAAATAAGGTGTCAATTCATGGTTCATGCATTTGTTTATTAGTTCACTTTCTATCACTGGCATAGTTTTTTTCTGATTTTTCAGTGGTTTCAACCTTTCCTTGCCATTTCATGGATAGTCGCTCGTGTGATGGGGTTCATTCTTGGTTGAGCTTTCGATTGTCAGAAGGTTATATAACTGGGTGTGGTGGTATCAGGAAAATTCCTCACGGTTGGGGGTGGAGATGGTTTCTCTTGGAATCCCTAGACAGGTGGGTGGAGACAAGAAAATTCCTCAAGGTATGGCCAAGAAATTCTAAGGCATCCAAGCTCAGTTTGGTTTTGTGATCTCTTGACCGGTTTTGGCAAGATCACTTTAGTTTTAGGTTGGAGGTGGTTTAAAATTTGGATTCCCTTGGTTATTTATGTCTTTTCTTATGCAATGAGATTCCACATTCATGCTTGGAATATGGAATCAGCGTAATTGGTTGAAAGAAGATTTGGTTTTTCTCAATTTATAGCCAGGTGGTTCATGGAATTTTGTAACCACCCCTCCCACATTTATCCACTTTAACTAGCCTACTGAGGGAAACATGAGATAAGGCTAAAATGACATGACCCAACTTCCAAATTATAATTAAGGAAGTGGAGTTGATAAACTAGAACTTTACTCACCTTCCTCTAGAGTTACATGACACCCTGGGAGCTAAACAACCACTCAAAATGCTCAAAATCTGAGTTGGGTTGTGTTTTTTAGTGACCTCGAACCCACAAGCACATGCATTAAAATACCAACATGTAGTTATAGGAATCAAACCACATGAATAATATTGTAAGGGTGTGGCTATAGCCTAAAAATTCCAATTTAGAGGGTGCGGTCCCGGATTCTGAGCCACCATTTCAGGGCTAGCCTCCATACCACTGCCCTGTAACTCAATGAGACTTTGCAGAATGATAAATAGCATTAGTAAAAATCGATTCATACAAAAATTTATCATGTAATTTACCTAACTAGGCCTAACCATGAAAATCATTTCGTCAAACATATGGTGAACATGTAATCTATAGGTCATGAATACACATCTGAATATAGGGGTATGAAACTTATCTAAGAATTACCAAAAATCTATAATTCCCCCTCATAATAGCTGCAATAACATGTTTATCTCATGCATTCCTCAACCATTCATCAACTAATAAAAACATATCAAGGGCCATAGCTAGAACTTGTTATGGAACCATTCTTATAACCAGCATATAACCAAAATGATGATAGAACAACCATAAAAACCACATAATATATCCCACCCCTTAGGAAAGGTCTTCATGTTTGATTGGGCATAGATTCCGCAAGCTATTATGACCGGAAGCTGATAGGCTTTCCTGACTGCTTTTATCTTGTACATGTGGGTGGGTGTCTGTCTAAAATTTGTTGGCTCCTTCACATAACTCTTGATGATATCTCTTGTATTTTTGTAGTTATGAGTGGAATAAAACAATGATTCCATGTTTTTTGTCGGCCTAGGAAGATGATACATTCTGCTTAAAATTTGCTACGAAGAATGTAGCAAGCTTCTACACTATGGTGTTGCTCAATATCATAGTTTTCTCATCGATGTTTGAGACAACCCAACCGATCACATTCGCACATGGGAATGTTGGATACCTTCATGCAACCTTGTAAAGCCCCGACTTCATGATGTTGAGATACACCTACCGATCCTCTATGTCTACCCTGAAATTCCTCTATAAAGTCATCTTTGATCTATTGCCATGTCAGTTTTGATCCCTTCTCTATAAACAATTGAGTGTCCTCATAAAATTGCAAGTTAACTGGAACTTGTTCAACTACTTTCTCAGTACTTCTTTCAACGGTTTCTTTTGAGGCATATCTCCTAGATGCCTTTGTGAAAGTGACCACTGGAGAGATTCTCAAAAATTATTTTACTTGTGGGACGGAAATGACACTGATGAAAAGAAAATATCAGTTATAAGAAAAAATAATTTCAGAACATGTTCATGTAGCACACCAGGAAACTGATTGGAAGGATTACACAATTTTTTCTAGGAAAAGGGTATGAATGGCTGAGGAAACTTCACGCCATGTAGTCCCAACATTGAGGGTCGAAGTTATGTGTAGTTCATCCCAGGGTAGTGAATTGGGAGAGACTATGCATTATGCAGTCTCAATGGCCAAGGATGCTGAGTTGAGGCTCGGGACTATGAAATGCGCAAATGGGGGCTAGCTTGTATTTCCCATTGCATGGTTCTGGGAGGCTAAGCTCCAATATTGGGCCTAAATATTGCGTAATGGCCAGTGGGAAATGTGAATTCTAGCTAAGTAAAAAGGCAGACATGCCCAAGGGAAGTGTTTAAAATGACCCGATATGAGAGATGGTGAAGGCTTGAGTGGATATATAACTAAGTGTGATTGAAAAAAAATATAGATCAAGTGCATAAAAATGAACAAATAATAAGTGAACGAGATCAGTGGAGGAGAGTTGCCACAATGGTGACCATCGGTGAAAAAATGAAGAAACCAAAGTGCAACACTTATAAAATTCAAACGATAACTTGAAACAACACTTATACATGCTAAAGCAAGTTAAAATTCTAGCATGCATGCAAAGAAACAAGAAAAACAAAACTCATGCAAGCCAAACGAAAAAAAATGTACAGAAAAAGTGACTAAAGGTGATAAATGCAAAGCTCACACCAAAAATCAACGATAATCGTACCAAAGGTTCCTAGGTCTACTTGGGAATGATAGAGATCCAAGATCGAGGGTGAGAATGAGCTCTAGGGCCATCGATTAAATAGATTTTAGAAATTGTGGTTTATGATGCGCATGCCAAAAATCAAGGGAAAAGCGACACATGGTGAAAGTTTCCAAAAAATAGAAAGTGTGCTTCCTTTGAGTTACTAAAAATAGATCCCCAAATCTTAGGGTTTCTTTTTTTCCTTTTTCTTCTTTTTCCTAGAAAACCTCGCCATGCACATCACTGGGAAGGATTGCGCTCTTGAAGAACTGGCAGCTCCCAACTTAGTGCATTCTGATGTGTTGGGCTTCTAGTAATGACCGTATAGTTTCTAAGCTTAAGTCCGGGCTGCTGATCATGACTCGTGAAATTTTAAACATCAAGTTTAAGTCTGGCTCCATGAATTGCACATTTTTTGGAGGCAAAGCCCTGAATGGGATGCACAAGGCTTAGACAGGAAGTTAGTTTGAGACTTAGAGAATATTTTTTTAAGTAAAGAGAAAGTGAACACTAGAAAAAACTAAAGGATAAACATAATTCAAATCATTTATACCCGATAGCAATGCAAGGTAAGCTCTTGTGAAAAGAAGGTTAGGGTCCAAAATCTAGGCAATGGAAAAAATTTGGAGGGTGGTTGTAGCCACTACAACACCTTGAAGATTATGTATTAACATCTATATGAATATCAATATCTCTAATATCAATATATCTCTCTTTTCATTTGAATGCTAAGGAAAATAAGACCAAAACCCCGTAAGGGACAAATAAAATCTAGAATGGTTTAGGTGAACTCAAAGGAAGTCTACAAAAAGGTGCACATGGTCTTGAAGATAGCAAAGTCATTGAAGTTTTTGGACCCATGAGATAAATAGGTGAATAAATTTCCATTTATTCCATATTCACACACTTCATCTTTACCTCAAACGACATGGAAGATACTATGAAAGGAATGCTCGGGAGTTGCAGGTTGTGTTGAAGAAACAGAGCTAGAGTGATAGATTTATCTCCTCTAGAACAATCAAGTTGATATTGTTGGGTGGATGTAGGGATGTATGCATTTCATCTGGGGTTTTTAGTTATCGTATTTTTATTTATCGTTGGTTTTTTTTGGAGGGTGGTAGCTATGATACAGATCTATGTGACTCGATTCTATTTCTATGCGGAGAGCTAATAAAATTTGAAGGAGTTGATAAAATATTTTGGGGTCCCTCCAATAGGAAGGAATCAAATTTGTGTGCTAGGATCACAACTCATAGGTAAGAACTGAAATTCCCACCCAATATATCTTCTAGGAACACTTAATATGGGGCCAAAAGTATTATAAAGTATACAACTAGTGGAGTTGTTTTTAGTAGCTTTTATACTCACAGATTCTAATGATAAGAGATTCCATAAATAAGGTCAAAAGAGAAACATTTTAGACATCATAGAGGCATTTAGGAGTAGGTTGAAAGAAGTAATGTTTTGGCTAGATGGTTAAATGAATAAAAAAAATAACGTCCATAATAATACAATCTTCAAAACTTCTCCACCAACTTATGGGAGGGGAGGATGAAAGGATAAGCATAGATAAGATGAAACTTACAGGGAGAAATAAGAAAATCCATAAATACAGGGGAGGAAAGGCGGGAATTTAATATGGAGATGGGGTGAAAGTTGGGAAATTTAGTCTTTTTTGGTGCACAAACAATTGTTCCTAGACCCAATACATACGTTAATGTTCCAGGATCCGTGATGGTATTTTATGAGAGTATGGCACAAAGGGTGTTGATTAGAAGCTAAACGAAGTACTCAAATATATCAATGGGGGATTCAGATCCTCTATGACTTGTTGTTAGATATTATTATAACTAGATGTTATTGTGATGTTTTATACTATTTAAAGTCACATGGATTGAAATACATCTTCACATTTTTTTCCTTTGAATCTCATGGATTGGCATCTCTGAAATCGAGATTCAAGGAAGAAAACGAGCGACTTACATGAATAACACATATTCAATGTGGTTTGGTATAATAATTCCAAAATTTGAAATTTGGGCACCTTTATCATTAATATAAGATCCAAGGAAGATTATGACTTTCTAGAATGAAGAACTTTTTGTAGATCATTTGAAAAATCGGTGAGATCATGCTTTTGGTGTCGAATCTACCAAAAAAATCCATAATCAAGCATGACCTATTTCCTATTAAATATAGGGTGACATAACATACATGTTATCTTAGGCTAGTATATTAGAGGGCACACATTGGAAAAAAATATCCTAGACAATCCAATCAAAATCATTGGGATCGGCCAAAAATATCATTAGATATAATTGTGAAAAAATAGAATGTCAACGATAATCACACCTTAAAGATAGTTGACCCTTCATACCCTGGTGGAATATTCCTAAGAAGAATGGTATCCCTCTTAGGGGGTGATCGTTTTTATCTAACTCATTTCGATTGGACAAGTCTTTTTTTAAAAGTACCAATCCGGACTTCAATATCTAACCAAGCTTACCAAATTAGTTGGGGGTCAGGGATTGGTCGATTTTTTATCTACATGGAGGGACATTCGCTTATCATTAACCTATATTATGATTTCGATGGTATTATTGAAGTCACGATGGTGGCAAAGTATGAAATGGCATACAAAAAGCTGGAACAAGAAATCAAAGGTTGTACATTGAGATGGTCGGGAAGGTTCCTCACAAGATCATGATGAGGTAGTGGCTCACAAGCCCTAGAAGAAAAATATAACACTACAAGGAAAATACCCTCTAGCGGATGTTTTTGAGGCAACCCTTATAAAAATAGCCCATATATCCGTTTGTAGCGGAGGTCATTAGAGGATGTTGGCAGAGTTGAGGTTTTTGCGAATGTTTTTTGCAGTGTGTTACTCAATTTCATAACACACACCGGTGCACTCGATATGTATGTAATGCACGGTGCATTATAGAGGCTAAAGAAGTGTTTCGAGTTATTTTTTATTACTACAAAAAACAACGGCTCCCTTCACACATACAATGCACTGGGTGCGTTTTATATAAAGTGCACCGGTCGTGCTATCAAATGGCACACCAAGACACTATGCTCTCCATATAAACGGCCCGCTACGTCACAATAATATAGGAAACCGTAAAGAAGTGAAGTGCGCCATTGGTAAAACCGCTCGATGCATCTTATAATCAAGCGTACCGAAAAAAGGGTTAATTTAAAAAAGAAATTATCGGATGTAAAAAAACTTCATTTTTACTTGTTACGATGTTGTAGAGCTCTCAAGCACCGGTGTGAGTTTTATCTTCTCTGAGGCACCCTACCATCGGTGCTCCCATTGCTCGCATTGCTTCCATCCATTGCCCATCGTGTGGATTTTGAATTTTCCAAAAGAGTGGGAAAATTTGATTTTTAGTATTCCCGAGCAAAAGATGCCTCCTTGATGTGCAAATGTGCAAGTAATCTACTTGTTTCTCACCAACTTAACCTTTTAGCGAGATGAATTTCTCAAATTGAGTTAAAATTTACCATTTAAAGAAAAAACAATTATGTGTGGTGCGTTCAAGTCGATCGGCTCAGCACTGTTTCGCGGGATGTCGCTGATAAATTTACTGAGTTGCACTACTAACTGTGTTAACGGAAACCGCACCAGGTTTCAAATATCATATCGAGAAAAATCACACCCGTTAAATCTAAAATAGTGCGGTGTGTGTTGGTTATCAGCGCACCGACTATTTAAAATTTTTAAAAATAACACTCTATGTATGGTTGTACAGTGATGCGGTAATTTATCGGAACGCACTGTAGAATTATGTACGGTTGTTGGGTAGTGTGTTGCGATATAACAACCGCCCTAGGGTAGATAGTAGTCAATGCACCACACAAAAATAATTTCTCGATTTTTTGTACAGTGCGTGATAAACAAGTATGCGCTCGGTAGTGGTGCATCACCGTGTTTTTGGGTACACCGAATGTATAAAATATATATATATATATATATATATATATATTTATATTTGTAATTACATTTTTTCATTTAATAAAAAAAAGATAGGTTTTATGTATGAGGGAGGTTGATGTATTTAATATGTGAATCATTCGAGCGAAATCAACAGAGAGAGGAAAGGCAACACCAAAGAGCATATGGAGGACCATTATAACATGATACGCTTTGTGGTAGGCACGAGAGAGGGAGAGAATTTTGTACCCTTGCCCTATTACGACACCAACCTAGTTTCTCTTAAGGGAGGTAGGCATCCTTAAGTTCTACGAGGAGGATCCATCCCTCAAGGGGCACAGTGGATTATTAGGACAGTTGATCTATAGGTGGGATTCCCACCGATAGGCTTTTCGGGGTGGTCCTAGCCGGTGGTACCATCCCACCGAGGAGGACATTTATTTTATTACTAGCCTATCTAGGAGAGGGTAGTATTTTCCCTAGTTCCTAGATGTCCCCTTCGGCTATGTAGCAGGGGAGTCGACTTTGGCGTACTCCTAGAGAAACATTAGGGATGATATACTTTCTCTCGCATATTTTCATCTGTTTGGTGGTCGATTACACATTGCCTCATTTTGGTCCGGAGGAGGTGAGGTGCCTCTCACTACTACCGACGACCATTGCACACTACACTAGTGACGGGAAAAAAATAGTTTCCCTCTTTTTATTTTATGTTGATCCTTTATTCCGTATGCCACGACTTGTGAGATGGTTTGCCATTTTTTTTGTGGTAGTTTTGTATAGCATTAGATAGATGTCATTCTTAGTGCATGTGGGAGGTTGACCTTCCCTTTTTTCTTTAGAGTTATTTTGTTTATTTTTTGGAGAGGTTTCCAGATACGAAGCCTAATTTTTTCTCGCCATCCTCGTAATCCAATGTTACATGTACGGATGCAAATGTGGGGCCAAATGATGCCCAAGAAGGGCATGTCCGACTATCCATCCAGGATATCTAGTGATGCACTAAAGCTGCTAGCCGATGTTGGAGATCACATATTCGTGATGGTGTCGTGTCCGTACGCGGGTTTGGATTAGCGTAGGGTGTACCAACATCCTCTTCACGGAGGATGAGCCACCAGATGCTAGAGGTAATATTAGTGTTTTTATTTAAATGAATATAGTTACATTTTATTGTCTTAATTAATTATAATAAAATTTATTCTAACACATTATTTAAATTGCTTTATTAGATTGTTTAATGAAATTTTCTAATTATTTTTTGTGTACTATATATTTTGTGGATATTGGCACATTCGTTGGGGACATGATTCCACTCCCCACGGATGATCCTGTAGATCATGACGAGGAGATGGTGGAGGCCGCGGATCGTAGTGACGTACCTCCTTCGTGCGCAGATACCCACGGGAATGTCGCATAGGGTGGACATCCAATTCGTGATGGAGTTGGGCGACCGAATGTGTCGACTCCTCATTGATGAGGAGTCCGCCTGCGACGATCGAGAGATGCGAGCTGATCGTACACTCACAAAGCTCTAGAGGGGCATGCCCCCGTGATATGATGAGCCTTATGTGTCGGATCATTGGAGCTTCCATGCTACCGGCGGCTAGGAGGATAGGTGCCATGTAGATGTGTGACAGAGAATCTCATCGGATGATAATGATCATGATGGGGAGTGATCATTCTAGTACTCCACCTCCTCCTCCATCTCGTCGTCGAGTTGAGCAGCTGCAGAATATAGTCCCGAGCAAGCATCTTCGAGAAGGCACTATCTCGCAGGAACCTAGTCCCTGAGCGGACACCATCGAGTGATCGTGCACCCTGATCTTGAACAGGCATATCCATCCGAGCAGACACCATCCACCGAGCATTTGCAACATCTCATCATGCAAGCACCTCTTGAAACGGACACCATTTCGATCAAAAGTGCACCTCCCTTCGCAGAGGCACGTCCATTTGATCGCAGCAAGCACCATCGACTAAGAAGGCACCTCTCGGGTTTGAGTAGGCACATCCATCCGAGCATGAGGCACCATACTCGGGGACAATACTAGTTATAATATTGATGTAGTACTCAAGACATTTGACATTTATATACGCTCTATAAAATGATTGTATATGTATGATATCATATATATATATATATATATATATATATATATGTATATATATATATATATATATATATATATATATATATATATATATATATATATATATATATTGCATGTATTTTATGTTCATGTTGATGTACTTAATTTACATGTTTGGTGTTCATCATGATGTGTATATTGTTAGGTCATGTTAGATATGTTCTATTTAATGTGCTTTGAGATAGATGTGTATGTGATAATAGTTTATTTGACATGAGATGTATATTTGATGTTTTTGTTATGATGATGTTATATAATGCTTGTGTTTTGTTAGATGATCATGATCATGCTGATTAGATGATGTTAGCGAATTTTTAAAGTGTATTTTAGAATATTATGTTTGTACTGATGGTTATCATGATCGTGATGTTTATTTTTAATATTAAATCATGATATTTATTAAATATTTTGTATTGGTAATTGTAATTGTAATTGCATGTATCATGATTGTAATTGTAGTTTTAATTGTAATTGTAATTGAAATTTTAATTGCAATTGTATGTAAGATTGTAATCGTAATTGTAATAGTAATTGTAATTGTAATTTTACTTGTATGTAAAATAATTTGTAAAATTGTAATTGTAATTGTAATTGTATTGTGAAATTGTAAAATTGTAATTGTTATTGTATGTATTGTCATGATTCAATTTTTATTAAAATTGTAAAATTTTGTAAATTTGTAAAATTGTACTAGTGCAATTGTAATTTTAATTGTATGTAAAATATTTGTAAAATTGTAATTATATTGTGAAATTGTAAAATTGTAATTGTAATTGTATGTATTATCATGATTCAATTTTATTAAAATGGTAAAATTGTAATTGTATGTATCGTGATTGTAATTTTAATTTTAATTGTAATTGTATGTAAAATTGTAAAATTGTAATTGTAATTTTAATTGTAATTGTATGTAAAATATTTGTAAAATTGTAATTGTAATTGTATGATATTGTCATGATTCAATTTTATTAAAATTGCAAAATTTGTAAATTTATAAATTTGTAAAATTGTAAATTAATTGTCAATTTTGAACCATAACTACTCGTAAGTAAAATGTATACCGTACATATTGTTATATTACCATAATTTTAAATTTTGTAAATTTGTATGAATATAAATAATTGTAAATTAATAAATCTAGAATAATATGAATTTTTTGTAACATGATAAAGTTTAGAAAATAATACAAATAAATTCATGTTTAGAATTATTATTATTTTATTAGATCTTAAATAATAATATACATTAATACATTTTTTAAAATTTTGAAATATATATATATATATATATATATATATATATATATATATATATATATATGGTGCATTTATTTAAGTAATGACATTGTGAAAAACCATTTAAATCAATCAAGTAGTTGTATTATTTTAGGAATTGACATTAAAAAAAAAGAAAAACTTGATACTGTGCATTGCTTTCGAGATCAACATAATTGCAAATTATCAAGTGAAATGATTTTAACATTAACACAATGCAAACCAATTAATTAAAAATATATATTATAATTTTGGAAAAAAAGAGTATTAATTATAAGGTTAAGTCCTCTTCTTTATAACAACCTATATTAAATAGCATAAATGATGAAATAACACATGTAGCATATCACTCTTTGTTCTCATGATCACACTCATTATCTTACAACTCTCTTGGCATGATAACACTATTGTTCTCAAAAATATTTTCTGATCTAGGTTCATGTCTCAATACGAACCACCAATCCCTATCCAACACATCTGGGTAAAAAAACACTTGGTTGTAGTGTTTGGGGAAAACATGCATTTGACAAGCCAAAATTTTCTTTCAATTTGTACAGTAACATCATTGTCTCCAACTGGGTAGACTTTGATTGACTGCCAATTCCAAAGAGAGGTGGTGGAAAGAAAATTTAAGGCTTTCGAAAAGGTATCACAATATGAGCATCATCCCCTGGCTGATCATCATTCTGGAATGCATCTAAAAACATTGTCTCCATGGCAGTCATATCCCTTAAGTAATCATCCATACCAACCTCTATTTGATTGCCTCTGTTTCCTTCTTGTGAAGAACTACTATTTTTGTAGTCATTCCTAATTAGTGAATCTGGACGTAGTGGGAATTGAATAGGTGGTTGATTCAATCATTCTTGGTATTGTTCCTCTCCTAGTTTTTCTCTTAATTCAACCTTCTCTTGATTTGACATTATCGTGGGGTGCAAAGGAAGATGGTAGGTAGGTCACTCATCATCACTAGAATCCTAATAATTTCAAAAAATATGTTTGAACATGATTAGTAAAAAATCGATGATATCAATTAGTAAGCACGTCAATGCATGATTAATTGATTTGACATGGAAAAAATTATGTTATACCAAACAATTATTACCATCATTGTCCTGAGATTGTGGCTAGAATATGGCATGTTACAATTAGGTGTGGTCAAGCGGCTTTCCATTTTCATCTACCAAGCTGCGCCTTGCGGTATGATGCTCATGAGAAGAGCTTCCCGACATTTTGGAACCGTTTGAATATATTTGTGCATCTGAACTCAATTGTGAATCTTCATGAACCTGAAAATTTGTATACACTAATTTTATTCAGCCAGTTGACATGGATTAAAAGAAAATGAACTAGATAATGAAAATATAAACAAAATATGAAGTAATTATGTCTGGAGATGGATAGGGAGAAATCTGCGATGGACTTTGAGAAATATTATGGAACGAGCTGGATTTTGAAGAATTTTCCATTTGATATAATTATGAGATTTTCTTCCTGCATTTGAGAAAAATCAGCAATAAATTTTCTTGTACATGCCTAAAAGTAATTTCGATGCCTTAAAAAAATGATTTATTGTTATCGGTGCTAATGTGTTGTTAACCGCACCAGTGTGGTTTTATTACTAGACTCACCGGTGTTGTTAGTTAATAAACACTACCGAATATCGGGAAAAACAAAACACATTTTATTTTTTTGAAGTGAGCTGTAAACAGAAAAAATGAGCGGAAAATGATTTTTGGAAATCTAATTTCATAGAAAAGTTCTTTAAATAGTAAAATATATTCATTATTTCATTATTTTTTGCAAAATGTTTCGAGGAGGGGATTTGCACGAGAGACATACTTGGAGCAAGAGAGCACGAGAGGACTGTGGAGCATAAATAATTTTGAGCAACAACACTATTCGGAGAATCAAGATTTCCAAACATCTCGTGATTCACACAAAAAACCATGTAGTATAGTAAAATTGTTAAATTTTATTGTAATAATTTTTTTTAAATTGTTTTTGTTAGATTTAATACATGCATAGTAAAAATTTTAAATTTTACTCGTGCATTATACTAATAAAATCATTTACAATCTCTATTCATATTTACATTTAATTAAACTTTTGAAAAAAATAAAATAAAATAAATAATAAATAAAAAATCCATTCTTACGTTAAACCCTTGCTTCTTCTTGTTTATGTGACTTCACAATTAGGGCTTTTAATTTTAGATTTATATGGCTTGTATTACTATATATATAGGTGTATTACATCTAACCCTCGAGACCACTTGCGAGTCGGATCCCAATCCCTCTCGGCCCTTGCACAATTTTTTTACGTATTTTTTTAATCGGTGCGCATCTGTTTAAAATAGGGCACTTGTGTTACGATTGTAGTATAGCGCATCGGTGTATTGACAAAAAATATTGTTTGATAAAAAATAGCTTTTTTATTAATTTATGTTTATGTTAATTGGTGCTCTAGTATTAATATAACACACCCTGGTATCCTATTGACAAAGAGCATCGTACGGTGTTTCTAATGTATAAGTAAAGACGTTTATAAGAACCTCATCGCACTTTTTTTCTGCATAAGTTGTGAAAGTCGCACTATGTGTCTAATTTAGATAGATGCACCGTTTTCTTGATTTCTTGTTTTTTTACTCGAAAAGTATGTTATTTATTTATAAAATATATTAATTAATGGTACAAGTTTTATATTGATATCACTCGCAAGAGTTCAAGTAAAAAAATACTAATAGCACATCCAGAAAAGTAGAAAAGGCAAGTTTTCTTTTTTAAGGCACTCAGTAGATGTAGCACCATACCCTTTGTGCCCTACCTCCGGTGAAATGGTCGTACTTGTGGAGGAGGGTATAAAGCGAAAGATGGTCGATAGGTTTTTCGTGGATTCACTCATCGTGTCATAGGATGCAATAGATTCAATCTTTGGATTTCTTTTTGGATGTCTCTAATCATGATGCCATTATCTTAGAATTTAATGATGAGTCGGAACAATATAAGTTATTATTCAAATTTAATTCAATGTGGCTAAACAATCCGTAATCTCCAGGAGCTAGTTCAACACTCCTCAATTTCCATGGTCACTCCAATGATTGAAAATCTATCATTATTGATCAATTACAAACTAAGGAGATTGAAACCAAAATTCAAAGTATGGGCATAAAATCATAAAAAAAAGTTGAGGTAGGAGTTGTTCTCCATTGAAAAAAAAATCAAACTATTAATGGACTCGATTTGCTCCCTAGGTACTTCTCCGAGAAACATCAAAATATTATTTTGAATCTCAGTGATGAGGAAAGACAAAATACTCAAACTACAGGGAGAGGAGTGGCATTAGAAAAGTCAAATGGCTTGGATCAAATGTGGATACATAAATACAAAAAAAATCACGGAAAGCTACATCTAAGAGGAAGAGCTTCAACTCAACATGGGCTATCAAAGAATAATTTAGGCACATCCTCACCTCGGCCATATGGAAATACGAAATGAGGCTATATTTTTTTTCGTAAAGAAATACTCAAAATAGGAAGTAGATAAAATTTCGTAAAAAATGGATTTGATCAACCTATTTCCATTGATGGTAAATGAAGAGGAGGTTGCACAAATGGATGTTCCAATATCATAAGAGGATATGCTTCAAACACTAAATAAAATGGCCAAGGACAATATCCCAAGGCCCGATGGTTTTCCCGTTGAAAAAATTATTTTTTTCTATGAGCCGATGGGACCTAAACCTACAAAAATGGTGGTGGAAGCTAGGTGTTGTGGGCATATTATAGGTGCAATAAACTCACTTTCCTCACTTTAATTCCCAAGAAAGATAAATCTCTACTCTTCTATGATTATAGACCAATATAACACAATGATCTCAAAGCTCCTTGATAATAGAGTTAAAAAGATAATATTTCCACAGATTATGTTCAAGAATTTTGGTTTTTCCACCCAAAGGAGGATAAAAGGCATTGTTGCAATAACCCAAGAGTGTATCCACCCATTAAAAAACAAGGAAGTTAAAATCATGCCTTATGAAAATTGATCTCATTCAGTGCTTATGAATCTATGGACTCGGGAGTTCCTCATCATGATCTTATATAACATTGGGTTCCCTCACGTACATGTCCAATAAAATCAATTTTTGCATCACTTCAACATCAATGGCGGTCCTAATCAATGGCGAGCCTACAAAATTTAAAAAAAACATAGGGGGCTTAGACAAGGTTTTGTGTCATCCCACCCGTTATCTATCCTTTTCTATGGATGCTTTCAAATAGGTATCAAAGCCATGAAGGAGGTTGGCTCAATTTTTCAGTTTGTGGGGTCTCAAGAGACAACTCATTGAATCATCTTATTTTTGTAGATGATTTCATATGTGTTGGGGAAGCTAAATATTCTGAGTGGGATTCATTCTAAAAGTTTTTTTGAGAATTTTGGAAAAGAAATAGAATTGATCATTAACAAAGACAAGATAAAAGTAATTTCAGTATGAAGGGGATTCTAAGATAATACAAGATATTGACTCATTTTTTGTAAAAATTCATCCAATGTATGATGGTTTTAAATATTTGGCATGCTATTTAAAACCATGCAAATATAATATCTAGGATTTAGCCTAGCTTATCTCAAATTTTTGAAAAATAAGTTTACCAATTGGGACCATAAATGGATCACCCTTGGGGGGCAGGGGTTATTATGGTGAAGGAATTTTACAAGGAATTCTGGTTTTCCGGATGCATCTATTTCCTATTCCTTAGACCATCATCGACTAAATTGATGTAATAATTACAAAATTTCTCGGTCAGTAACGGTAACAATAAAAAGATTCACTTTATATGCCTAAATTCAATATCCAAGCTAGTTCAAATGGGAGGATGGGACATTTGTGAATCTAGACAAAGCTTCAACCTTGCATTATTGGCCACAAATATATGGAGGGTTTTTAATGAAAGATGGATTTGGAAGATTTTTTCTTTTTGGAAAATACATCCAACATCATGGCCCGGAGGAGTGGGTAGCTATAGGTGAACCTTCCAATCCTAGAGCATCGATCAAATGGAAAAGTACGAGGAATGAAATCCCTTGGATATGCAAGTACTTTACGATGGTTGGTGGTGGATGGTTGAAAAAATCCACATAGGGTTGGATGCTATAAATGGGATTCCCTGGTAGCTATATAATTTTTGCCCCAATTATTCATTTCGCTAAATCAACAAGGTATTTACACTCTCTCTAGTATTCATTATTGTCATCGAATGACATTTGTTGGCCCTTCTTGGCCTCGTGCATGGTATGAGTTGGTATTCGAGAAGTCTCAACATAGGGACTTTAACCCTCCTATCTCTCTACTATTTCATTAAAGTTTATCTCGGTAATTTTTTTCTCTATGCAATGGTTTTTCTAAACCCTGGGCCTTCTTCTACATCATTTTCCATTGTCATGCCTAAAATCACTCCACAAATAAATTTCAACTCTCGCATCTTTTTTTCGATCCATTTTATACTTCCCAAAACGCCTATGCAGCGAATAAACGATAATTACTTGAACTTTAAGAGGTCCCGGAACTTGTGAAAATGCAACGATAGAAACTATTGTTGGTGAAAACATAGCGTGTAAAGGTAGCGTAGTATCACAAGTGTATGGGAAGCGCCTTCCTTGTAGTACGCAATGTCTCCAAGGTATGCACAGCGCACTGCATAATGCTTCCAATATATGTGTAGCGACTCAAAGGTGTTTGTGTATCACATGTAGCACCGAATGCGTAGTGAATATCCGTCCTTCACACCGAAAACACATCACCACTTTGTTCCTATCCTTTAAAATGTCTTACCATGTCACTTATTATTTGGATCTATACTAGAGCCTCGTAAATCTACATTGATTTTCTCTCTTCGTAGCAATTCCATCCACCAACACTTTTCTACCGATCGTCTATATGGATTAGATTTACCCTAGATTTAATTGATCTATCAACAATTTTGTTTCTCTTATGAATGGTTTAAATCCCAATTAATATGACTCAAACACCAATTCAACTGAATTTATCATCCATTGGAATGCACATAAACACTAAAATTCCATACCTTCAAAATTTGATCAATATTCAAATTGTAGAGTTTTCCCATTGCATTTTAGCTCCTCTATTTTCTAGCACAAGATTAAATTGGACAATGCAACCTACAAGCCTCTTTCGTAGATGCGTTGGCCCATCCTTGTGCTATTTACATGTAACCATAGTACCAATTTGTACAACAAATATGTTTCTCCATTGTCGAATGAGCTCGAATGTGTCTTTTCAAGTGCTACATGTCGCAGTAGTCATGTAACATTTTGTTGCGCTCATCTCCAACATCATTGCTCCAATCCGTAAAACAATCCATTAGTAGATCACATGATGCTATATGATCCACATAGCTTCGTGATATGTACTGATCCGACACTACAAATTTAATGGCACAAGGAGATATTTTCATCTTCCATCAAACTCCTATGCAACGCATGGCCAATTGATCATGTGGAGATCAACTCATACGTAAGCACACAACTATTACAGATTTAATACATGAGAATCTACCCTAGCCTTCTACTATCTTTCGATGCATGATTTTCCTCTGCTTTGAATGGCCTCCTACATATCTCATTATACACACTGTAAGTTTACGCACCGTGTTTTTGTATTTTCATTAATATGACATAATATGTTTACAAAGGCCAACAACCATACCGATAAGACCCAATCTACAAACCCCGCCAACCTCGAATGCTTTAAAAGCTTACAAATATATACAAAGAGGAATATGAACTAATCTGATGCTATAGATCCAACAATCTCTCAATCTCTCCTAAAGATTATGCTGCATCCGTTATTTACTCAACCAAAATTCTATATTGGACCTCTAGATCCCTAAGATCCTTATGAGATCTCAACTAGCTCTAATTCTCTCATGTTCTCCTACATTTGAGAACATTTAAAATAAAATATATGAATTAAACATATCTTATGTCTCTCACATAAATCCACTCAAAAAATTAGGGAAATACAATTAATCAAGCCTTAGGAAACCAACTTCCTAGGCAAATATAAGATCCCCTATGTCTATCATATATACATGTATTTTGGAAGCAGTGATGCTCCCGCATCAAACTCCCAAGGTAGAAAGTTTCCATGATCTCCCCGATCATGAAGTTTTTTCTTCAACTCCTCCCTGGATCCCAAAATTTGTTTTGTAGTTTTTTTTTGGTCGCTCTCTTCCTTTCGATGTTTTGTTGTTGTTGTTATTTGTTTTCTTGTTGTTCTATAAGTATCCACACTTTATGCTCGCATTTCCCCACCGGATATGCTCTCGTAGTCTCGTTGTTGTCTTTTTCTTGTTGTTGCTGATTTTTCTTTCTTGTTGTTGTCTTCTCCTTTTGAGACACTTTTCTCATCAGCTTCCATCATCAATTCAATTTCTATGTCCAACTCATTTCCTTATTGGACTTATTTCTCGTAACCTTTCCTTGTCTACTTTCTTTATGCCATTTTTTTCTCGACACTTATTATTTCTCTTCTTCTCTATTGTAGATCCTTTGCGTCTTCATCGTGTCTTTGTCGTGCTTTCATCCATTTCTCCAAGAGGCTACAATTCTTTCTCCCATTCACTCGATATTTTTATGAGAGTTTGGTTCTTATTTTTTCTTTGTCCTCGTTGTTGACTTTCTTCCATTGTCAACTCCTTTTTTTTCTCCCTGCTATGTGAATTTTTGTTTCATGTTTTCTTCTTTGAGCTATCTTCTTTTTTGTTGATTACCTCAACAGCTACCATGGTTATCTCCACTATGCCTATCATTATGATGGAATGATGGTCCTTCACTATGTTTTCAGACTAACATAGTTTCTTCTTCAAGTTTACCTTTAATCTACCGTTGGTTACCTTCACTTTGGAGTTGCTTTGGATTATTACTACCACCCTTACATCCTTACCCTCATGTTCCTTCCGAAATTTTATCTCATATCCAAACAACCTCTGTTCAATATCTTTGATCACAAAATAATATTCATTAATGCTATTCATTGTACACTGCAAACAAACTATTGGTTTATAAATTAAAGCATTATTATGTCTCCATGACTATTAGAGACTCTCCTCTACTGGCCATGTAATGTTGTAACCATTTTCTTTTTCTATTGCCACATTATCCTAGCAACTTCTCCGTAAATTCAATCTCCCTCTTCACATTTAGCAACAATTTTATCAAAATGCTCTTCATTTCTGACCTTCATCCTCTATTTGGTCATTATTATTTAGTAATTTGTTTCTTCAATCTGATTGTCTTCCATAGACAATTATGTTTCATTCATCTCCATAGAAATAATTTTTTGTCTCTCTCCTTATGCTTTCAAAAATAAATACTTCATCAACTTCATGTTGTGTAACATTTTTTGACAACAATCCTTCTTTGGCACTTATAATCCCGTATTTTATACACCAATTGTTATTTTTTAAATGTAAGGCTCAACAGTCCTCAACCGATGTTTCACATATCATTCTCTTCAGATCGAACTTCATCTCCTTCTTGGAATTGTCCCCGTTTTGTAACAAACTACAAATATCAATTCATCAATAAGTTCTTTTTCCGTTCAGCAAGATCAATTTTTTTCCTCAATCAAGAGGCATCCTCCATCATACTTTGCTTCATAATTTTTATCTTCTAAGAGGTATCTCTTCATCCTTCTTTTTCTTTCGAGACTTTCATCAATTTTTATGACAACTTCAAAAGACTCGCCCATCCTCTCGCAAAGCTCGCAAACACATCAAAAATTATTAGATTAAAAAAATATAAGGCTTTATAGCCTCTTCTTATACCTTTTTTCCACCTTTCCTCATGTTGACTTGAACTATCCCAATAGTTCATGAAAACTTTAACTGATCTCCATTCTTCATCCTCACCTGTAACTTCACCCTGTTTCGCTTCACAAATGGAAAACTTCCATTTCCAACTCATCTTTCTCTAAGTTTTTTCCACCAAATCCACTTTCACTTGCCTCTATTGTAGCCTTTCTGTAACTTCTCGACACATCACTGTCTTTTTCCTCAAGACCCAACCTTGTCTTTGGTTTTCCTCTAGCAGATCCTTAATACATTGAATTGTTCTTTTAACTCCGCAATCCGCTTATCAAGCTCCTCCTCGACTCATCCGTTTCCCACAGTATTTCTTTAGCACCCTTCCTCTTCATCTTGTATCCTTCTTCCAACCTTCCACATGGCTTTCCATAGTCATATTTTATTTTCTCGTGAACTTTTCCTTTTTTCACTAAACTTTTGCAATAGCAAGACTATTCCAACCTCGCTATAATTACCTCACCAAGCCATCTCCTTTGGACTTGGACCGTTGGAAACTTCACAAAGATTCTTTCTAGAACATTATTTTGAGCTTACCTTCTCCTCAAGCTTCTTTTCTTTCTAATAAATTTCTCTTTCTAACCTCACCGAAAGTCACAATGCTCTTGTTGTAAAATTCTTCCCCCGTGTGATCTTCTCGAACCCGCAACCAATCAACTTCCTACCGAGTTGATCTTCTCACCAAGCTTCTCCTATGCTTGGTCTCTAAGTTCTCTCTTCTCGTAACTTGTACCGAGCACTCCCCGCTCTCCTCTCCGGTTTTTTTACTCACTTTTCTTAAAGGTCCTTTCTATCCCTATCTATTCCCTAGCCTTGGCTGAATAAGGTTCTGCTATACTCCAAGAACTTTCAGTAATTTCTTCCTATAGCCTTACCGTTGTAGTATAGTGCCAAAATTTACGCTCATATTCAATTGTTGCTAATCATTAAACAAAATTTCATACCTCTTTAATCAATCTACTTCTCGGGTCAGTTTGTCCTCTCGCAAACTTTCTGTGTCATAGCTCATGTACCATGATCCACCGTCACGTAAAAATCTCTCAAAAGTTATGAACTACCATGCTTCCACCACGTATCTCTTTCAATATACAATTTCTACCACCTTTCTACTCTAACGTCCTCGCTCCGTGCATAGAATTTCATTGTTGCTCAGATTCAATACAACTCCATCAATTTTTTTCACCTATGCTTTCACAAAATAGTTCTTATCTCGCACACATGCTTTGTTCTCTAATACGAAATGATGCAATTCCAAATCATAATTCTTCCATAATCAATGCTTTATCACAAAATTAGACTACACTTCAAGTCTCAACAGAGGGAACTTTAACCCTTCCTATCTCTCTCACTATTTCATTAAACTTATCCGGTAGATTTTTCTTGACAATGCTTTTTCTAAACCCGGGCTTCTTCTACATCTGCCTACCCATTGTCATGCCCGTAATCACTCCACAAAGAAATTTCAACTCCTACATATTTTTCTCGATCCATTTTCTACTTCCCAAAACTTCTGTGTAGTGAATCACAACAATTATTGGAACTTTAAGAAGCTCCTGGAATCGGTCAAAGCGCAAGCGATAGAAACTATTATTGGTGAAAATGTAGCATGTAAAGGTAGCATAGCATCATAGGTATGTGTAGCGCCTTAGGTGTATACGTAGCATCTCCAGTATGCGAAGTGCCTACACAATGATTCAATATATGCATAGCGCCTCAAAGGTGTTTGCATAGCACATGCATAGAGAATCGCAGTATGCAATATCTCAGTCCTTCGCACCAAAACACATCATCCCTTTGTCTCTATGCTTTTAAAACGTCTTACCATAAGACATTAGTATTTGGATCTTGTTGTGGCCAAGAATACCTTCTTATTTAGTATTACTCGTAATACTAAATAAGTGGGGACGCTTACTCAAAAAATCCAAAAATCAATTAGTGATTGTTTTCCTTTTAAATAAAACTTACTATCATAAACTTAGGAGAAAAATTCCTTTGAAAAAATCTAAAAAACTTAAGTTTTATGATAGCTTATGAATTGAATCATTCTTTGAGGAATACTCGCATCGCAAAAAAGCAAATGAACACCTCTTTATAAGCGAAATTCTAAAGAAATTGCGATATGAAACTACGCGCTGAAAGGGACATTCATCACATCGCATGCTTAGAATGATATCTTACGATGAAAACTTCAAATCACCTAGATGAGTTGATATAACATGCTATCACAAATTGCATATCGCTAAAATATGTTAATGGAATGTTTGTCATATATTATGTCTTGCGATCTTGCGATATTGCGATATAGCGATTTCACGATGTTACAATAATTGTGCTATTTAATTCCACGAGATTGCGATCTGCGATATTGCGATTTTGTGATATTGCAAAGCAAATCGCAGATCGCCTTATCGTAGATTTTTAAAAGGCTCATTACACGAAGAAAATCTTTCCATAAATCGAGACCCCATTATACGCTTTAATGTTAAATTAATGAATTGATTGTTATTCATTAATGAAAAATGGTTTCATTCTGATTGAAGAGTTATTTCACGTAAGATAGTATATTTCATACGTCTTCAGCATTTAAAACGTTTCCGTCACCTTTTCTATCATTATTCTCACTTAATTCGTGAACTGCAGGAGCAAAGAGCTGAGAACTATACAAAGTAGTATTCAGAATAAAATGGGAAAGAAAGACAAGGCTCCAAGTTCGGAAGATAAAGATGATGCCCTTATACACAGACACCGCCTATAATAGAGACACTGGTATCACTACTTGGGAGGGCATGTATAATCTACTTGAAGAAGAGAACCCCAGAGTAATGGAGGTTACAGCTACTGCGGGATCACATGGGTCTTCTGAAGCATCTTTAACAGAGCTAGCTTGTTCATTCTTGCACCGAATAGCAGCGAGACCTAGAATTATTCTGTACACAGATATGATTAAATGGGTGTTGGATTGCACTGATATTTCAGACAGACAGTTTAAGACTCAGGGTCAAGAGCTCATTGGCTCATTCACTCCATAAGATTTGAGGCTCATGTATCATTTTCTGGAGGCACAGGCAACTTATAACAAACAGTTCATGGAGAAGTTTCACAAATAAAATGAAAACCTGGCAGAATGCACCAAGGACTGGTCCAGGAGAGACGAATCACTGAAGAAATATAAACACGGTATGTATAGTACTGGTTCTCTCACTTCTCCGTATTGCTTTGCTGCTACTATGCTCTGTCGGATTTTTGGAAAGCCTGACATTAATAAGTTTTCGCCTGAATGGCTTCCATTATTGAGTGCCGCTGTTAATGCTATCATTGTGGATTGGGCTAAGATATTATCTGATAACTTAGCCACAGCTATTTTTAACTACCGGTCTAAACGGACTGTCTCTCAGAGGATTTATCCTCCTTTTTATTTATTTGCTTACGTGATGGATTCAATCTGTTATGTTTCTAAGTTTTCGTTAATGGGTTGGAAATGGACAATTCAAGATCCCCTACCCATTCATGTTTATCACAAAGAGTTGTGGGATTCATAGTTCATTCCCTGTTTTTACAAGATATGCCATGGCATTATGTTACCCCTATACAGGATATTGTATGATAAAGATGCTCCAAGGTTTTCTCCTGAAGTAGAGGTGGACATTCTACCTGTTGTGAGATGGTTTGGAGAAGAATTATTTACATATGTTAGGGTTTTTGGAAGTTTTTATTCTCCTCATGTTTTACCATTGTATGTTCCTGATAAACTCATCGCCCGAAAAATTGCTTATCAAACCTGCGGAGAAGGAGGTTTGACTAAAGAGTTGAAAGACAAGAAGAAGGCTATCTGGCCTCAATTTCCTGTAGCCTGTGGGGCCTTTTCATTATTTGATGTTGGTCATGCATTTAAAGAAGTAAACAATATTACATGTTTACATTTGTTCAAGTTTCCAAGAAGACCATTCGATCCATATGATGTTGTTAAAAATTTCACTACTGCAGTCAAGATAAGAATGTTTTCTAAAGAAGAAGATTTGTTTGATGACATGTTCCAAGAAAAAGGCACACTTAAATAAATTCTACATTTGGCTCAAATACGGTTTCCTCCCGCAGAGTTTCAAGAATTCAAAATATACAGAAAAAGGAGGTTAACTACTATGCCTTTGGATAAATTGCGCTTGGAACCCATAAGGGAACCAACTCCTAGTGCCAGTCTCAGTAGAAGTTCAAGTACAAACATGTCTAAGTCAAAAGAAACCTCTGAACACTCTAAGAGTGAAGGGTCAGTAAAAGATACTGCCCAGTCTAAAGAACTCTCACAGCAACAGATTTCAACCTCTCCACAGTTAAAATGGATAAGGAATGGGAAATGTTCAATGATTTGATTAATATTGAAGCACAAAATACACAGACACCTATGAGCAATGTACAGACAACAATAAATATAGTCACAGGAGTAACTACCAATGTCTCAGAGACAGAACATATTCCTATAAACCCATCTTCTAAACTCATGCTTAAGATAGAGGAAATTCCTCCTCTTGATGTGTTCTATAGTCCACAACACAAGGCAGTGGTAAGAAAACAAAGAAAGAAAAGGAAATTAGAAAATGTGCCTTCTCATGATGTAGAACATCTAGATGTTCTATGGAAAGATCCTACTACTGATCCAACTGAAAATATCACTAAATTATCTCAGATCACAGGAGCTTATGCCTTTGCAGCCATTGACAAAGCATCTGAGGTATGACAATTATTGAATGAGAAATAAGATCAGATACAGGTCTCGCAAAAATAGCTACAAGAAGCCAATGATAACAGTGAAGCTCAGAAACAACTTGAAAAATTACAGCAAGATTTTTTACAAATGCAGATTGGATATCAGAATAGTTTGGATGAAAAAGAGAAACAACTACAGGTTATGTAATAAATGCACAAATATGATCCCAAGCTCGCGGAATTTATCACAGATTCTATTTCCTTAAATGACCAACTACTGCAACAACAAGAAATATTATGCCAAAGAATATTAGAATGGAACTCTTATTGTGAAGAAAGTGATAAAATCTCTAATCATGTCATAGATTTACGACATGATTATGATTTAACTGAAAAAAAAGTTAATGACTATTTGGCTTGGAAAAATACAAAAGAGGGGAAAAGAGTAGGTGCACCTACAATCAATGAAAATCACAAAGAAATACTTTTTAATAATTTGGATGCACAGATCAGGAAGGCAGAGCAAGCGGCAGAAGAAGCAGCCACAACAGCTAGCAGTATTATTGATTGTATAAATGAAAATTTACACAAGGAAAATCTGATCTCTGAAACTATTCCAGGATACCTACCAAAAGCACAAAAACTGTAGACAGACTGGAAATAGAAAGCCCAAGAAAAGGAAGAATTGATTAAAGGATTAGCAAAGTTAAATTGGGATTCTTACTGGGCATGTATGGTAAAACCACACATCCAATGCATGACTCTCGAGTGTATCATCAATTCTTCCAAAAATATAGCGCCAGTTCTTGCCAATTCTGTCTTCACGGGATAGTTGAAATCTGAAGTCGGCCAGCCTATTATTCTCAGATCAATGATAAACGCTTGCAATTCCAAAGAACACATTCATAATTAGTTAGTTGTTAAATTTCAATTTTAGATTTAGTACTAGTCTTGCTTTATTTTTTTCCTAAAAATAGGACGGTCATTTAAGCCGTATCCTATATTTTTGTAATAATTTATTTTTGGATTTATTTAGTAGTATTTAAACCCTTCTCATGCATTTAGAGAAGGGTCTTCAAATTTGTCAAAAACTTGTCCTCAGAACATGCACTTTTGCACCCTTCGAGGAGGTTTTGATGAATGAATGGAACAGGATTTATTGATATCTGCGTTTAATATCTGCTACTGATGTTGCACTTCTGTACTCTTAGTGGATGTTGGATTAAGAATACATAAGTCATTATTGCTTGAAGCTCATGAGTAGAACTAGTTATAAATGGTACTTTTATTTCTTAACTATTGCTGCCTTTGTGTTAAAGTGATATTTATGTTCAGTTGTTTATGTATTAACACTTGAATGTTTGAGTTATCATTTGGCACTTTTGTATGGTGATAGCCACTTGTTTATGCTTAATGTATGAATAGCTTATTATGCGATATATTTTTCACAACTGTTCATCTAAATTTTTATACGAAGTGGTTTATCTTTATTGAATTATTTTCTTATAACAATTGAATGATCTTTATTACCAATTTCTATTTGAAATCATTTTAGATCGCATAAAGAAAATATTACATCCCGGGTTTAGTTTAGAATTAGATATTTCTGTTTAATTAGAATACAATTTACATGTTATTAGATTAGAATTAGAATAAAATAATTTCACTTAGGAACTTTCTTAGAAAGGAAATATCAATTCTCAACACACACACACATATTTGGAAACTGGTCCCATTATCCCCAGTCAGACCCACTACACCAAACGGAAAAGGAGCTACTAACCAAGGTCCAGACCGGGTGGGTATCCCCCTTGTTGTAGACCCGATTTTTATGGCTTCAACATATTTGGCGCTAGAAGGAGGGCCACGAACTATGAATGACAAGTAAGTCAAAATCCAAATACCATTATGAGAGTAAATCTCCCTCACCATCTTCCCCGACTTCTCCATCGCACATAGAATTTTTAAATCTAGAGCTAGAAGTCGAAAGAACAACAACCACTGCCACAAACCCTGACTTTTCAGAATAATCTGCTATTGAACCTCCTGAAGTTTAATCTTTGATTCATAAACTTCAACAATTTTCAATATCACCTCAACGATCTGATAAATCTCAAGGCAGTGTAACTTTGCAATATAATCCTGCTCATCCTCTTACTAGATTACAGAGCGAGAAGCTTGGCATTCAGCCAACTGAGTTACCTCTACCTACAAGGAAGAGAGCAAGGAAATCACCCAAAGGGTCTGATAGTGAGACTCTTTCATCATCATCATCCATCTCAACCTCTTCACCGCGAAGTCAACCATTCACCCCTCCACTTCAAACTGTTGTCCGTCAATCTACTGGAACTTCCACATCTCCTTCTCAAACATCTGGAATCATAATATCCTTATCTTCTCAATCACAAGGATTATCTTCTAAAATTTCCTCTGTTAGTAGTTCAGCGATGGCCTCTCCATGGAATAATCCTGAGGCAGTCTTAATGCCTGCACCCTTGAGTCAATTACCAGCCCATCCTGAAAAATGGTTGCCTAAGTTTAATCCTGAAGCAGGCATGTGAGCAGAAGAACATATAAATAACTTTATGTTGTCCATAAATATCAATGGAGTTATTAATGAAGATGCTGTTGTTCAACTTTTTCCCTATACTCTACAAAGAGCAGTTGGATCATGGTATTTCTCATTACCATCTGGATCTATCACTAGTTGGGATATCTTTCAAGATCAATTTTTGACTAAGTTTGGTGATGACAGGCCTACAGCGACACCGATCAATGACTTGTCTAATATTAGGGCTGAGTCAAAAGAACCTATCAAGGATTTTAATTCATGTTTCAATAAATTGTTAAATAAAATTCCTACTGCTTCCAAGCCTAGCGAAGAAGTGCAAAGTGAATGGTACATATCTTCTTTACCATCAAACATAGCAATCTTCGTTGATAGGGCTAACAAAACAACTTTAGTAGACAATATGAAGGAAGCAATAGCAGTAGAGAAACATATCATTTCTTTAGAAAAGAAAAATGTGATAGAAGAACGAAAATCAAAGAAGGTTACTTTTAAGGAAGACCCCAAGAAAAAACAATCGAAAGATCCATTTGATTTAGAAGGATTGCAGAAAGTTTTGAAAACCATGTCTAACGAAATGATTGACATTAAGAAACAAATGGCAGAAACATCTTCTAAAAAGCCTTTCAAGCCTTTTAGAAGAAGCCCTTCAACTGATCCAAAGCCACCGAATGCTATTACTAATGCTGAATCAGAAGAAGAAGAAGAGGAAATTGCTACTGAAGAAACTACCGATGAAGAAGAAGTTGTAGAAGTACAAGGTATGTGGGATTTCATCCTCTCGAATGAGGAAGAGCAAGAAGCATCCCTGGTTAGCACTCGAAGTATAAATCAACTTGATCCTCCTCAACCTACTCCTAAGCCAAAGAGCGCACGCTCAATGACTAAGGATAAAGTTTCACCCAAGAAAACAACATCAAAAACAACTCAAACTAGCCCAGTCCAAACAGATTCGTCAACTCCATCAAAAACACAGATCGTTTCGGATGAAATGGAGTATAATATCATAGAAGACATGAAGAAGACTAGGGCTAACATCACTTTTTATGAATTGAGCAAGTTAAAACACCAACAAAAGGTACTTTTGAAAGAATTACATGCTGTACCAGAAAAACCTTTGACCGATCCTGTAATTTCTCAAGCTTCCAATGAGATGGGAAGACCTCCAACTAATGTGATCAGTAAAGTTGATTTAGAAAATATCGCTTTAAATGGAGGAAGGTCGAGATCTCATACTCCTCCATTTCTTCTTACTTATGAAGTTTTCAATAAAAAATTGCATAATTGTTTAGTGGATTCTGGAGTGTCATCCAATATTTTACCAAAATCAATATGTGCAAAGTTGAACATTCAACCACAAAAATCTGTTGTGCGCATAGCCCAGCTAGATCGATCACAAGTTGAAGTGATTGGCGAATTAAATTAGGTTACCATAAGACTGTCATCCAATCCAAAGGTATATCAAGTTATCGACATTTTAGTTGCAGATATTCCAGAATTTTATGGCTTAATTCTTAGCAGAGATTGGTCAGAAAAACTTCATGGATACTTCGCAACTGATTGGTCGCATATGTGGCTTCCTTACAATGGTAAACCAAATCAAATAAAGGTTGAGCGAGAAAAACATCAGAAATACATAGTAACAGAACTGGAGGGAGAAAATGAACCGGTTGCATACAACAATAATATCATTGGCAACTATTTAGTTGATTATTTCTTAGGAAATTTCAATGCTCATACTTCACCTTATTTAGAACATTCTGTTTTATCTCAAGTAGAAATTTTTTCTCAAACAGATAGTTCTAAATGCATTAATTTTGTAGATACTCCTGTAAATAAATCTTTATTTTGGAAGTTATTTTTTGATGGATCTAAGTATAATGAAGGAGCAGGAGCAGGTTGCGTGTTGGTTAGTCCAGAGGGAAACATAATTATGCTAACTTGCAGACTCGAGTTCGATTTCACCAATAATACCGCAGAATACGAGGATTTATTCCAAGGATTATACAAGGCAATCAGATTAGACATCAAATATCTACAAGTTTTCAGAGATTCTGAAATTGTAATCAAACAGGTACACAATACTATACATTGTTTATCAGGTCATTTGAAGCATTATCAATCTTTAGTTCAAGATCTAAGTGAACACTTTATAGCATTTAATATTTCATCAATTCCCAGAATCCAGAATGCTAGTGCAGGCCTCCTAGCCAACGTGGCCTCTAAGCTCATTCCCGCAGAAGACTATAGCCCTTATCGATTTTCAATCGAATTAATATTTAGACCTTCTATTCCTGATAACATTACCAATTGGAGGATTTTAAATGATGATCCTGATATTGTAAGTTTCTTCACATCTGAAGGATCTTACACTAATTAGATAATTGATTAAGACCAACATGACAGACAATTGCAACAAGATAGCACTAATAATGCTATGCCAAAGTTAGTAGTCAAGTTAGAAGACCTTTATGATTTAAAAGATCGATTCAAAAGATCTACCAATTCAAAACTACAAATTTCAACTTTGAATTATGAATTAGTAAATCTAGGAACTGATACCAAACCACAGAATATCAACCTAGGCCTCGATCTAGCTCCTGAAGAAAAATTAGCATATGTTCGTCTTTCGAAACAATACAAAAGTGTCTTTTCTTGTAACTACGATGAACTCAAAACTTATGACATTTCTATCATCCAACATACTATCCCAATGATAAATGACAACAAAACCTGTCCAACAAAAGCTGAGAAAGATCCATCCCAATCTAGAAAATCAAATCAAATCTGAACTCAATAAGTTATTGAAAGCCAAGATTATTTTTCCCGTTCGACATTCTAAATGGGTTTCCAATATGGTTCCTGTTAGAAAGAAGAATGGAGACATTAGAATTTGCATTGACTTTCGAAACCTTAACAAAGCTTGCCAAAAAGATAATTTTCCTTTGCCTCCTATGGAGCAAATATTACAGGTAGTTGCAGGATCATAATTAATGTCTTTCTTAGATGGTTTCTCTGGTTACAACCAAGTGTTAGTCCATCCTGATGATCAATTGAAAACTACATTCAGAACTAAATGGGGCACTTGTGCATATCAAAAGATGCCTTTTGGTCTGATCAACGCTGGTGCCACATTTCAGAGAGCAATGGACATCGCTTTCAAGGGATTAGTTAACAAATCAGTGGTAATTTACTTGGATGATATAACTGTATATTCCAAGAAATGAAGCAATCATCTTAAAGACTTAAAACAGATCTTCCAACGTTGTCAAAGGTATGGAATTTCACTTAACCTGAAAAAGTCCTTTTTTGCATTAAGCGAAGGAAAAATTCTTGGATTCATAGTGTCAAAATCTGGAATTCATATTGATCCTGATAGAATCAAGGAGATTTCTGAAATACCCTTACCTCACAACAAGAAAGCTATGCAATATTTCCTTGGCCAGATTAATTTTGTAAAGAGATTCGTGCCAGATTTTTCAAGAATTGTATCTCCTTTACAAGCAATGATTAAAAAGAATTCAAACTTCAAGTGGGGCCAAAATGAATATGAGGCATTCAATCTGATCAAACAAGCAATTGTTAATGATCCATCTTTAGCAACTCCAAATTTTTTCGATCCTTTTATTTTGTATACATTTGCCTCTGATAAATCATATGCTACAATACTCACTCAAGCAAATCAAGACAAGGCAAAAGCTCCAATTTCTTTCTTCAGTTCAAATTTACAGGGGGCTGAATTGAATTATTCAAATGTAGAGAAACAAGATTATGCTGTTTTCAAAGAAATTGAATATTTCAGACCCTTTCTACTTAAAACCCATACAAAAATCATAGTACTATTTCCAGCGGTAAGAAATCTTTTAGTTCAGAAAGATGTGGGTGAGAAAAGATCCAATTGGATTACTGACTTACAAGAATATGATGTAGAAATCAAACCAACAAGTATTGTAAGAGGTCAAGGCTTTTGCAAAATATTAGCTGGGGCATCGCTTATTTCTGAAAAACAATCTGGAGAGATACAAATGTATGAGGTAAGCCTAAACGATGTTGAATCATTATATGATGATATCATATTTTATCTAAAGAATGGATATGCTCCCCCAAATCTCGATTACACCAAGAAAAGAGCTCTGAGGTTAAAGGCTAAACAATATCAACTTGTGAATGATGTTATTTTTAGAATGAATTATGATTATGTTCTCCTTAGATGTCTTGAGAAATTTGAAGCTGAAAAAGTCTTGCAGGAACTTCACGATGGGCCAGCAGGTGGACATTATGCTGGAGATGCTACTACACATAAAATCCTCCGTGCAGGCTATTACTGGCCCACACTATTCAAAGATTCACATAGCTACGTAAGGAAATGTCAAGTTTGTCAAACCACTGTTGGAAGACAAAAGAAACCATCATTGCCATTACAACTAGTCAACATTGAACAACCTTTTGATCAATGGGGATTGGATATAATAGGTGAGATCGTTCCTCACTCTTCTAAGAAACATAGGTATATCATTACAGCAACTAATTATTTTACTAAATGGGTAGAAGAAGTTCCTCTCAAGACTGCTAATGCTGAGCATATCATCGAGTTCATAGATCAGATCATAATCACCAGGTTTGGTTTACCTCCTGCTTTAATGTTTGATAATGCATCGTATTTTTCTGGTAATTCTATGACTGAATTTGCACTTAAAAGAGGTTTCAAACTTAAATACTCTGCCAATTATTATCCACAGGGAAATGGGTTAGCTGAATCTACAAATAAAAACTAAATTAGAATCATTAAGCGAACCATTGATCAAAATCATAAAAATTGGCATAAGTCTTTAATATATTCTTTATGGGCAGATCGAATAACGCAGAAGGCCTCCATTGGCACTTCTACCTTTAATTTAGTTTATGGGAAAGAAGTGGTTCTTCCAACTCATCTAACAATTCCTTCTATGGCCTTATTTCAACATATTGATGAAGCACCAACTTCTTCCTTACAACTAAGGAAGATGGAAATAATTAAGCTAGAAGAACAATGAGAAAAGGACAAAATAACTCATGCTCATCACCAAGCGTTAGTTAAAGCTTATTTTGATTAAAACATGACATCCAAAAAGGACTTTCAGATCGGAGATCTAGTTTTAAAATGGGACAAAGCTCAAGAGGAAAAAGGGAAACATACAAAATTTCAACGAATGTGGCTTGGTCCTTTCCAAATCACAGAGATCATAGGTCCATCTACTTTTATGTTACAGGATTTAACAGGAAAAAGAGAGTCTTTACTTGTTAATGGAAATATCCTCAAAAAATATTTTCCATAGAAGATCACTCTTTTGTTTTGTATATTAGTTTTCTTTATTGTCATAATAAAACCAGTTGTTAATGGTTACATTTGGAAATTCACGAAAATGACACAAATTCTCTTTTTGGTTTTTGTTTTTTTTTCACTTGTATAAATAGAATTCTTTTAGAAAATTGATCATTGTTATTTAAAGATACAATTAAAAACTTTAAACCTAGAAATGATATTAGTTTCAACTTTGAAAATTTTGATAAAAAGAAACTTTTAGTGGGAAATTGTTTTATTTCAATCTAATGAAAGGTATCAATAACAAAACAAAGATTCTCTGTAGAAAATTTCTTTCCAAAAAACTCTACTATTGTTGTCCAGAGCTATCTTAAGGAAACAATGACTTCCTCCCTACCTAGAAAATTACAATGTTCAGGGAATAATCCAACAATGCACTTTAACTTAAAGAGTAAGAGGTCTCATCACGAGCCGACTTATCATGATCATAGATATTATAACTTGCTCACTTTGCCAATACTGCATACCACAACAGGGCAATGACTCAAGATTATTGCAATCGAAAGACAAGGGGTCTCATCACGAGCCAACTTGTTCAACAAAGTTATAAATCAAGTGAATGACGCTGTCATAAATTGGCTACCAAACCAAGACATTGTTATTTAAGGGTAGAAAAGAAAAATGAAAGAAATAAGTGTGGATATGGATTTCTCTTTGAAAATTGTATATTTTCCTAAGTAGGACACATGATCATTGCTGGGTAACAGGTAACTGTTGGAAATATTGTCATTGATGGCAAAGGAAGTGGCAAAAGAATTGGAAAAGAAGAAGCATCTGAAACAGTAACCATGAAAAGAAGAAAAGCAAAGTAGCAGCAAAAGAAGAGTGCATAATTGAAGCAGAATTGTCCAGAGATAGAGTAGGAGAAAAAGGCCATCGAATAGAAAAGAATAAGAGAATGTTCTAGTAAATGATAATCCATGATAAATAAGAAATCCATTGAAGGAATTACTGGTTGCGGAGATATGATGGTTTTTCTCACAGAATCAAGAACTTGAATGTACAGTTATAAGTGGAAATTTGACAGGATAGAACTATAAACATGCAATGGAAGGTTGATACATTATATATATCATAGCATAATTGAAGACAAAATGACATTGAATTGTCTCGAGTTGATGTTTGTGAGGAACTCCCGTCCATTGGTTCTCTCGAATTGTTCGAACAAACTCTGTTGAATTCATTCCCCTCATAGAGGAAGCCTACGCATAACTAACTCTATCCTAATGGTAGTGAAAATATCGTCGGAAGAGAATTACATTTGTTCGTTGATTATTGGAAATCGTGCCGAAGATAGACCAGAGTTAACTAAGTAATAAGGATAGCGCAAACCCTTTGGAATCATGAACGGAATTTGAAAGGAAAGTGGTAGAACGTAACAAAAGGAAGTGCAACGGAACCCTACATGGAAGAGTGGAAGCATGACCGAGTGAACAGTGAAGGTGTTTTATGGTTTTCATCGCATCAACTATGCGGAGCAAGCGGTATTTCCTGGTTGGGGAGTGATTCCATAGAGTGCTCGACACGCATCCCTGTACGACTCCGTAAAACCGCTTGTCAATGCGCGCCATCCCGCGTTATAGTTCGACCTAGGATGACCAACGATATTTTTGTAAGCCGTTGATCTGGAGGGAAGCCATCGGACAGTGGTCATGTGAGGAAGTTGCACGAAGATTAACCAAAATACGGTGGGCCATCGCACGTTAACGTTCGGCATCGGAGGTCAAGCGATATGCATATATGCCGTTGATCTGGAAGCTTGCTATCTAATGGTGATCGGACACTGGACTTGCGTGAATTTTACTTATGGTACCATGCGCATATTTGATTGGATATTGAATATATATGCGGGCTCGGGGTCAAAGGTTTATCATAAGGTTAAGTGTTTGAAAGCGTTGGATATTTCTCTAAAGTGCAAAGGGTTGTAACTTTAATCCTAAAGTTCAGTTAAAAGTTGTAAATATATTTATTTGTCAATTTCTTCAAATTGATAAATAAATTAAAAAGAAATCAAAGAGGCACGTGGGGTAAACTAAAGGAAATACTGTCAAAGGAATACCATTAGTGGTTGAATGGTTTTTACTCATGGTATTGATAAAGGTTAAACTATATAAGGAGAAGACGATTATTGTTCAATGGGGGCATGCGTAAGGGTGGTGAATGAAGACAATTTCTCTAAGGAATATCTGCATGGAAGGAATCTGTTCTTAATTGATAAATCCGAATCTACGATGCACCCATGGATATAATGATCTAACGATGATAAATCTCTGGTTTGATCGACTGACGACATCATGAAGAACTGGTGCGGGTGTACTAAAGAAAATGAATAAATCTGGTGGCCTGCAAGGTATGCTGTGTGGAAACTGGTGGATCCTGTATGAAAATTGATGGAAAATGGTCCACAGTAGTGCTGAGGGTCGAAGCCTTCAGTGAGGGGGTTGTAGCTCCCTTCCAGTGGTAGCTGGTAAACGAGAGAAGGTTGTAGCCTTTCTGTAGGTAGGTGCTTGCGTGCTGGTATAAGTCTGCACCAACATAAATTGTAAGAAGTTTTCCTTATAATAAATATTGAAGACTGAGATAATAGCAACGGTGGTTTTCTCCCAAATTGGGTTTCCACCTTAAAAAAATTGGTGTTCATATGTGTGAATTATGTTTGATGGTTTGTTCTATTATTTCTGTTCATACTTACTGCCTACTAAACATATGATGAATGAATGATGCAATGATCTAAGTAAAGACATAATAAGATCTCTGGACATACATGTTGGATTCTGTAAAATAGTATATGGTTTTAAGAGAAAGAAAAAGTAAAAGTTTTCAACCCTAAATACTAATTCACCCCCCCCTCTCAGTATTTTTTTCCCAACAGTAACCCTGTCGAGGCTATAAACGCCTGCTGGCAGAAGTGGCTCTACCTACGACAAATGAGCATATTTAAAAACTGATTTACAAAGAAGCCTTTTGTTTTTATCTTTATAAACCAAGTAATGATTGATGTAGATACATGGACTAGCTTGAGGAAGTAAATAATCAAAGTTGAATATAGAAGAAACAAAATATCATTGATAGATAGAAGCATAATATACTTTGTCTTTCTATAATAAAGTTTTATTTTCTGGAAAATTTTCTATTTTGAAAGTTTAAAAAATTCAAAAGAAAAAGCAGAGATAACTGGTTCTTCCGAGTGAATCGCCAATTGTTGTGGCCAGAAACAACCCCCCTTCTTATTTAGTATTAGTGGTAATACTAAATAAGTGGGGACCCTTACTCAAAAAATCCAAAAAATCAATTAGTGATTGTTTTCCTTTTTCAATAAAACTTACTATCATAAACTTAGGAGAAAATTCCTTGAAAAATCTAAAAAACTTAAGTTTTATGATAGCTTAGAATTGAATCATTCTTTGAGGAATATCACATCGCAAAAAGGTAAATGAACACCTCTTTATAAGCGGAATTCTAAAAATTGCGATATGAAACTACGCGCTAAAGGAAAATTCATCGCATCGCATGCTTAGAATGTTATATCTTACGATGAAAACTTCAAATCACCGATGAGCGATAACATGTATCGCAAATCGCATACCGCAGAAAATATGTTAACGGATGTTTGTCATATATTATGTCTTGCGATCTTGCGATATTGCGATATAGCGATTTTGCGATGTTACAATAATTTCACTATTTGATTCCACGAGATTGCGATCTGCGATATTGCGATTTTGCGATATTGCAAAGCAAATCGCAGATCGCCTTATCGCAGATTTTTAAAAGGCTCATTACACGAAGAAAGTCTTTCCATAAATCGAGACCCCATTATACGCTTTAATGTTAAATTAATGAATTGATTGTCATTCATTAATGAAAAATGGTTTCGTTATGATTGAAGAGTTATTTCACGTAAGATAGTATATTTCATACATCTTCAGCATTTAAAACTTTCCCGTCACCTTTTCTATCATTATTCTCACTTAATTCATGAATTGCAGGAGCAAAGAGCTGAGAACTATAAAAAGCAGTATTCAGAATAAAATGGGAAAGAAAGACAAGGCTCCAAGTTCGGAAGATAAAGAGATGACGCCCTTATACACAGACATCGCTTGTAACAGAGACGCTGGTATCACTACTTGGGAGGGCATGTATAATCTACTTGAAGAAGAGAACCCCAGAGTAATGGAGGTTACAACTACTATGGGATCAAATGGGTCTTCTGAAGAATCTTTAACATAGCTAGCTTGTTCATTCTTGCACCGAATAGCATCGAGACCTAGGATTCTTCCATACACAGATATGATTAAATGGGTGCTGGATAGCACTGATATTTCAGACAGACAATTTAAGACTTAGGGTCAAGAGCTCATTGGCTCATTCACTCCATAAGATTTTAGGCTCATGTATCATTTTCCGGAGCCACAGGAAACTTATAACAAACATTTCATGGAGAAGTTTGCTAAAGAAAATGAAAACCTGGTAGAATGCACCAAGGACTGGTCCAGGAGAGATGAACCACTAAAAAAAGATAAACACGGTATGTATAGTATTGGTTCTCTCACTTCTCCGTATTGCTTTGCTGCTGCTATGCTCTGTCGGCTTTTTGGAAAGCCTGACATTAATAAGTTTTCGCCTGAATGGCTTCCGTTATTGAGTGCTGTTGTTAATGCTATCATTTTGGATTGGGCTAAGATATTATCTGATAACTTAGCCACGGCTATTTTTAACTATCGGTATAAACAGACTATCTCTCAGAGGATTTATCCTCCTTTTTATTTATCTTCTTACGTGATGGATTCAATCTGTTATGTTTCTAATTTTCCGTTAATGGGTTGGAAATGGAAAATTCAAGATCCCCTGCCCATTCATGTTTATCACAAAGAGTTGTGGGATTCAGAGTTCATTCCCTGTTTTTACAAGATTTGCCATGGCATTATGTTACCCCTGTACAGGATATTGGATGATAAAGATGCTCCAAGGTTTTATCCTGAAGCAGAGGTGGACATTCTACCTGTTGTGAGATGGTTTGAAGAATTATTTACATATGTTAGGGTTTTTGGAAGTTTTGCTTCTCCTCATGTTTTACCATTGTATGTTCCTGATAAACTCATCTCCTGAGAAATTGCTTATCAAACCTGCGGAGAAGGAGGTTTGACTAAAGAGTTGAAAGACAAGAAGAAGGCTATCTAGCCTCAATTTCTTGTGGCCTGTGGGGCCTTTTCATTATTTGATGTTGGTCATGCATTTAAAGAAGTAAACAATATTACATGTTTACATTTGTTCAAGTTTCCAAGAAGACCATTCGATCCATATGATGTTGTTAAAAATTTCACTATTGCAGTCAAGATAAGAAGGTTTTCTAAAGAAGAAGATTTGTTTGATGACATGTTTCAAGAAAAAGGCACACTTAAAGAAATTCTACATTCGGCTCAAATATAGTTTCCTCCCGCAGAGTTCCAAGAATTAAAAATATACAGAGAAAGGAGGTTAACTACTATCCCTCTGGATAAATTGCGCTTGGAACCCGTAAGGGAACCAACTCCTAGTGTCAGTCTCAGTAGAAGTTCAGGTACAAACAGGTCTAAGTCAAAAGAAACCTCTGAACACTCTAAGAGTGAAGGGTCAGTAAAAGATACTGCCCAGTCTAAAGAACTCTCACAGCAACAGATTTCAACCTCTCCACAGTTAAATATTCCCCCTCTCATTGTACAACAATCATCAGTCAGAATTGAATTGGATAAGGAATGGGAAACGTTCAATGATTTGATTAATATTGAAGCACAAATACACAAACACCTATGAGCAATGTACAGACATCAATAAATATAGTCACAGGAGTAACTACCAATGTCTCAGAGACAAAACATATTCCTATAACCCCATCTTCTGAACTCATGCTTAAGATAGAGGAAATTCCTCTTCTTGATGTGTTCTATAGTCCACAACATAAGGAAGTGGTAAGAAAACAAAGAAAGAAAAGGAAATTAGAAAATGTGCCTTCTCATGATGCAGAACACCTAGATGTTTTATGGAAAGATCCTACTACTGATCGAACTGAAAATCTCACTAAATTATCTCATATCACAGGAGCTTATTCCTCTGCAGCCATTGACAAAGCATCTGAGGTACAACAATTATTGAATGAGAAAGAAGATCAGATACAGGTCTTGCAACAATAGTTGCAAGAAGCCAATGCTAACAGTGAAGCTCAGAAACAACTTGAAAAATTAGAGCAAGATTTTTTACAAATGCAGATTGGATATCAGAACAGTTTGGCTGAAAAAGAGAAACAACTACAGGTTATGCAAGAAATGCACAAAGATGATCCCAAGCTCGCGGAATTTATCACAGAGTCTATTTCCTTAAATGACCAACTACTGCAACAACAAGAAATATTATGCCAAAGAATATTAGAATGGAACTCTTATTGTGAAGAAAGTGATAAAATCACTAATCATGTCGTAGATTTACGACATGATTATGATCTAACTGAAAAAATACTTAATGGCTATTTGGCTTGGCAAAATACAGAAGAGGGGAAAAGAGCAGTTGCACCTACAATCAATGAAAATCACAAAGAAATAATTTCTAATAATTGGGATGCACAGATCAGGAAGGCAGAGCAAGCGGCAGAAGAAGCAGCCACAGCAGCTAGCAGTATTATTGATTGTATAAATGAAAATTTACACTAGGCAAATCTGATCTCTAAAACTATTCCATGATACCTACCAAAAGCACAAAAACTGCAGACAGACTGGAAATAAAAAGCCTAAGAAAAGGAATAATTGATTAAAGGATTAACAAAGTTAAATTGGGATTCTTACTAGGCATGTCTGGTAAAACCACACAGCTAATGCATGACTCTCGAGTGTATCATCAATTCTGCCGAAAAGATAGCGCCAACTCTTGCCAATTCTGTCTTCACGGGACAGTTGAAATCTGAAGTCGGCCAACCTATTCTTCTCAGATCAATGCTGAACGCTTGCAATTCCAAAGAACACATTCATAATTAGTTAGTTGTTAAATTTCAATTTTAGATTTAGTACTAGTCTTGCTTTATTTTTTGCCTAAAAATAGGATGGTCATTTAAACCGTATCCTATATTTTTGTAATAATTTATTTTTAGATTTAGTTAGTAGTATTTAAACCCTTCTCATGCATCTAGAGAAGGGCCCTGAAATTTGTCAAAAACTTGTCCTCAAAACATGCACTTTTGCACCCTCCGAGGAGGTTTTGATGAATGAATGGGACAAGATTTATTGATATCTGCGTTTAATATCTGCTACTGATGTTGCACTTCTGTACTCTTAGTTGATGTTGGATTAAGAAGAGATAAGTCATTATTTCTTGAAGCTCATGAGTAGAACTAGTTATAAATGGTACTTTTATCTCTTAACTATTTCTGCCTCTGTGTTAAAGTGATATTTATGTTCAGTTGTTTATGTATTAATGCTTGAATGTTTGAGTTATCATTTGGCACTTTTGTATGGTGATAACCACTTGTTTATGCTTAATGTATGAATAGCTTATTATGCGATATATTTTTCACAACTGTTTCGTCTAACTTTTTATACGAAGTGGTTTATCTTTATTGAATTGTTTTCTTATAATAGTTGAATGATATTTATTACCAATTTCTATTTGAAATCATTTTAGATCGCATAAAGAAAAGATTACATCCCGGGTTTGGTTTAGAATTAGATATTTCTATTTAGTTAGAATACAATTTACATGTTATTAGATTAGAATTAGAATAAAAGCATTTCACTTAGGAAATTTCTTAGAAAGGAAATATCAATTCTCAACACACACACATATTGGGAAACTGGTCCCATTATCCCCAGTCGGACCCACTACACCAAACGGAAAAGGAGCTGCTAACCAAGGTCCGGACCGGGTGGGTATCCCCCTTGTTGTAGACCCGATTTTCGGGGCTTCAACACTCCCCCACATTTCTTGAGCCTTATATTGTTATATATTTGTATTATGATTCATTATGTTGCAGTGTCTCCAATGAAATGCGTTATTTTAGCCTTATGACATCTCTATGTAGTAGTGTTTCTCTATTCTCATGTACATGTCTCATTGAGGCTTTCATTGCCTAGCTTGAGTGATTGATTCCTCAAATAATTGTGTACATTTTCTACTATAATATCAAAGGGAAGGATATTTACATCTTCTTGTCTCACAGCTAATAAAAATAATGCTGTTATTCCATCTCTTGTTCAAGAATTGTTGCAGACCCTTCATTGGGCACTTTTTCAAGACAACTAGGTGTGGGAGACCTGTTTCACCCACCTAGAGGGATTTATTTTGAGCCTCCTCTTGGATTTCAATCTTAGATACATTGATCTAAGGGATCTAGGTATTGGTTTCAAATCTTGTAGCAACCATTCCTAAAAAATGTGTTTTTCAGGCATGCCTTGCTGAGCAATCCCATTTGGGGATATTACAGTGGTATCAGAGTTAAAATATTGGCTCAACCTGTGATTCTCAGCCAAAGAGATCAGGAGATTGAAGAGGATGGGTTTTATCTCATCATATTTTAGATCCATGAAGAACCTCCCCAAGGAGGATAAGCAGATAGAGAAGGAAGGACCCTGAACTTCCTATTCTCATCGAGAAGGAGATAGAGAGATGAGAAGGAAAAAGACTCCATCTTCTGGAGGAGACAAAGGGGATAGGTTTACAAAGCTTCTTCCTAAATCTGTACAAAACATTCATGAAGATCTTGAGAAGATAAGGAGGGAGATGTATGAATAATCTCCAAAAGATTTTGAAACTAAAACAAACTCTAGATTCTCATATGAGGAGTGTGAGCAAGCAGCTACACACCCTAATACACAGTGCTGTCACATGCCCAGGATTTCCAGGAGAGAGATGGAAAGAAGAGAAGAGGTTTCTAAGAGGGAAAATCTTAGTGATTACCTGAACGAGTATGAGTCTCAAACTCAGAAATTCCGATATCATCTCAGTTTTTCAGAGTTTTGCAAGATCAAGGTGAAGGGAAGAGAGAAGCAGGATAGATTTCTTCTATCTACTTTTGAAGATTCACCTATATGTTAAGCCAAGGCTTGGGTGGAGGAGTTAGATACCTTCTTGCAGTAGCACCAAATTCCCGAGGATGAAGCCATCAAAGTTGCAGTGCTACATTTGAGAGGTAAGGCCTATGCCTGGTGTATCTTTGAATCCTTTTCTTTAAGAAATGTAAACACTACATCTTATGCAAGTTTCACTAAGGCATTAGTGAAAATATTTGATAGAAGGATTCATGAGAAACATATGATGGAGCTAAATAAGGATACTCAAACAAAAACCTTGGATGGGAACTCAAAACCACTTCAGGGAACCATGAAGGAGGCTAAGAACTTGCACCATATCTTGCTGGAAGAAATACTTTCATCTCACATCTTTGAGCAAGGGAGCATGGAGATCCCCTTTTCAAAGAAGGATCCTATTGGGGTTCCCATGTTTTGGCAAGGTTGGAAATACCAAAAGATGAGACAAAATAAAAACCAATTTTAGGCCTCAGGATCTAGCCCTCCTAGGTCCAGAGAGGGATCTCTCTATGATTGCCAAAGGTAATGTCTTTGAAGGTCAAGAGGCTTAAGATATTAGGCTAGTTATAGGCACAAGGTTTGTTTGTTTGATTGTTTGTTTGGTTGCTGGTTATCAGGAAGGAAGGGTTCAATGTAAGACAAGGATGAGCAAAGAGGAATGGGGTAGAGGTGAAGTATTCCAGTGAGAATTCAAAAACATTTGGCAATGGAGTCAGGAAAGGATTTTCTTGCTAATCAATATGCAGGCTTTCAATTGGGCTAGTCATCTAAAACATTGGATCTTAAAGATGATAGTGTGATATGGAATGGTAGGAGAGGAGGAGACAACACAGATTCAGGAGGCACAGTTAAAGACCAGCTGGTCACACAAGGATCCTAGTGGACAGGGCTAACTCTAATATCCAGTGTTCCCAAATATTCCAGCTAAATCCCAACCAGAACATATAAGAATTGATTCATTCAATTCATACATCAGAGAGCAGGCAATAACATCCACCACACTGGTTAAATTAACTGAAATCAATTCTTAGATAACACTTTTAGTAGAAAAAATCAAAGGCAAGGAGAGCAGAAACATAGGGTACCTAACAAGGGTAAATCCTATGCCAATATTCTGATGTAAGCCAGTAGAAACGAAATGAAATGAATTAAAACACAGAGATAGGAAAACATCACCGCTGCTTTAGATTAGGATCCAAAGAAATGTGCTTGTCATATTAAATAACAATAGCAGTCAAGTACAACATTGCTGATAGCTGAATACTCAGTCTGAAATCATATTCCTCAGCCTATCTTACAACTTTACACAGAGACTGTGTCTCAAAAGAAACTACTTGAAATTCTCTGATAACTGATAAAAAACCCTTACAATAAGTTTCTTCTTGAATTTTATAGTTGAAGAGAGGAGAGGAGGTAGGTGAAACACTAAATGAAGCATTAATCTCAGAAAGAAAAAGGGCCGAATCCCATTCTGTTTTAACTCCTGTGCATTTATCTCTGGCATTATTTGAGTGAACGAACGATCTTCTTCAGGCTTCCATTTACTCCAGTATGGATTTGATGCACTCTGGTTTGCAGTACTCTGTAGTACCTTTGGTGAATAAACAAAAGGTAAATAAATGACTGAATAGTCTGCCATACTTGTGAAACAAATGCTCTGATAGCTTGGGGCTATGATCAGGGAGGAAATTTCTTTAGGAGCACGGTAAAATATGGAAACAATATGGGCGCTTTGTCCTTTAGAACAACTTGTTGATGTGAGACCCTGATAGTTTTGATTTCTGTACGCTGAGCCTTCAGAGAGGTCCATGATGTCTTTGATCTGGTACACTGCTTTGAAATACTTGGATTAAGGCTCAAAATCTTCCATTACGGGCCTTAACACCATGTTTTCCTGCTGATACTCTTTGCTGCTTCCATGCTGGTCTCTGACTGCGAAATCAATGCTTTAATGACTCTAGGGAAGACTTCACAGAGTTTAAACTTTGTCTCTTTAATGCGAGCCCCGTCATATGTCTTCTCAGACCTTCCTTCATGAGTTAAGCTATTTGAAATGGTCCTTTCCTGTTTCTCTGTGACTGTACATAGATTTTGAATCACGACGGCTTTCACCACCTGATAACCCTACGAAACATGAAACTCAGTTATGAAATCCATGCATAGGGAGGTGGTTATGGAGGGCGGGTCGAGTGATAGCGCGGAAGTGGTGGTTTAGATGAAAAAATGGTGGATAATGCAACAATATGGCGTAAATAGCAATGAATAGGGTTTTGGTGGAGAAATGAGTGTGGACCGTTAGATCATGGTCTGGTGACGAAGATCAACAGCGGAGGTTAAATAGTGGGATGGTATATGAAAATGGGTGGAGTGAATATGAAACATTAAAATTTAGTGCAAAATACGAAGGTTTGTGCCTAGGTGATAATGCAAAGGAAATGAACGCAATGCAATGGAATGCGATGGAAATGATCATACGAGGTGGGACCCGGCGTGGGTGGAGGGCGATTCCTTTAGGACCGTCGGATCTCAGGAGGAGATCGACGCCTATGATTCAATCGGAGGGCAGAAATGGGAGGTTTGACAATCCATTTGAACGATGGTGTGACTGGTTCTTGGCTGTTGGATCTTGGCTTAAATGGACAGGCGAGATTGGATCGGCAGATCGCAATCGCAAAGGGTGTAAAGTGGCAACAATTGAGAAATGCGATTGCGATTGGAGCTAGGCAGTGATCATGCGATGGCCGTTGGATCTGGCGGAGGGATGGACGACTCGGATTGGATCGGAAGGTCACAATTGGAAGGAGCGGAAGGGGTGGCACAACGAAAGTTGTGATTGCGATTGGAGGGATGGGGGCGATCAAGCGATGGGGGCGATCAAGCGATGGCCGTTGGATCGTGGAACAGATGGACGACTGTGATTTGATCGGGATAATCGCAATCGCAAAGGGAAGAAGGTGACTGCGATTAGAAAATGTGATTGTGATTGGAGCGGGAGAACACGGGTCGTCGGATCGAGAATTAATGGACGGCTGGGATGGGATCGGCGGATCGCAATCGGTGGATGCAGGGGAGGGGATGCGATGCGATTGCGACGGAGAGATTAGCGTTGAGCCGCCCGATCAACGGGGGGAATCAACGACGGAGATGTGGTCGGGGGATCGCAATCAGAGGGAGCAAAGGGGAGAAGCGACGGAAGTTTCGATTGCGATTGGGGAGGGAGTGCGATTAGCGCTGGGCCATCCGGTCAAACGACAGATCAACGGTGGAGATTGCATCGCGGGCCTTCATAGCAAAACCCAATCACATCGGAATTTTTCAATGTTACAAAGGAAAACGCCCGCTCGACTGCTCTGATTGCGATGAGCGCCCGAGACTTAAACGCTTGGTCCTGGGTGTGGGTCACGTGGGGAAGTGGTTAGGGACTGGCGGAAAAAGGGCTAGGCCCTATTATAAAGTTAAAAAGTGGGTTCTTACCCCTTTTAATGCAATATTTGGGGTTAGGAAGGGGAACGATAAAGGAAAAAAAAGGGAAAAATGGCCAATCAAAGGGTAAGGGCAGAATGAAAAGGGATTTTGGGGAGATTTAGGAGGACTAAGGGAGAAATTTTGGGATGGAAAGGGGACTTCGAAAAGGAGGGAAAAAAGGGGTGAAATGGGGCAATCTATAGGGATACAAGGGGCAAATAAAGGCTTTTGGGAGCACAATTTTCTGCACTCAGTGAGGCTTATTTACTCAAGAACAGTAGAGGGAAATGGTCAAAGGGCAGGAACATAAAAAGGCTTCAAGGATGATGTGTTTCAAGGGAAATGCATTCCTTGAAGGCTCATAAAACTAATTAGCCCCTTGCTTTCTTGTCAAGGAATTTAAAGGGGGCTAATAGTGGCTCCACATGGGGATGGCTTCTTCTTGAGGGAGTCAAGAATTCAGAGATGATCTTTGGAGTAGGCCAGATGCATGCTGCTTGAGCCACCTTTCTTCTTTGATTTTCAGCTGCCACAATCGTGAAGACATCAATTAGCGGAAGCATTCTCACACAATCTACCTACCCAGGCTACAATCCTAGCATTTTTTCTTCTTCTAGGGTGCATTTGAGCTAGCAGACCCTTAACATATTTTTATTTCAAACAAGAAAATAAACCTATTCTACTTCTACCCTTATTACTCCATGAGACCAGATTAAACTGTTGGTCTTACATGTTTCTCTACCTAATCTAACATCTGTTGGGATTAAACTGTCCAGCAGATTTCTTCTCTACATTCTACAACATAAATTTAAAAACAGTCAAACTAGGTTTAGACAGTCCAGTTTGATGTGGGTCCAGGGCATAAAGACAGTTGCACATGGACAAAAACTTGCAGAAAGCTGAAAAAAAAACTTTTGAAGGCTTGAAATATGAAGTTTTGAAGTATCCTTCCATCTTTTGTGACTCAAGTTTTGAGCTTGTCAGAGTCACTTTATTTTCTTCATTGTAGCTCTGATTTTGGGCTTGTTAGAGCTGATTCTTCTTTCTTTTTGATGGTCTGGGTTTTGGGCATGTTTGAACCAGCCATCTTCACTTTCTTTGGCTCAGGTTTTGATCATATTAGAGCCCATATTTGCAATTTGGAGGTTCATGTTTTGAGCATGTCTGAACCTCTCCCTTTTTTTTTTTTTTGAAAACAAACACTGCAATGGAATGTACAATGGAAATGGAAACTGGAAATTGGAAATCAGCAGAAGTAGTGTTTGAGCATCCCGCCATTGACAGGACCCCAAAATAGCTCTGTACCATCTAACTCCTATAGAAAAAAGGCATTTGGACCCACAGTGGCCTGGATGATGTAGGGACCTTGCCACAAACTGTAAAACTTGCCGTGCTTTCCTTTGTCCTCTCTCCTTGAGTCCCACTTCAGAACTTTATCTCCAATTTTGAAATCAATAGCTTTGGTTCTTTTGTCAAACAACCTCTTTATATTTTCCTGAACTTTCGTAGCTCTGTTATGGACCTCCTCCCTTGTTTACTGAAGATTAATTGTTTGGTTTATCCTTCTCACCATACTGTCTTCTTCTGTTTGAATCTCCTGGACCAGTTTGATCACTGGTACCCCAAGGCTGGTAGGAAACACTGCTTCTATCCCATAGACAAGCTGGTATGGTGACATGCCAATGGATTTCTTTGTGGTGAGCCTGTCAGCCCACAAAGCATGTACTAACTTGTTATGCCATGACTTTTTGTTTTCTTCCAACAACTTTTTTATGATGATCACCAGGATTTTGTTTGATGATTCAGCTAATCCATTACCTTGAGGGTAATAGGCAGTTGAATGACCGAGTGCTATTTGATACCTGTGAAAAAAATCAACCATTTTCTTGGATCCAAAAGCAGCAGCATTATCAGTGATTATTTTCCTTGGGCAGCCAAACCGAGAGAGGATATGACCTTCTAGGAACCTAATGATGACTAAATCTGTGGCATTCCTAGTAGGTATGGCCTCTATCCACTTAATGAAGTAGTTTGTGGCCGTTAGGATCCATTTGTGTTGTGCAGAAGAAGCAGGGTGGATTTCTCCTATGAAATCTAGGCCCCATTGTAGAAAGGGACCTTCAACAGTGATGGGCTGCAGAGGTAAGGGGAAGAGTTTTCTTTTGCCTTCAAAAATCTGGCATTTGTGGCAGGCAATTATCATCTTATGGATATCATTGAAGAGTGTGGGTCAATAGTAGCCAGCTCTGAGTATTTTTTTTGAATTGGCCTTCCAGCTCAGGTGGCCTCCACACTCTCCTGCATGGAATTCTTGTTTAGTCCTCTCTGCCTCATTTTCAGGCAAACATTTAAGCAATAGGCCATTTGGATTCTTCTAGTATAAGCAGTTATCCAATATGTAGTAGCTTCTAGCTTTTAGTTTTAGGAATCTAGCCTTGGTCTTTGATAGTTCAGGAGGGGCATTGAGGTGTGTAAGCACATACAGAATGTCAGAATACCAAGGATAGCTCTGAAACTTTTCCTCAATAGTGGGATCAGGCAATCCCTGCTGCTCATCAATGCATCTACCATGTTAATGTCTAGGGCTTGTAGATTTGATTCAGCCATTATTTGAGCTAAGCCCTAACCTTTGATTAGTTTGGTGGGTTTTATCTCAAGGTCGTATTCCAAAATCACAACAATCCATTTGCCCCTTTTCCCATCTGGGTCTTGGGACAATATGTCTTTAACCACTATATTTGGCACATAGGCTATGGTGTGGGAATGCAATATGTACACCCTAAAGTCTTTCAAGGCCTTAATCAGAGCATAGGCCTATTTTTCCATTATGTTGTATTTCAAGGGTGCATCCCTGAGCTCTTTGCTGAAGAAAGAGATGGGCTGTTCCATTCCCTTTGGATTTTTCTGCAGTAGAACTGTAGCTATTGTATGCTTGGAGGCAAATGAAAAATTCAGGAAATATTTTGAGAAATCTGGGCTGATTAGGACAGGAGCTTGGGTCAGTGCAAGTTTAACTGATTCAAAAGACTTCTTAGCTTCAACATTCCACTTAACTCCTACACCTTTCTTCAGCGTGTTAGTCATATTTCTAAGGTGCTCAGCTAAGTTGGGAATGAACCTCCCGAGGAAGTTGATTTTCCCAATAAAGGACTGTAACTCCTTAATGTTTCTCGGGTGTGTGATTTGTAGTATTCCCTCAAGTCTTTGTGGGTCTATCCTAATCCCTTTCTCAGATATGATATGGCCAAGAAGTTTTCCTTCTTGCAGCCCAAATACAGTCTTTTTAGGATTCAGTGATAGACCAAACCTTCTGCATTTTTCAAACACTTTCCTCAGATGTTTTAGGTGTTCTTCTTAGGTCTTGGAGTAAACTTTTATGTCATCCAAATAGATGACAATGAAGTGTCCTATTTCATCTGAAAAAGCTATGTCCATTGCTCTTTGGAAGGTTGCACCAGCGTTCATAAGTCAAAAGGGCATCTTCACATACATAAAGGTGGCCCATGGAGTGGTAAAGGCTATCTTGAGTTGATCTTCTGGGACTAATAAGACTTGGTTGTAACCTGAGAAACTGTCTAGCAGGGAGATCCTTTTAGAGCCTACCACCCTCTAAAGAATATGTTCCATTTTTGGCAAAGGGTAATTGTCTTTGAGTGAGGTTCGATTAATATTTCTGAAATCTATGCACAATTTGATCTCCCCTATTTTCTTTTTCACAGCCACTAGGTTTGATACCCAATCGGAGAACCTCACAGGCATAATTATACCTGCCTCATACATCTTCTTAATCTCTTTTTCCACTACAGGCAATTGTTTTGGGTTTATTCTCCGAAGTTTTTGTCTAAAGGGCTTCTGATTTTATTTCAAGGGTATTTTATACTGTATGATGTTTGTGTCATAGGCCCTTAGGTCCTCACAATTCCAAGAAAACACATCAATGAATTCCTTGAATAGGTCTATGTATTTCTTTTTCATGTTTTTAGGCAGGGACTTAGCCAATTTGATCATCTTGGGTTTATCTTCAATGCCTATGTTGCATTCCTGGACATCAGAGTCTACATGTTCTATAGTGGGATTTTTTGCTACATCATCAAAGTCAAAAAGGTCTTCTAAAGGTGCCAGACCTCGAGGTATGTTCTTATCTTTGGTCTGCAGCACCTCTACTTCTTCACTATCTGCGTTTTCACACTCTTCGTTTGGATTTCCAATTTGCTCGTTGAAAGTGTTTATTTCTATGTTACAGGGTGTCTCTTCCTCATTTGAGGACTCTTCACCTAGGTAGCTACTGTCAGATTTGGAGTCTGAATTAGAAAATTCAAACTCGTTTCTGCCTACCAGGAAATCTTCAACCTGTTTATCACCCTCAAAGACTTGCAAATATTTTTCATTGTCCAGCACTGCAGGTCTGAATTTGGTCTGAATGATGATCTGTTGGTCACTTGGAGTCTTAGGTATGAACTAGCTAAGCAAGCTAATCCGTTTGCAATAACATTTTGACTTTTAGGAACAAACAATAATTCGTATTCAACAAATGTTTTCAATAAATCCATAGTGTCATTCCTGTAGGCTCTCAGTCTAGGATGTTTCACTGTGTATTCACCATTCACATGTTTGATAATCAACTCAGAGTCCCCACGCACATTTATCCTATGGGCTCCTAGTTTTTTCAACAGAGTCAAGCCTAGGATCAAAGCCTCATATTCTGCAATATTGTTTGTACATTTGAAGTGCAGGTTGTAGGCATGGCTCTCTGCATAATCACTCTCTGGGTTAAGTATCCACACTCCTGCTCCAGCAGTTCTCTTGGTGCATGACCCATAAAAATTCATCTCCCACAAGGGTTCTCTTTTCGTTTTATCATTACTTCTTCCCCTACAGCTGGGTTCGCCATTATGTTGCATTATAGAAGCTGCACTAGCGTGTGGGTTGTTTTGTTTTCCGTCAGGGGCGTGGAAATCAGAGAGGTGATTAGTTGGCTGATTGGGTTTTGTTTCTGGTTCACTTTGAGTTTTTGTTTCAGTGCACTGTTCCGAGTTTTCTACATCATTCTCCTCCGAGCCTAGAGTAGCCATTATGTTAAAGTCCATGGGTTCTATTTCCTTGTGTGTATCTCTATTTTTGGACTCTGACCCTTCTGAGGATTCATCATTACAGAGGATGAAGGAGTCAAGGTCTGTATGTACAGAGTATAAAGGTGATTTTTCAGGCTTCTCAGGGCTACTAACCAGAAATTTCATTTGTGCCTCTCTGTACAGTCTTCTAAGATGGCCAAAGATTGGGATTGTGGCATAGGCCCCATCCATATGCATTGTGCCTTGCAGCTTGGCTCCCCATGATCTTGACAATAACATGCCATAATTGGGTGGCACATCTGCCACAACAACATCCATGACCATACACTTTGCTGGAATCTGGGCAAGGCTCACACATAAATATTTGATTAGGCCAAGACACTTAACTCTGCTAAAGTCAAATGAATATAGGTCTTTATAGGGACGGGTTATCTCTAGGCCTAATCTTTCCATCACTACTTTAGGCATTAGGTTGTGTGATGCCCCAGAATCATGCATTGCATTGTGGAGAATCTTATCATGGATATTAAGACTGATATAAAAAGGGGGCACTACCCCTTCCTGAAACTTTCCTTCTATCTTTGGACCAAATAGAAGGGCAGGTTGATCATCACTCAGATTTACAGTGTCACTGTTCTCACCTAAATTTAATTCTTTCAAAATTTGGCCTTTATATACATCCTGAGTGGCCAGCTCAGAGAGTGGGATAGAGATTTTAATTTTTGCAATCTCACTCTCCAAATTGAAAGTGGACTGACTCTTTGGAATGTTCAACTCTGTTTTGTTAGCCACTACCTTTGTGGCTGAATCAATGTGCCGATTCTTTTCTCTTTTTGCTTCTAAGTTCATATTGTTCTCTGACCTGCATCATGGCATTTTCAAATCCTAACCTGTAATCCTCAATTTCTAACCATTCCTCGTTCCAATAAGAGGGTGGAGAGTGATATTCTTATGTGTAACAGTTATGGATTGAATCTTTTGTTTCAAACATGTTTATTGTGGTTCCCTCAGACTCTTCTATGATTCCCTCATCTTCATCAAGAAATTTCTCTTGGAATGGGGGAATAACTTGCTGATCTGATTCTCTTTGTCTGTTGGGAGTGGCATTGTTTCCTCTAAAGTTTTGGTTCTAGTTATGGTTTTGATTTCTGTTTTGGTTACTAACTGTGACAACCATTTTTTCCATCATTTGGTATAGATTTTCCATGTTTTTGGACATGCGGTCATAATTTGGGTCAGACGTGGAAGCTACATCGTCATCTCTATATGTTACCCTTTTCTTAGCTCTCAATCTTGCTCTTTTCTCAATCATATTAGCCTCTACACTCACTGCTCCTTTTTGCACGTCTTCCAATGTGTTGTAATCTCTCTCCCTGAGCTGGTAGGCCATGTCAGAATCAAAGCCATCGAGGTATTTCGCTAGAGCCATACCTTGGGGAGGTTTCATGTGTGGAGGAAGAGCATTGTAAATGCTGTTAAATCTCGTTGTGTAATCATGGACACTCTCTCCTAATTTTCTTTTAAGGTTCATATATTCTGCTAGGAGTTGGCAAGGGTTGGCCTTAACCTCCCATTTGTTTATGAAAGTCTGATATAAAGCAGGAAGGTCTTGGATACTATTAGGAGGTAGGCTCTTGAACCATTTCTTCACATCACCTCCTAAGCTCTGGGCAAAGATTCTCATTTTGAATGTATCATCATCTATCTCCATATAGTGAAAAGAATCTTCCATCCTATCTACATGGTGTTGGGCTGTGGTAGACTCTTTTGCAGTGAAGTGTGGGATCTTTTATTGATAGTCATTGGGTAAAGGCACTAGAGGCTGGGGTAAAACCAGAGGTGCATACCAGGCTGCCATGATGATGTTTTGATGAGGTAAAGGATTGACTTGGGCAGCTGGTATATGGATGACAGGGATATTGTGACCAGCAGAAGACTGATGAGCAGATCTAGGGTGACTGAGCCCCAAGTTTTGAATGAAGTATATATCAGGAGGTGTAGATGGAGGGGTCTGTCTATTCCCAAGGTGCTTACCACTTTGAGGTGGTGAAATAGGAAACTCAAGGTCTGGCTGGTCTAGAACACTGAATGACCTAGTTCTTGGTAAGCTACTTTGAGTGCCTAGGTCAAAAAGTGGGTCTGATAGAGCTGTAAAGTTTTCTGGTGTAGAGTTAGCTCTATGGATGTGGCTGGAAATAGTTGATTGTTTAGGTGTAGGATATCCCTTGAGGATTCTCTTAGGGTTTTAAACTATTTCAGGTGGGTCTGGGTTAGGATAAGCTCTTGTATGAATGGTTCTTGAAGCCAGAATGCTGTTTTCTAACCAAGCAAATTAACCCTACTTGTTACTTCTACTGTGGTTGACGTTGTTATGGAGGCTGGTATCCCAGTGGAGTCTTGTGTGAAACCAAGATAATCAGCAGGCCTACTGATCACCAGTGGAGTCTTTAAATCGCTTAGGAATTATGGAGTCACCAGGTGGAGGGTTTAAGATGCTTATGGAGGGTACACTGTCGACCATAGTGCCTATGGGATGTCCCTTTACAAGGATATCTTCACAACACAGCAAAATATAACCAGAGATTGACTGGGAGGGATTTTACCAGATGTGTCACCTCTGAAAGAGTGTGAGATCTGGAGGCTACCAGGCCCTTTCCAGACTCTGTCTAAGAGTGTGGGAGAAAAAACATCAAATGGTATAGAGGTTGATCTGTGAACATGAGTTTTTAACTGCCAACCTTAACCAGAGATTGTAGGTTTCTGAAGTTCTTATAATGTAGTAAGGTGAAAGTACTCAGAATTCCCCAGTGGAGTCGCCATTATGTTGGGGTTCCCATGTTTTGGCAAGGTTGGAAATACCAAAATATGAGACAACATCAAAGCCAATTTTAGGCCTCAGGATCTAGCCCTCCTGGGTCCAGAGAGGGATCTCTCTATGATTTCCAAAGGTAATGTCTTTGAAGGTCAAGAGGCTTAAGATATTAGGCTAGTTATAGGCACAAGGTTTGTTTGTTTGATTGTTTGTTTGGCTGCTGGTTATCAGGAAGGAAGGGTTCAATGTAAGACAAGGATGAGAAAAGAGGAATGGGGCAGAGGTGAAGTATTCCAGGGAGCATTCAAAACCATTGGGCAATGGAGTCAGGAAAGGATTTGCTTGCTAATCAATATACATGCTTTCAATTGGGCTAGTCATATAAAACATTGGATCTTAAAGATGATAGTGTGATATGGAATGGTAGGAGAGGAGGAGACAACACAGATTCAGGACGCATAGTTAAAGACCAGCTGGTCACAAAAGGATCCTAGTGGACAGGGCTAACTCTAATCCCCAGTGTTCCCAAATATTCCAGCTAAATCCCAACTAGAACATCTAAGAACTAATTCATTCAATTCATACATCAGAGAGCAGGCAATAACATCCACCACACTGGTTAAATTAACTGAAATAAATTCTTAGATAACACTTTTAGTAGAAAACATCAAAGAAAAGGAGAGTAGAAACATAGGGTACCTAACAAGGGTAAATCCTATGCCAATATTCCGATGCAAGCCAGTAGAAACGAAATAAAATGAATTAAAACACAGAGATAGGAAAACATCACCGCTGCTTTAGATTAGGATCCAAAGAAATGTGCTTGTCATATTAAATAACAGTACCAGTCAAGTACAAAACTGCCGATAGCTGAATACTCAATCTGAAATCATATTCCTCAGCCTATATTACAACTTTACACAGAGACTGTGTCTCAAAAGAAACAACTTGCAATTCTCTGATAACTGATAAACAACCCTTACAATAAGTTTATTCTTGAATTTTATAGCTGAAGAGAGGAGAGGAGGTAGGTGAAACACTAAACGAAGCATTAATCTCAGAAAGAAATAGGGTCGAAGCCCATTCTGTTTTAACTCCTGTGCATTTATCTCTGGCATTCTTTGAGTGAACGAACGATCTTCTTCAGGCTTCCATTTACTCCAGTATGGCTCTGATGCACTCTGGGTTGTAGTACTCTGTAGTACCTTTGGTGAATAAACAAAAGGTAAATAAGTGACTGAATATTCCACCATACTTGTGAAACAAATGCTCTAATAGCTTGGGACTGTGATCAGGGCGGAACTTTCTTCAGGAACACAGTAAAATATGGAAATAATATGGGTGCTTTGTCCTTTAGAACAACCTACTAATGTGAGACCCTGATAGTTTTGATTTCTGTGCGCTGAGCCTTCCGAGAGGTCCATGATGTCTTTGATCTAGTACACTGCTTTGAAATACTTGGATTAAGGCTCAAAATCTTCCATTACGGGCCTTAACACCCTATTTTCCTGCTAGTACTCTTTGTCGCTTCCATGCTGGTCTCTAACTGCGAAATCAATGCTTTAATGACTATGGGGAAGACTTCATAGGGTTTAAAATTTGTCTCTTTATTGCGAGCCCTGTCATATGTCTTCTCAGACCTTCCTTCATGAGTTCGGCTCTTTGAAATGGTCCTTTCCTGTTTCTCTATGACTGTAGAGAGATTTTGAATCACAGCGGCTTTCACCACCTGATAACCCTACGAAACACGAAACTCAGTTATGAAATCCATGCATAGGGAGGTGGTTATGGAGGGTGGGTCGAGTGATAGCACGGTGATGGTGGCTTAGAGGAAACAATGGTGGATAATGCAACAATATGGCGTAAATAACGACGAATAGGGTTTTGGTGGAGAAATGAGTGTGGACCGTTAGATCATGGTCTGGTGACGAAGATCAACGACGGAGGTTAAACAGTGGGATGGTATATGAAAATGGGTAGAGTGAATATGAAACATTAAAATTTAGTGAAAAATACAAAGGTTTGTGCATTGGTGATGATGAAAAGGAAATGAATGCAATGCAATGGAATGCGATGGAAATGATCGTACGAGGTGGGAATCGGCGTGGGTGGAGGGAAATTCCTTTAGGACCGTCGAATCTCAGGAGGAGGTCGATGGCTACGATTCAATCGGAGGGGAGAAACGGGAGGTTTGAAAATCCATTTGAACGATGGTGTGACTGGTTCTTGGCCGTTGGATCTTGGCTTAAATGGACAGGCGGATCGCAATCGCAAAGGGTGGAAAGTGACAACAATTGAGAAATGTGATTGCGATTGGAGCCAGGCAGTGATCATGCGATGGCCGTTGGATCTAGTGGAGGGATGGACGGATCAGTTGGATTAGAAAGTTGCAATCGGAAGGAGTGGAAGGGGTGGCACAACGAAAGTTGCGATTGCGATTGGAGGGATGGGGGCGATAAAGCGATGGCTGTTGGATCGTGGAACAGATGGACGGCTGTGATTTGATTGGGATAATCGCAATCGCAAAGGGCAGAAGGTGATTGCGATTAGAAAATGCGATTGCGATTGGAGTGGGAGAGTGCAGGCCATCGGATCGAGGATTAATGGACGGCTGGGATGGGATCGGCAGATTGAAATCGGTGGATGCAGGGGAGGGGATGTGATGCGATTGCGATGGAGCGATTAGCGCTGAGACGCCCGATCAACGGGGGGAATCAACGGCGGAGATGTGGTCGGGGGATCGCAATCGGAGAGAGAAAAGGGGAGACGCGATGGAAGTTACGATTTCGATTGGGGAGGGAGTGCGATTAGTGCCGGGTCGTCCGATCAAACGACAGATCAATGGTGGAGATTGTATCGCGGGCCTTCATAAGAAAACCCAATCGCATCGGAATTTTTTGATGTTACAAAGGAAAACGCCCGTTCGACTGCTCTGATTGCATTGAGCGCCCGGGACTTAAACACTTGGTCCTGGGTGTGGGTCACGTGGGGAACTAGTTAGGGACTGGCGGAAAAGGGGCTAGGCCCTATTATAAAGTTAAAAAGTGGGTTCTTACCCCTTTTAATGCAATATTTGGGGTTAGGAAGGGGAACGATAAAGGAAAAAAAGGGAAAAATGGCCAAACAAAGGGTAAGGGCAGAATTCAAAGGGGATTTTGGGGAGATTTAGGAGGACTAAGGGAGAAATTTTGGGATGGAAAGGGGACTTCGAAAAGGAGGGAAAAAAGGGGTGAAATGGGGCAATCTGCAGGGATACAAGGGGCAAATAAAGGCCTTTGGGAGCATAATTTTCTGCAATCAGTGAGGCTTATTTACTCAATAACAGCAGAGGGAAACAATCAAAGGGCAGGGACACGAAAAGGCTTCAAGGATGATGTGTTTCAAGGGAAATGCATTCCTTGAAGGCTCATAAAAGTAATTAGCCCCTTGCTTGCTTGTCAACGAATTTAAAGGGGGCTAACAGATCCAATCATTGAGAGGTTGCCCATTCATGTTGCAGAGATTGAGGGCAAAAACGCTGTCACATATAGAGAGTATCTAGTGCCTCATGTAGAGGAAGGAGGGGCTCTTGCTCCAAATAGAGGGATTCTTGAATATTTGCAAGGAAGTCCCCAAGATCTCTTGTGTGGAGGTCAAGGCACAACTCATGATCTACATGTGCCATTGGTGATGAGGTGTGGAACCATGGAGACATAAGGAGGAGATAGGGAGGAGAACCAACATCATGAGATGAGAATTACCAAACCCTATCCATTTCAAGAGTTTGATGCACCTAGGAGGGAGACTGAATTCTGCAGTAAGGGCATGGACATATCTGTCCATTCATACATACATTCCACTCTTGATGATGATGTCTCCTTGCATGGAGACATTGCACCAGGGAGACCACTAGATCAACAAAGGAGGATGGATACTCCAAATTTTGAGGCACCACTCATTGATTCCATAGAGGTAAAGACCTTGGGAGAGCTTGGTAAAACGCTGAGAGTCTTGGGTAGACTGAAGGAGGGGAGGGGTATTCTCTCAACATCATTTTCACCCACTCTCATTTCTGATTCTGCACTGTGGCAGAAGCAGCAGGGGAAGGATAGCAACCTTCCAACTTGCATATTTGGCATGAGAGATGCCAAAGAAGAAGATAACCATATGATAGATGTTTTTCATGAGATATCATCAGTGCTGTCACTATGGAGGATAGATCCATGTTGGAGCTCCCGGATGTTAGTGGAATACTCCAAGGATCATTTTTCTTGCATAATATTAAATGGTCAGCATATGAGGATATGCATGGATCACGTGAAGATGAGAGGAGAATCATCTATGAGATACTCCATTTGCATGAGAAAAACATATGGTAAGGGTGTTTATTATTTACATGATGATTTGTATAATGTATGTATGTATCCCTTAACCATATATGTGCAGGATGTTGCTCCAAGGAGGAGCATTCTTTCTTTTAGGCTTCATGGTCTACTTGAGGCGATAAGCATGGTTGATAGCCACTCCATAGGAGGTCTTGGGGAGGAGATGTATTATGAAGGACATTCTCACTTTACAACATACATCATTCACTTCCTCCATACTTATGAGGAGATTGGGGCAGCAAGCAAGTGGTTGAAAAGCCACAAATTTTATCAGTCTCTATTCCAGTTGAGAGTCAAGCTGCGTTGGTTACATTTGAGGTACCATTGTCCTTCTCACTTGTTACATATGGCAGCAAGCATGATTCTCAATATGGTTCCCTTTATTGATATTGTTATTGATTTTCTTGGGAGCATAATTGGGGGAGAGACACACTGGGTGGATGTGTCCTTTGAGGGAGAAATTCCCCACAATTTTTGCACTACATGTTCTAAGGGGAGCATGGGAGATGGTATGGTCACCATAACAACACATTTGTTTCCTTATGGGGTGAGCCATATAATGGATGTGATGACATATGATGATGATATCCAACTCATCATATATGGGGATATTTGGGCCAACATGATTCATCACGTTGGAGAGGAGATCTTTGAGGATCCCATCTTCTTCCTGCCACTTGAGGGAAACATTATTGCAGCCCAGGATCAGCAGACACTCTACACTTATAGTAAGTGGAGAGGAGGATAGTGTGGGGTAGACTATTTTGTCTACCAAGATTAGATTTTCAGCCCACCTATATTGCCGGAGCACAAGGTGGAGGAGCATCTTCAGGAGTTGCCTAGTTGGAAGGTGACTCATTTTGCATGGCTAATATCTTGGGGATGGAGGATCCATATGGGGGAGATAGTTCCCATTATATTTCCGATCCCATTCCCCAAAGGGACCTCTAGACATCACTTTTCTATCCTCTTGAGTATTTCACCTTTACATGATGATAGCTTGATAGCTAACTTGTATGCTGAGGAGGAGCAATATGGAGATTTGATTGATGAAATAGCATCTTTTTACTTGGAGGAGCTCATCATAAATGGATTCTACAGGGAGATCAGGAGAAATAACTCAGTTCTATCCTTGCACTTGCTTGAGGAAAAGCAATCTTTGAGAGGGGAGGACTGTAATGTTCCCAAAATTAGCAAGAAGATAATTAGAACATTGATTTTGCTTATATCATCTAGGAGGTGAATAAAATGGGTGAGGAAACCCATGTGAAAGGGATCAATAGAGAAACTTTATTTTTCACCTTCCAATGTGAAAAGGGGCAAATGCATGAGGGCAAGGCCATGTTTGACCAAGTCAACAGCGCTGCCAAAGAGGGTGTGGATTGCTTAGGAAGACAACGCAGTTTGAATCGGAGGAAGATCACTTGGTGGAAAAAACCCTAATGTGTGGGGTCCAAGGAAAGAAGGTTTTCATTTTCATAAAAGGAGGAAGAGGCAGCCATAGAGGATTATGTTTTTGAGTATTTGATTTTGGTCTATCTAGACTCTTTGCATTCTCGGGCTGTTTAGCAGAGTTGCAGTGCTGTATAGCACGAGGGATTCCTGTTTAGGATTCCTTATCCTTATTGAGAGGCCTCTTGAGGGATTTCAATTCATTTCTCCACGTCCAGGATCAAGGCCAAGCCACCTCCTTCAGCTACAATGTTATTTCTGCTCAAGTATAACATTGTGTTGCAGGGTGTTGCAGTGGAGGGTTCCATCACACCACTTACAGAGCTTATCTTTCAGAGGATAGAGCTTCTATTACTCCGGGAGATCATTTAGGAAGCTTTCAGAGCTTATTAGCATATCTCGGCATTAGGCCAAGCATCTCCCCTCTACTACAATGCAGTTCCTCTTCTTGGCTATGTTATTTCAGTGTGTATCTGCAGTGAGGGTTTGCACCACTCTTCTGGAGGGTGAGATCTTCAGTGTTAGGATCAAACTATCACTTGAGAGATCTATTGGAGAAGTTCCATTTCATATTGTGCATCATCTTCAGCCATCTCCATCCATTTTTTGAGTTGCAGCTGCTATTCAGTCTTTGGGACTACAACTCCGGCATTTTTCCAAATTGTAGATCTCAGCCAATCCTTCTAAGGATTGTTGTACTATTGTTTCCATGGGTTGAGAGCTTGCTCCCCCACATTTCTTGAGCCTTATATTGTTATATATTTGTATTATGATTCAGTATGTTGCAGTGTCTCCAATGAATTGCGTTAAATGTTGTGAAACCAACTCCAAAAAGAGAAGAAAAGAGATATCAACGCCTTAGAAATAAGCCACTTCGAGGGGGCAACCTCCAATACATTACATGAATGAACAATTATTATATGATTCAAATTACAAAACCTCCTTTCTATATATAGGAGTTCATGGGGCCACAATGTAATCCTAGCCGACCTAACAATAATAATTTAAGGGCACAATAATAACAATATGGGGGTTACAAGGGTACAATAATAACAATAAGGGGGTTACACTAACAACAATAAGGGACTATACTAGGATATATAGGGACCTAACATGACCCTCTCCTTCAAAAAAGTGTTGTCCTCAATGCTTGAGTAGCTCTGGGTGCTTTTGTATAAAATTATCATCCTCCCATGTATAATCTTCAGTGGGTAAGTTCTTCCACTTGATGAGATACTCTGAAATTGATCGATTCCGTCGCTGTTGAGTTCTTGTTTCTGTGACTACTTCAGGTTCCAATATGATTTTTCCTTCCTCATTAAGTTCTGGAAATATTGTTTGAACTAAAATATTTTCACCTATAACCTTCTTTAAGCATGAAACATGGAAAATTGGATGCACTCATGAAGAAGCAGGAAGCTCCAATTTGTATGCCATAGTACAAATCTTTTGCAACACCTTGTAAGGACCATATTACTTTGGCGATAATTTATTATCCTTCTTAGCTTGCTTGAGGGAAATTTGTTTGTATGGTTGTAGCTGTAAAAATACCCACTCTCCTACATCAAAACTTCTCTCTCTGCAATGTTGATCTTCCTCTTGTTTCATTCGATTTTGTGCCAAATTCAGGTTGTCCTTTAAAAGTTGGAGAAATTCTTGTTGATGCTCGATGTGATCTTCCACTGCTTGAACCTTCAAATTCTCTCTTAAAGATGATGTGATGGATGGTGGATGATATCCATAAAGTGCCATAAATGGGGTCATTTTTGCTGTAGTATGGAAGGAAGTGTTATACCACCATTCAGCTAGAGGTAACCACTTGACCCATTGTGTTTGTTTATAAGATACAAAACAACGAAGATATCCTTCCAAACATTTATTTACTATCTCATTTTGACCATCGGATTGCGGATGATAAGATGAGCTATGAGCTAATGGAGTACCCAAACAAGAAAATAACTCTGTCCAAAAATTTCCCGTAAAAATTGGATCTCTGTCGCTCACAATAACCCTTGGGTTTCCATGTAGCTTTTGAATTGTGTCCATAAATTTAGTAGTAACTGTAATTGCTTTAAATGGATGAGATCATGCACAAAAGTGTGCCTACTTGATAAGTATATCCACTACCACCATGATGACACTCTTTCCTTCAGACTTAGGTAAACCTGTGATAAAATCCATTGAAATATCCTCCCAACGTTGACTTGGAATGGATAAAGGTTGTAGAAGACCCGCGGTCTTAATTGTCTCAACTTTATTCTGCTAGAAAACCAAACATTCCGCCACAAAATTTTGAATATCAGATTTAAGGCCATCCCAAAAAAATTATCTCTTCACCCTGTGGTAAGTTTTTAAAAATCCCGACTGTCCTCCTAAAGGAGAAGTGTGTAATTCCAAAAGAATCTTTTGTTTTAGTTGGTAATTCTTACAAAGATATAAGCAATCTTTGTACCATAAGGAATCATTTTTCCAACTAAATGTATCAGATGTACTAGGATCTTGTTGCAACTTTTGAATGAGTGCCCACACTTCTTCATCCTTCTTCCATTCATCTCTTGCTTCGGTTATCCAATCTGGTTGGATAATAGAAATGGCACAAAGCAATGCTTCCACCTATTCATTATTTCTTGAGAGTGCATCTGCAACAACATTTATCTTCCACTTTTTGTATATTATTTCAAAGTCATAACCCAACATCTTTGTGACCCATTTTTACTGCTCTTCTGAATATAGTCTTTGTTCCAAAAAGTGTTTAAGACTATCATGATAAATTTATACCTTGACGTGTCTTCCCATTAGGTAAGTTCTCCATTTCTTTAGTGCATGCAGTATTGCTAACATTTCCTTCTCATAAATAGGTTTTTGTAAATACTTTCCTTTGATTGGACGACTTTCAAAAGCAATGGATCTTCCTTCTTGCATTAAAACAACACCAATTCCATTTCCTGAGGCATCACATTCCACAATAAAGGTTTTTTTGAAGTCTAGCGTAGCTAAGACTGGTACTAGGCACATTGCCTCTTTAAGATGTTCAAAGGCCTGAGTTGCTTCAGGAGTCCATGAAAATGCATCTTTCTTCAATAATGTTGTTAGAGGTGCTGCTATTCTCCCATAATTCTTAACAAAATTTCGATAATACCCCGTTAACCCGAGAAATCCTTGCAACTGTTTTATGGTTGTGGGGACTTTCCATTCCTTAATGGATTTAATTTTATTAGCGTCCACCTTAACACCCTCGTGAGATACAATATGACCCAGATATTCCACCTCTTGTACTCCAAAGAAACATTTGGATGTTTTTGCATATAATTGTTTCTCCTGCAATAGTTTGAGCACCCTATCAACATGTTGAACATGATCCTTACAAGACCTGTTGTAGATTAGTATATCATCAAAAAATACTAGCACAAATTTTCTAAGGAAGGGTTTGAAAATGGAATTCATCAACCCTTGAAATGTAGAAGGTGCATTGATAAGGCCAAAAGGCATGACCAAAAATTCATAATGACCCTCATGAGTTTGAAATGTTGTTTTCGGAATATCTTCAGTCTTCATTCTAATTTGATGATACCCTGAACGAAGATCCAATTTGGTAAAATAAATTTCTCCATGTAATTCATCCAATAATTCATCAATCACAGGAATGGGAAATTTATCTTTAATGGTGAGATTATTGAGCTCCCTATAATCTGGACATGTGCGCCATGATCCATCCTTCTTGTGTACCAATACTACAGGAGCAGAGAAAGAACTTTGACTAGGTTGAATTATACCCGCCTTTAACATTTCTGCAATCACACGTTTAATTTCGCTCTTTTGGACATAAGGATATCTATAAGTCCAGATGTTCGGAGGAACAATTCCTGGAATCAAATGAATAGAATTATCATGATCATGAATAGGTGGGAGTCCTTTTGGAGTTTCAAAAACCTTGGAATGATTGTCCAAGAATTTTTGGAGATCTGCAGAAATAGATGATTTTGATGTTGGAACTTCTAGTGAGTATAATTGTGAAATTATGCCTCGTTTTTCTTTCTTTAGAAGCTTTTTCATGACATTAGAGCTTATTATCTTTCCCGGCTTCCCTGCAATACCCCGTAATTCGACTTCCTTTCTTTCTGAAAAAAATTTCAAGAAAAGTTCTTGAAAATTAAAAGCTACCGTCCCCAAAGATTGTAACCATTGTACTCCTAGTACAACATCAGCACCTCCCATAGGAATGGAAAGCATTGGACTATTCAATACATATTCCCCCATGGTTAGCTTGATATTATGGCATTTTCCAGAGCAATTATAGTTCCTCCATTTGCAACCATCACTTGACATTCTGGTGCTGGGTATAGGAAACAATTCAATTCCTTGGCTACCTTACAATGAATAAAATTATGGGTACTACCTGAATCAATCAACACTATTACCTTTTTCTTCTTGATATGTCCTTCTATCTTGAAAGGAGTGGTAATTCCTGCCAATGCATTACACGATATGGTCAGACTCATTTCTTCCTCTTATTGGGTTGGTTCCTGGTGTATATCCTCTTCTTGTTCATTTTCTTCTTCCTCTTCACAATCTATGTAAAATAATTTCTTCTCAGCACACTTATGACCTTTAGTTTATTTGCTATCACAACTATAGCAAAGCCCTTTTTCTCTTTTTTCTTCCAATTTTTGTGGTGTCAACCTTGTAGGTTGTGGAAATCTAGGAGTAGCAACACTTCCCTCTTTATAGAAGTGAGTGGTAGGCTTCCTTATCACCATAATTTTACATTCAATTTTTCTTTCCAACTTGAATGCCTTCTCCAATGAATCAGGTCCCAAAACATGAACTTCATGTTGGATGTTATCCATTAAAGTACCTATGAAGAGATCAATCCTGTGTTCCTCTGGAATATCAGTTACCCTTATATTCAATTTTTGGAAGTCCTCAATGTGCTCCCCCATTAAACCCTTTTGTTTGAGATTTATCAATTGGCTAAAGAAGGTGTTGCTCTATGTATCCTCATAATGTGCTATCATTTCCTCCGTAAAAATTGACCAAGTGACAATTTTTTTACGGGAGCAAAGCCATTGATACCATACAAATGTATTTTGTTCTAAATGTAAAGTTGCAATGCGTGCCTTTTGTGTGTTTTGCACGTTATGGAGATCAAAATATTGCTCCATCTGTAGTATCCATGTTACAGGATCCTTTCCATCAAACTTCCTCATATCCATTTTTGGAATATGGTGGTTCTTCCTTCCAACATTAGAGTTTATGAAATCATGATTAACATTTATTTTGTTCTCATCATGAGTTTCCTCTACTATCTTTTCACCATTAGGAAACATTTCTTATATCAACTTTGTCAAACCTTCCATGTCTGCTTTTAGATCATTCTTCATGTTTTCCATTTTCTCATCGATCTTAGCTTCCATGTCATCCATCTTAGATTCCATGCCAGCTTCCATGCCATCTATCTTAGATTCCATGCCATATATGCCATTCTTAGCTTCCACATATGTTTTGTTGCTCTTTGAAGAGAAATTTGTTGCACTTGCTCTTGTAATTTTGATATGTCATGTTGCCATTCTTCGTCTTCATAGTCATAGTAGAGCTTTCTAAAGGCTTAATGGGTGTTGAATTATTTTTAGGGGCCATTTTATAATCCAATACTGATATCTATTCTACAATATGCCCTTGGAATCAATTCAACTTGATTCTTCAAATAAGACTTATGCAATTCAGAAAAAAAATACACACCCTTTACTTTCTTTTGAGGAGCTTAATATTGAAATTGAATTATATCTATTATTGCGGATCCTCAATATCTAAAATTCAGCCTTGTAGTAGCCCTCTGAAGCTTCTTTAAAATTCCACAGGTCTGATCTGATTTGGATTCTTCAAGGAAAATTTATGTCCAATCTCCCATAATGACCCAATTTTGGATTGGTTCAGTAGAGCGAACTTGTACGACTTGCCATGTGTCACTGTTTCCTCCTTTGGCTCTAACATTGATAGAAAAAAAACTACAGTCCATTTGCCGGCACTCATTACGAAATTCAATACGATGCATAGAATGCTCGAAGAGAGCTGAAGCCTCTCCCATGATCACCTCTTTGAGATGAAATTCAGGAGCCTGAAAAAGACCTAACTTCCACAGATCATATCTCAGAAAATATTGCAAACCAATATCTGAAATTTTGTGAAAATTTTCCTCATGATTCGGCTTCACACTCTAAAAATTTCAGATTCTGAACCTTCGTAGAAAAAACGTTATTACGAAAATACCACGATGACCTCTTTAGTTTAAATTCAGGAGCCTACAAAATGACCTAACTTGCACAGATCATATCTCCGAAAATGTTGCGAACCAAGCTCTGAAATTTTGCGACAATGTTCCTCAGGATTTCAGCTTTGTACCCTCAATATTTAAGATTATAAACCTTCATAGAAAAAAATTTATAGCTAAAATTCCATGATGACCTGTTTGGAGCAGCGAAACCCTAGAATCCAAAGCTCTGATACCAAATGTTGTGTAACCAGCTCCAAAAATAGAAGAAAAGAGATATCAACGCCTTAGAAATAAGCCACTTCGAGGGGGAAACCTCCAATACATTACATGAAAGAAAAATTCTTGGATGATACAATTTAAAAAACCTCCTTTCTATATATAGGAGTCCATGGGGCCATAATGTAATCCTAGTGGGCCACAATGTAATCCTAGCCGACCTAACAATAATAATTTAAGGGCACAATAATAACAAAATGGGGGTTACAAGGGTACAATAATAACAATAAGGGGGTTACACTAACAATAATAAGGGACTATACTAGGATATATAGGGACCTAACATTTTAGCCTTATGACATCTCTGTGTAGCAATGTTTCTCTATTCTCATGTACATGTCTCATTGAGGCTTTCATTGCCTAGCTTGAGTGATTGATTCCTCAAAGAATTGTATACATTTGCTACTATAATATCAAAGGGAAGGCTATTTACATCTTCTTTTCTCACAACTAATAAAAATAATTTTTTTATTCCATCTCTTGTTCAAGAATTGTTGTAGACCCTTCATTGGGCACTTTTTCAAGAAAACTAGGTGTGGGAGACCTATTTAACCCACCTAGAGGGATTTTTTTGAGCCTCCTCTTGGATTTAGATCTTAGATACATTTATCTAAGGTATCCAGGTCTTGGTTTCAAATCCTGTAGTAGCCATTCCTGAAAAATGCGTTTTTCAAGCATGCCTTGCTGAGCAATCCCATTTGGGGATATTACACAGAAGACTACTATAGCGTAGTTATAAACACACTGCTATAGTAAAGGAATGTAAAAAATATGTAGTGTTGTTACATGCCTCAAAATATATGCCAAATACAGATCTATGATTACTACAAAATACTACAAAGAGCTCGGAAAGGGTTTTCAAAAATACACTCTATACAAGATGGTATCTAAAGCTCTATGGCTAAAGATTCAATACAAAATGAAGTAAAAGAGTGCATAAGGCTGAAATATTGTAGATATGATGTAGATCCCTTCAAATGTCTCCTCCCATGAAAGGCTAAACCCTTCAATCACAAGACAACACTCCAAAAGAGCCACAAGATCCCTCACTGAAGTTGCCCTCCAAAATAATGAAATCCCTAGCTAGAACAATGTTGTAAATGATGGGAAATAGTTGGCATGATGGCAAAGATCTGAAATAAGTCCAAGGAATCTCCAAACTTATCTCCCAAGTGAATGAATCCTTCTTCCAATGAGAAACTAGATCAGAAAGTGGGTTTCTAAACCCCTCCACTGCAACACCTTGCAACACAGCACAATAACCTGCAGAAACTGCACGGATGAAGAACGCTATAGCTTGGCCTAAAAACCTGAATGTGAAAATGAATACAATACTCTTCCAAGAGGCCTCTCAAGGAAAGAGGTGGGATTCCCACAGAACACACACAGGTACAAACACTGCTCATACCTAGAAACAACAAAGGAATGCAAAGTCTAAGAAGACCAATATCAAAATAATAACCGAAAACATGAACTCATATGGCTTCCATCCTCTTCCTTAAATAGAATATGAGCTTAATTTCCCTTGGCCCCACTCAATTAGGCCATTTCCTTCATGAGATCCCTCTCCCTCTAAAACTACGTTATTCTTCATTTAATCTCCACTCCTCCATGACAGCATTGCTGAATTGGTAAAAGTTGACTGAATCAACATGATCCAACCCCTGTTCACACTTGGAGGTGCTTTATTTAGCTACTGAAAAAGGTCTCCTTTCACACTTGAAGTGTTTTTATTGCTGCTAAGGAGACTTATGGGCCTCCCCACCCACTTATTCACCTACCTAGTGAAAAAACAAACTATAATATTCCATTTAGCTAAAGGCCAAATTTTGGAATATTACAGTTGGGCAACCCTGATGCCAAGATCAGGAGGCGGTCAACAGATGTGTTGGAGACCGGATTTCTTTGAGTGGCTCCGCCAACAACTGATTGTCGTGGAGGACTGGACCTATTCTGGCACAGTCTTTACTGGTGGTGTGAATCTCCCACTTCCAGCAGGGGAGGATTGCGATAAAGCATTGGGTAAGACTCATTTTTATTTTGATGAGTATTATGATTTTTTTGATTATATATGTTCTGATGTTAACCCATGTATTTATATATTTCGACCCAGAAAGTCCAGCAGGAATGTCTCCAATAGGATGGTGAATTCCTCGTGATTTCGGTGTGGCCCCTCATGGTGAGGGAAGAGAGGAGGAGGAAATTGTGCGCAACCTAGAGGGACTCACAAGCATAATCCCAGACTATGCGAGGTTCGATGACGTTTCTCGCACGTACTAGAGACACACTATAGGGGTTTCAAACTGCGTTCACCGCTTATTTAGGCGGCTTGTGCGGGCAGTGACATGCTACCATGAGCATCACGTTGACTAGAAACCTAGGCTTCTTATTTCTGCATATTTTTTGAGAGACATGATGTCTCAATATGTAACCAAATCATACATATTTTTTGAACTTATGATGCACATGGATGAAAACAATCGATATATATATATATATATATATATATATATACATCTATTTTCTTGTATGAATCTTATCATATGATGAAGATGTTTTACAAATTACACAAATGTCTATCTAATACAATATTAGCTACTGTATCAGTTAATGCATTCATTCGTCTAGGAATATGTTGATATGTGATGTAATCAAAATTCCTTTCCAATAAACGAACATGTAAATACAATCTTAATATTTGAGGATGTCTAACAGAATAATGCCCATTAAGTTGAAGCACAACAAGCTGAGAATCTAGGTTAACAACCAATGCACAAATGTCAAGAGCAATGGTCTCAGTTAAGAGTTCAATGACAACACTATATTCAGCGACATTGTTTGTGGTTCGTCCTAGAAAGATAACTTGAAGGTCTATCAACTCACCATCGAGATTATAAATCACCCAGGCTGCGGAAGACAGATTTTGGGTACTACGAGAGGCACCATCCGCGAAACCAACATAAGGAGTAATAGACATCTGCACAATAAGAAACGACCCAATAAGAAGGAAAAACTGCTCGCAAAGCACACCAAGCCAAAAATGTACAAAAATGAAAAACACCTATGTACAAAAGTGTTGGAAATATTGTCATTAATGGCATAGGAGCACAAAGGAGCAGCACCTGAACTATCACTAAGACAAAGGAGCAGAGAAGAACTAGCAATAAGGCAAAGGAGCATATCAGTCAATAAAGTAGTAAGAAAGCATAAAAGAGAGGCAAAGGAGTAGCAAAAAGGCAAGGAGCAGCATTAGACTATCAGTAGAGGTAGAAAAGAAGCAAATGCAACAAATAAGCAAGGAAGACAAGGAGCAGAGGCAGCAAAGAAGCGAATGCAACAAAGAAGCAAGGTAGACAAGGAGCAGAGGCAACTGAGGCACCAAAGGTAACAGCGAAGCAACAAAGGAAGAGAAACAATGAATGTAGAGAGGCAACGAATATAGCAGAGGCAGCGAAGGTAGCAGAGGCAGCATAGGCAACAGAGGCAGCGAAGGCTGCAGAGAAGCAGCAAAGGCAACAGAGGCAGCGAAGGCTGTAGAGAAGCAGCAAAGGCATGCAGCAAGCGAAATAATCCCAAATCAGAGTGAAAAGCTCAAGAGGAGTAACATTATGTAGAAAAGAGGAAAGCAACATCAATGTGTAGCAAATAGGCAGAATAGAACAGTGGCAGTTGAACAAACAGGCGAAACAGGTGAAGTGGACTCCTGTCGGGCGGAAAGAATCTGCATTCTGGGAGGTAGCAAGAATGGGCAAGAATGGAGGAAGAGGAATATGAGTTAGACCTCGTGCACATCTTATGAGCATGGTTAACGTTGATCTGGGATCAACGGTACCGTGGGGGCACAAACAGCCCGATGGTTAACCCAAGGGGGTGCCTCCGCATTTGACTCGCCCATCGGGCGTTGCCTGCAGATCGACGGTGGTCATTCACTACGGTAGCACATTCCTGATGACCATTTCGTACCGAGGAATGCCTCCGTAGTGCCGTGAACTAGGACCCGCTTTCCTAAAGCCCAAAAGTACAGTCGTGGACCGAAGTGATCAACGAATGAGATTAAAGGAGATAGACGTCAGAGATTATATTGCAATCAAGTGGGACCTGATCGCATATTGGACATCGCAAGATCAAGAGAATAAGCGCTTGAGAATTGGGTTGAATCGCTGAAGTGCGTAGTGCGATAATGAAGTGGCGATGCAAATATGTGATGCGAATATGTGATGTGATGCGAAGATGCGATGTGATGTGAAGTAGCGATGTGAATTTCATCACATATCGCAATCGAGGTAGGAGAGATATCGCACAAACTTAGAAGTCATGTGAAGTGGCGATGCGAAGTTCATCGCATATCATAGATCGCAAATCTCAGAAGAGATAACACTCATAAATGCCGAAGTGTGATAAAGGGGCCTGATGCGATGCAACTCAGAATAATTATTCAAAGGGAAAAGGTTTAAGGTCAAGTGTGAAAGAATTCAGCTTTTGGAGTATGTATGAATCGGGTGTCAAGGATATATTATAAAAGAGAAACCATGGTGCAGAGGAGTAGAAGTGGAAATATGAATGAGACGCTCGGAACTAGAAGGTGACTATACGTGAAACCGTGGAATATATTTTGAAATCCGCGGAACAGTGAAGGCAGGATTAGAAAGATGGTAAGTTGTTGTTTCACACCGCTTTTGGAGGATAAGTGGTAAGAGGTTAAACAAACGCGATAGCGTTAAGAGGGGGACACGTGGTAGTCTAAAACCACCTATTTTGTGTAGGTTGGGAACAATTAAATAACATGCAACTTGGTGTGCAAATTCGGTCGGATTGGGAAGTTAAAAGAGGTAGAGTGCGATGACCATTTGATTGATGAAAGGATGATGTGCATGTGGATATGCATAATGAAAATTTAAAAGCAAAGTGTGAGTGAATGCAGCTCAAAAGACACAGGAAACGAAAGAAGCAGAACAGTTATGCAGCAGAGCTAGAATATAGCAACAGAAAAGACTCGGGAAAGTAATAAGACCTGACACTCGTGCAAAAAAATGGTTGATGCGGTAACGGCGGTTTTTGAAGAAAATTTTGAATGTTGTGGGCACAAGCAGAACAGGCAGAGTCGGGAAAAAAGAGATTTGGTGGCACTGTTGAAAACGTGCCAGCTAGGTCAAGTAAGGCAAAATGAGCTTGGGCAGAACTGATATGATGAAACTGCAGAAACTGAAAAGACAGTGATAGCAACATAAAGGACAAATGGACAACGAGCCAAGAACTGAAAGGGTTGAGTGAAATATATTTGTTGTAACTGTAAATGTAAATGAATTAATTATTTTTATTGTATGTGATGCAAAGGAAAGTCTCCGTAGGAAAAGCAAAACTCCAATTTGATACTGTAATGATTGTATATATTGTTGTAACAGTTGGAATATGCTGAGTGAGGAAATGAGTGGGTGAAAGGAAAGAACCGTGCCTGTTCACTTCGTATTCCCTGTAGAATGCAAACAACCATGAAGTTATTTGTATATAACAGGTAATATCCATGTATAGAAGGTTACGAAAACAGAGAGAGATAAAAATAGAGTGTGCAGCAGAATTGAAGAGAGTTGAAGATTATTAGAAAGCTGTAGAATGGAAGAGAGCAAAAGAATATAAGAAAGCTATAGATGGTTAGAGAATGGAAGAAGAAGAAGGAGCAGATAGAGAAGTTATGAAGATCCAGAGACGATTTAAAGCAGATAGGAAGGCTGGAAGGATAGCAGTGAAGAAGGAGAAAAACAGAGCTGATATCCAGGTAAATCGGCATATAATTTTATTGTAGAGTGAGGAAGTTGGTGCTTCCATATCAAGTTGTAGCTTGATAGATGTTCAGTTGTAGCTGGTTGAGGTAGGAGCCTCCTGTGGGTTGTAGCCTACAAAAAATACATGGGAGTTGGCACTTCCATTTCAAGTTGTAGCTTGATAGATGTCCAGTTGTAGCTAGTTGAGGTAGGAGCCTCCTGTGGGTTGTAGCCTGCAGAAAACAGATGGGAGTTGGAGCTTCCTTGCACGTTGTAGCAGGCAGAATTTGAGGTAGGAGCCTCCTGTGGGTTGTAGCCTGCAGAAAATAGATGGGAGTTGGATGCAGAATTTGAGGTAGTAGCCTCCTGTAGGTTGGAGCCTACAAAAAATCAGTGGTGAGAGGGAGTTGGAGCTTGCCTTTGCATCACAACAATAATAAGATGTGGTTTTCTCCCTTATGGGTTTCCACTTATACATGTTGTAAATATGCATGATGATTATATGTTGATCTTCTGTATTTAATCTGCTTAAGACTTGCTGCTCACATATTAAGATTGATGTTTCATTATATAATAAGTTGATCATGAAATGAAGGTGTAAATAAGTTTAAAGGAAAATTTTAAAAGTCCATGAATGTGTTAAACTGATTCACCCCCCCCTTCTCATTTTAACGAAGGGTTCAACAATTGGTATCAGAGCGGGTTCCTTTGGTGTAAGCCTTATAGCTTGAAGGAGATATGGTTGAGTCATGGACTATCAAAATGTACCTGTGCTAAATACAAAAAACTTTCTTGAATGGAGAGATAAGGTTAAAATAGATTTAATGGCTTATGAACCTGAGGTATGGAAGCTTGTATGTGATGGTTATTGCATAGACTCTACCCCTTTGCAAGAACAACAGTGGAATGCCAAGGAAAAATGTGTGATATATAACAGTATTCATGACAAGGATCTTGATTTAATAATGGATCTAACCTCTGCAAAAGAAATTTGGGATAGATTGCATTTCATGCATGAAGTAGACACTAGGGGCTGCATTCTCAAGAAGGAGAAGAGGATCAAGAAGAAGAAAAATTCATGTCAAAAGGAAAATTTTCAATCAAAGGAGGTACCTTCTAGTGTGAATGGAAGTAAGTTCCATGAAGAAATTATAGTGAAAGAAAAAACCAAACTTGAAATTGCCTTGACTGAAATAGGAAGATTGAAGAATGAAAACAAAGACCTGAAGAAATTGGTGCAAATATGTGATGAGAAAGAATATGAAGAGAAGAAAGAAATTGTTGGCCTGAAGACACAACTTGAAGAAGCAAGGAATGTAGAAGACACTCTACTAAAGAAAATAAAGGATAAAATTCAGAAGCAAGAGAAATTGGAAGAAGAAGTAGTGTGCCTAAGAAAGAAATTAGAAAAAGCCCAAAGAGAATTATTAATGAATACTCCTCAAATGACAAGCTTTAAACAGTTGGAAAATATTCTAAATGTTCAAAGGTCTCCTCTCATAAAGGCTGGGATAGGATATGAAAGAGAAACCAGTAAGTCCAAGGTAGAAGATAACAAGAATATCATTTTTGTAAAAGCTGTAAAAGGAAAAATTAACTCTTAGCAATCTAATATTATTGCAGCTAGAAGACTGATAGAAGAAAGGAGCAGGGTGTGTAAGCAGCTCGAAGATGATATTACCTCCATGGAGACCTTGGAGAAGGCAGACATTGAAAGGAATGATGAAGCAAATAAAAAAGGAACCACAGAAGCAGAAGCGAACAAGAACTTGATGTGTGATGAAACAAACAGAAACAAGCAGCAACATCAAGAGACAAAGAATGAGAGGAAGAAGCAAGCAGTTGCAAAAATTTCAAATGTTCCTAAAGATCAATTGAACAAGTTTGGAAGACCTCAAAGGAGATTCTTTCCTCCTATGAGAAATGTCACTTGTTTTGCCTGTCACAAACTGGGACATATTGCACCATATTGTAAGACAAAGAAAATCTAGTCCAACCAGAAAAGGGTGCAGAAAATGAAAAGACTACCTCAAGAAAAAAAATGGAGAGGACAACCTTTCACCAGGTACACTAATTGATTCCATGGCTACTGTTTTTCATGCAATGAATTTGGACATAAATCTGTTGAATGTAAATTGTGTTAAAAAAGGGGAACAAAATATTATACATCAACTCAAACGTACCGTGGTAAAATAAGATGTTATGTATGCCTCAAGCTTGGTCACAAAGAAAAAGACTGTAAACTACCATATACATTAAATAACTCTAGACAGATGATGGAATCCAATCCAATCTGACAAAACTATGAATAAAAAAGAAGTGCATACATTATGAAGAACCCTAATAAAGTTTGGAAGGAAAAGAGAAAGGGGGATCCTGTTAACTCAATAACATAATGAATCCATCACAATCTTAGGGGGAGCTGCTCTAAGAAGAAACATCCCAGGGGGAGAGCAGTCCATAAATAGTCCCCATGAAAGTAGTCTAAGAAGAGCTCCTTGGAATGAGAAAAACTATAAGAGCAGGAAGGGAAAGGACAATTTCTCTAACAGAGATCTATAGATGAAGAAGAATACCTGAAGCACACAATATCCAACAGGTTGATGGAAGGAGAGAAGGAAGCAAGAAACCATGATGGTAGAGGGAACATCAGCCATGAACATGTAAGCTAAGAAGACATCAGCACATTAAGTGATGAATGGTTAAAATCATAAAAGTTATGTTTCGAGTTGCAGAATTGGAAAGACCCATAAAGGATGATCACATTGTGCATCATACTGCTAGAATTAACAATGAATCAAATTAAGAAGGATGAGTAAGAGAAGTGCCTATCATCATTATATCATTACATAATTCATCTATAAAAATTCCCCTTGGAGGAATGCAATTAAGTGAGTGATAAATCTCTGAGTGATCTGCCCATGAAGATTCCTAGTATAAAAATTGAAGATGTCTTCCTGAAGATCATTATGTTAGAACATTTGAATTGAATATAAAGCAACAATGATTCTGGAGCAGTCCTAGAAAGGAATATGCAGTGACATTCTTTTAAACCAGAATGATAGAATAAGAAAAAGGTTAATGATGCCAAGATCAAATTCAATATATTGATGATTGTTGTTAAGAACAGTGGGGAGCTCAATGGTAGAAACTATGAAGGTTATCTTAACTATGGGTGCATGTGCGAGCTGAAGTGAAATTACTGCATAGTTTATCAAATTAGTATCAATTGGTATTTGGATCAAGCAGTGTGCCTATCAGTAGAATACCAAGTATTATCAGTGAAGCAGTGGTATGGTATAGGTCCTCAAGATCAGAGTATTATTGCATAAGTACATCAAGGTAGTATACCCAGCGTCATCTGCATTATTAAAGCATAAAAAGGTCAATGAAAGTGCAAAAGGATCATTATCTTGTTTACAATTGAGGTAGTATATTGAGCATTGAAGCAATATCTATTTCTAGATATAATTGCATGCCTTCCTCAAGTCAGCACAGATATATCTTCAAGGCCTCTTTCTTAAGATAATTCATAAAACTGTGTGAAGTCTGTTTGCTGAGATTTGAATTAAACAACTTGAAGATGTTTTGCTGAAGATCATCATGATAGAACAGTTAAAGTATCTGAAGTATGAAGGACTAGTTGTGTTAATCTTACATTTGAAGCTCAAAATTCTGGTATTGATTCATCAAAAGCATACTTCAGTAGAAAGGATTTGCTAGTATTTCACCATTAAAGAGAGGTTGATCATTGACATACATACCCCCTTATGTCATAAATAAAATTTCATAGTTGATAAGTGAGACCGACCATTACATTGAATGTATCTAGCCTCAAGGGTTTGTTTTGAAAGTACACTGTACAAGAAGTAAAGTCATTTGGCCTCTTAGATTGAAAGATATTATCTAATCTCACAATAAGTTGTAAGCTCTGGTTTGATTCGTTGTTCACATCAGTAACAAGGACCTTTCAGCTATTAAGTGTAATATCCCTGTTAGCAGACAAGCTCATATCACCACCAACAGGAAGTAAAGGTGAACCACAACTATAAAAGATATATTGGCATTGTCATATTTGAATAGATGTGTACTACAGATATGTGTCTCAGATGAATATCATAATATGGACTGAAGTATATTTGGATCAGACTTTATATGACATATGGACCATTCTCAGTACTTTAGTATTATTCCAATGATGCATCTTTGATTATATAAGTCTGGTACAATGTGTTCTATGAAGTGTCCTTATCATCAATTTCAGCTTTGTACAAGTGCAATAATTATGATCTTTGGGATGATATCAACTTACTGTGTATATACATACAAGTTCAATGATTCTCAAAGTGTTCTCCCAACAACTCTTGTACACCATTTTGGAGCAGCATGGTACAAAGTCAGAAGAAGAAGGCCTAAACACAAATAAGAGAGAGGAAATGAAAAGATAGAAAGTACATTGGGAAAGGTGCAAACTTTTGCCATTGATGTCAAAGGGGGAGGAAAATCAAGCATAAGAAGAAAGGTTCTTCTGAAAAGCAAGCAGAGGAAGACAAGACACTTCTCAGAATGGGAAGGGGGAGGAAGTATTGGAGTATTTCCATCAATGCCAAAGGGGGAGACTGTTGGAAATATTGTCATTGATGGAAAAGGAGCACAAAGGAGAAGCACCTGAACTATCACTAAGAAAAAGGAGCAGAGAAGAACTAGCAATAAGGCAAAGGAGAAGATCAGGAAATAATGCAGTAAGAAAGCATAAAAGAGAGGCAGAGGAGCAGCATAAAGGCAAGGAGAAGCATTAGACTATCAACAAAGGCAACAAAGAAGTGAATGCAACTAAGAAGCAAGGAAGACAAGGAGCAGAGGAAACAAAGGCAGCAAAGAAGCGAATGCAGCTAAGAATCAAGGTAGACAAGGAGCAGAGGAAACTGAGGCAGCAAAGGTAACTTCGAAGCAACAAAGGTAGAGAAACAACGAATGTAGAGAGGCATCAAATATAGCAGAGGCAGCGAAGGCAGTAGAGGCAGCATAGGTAGCAGAGGCAGCAAAGGAAGTAGAGAAGCAGCAAAGGCATGCAACAAGTGAAATAATCCCAAATCAAATTGAAAATCTCGAGGAGTAACATTATGCAAAAAAGAGGAAAGTAGCATCAATGTGCAGCAAAGAGGCAGAATAGAACAACGGCAGTTGAACAAATAGGTGAAACAGGTGAAGTGGACTTGTGTCGGGCGGAAAGAATCTGCATTCTGGGAGGTAGCAAGCATGGGAAACAATGGAGGAAGAGGAATATAAGTTAGACCTCGTGCACATCTTATGAGCACTGTTAACGTTGATCTGGGATCAACGGTACCACCGGGGCACAAACAACCCGATGGTTAACCCAAGGGGGTGACTTCGCAGTTGACCCGCCCATCGAGCGTTGACCGCAGATTGACGGTGGTCATTCACTGCGGTAGCACATGCCTAATGACCATTTCGTACCGAGGAATGCCTCCGCAGTGCCGTGAACTAGGACCCGCTTTCCTAAAGCCCAAAAGTACAGTCGTGGACCGAAGTGATCAACGGATGAGATTAAAGGAGATAGATGGCAGATATTATATCGTAATCAATTGGGACCCGATCACATATCAAACATCACAAGCTCAAGAGAATAAGAGCTTGAGAATCGAGTTGAATCGCCAAAGTGCGAAGTGCGATAATGAAGTGGCGATGCAAAGATGCGATGCGATGCGAAGTAGCGATGCGAAGTTCATCGCATATCACAATCGGGGTAGGAGAGATATCGCACAAAATTAGAAGTCATGAGAAGTGGCGATGCGAAGTTCATCGCATATTGCATATTGCAAAGCTCAGAAGAGATAGCACTCATAAACACCGAAGTGCGATAAAGGGGCCAGATGCGATGCAACTCAGAACAATTATTCAAAGGGAAAAAGTTTAAGGTCAAGTGTGAAAGAATTCAGATTTTGGAGTATGTATGAATCGGGTGTCAAGGATATATTATAAAAGAGAAACCATGGTGCAGAGGAGCAGAAGAGGAAATATGAATGAGACGCTCGGAACCAGAAGGTGACTGTACGTGAAACCGTGGAATATATTTTGAAATCCGCAGAACAGTGAAGGCAGGATTAGAAAGCTGGTAAGTTGTTGCTTCGCACCACTTTTGGAGGATAAGTGGTAAAAGGTGAAACAAACGCGATAATGTTAAGAGGGGGACACGTGGCAGTCTAAAACCACCTATTTCGCGTAGTTTGGGAACAATTAAATAATATGAAACTCGGTGTGTGAATTTCGTCGGATTGGGAAGTTAAAAGAGGTGGAGTGTGATGACCGTTCGATTGATGAAAGGATGATGTGCATGTGGATATGCATAACGAACATTTACAAGCAAAGTGTGAGTGAATGAAACTCAAAAGACACAGGAAATGGAAGAAGCATAACAGTTATGCAACAGAGCTAGAATATAGCAGAAGAAAAGACTCGGGAAAGTAATAAGACCTGACACTCATGCAAAACAATGGTTGATGCGGTAATGACAGTTTTTGAAGAAAATTTTGAATGTTGTGGGCACAAGTAGAAGAGGCAGAGTCAGACAAAAGGAGATTTGGTGGCACTGTTGAAAACGTGTCAGCTGGTTCGAGTAAGGAAAAATGCGCTTGGGCAGAACTGATATGATGAAATTGTAGAAGCTGAAAAGACAGTGACAACAACATAAAGGACAAACGGGCAACGAGCCAAGAGATGAAAGGGCTGAGTGAAATATATTTGTTGTAACTGTAAATTTAAATGAATTAATTATTTTTATTGTATGTGATGCAAAGGCAAGTCTCCGTAGGAAAATAAAAACTCCAATTTGATACTGTAATGATTGTATATATTGTTGTAACAGTTGGAATATGCTGAGTGAGGAAATGAGTGGGTGAATGGCAAGAACCGTGCCTGTTCACTTTGTATTTCCTGTAGAATGCAAACAACCATGAATTTATTTGTATAAAATAGGTAATATCCATGTGTAGAACGTTACAAAAATAGAGAGAGAGAAAGAGAGAGTGTGCAACAAAATTGAAGAGAGTTGAAAATTGTTAGAAAGATGCAGAATGGAAGAGAGCAGAAGAATATAAGAAAGCTGCAGACGGTTAGAGAATGGAAGAAGAAGGAGCAGATAGAGAAGTTGTGAAGATACAGATATGATTTAAAGTAGATAGGAAGGCTAGAAGGAAAACAATGAAGAAGGAGAAAAACAGAGCTAATATCCAGGTAAATCGGCATATAATTTTATTGTAGAGTGAGGAAGTTGGTGCTTCCATATCAATTTGTAGCTTGATAGATGTCCAATTGTAGCTAGTTGAGGTAGGAGCCTCCTGTGGGTTGTAGCCTACATAAAATACATGGGAGTTGGCACTTCCATTTCAAGTTGTAGCTTGATAGATGTCTAGTTGTAGCTGGTTGAGGTAGGAGCCTCCTGTGGGTTGTAGCTTGCAGAAAACAGATGGGAGTTGGAGCTTCCTTGCACGTTGTAGCATGTAGAATTTGAGGTAGGAGCCTCCTGTGGGTTGTAGCCTATAGAAAATAGATGGGAGTTGGAGCTTCCTTGCACGTTGTAGCATGAAAAATTTGAGGTAGTAGCCTCCTGTAGGTTGGAGCCTACAGAAAATCAATGGTGAGAGGGAGTTGGAGCTTGCCTTTGCATCACAACAATAATAAGATGTGGTTTTCTCCCTTATGGGTTTCCACTTATACTTGTTGTCCATATGCATGATGATCATGTGCTGATGTTCTGTATTTAATCTGATTAATACTTGCTGCTCACATATTAATATTTATGTTTCATTATATAATAAGTTGATCATGAAATGAAGGTGTAAATAAGTTTAAAGGAAAGTTTTAAAGTCCATGAATGTGTTAAACTGATTCAACCCCCCCTCTCAGTTTAATCAAGGTTTCAAAAAAAATAAACATGCATGAGAAACTCATGCATAATATTTTTTTGAGATACAACCCATTTTTGGGCTGATCCAGAGGATAACCTTCATAATCAATAAGCTCATAAGCCCCGTTCTGAAAAACGCACTTAACAATGTACGGCCAGTGCCACATGGGTTGGAATTTTCCTGCCCCTAGATTATCGTGAGCTTGGTCGTACAGGAGGAGGAGGTCTCCTTCTATAAATAAACGAGGGGAAACCGACTGGTCAAAATGAGCTTTGACCCGCTTTTTTTGTTCTTCTATGACAAGAGTAGCAAAGCGACGAGTTTCATCAAGCCTCTCTAAATATAGAAAACGCTCTTCTTCCAGTGAGGTATTAGGAAACAATTCAACAGCTATCCTGAGAGAAGGGATTTCACATTCAATCGGAAGGGTAGCTTCCACACCATAGACAAGCTGGAATGGAGTGAATCTGGTTGCATCTTTCACTGAGGTTCGGTAATCCCAAAGAGATGAAAACAACATGAGATGCCAATTTGACTTGTGCATGCCAATCATACGTTGAAGCATAGTGACGAGGACTTTGTTCACGGCTTCAACCTGGCCATTGGCCTGAGGGTAGTACAATGTTGAGCTGTCGTGATGCAGACCCAACTTAGAAGTCAACTCAGCCATCATGTAATGTTGAAAATGAGAACCATGTGTTAGCCACCTATAAAAATTTGTCATATCAAATGGTGGCTAAATCATTTTAGGCCTTAAAGAAACAATTCATGTCCAAATTGTGAGTTCTTGAAGTCTTATGATGATAACTAACCTTTGAGTTAATATTCACTGCTGTTTCACTATTAGTCCTAAAGTACTTGCTATTCACCAAGAGAAAACTGCTTATAAAACTCCATTTTCCATCATTTCACTCTTCCTTTCACTCATAAGCAATTCCATTTTCACCCATTTTTCCCTTTTGTAAAAACCCATAAAATACCTTCATTTAGCCTCTAAACCATTCCAAAATCCTTTTTAAACCTTACATCTCCCCTTATTTGGTTTAAAAATCCTCCCTCTAACCTATCGAAACCCTTACTTGGCCTTAAAAATCCTTGTTTTTGGCCTAAAAACACCCTTTTGCACTATAGTTTATTTAGCCCCCGAGGGCTTATTACTTTTAAACCCTCCACCTCATATGGCCGAAGCCCCGTAATCGAGCACTTAAGTGCCTGAAAATCCTTTTCCAAACCTTATTCTTTGTTATTTTTCCATCCCCATCATTTCGATTTTAAATAAATCTGGACCTTTGATCCAAAAAAGATCAACGACCATTGGGCCTCCTTCCTCCATATATTCCACTTAACACGCCTTCTTCTCTTTTTAACATTCTCGTTTCATCTTTAAATCCCCACCGCCCAATCATTAGATCCAACGGTCAGGACTTAACCCGATGAACTCTGCTTACCACCAATAAACCCATCCGCTACGTGACAAAAGAACTGACGCAATCGTCGGTCCCACCATCCCTCGTCCGTGCATCTTATCCCTTGTCGCGCGCTTTCCGCACCGTCCAATCTACCTTCGATGATCCGACGACTTATACTGCATATCGCAAAATTTTTGCGCCTAGAGTTTAACGCTAATTTTTTTTACGAAATAGGCGGTATTCGGAGGGACGCGTGTCAACCGATGTAACGTGTCGCATTTCTTTCGGGCGATACTGCTTACCACCCAAATACAATGCGAAAACCGCTGCCGGTTTTCCGAAACCACTTCCGCCAAATCGCGCCAGAAACGGTTTAAACTGTGTTTTTAGCCCGTTTTTCTCCACAGGACTTCTTCGCATGCATAATCACCCTTCATTCTCACAGCTCCCGACCACTTCCATACACCCTCCAACGCATTTTTTACCACAATTCTCAAGGTTTTTATAATTAGTTTTCATGTTTTTGGTAGAGTTTAATGGTGGTTGTTCTGTGTATTTCCACAGTCACAGACAGGTGACCATATGAGTATAGGGTGACAATCCTATGTCTTATATCCACAAAGAAAGGAACCAACAGGGTTTCGAACTCTCAATTGCATCAGTGGATCACGATCCTCGATCCCAGATGAAACCCTCCAAATAGCAAAAGGCCGCCTGTATAAACAAAACTAACAAAGTGTATCAACAGTGAAGAAACCAACGATAAAGGAATTAATGCCTAAACCTGAAGATCAAGGTTTTTAATCCACAGGTTAAAGAGATTAAGACAGTGTCAAAGAATGAAGACTCAAAGACGAAGATCAAAGCTAATTAAGCCTAAATACAGACCAAAAGAAAACTTAAAGTGTTTAAAGGTAAACAGAGAAAAATATCAATAAAAGAGGTCCCCACTGCCACATTAGAGACCATTCATCTTCTTCAGCTACCAAAGGTGCCACCTGCAATCTCAATAAATCAAATGAAGGCATAGTTATTTCCAGTCAGAAGATATTTGCCTAAAGACAACTGAACAGTTATTTCAAACTAAAGAGCATATTTTAAACCGTCAGTGAAGTTATTATAAAAGATAAAAAGAGCCTTAAAGTCAATCTTTTTGCCCACTAAGCCTAAAAAAGTAGAAATGGAATAAATGAAACAGAGTTTTAATTCAATGCATTCTTGCCTTATGCCTTGCATGGTTTTCAAGGCTAGGAATTGCATTTAGTAAAGAATTAATGATACTCAACCCTAGAAACTCTTCTACCGCCTCATTTTCTTATAAAATCTCCTTGAGGAGTACATTGAAAAGGGTTGGTCTCTAGATATCTGTTGCATGTAAATAGTTTTCTAAAGCCGTTGTAGCCTTGTTTGTAATTGAATATACATAAGCTGAGATGAGAAGTTTGAAGCTATTGAAACCTACTAGACTTGATGATTGTAACTGGTTTGAACATCAAATACAAATAGCTGATTTATGGGATCTTGGTCTATGTCAATGGTGATGTGTTTCTCACTGTAATTGTTATTTTTCTTTGTGTTTCCATTCTATCCACTTTCCTATGATAAAGAATAGAAAATATAGATTAGGATTTACTCTTGAAGTACCCTAAATCTCACTAATAAGCTTTATCTATATGTTTTCTGTTGATTGTTTATTTGAAGGTAATTCAATAAAGTATAACCAGTGAAGTGTTGGTAAGCCCATATTTCCTGAGTACAACTTGAGATTTTATCTTTGAATGTTCTTGAGAAGTTTTCTAATTAAAGTTGAGCTAGATAATTTTATGGTTAGCCCTGTCCTCTGGTTTATCTCCAACAGTTGCTTTGAAGAGTTCCCTTAAGAGTATGTTAAAAGCAGGCTAGTTTCAAAAGTACTTACCTGATCTTAGACTACTTTTTATGTTTATCATGAATGTTTTCCTTTTGAATACGATGAAAGCAGGCTAAGTTAAAAGTATTTACTTGATATTAAGCTATTCTAAGTGTTTTAAATGTTTTCTATTGAAAGTACATCAAAAGCAGGCTAGTTTAAAAGTACTTACCTAATCTTATATTACTTTTGTGTCTTTTCTTAAGTGCATGCCAAAAGCAGGATAGTTTCAAAGTACTTACTTGATATTAGGCTGCTCTTTGTTTCTTCATTTGTTTGATTTCCCTCTCTTCATTTCTTATTGTTTCATTCCATAAAATCAACTTAAAGAGATCCTTTGACATAGATGACTTTCCCCATGGACCACTCTTGAACCTTTCTGTTTCAATTAAATCCTCTTATGACTCCATAGCCCAATGGATTAAAGCTGCTCCTTGCCTATCTTATTAGCTGAACCATTATCCCACCTATTTACACCTTCACCCTTCATATATACTTCCTTCACCTTCATCATATCCTTGTCCAACCAAAACCAAACAAAAAACCTTGTTCCTCATAACTAGCCTAAGATCACACTAAAAAGCCTTAAAGATAAATCAATCTTTGAAACTTATACAGAGATCCCTCTCTGGATTTAGGAGTGCTAGATCCTAGAATCCAAAAATGGTTTGATGTTGTCTTTTCTTTTGGATTTGCCAATCTTCCAAAACACAGGAACCCCAACACAATGACGACTCCACTGGGGAACCATCTGAGTAAAATCCTTAAAACAAAACACTCAGCATTCAGTGCAGTATAAATAGCTCTTTTCAAGCACTACCAAAGCAAATGGTGATCATGATAAGACTTATTTGAATCAGTGACAAACTAAGTAACCCTTAGGATTCTCATAGAGCCTTACCAAACCTTGAAGGAATCAGCTAGCTAAGCCATAAGAGTAAACTCTATTTGTCTCATCACCATAGCTAAGTGTTGAAATAGATTTAGGACACTCTCATAACCTATAGGACTGAAAAAACTCATAAAACCCAAAAATATTTTAGATTGGTATTCAAACCTATTAATGGTGGTGGACCATAAAACATTTTACCTCCAAAAGAGCTAAAAATTTCCACCTGGTGACTTCACTGGCCTCCAGTAGGCCTAATATCCCTCCAGTCTTTGTAGATTCCTTTGGGAATGCATTCAACAAACCCAATCATACTATTGGTGGACAAAAAAATTTAAATCATCCACCTGGTGACTCCACAACTCTTAAAGGACCAAATGACTCCACTGGTGGAAGACTCTGAACTGGTTGACAAGATATAGTGACCTCTTTTCTAATTTACAAACATGGATTTAGATATAGACCCAGAAGCCAAACTAATGGTCATGATGGAAAAAATGATGTACATGCTTGGAAAGAGAATGGATAGGTATGAAGCTAATTTAAATATTGGTGATCCAGAGCAACATATGCCTTTCCTTGAGCAAACACAAGCTCAACCTGTTATACCATTTTTTTGGTCATCTAACCTATTATTATTAGATGCACCCAAGTACACCATCTAAGACCAATTTTACCCCCAGTAAAATTTCTTTCACCACATAAAATAACTTATTTGGTCATATTTAACCCAAAAAAAAGCAATAAATTAAATAAATCTTTATTTATTTAATTACTTCCTAAGAACAAGTTATTTAAATCATTATTTAAATAATATTCTTAGTTAAATTTGACTAAATCATCCATAAATAATCAAATAAACCATTATTTATTCCCATCATTCCCCTAAAATGATCAATAAATCATTTATTATTTATTATTTATAAATAAAGGAATTGACCCAAGTCAAGAACCCTTTTCCCTCCAACAAATATAATAAAATATTCCTAAAAGGTGCTTCTAGAATTCGATTAATAATATTTTATTCATGCACCGAGTTCTAGACCGCCCCAATATTTTGTTATAAATAGGGGGATTTTCCCATTCATTAGTCACCTTCATTGCATTAGATCACTCTGAATCTTCCCTTGGTCACCATTTTCCATTTTTCTTTGTGAACTGCCATTGAGTTCTATGTTTGCCTTTCCACATCCATAAGAGAGAGAAATGTTAGATCTGAAACACTGAGGACTTCCAAGAACCCATCCCACTGAGGAGAACCGGAAAACACCTTTCTTGTTTTCCTCTCAGGTGCCCCATTCTTTAATATAATACAAAATTCTTTTAGATACATTATTCTTGTCTTGTTCATTGGATCTATGGAGCTATGTTATTTTTTATCTTCTTAATATCTTTTGTGCTTAGATCTAAATTTGTGCAGCAATCTTAAAGGTATTTTTCAGCCATAATCGATGTTAGGGCTATTTGTTATGCGTAGCTAAAGTGATCTTTTATTACGAAAGATTCATACTAACAATTGGTGACTCCACACGGGTTTTCTTTTGCGACCACTGTCGTTTTATCTATTCTTGCATATCCAGTTGTTTCAGACCCTAGGGTTTCTCTTCCATTTTTTGTTTTTCCTATTTTTATGGTGATTTTCACCCCTAAAACCATTTAAACAGTCAAATTTTTAACTTCCGTGTGTTTCTGGCCTTATTGCGCAGGTGACAGACATCAGCCGCAGCCGACAATTTTTTTTTGAAATCTGCCATCGAGACAACCTGATCTGCAGGTCACACTTATTGGCCCAAAAAGTGCAACCTAAGCCTCAGGACGCACTTTTCTGCCCCAAACCTGTGACCTGGACTGAAAACAGGTCAGAACCTGCGACCTGCACTTTTTCTGCAAAATTTTCAGCACTTTTTCTGGGTTTGTCTGAAGCTTCTGTCAGGGTTTTCCAGCCTCTGTCTCTGCCCGTTTGGACCCGTTTCTGATCTGCTTCACTCACCTAAGAGGGAATCTTTCCCCTTAGGGCTCTAGTACCCTCCACCTTTTGTGGACGAGTCTTTACTGTTTCAGAAGTCTGAATTTCCAGAGTTTCAGCTCTCTTTTTCTCAGATCTGATACCTCCTTTTCAGATCCCTTTAGATAAGCTCTTCTCCCGCTCAAAACCACCTCATTTCGTTTTGTTTGGGTTCATTTCTAAGGCCACTTCCTTGTCTCTTCGATCTTTAGCTGATCTCATCCTTTTTAGCAGAAACCTTGCCTCTACCTTTTTGTTGTTCTCTACACCACTTTTCAGCAGATTCACCCTTTGGATCCCAGTCCCTCCGGACCTTAGATCTATTGGCATATTTTAGCGTAATTTTCCTGGTTTTTTCCCTCTTGTAGACTAGTTTTGAGAGACCCGCCTTTTTGGGTTAGATTGCTACATTATTAGTTGTTAATTTTCTATTCTTTCAGTCTTATTTACTGCATATTTATTTTCCATTACGCAACACACTTTTTATTTTACTCTCAAAACGTCTGGGTTTAAACAATTAAAATTAACGCACGCCACACACTGACCCTAAGCGAAGAAGTGCCTAGTTAACACCGCCTAGAAAAGACTTTAAAATCAATTGTCACTGCACCTCTCTGCCCTTGACCTCACTTGATTTTGTCCCCCCCTGCCCTCGTCGGTCTATCTTCTTCTTGTCATCATTGCGCCCCCAAGGCACCGCTCCCGGAGACTTCTTGGCCTTCATCCTAAGTTTCTGCTTGGACGACTTCCTCCTTCCCGTTGTCAATGAGTCAGTCTTCCCCTGAGTCCACACTCCGACTCCTCTTCTGATTGTTCGGGTTCTCCCCCTACTTCTGGTTCCCCCTCTTTTCCCTTCACCATGTCTAGTTCCGGACCTAGCCCTAACCCTAGTTCTACCGCCGGGTCCATTTCCAGTGGAACCACTACGGGACCTACCTCGACTGCCCCATTACTCCCTTATATGGCTGGCCTCAGTCTCCCCGACTTCAATCAGCTTATTAATGATCCCATTCGCCACGATGTGAGTTGGCTTGCTATGCCAACCAAGCTCCCCTCCGACATTCCCAAGTTCGAAGGCCTTTCTCGCGAAGATCTCTCTAACCATATCCAATCTTTCCACATGTGGTGCTCCTCTAATTCCATCATCGATGATTCCATCCGTATTGGATTGTTCCAACGCATGCTTACAGGCGAAGCTTCTAAATGGTATGTTGAACAGGCCACCTCCTCCCATACCACTTTTGCGACCATTGCCCAAGCCTTTTTATATTATTTCCAGCGCCCTCTCCGATACGACACTGGCACCGAGCTTTTAACCTCCTTCCGTCAATCCTCCTCCACCTACCTTTTCGCTCATGTCCAGGAATGGCAACGCAGAAGAAGCTTATGTCGAGCTCCCCCCTTTGAAGATTGGGTTTACATGGACTGTTTCCTTCGCTCTCTCTTACCTCCCATTGGCAAATATGTCACATCCCTTTTTCCCCAAACCGAAGAATCCGCCCTCCAAATCGCCTTGAAGTATGACCTTATCTACGCCCAATCTGGTTATGTTTATACCGTCCTTCCTGACTTTCCCAAAATTGATGGCCCTCGTGCCTCGGGGGCATCTCATTCTATTGACGGTATCGTTGGAGCCCTCTGCCATACCTTTTCCCAACCTCTTTCGGCCCATGATTTTACTCTAGGGGCCAGCCCCTCCGGCGTATTTTCCCCTCCAGGCAGCATGTATTCAGGCTACGACATGCCTCCTCCTTTTCCCACCCCCCTGCTTACCTTACTTCTACCCACCCTACTCCTTATCCATATCCGCACCCTGGTGTCCCAACTCCTCCTGCATTTGGACCTCCCACTCCCTTGCCTTCTCCACCCCCACAACCGCACTTACTACCCCCTCCAAGGCAAGTATTTGCACAGCAAGGGGCATCGAATTTTCCTCCTTCTCAAAGAAGGAGAAGAGGCAATCAATCCGCTTCTGGTACTCATGGACCCAATCCTTCCAATATCGACTCTACCACTGCTAACCAGCCACAGGGCTCTCAGCCCAAGCCGGACAGGCCACTTCGCACCAATAAGCCATGTTCGTGTTGTGGTGTTTATGGTCACTACACTCACGATTGTCCCTTATTACCACAAATGCGACACCTTTGGGATTCTCAGGCCACTGTATGGGGACAACACTCCTCCCCTACTACCCCTCCCACCCTCGTTACTTCTCCACCTACTATGTTTACCGATCCTTTCCCGCAACAAGGATTCGTGGCCACTCAACCACCTCACGCCCCGGTAACCACTCAACCTTCCCCTTCTGGTTCCTCTGATTACCAAATTCTCATGATGGCTTCTGACCCACCTCTCACTGTCGACCTCAACCTTCAAACTCGGTCCCGTTAGTATTCCACACCTCCTGTTCCGACTGTCTCTGAGTCTCCATCGTCAGGTCCTACAGAGCCTCTATCGACACCCAATGGTTCCTTGCAACTCCCTCTACCCAAAGCCGAGGTTCATCCCAAGCCTCCTAAGGGACCATTACGCCGAAATGCTGCCTCTGGTCGGGCTGCCCACTCATACAGCATAGTAGATGATCTGGCGCAATCTCCTGCTGCCATTTCAACACTGGAACTCCTCCAGTTGTGTCCATCTCCAAAGAGGGTTCTACTAATTTCCGTGGGCGCTATAGATCCTGCTGATGACCAATTGATTGTTTTTGACACCCGTCAGTCAGACCATCCCCCTCTTCCTCCTTCAGTTTCTTTCCAAATCCCAGTCAAAATCCGAAATGCCAATGTTGCTCGGTGTATTATTGATGAGGGGGAATCTACCTGCGTCATGTCTTCTTCGGTTTGGAAACAACTCAGATCCCCTGATCTGGCCCCTTCCACCATCACCCTTCATGCATGGGATGGCCATGCCTCCCAGCCCATTGGCCTATTTCGTAGCTGTCCTATCACCCTTGCCAGCAAGACTATTTGTGTCGATGTTGAAGTTATCGACGCCCCTCTTGACTACAACATCCTTTTCGGGCGTATTTACACTTATGCCATGTCCGCCGTCCCATTCGCAGTCCACCGCAAGATGTTCTTCCCTCATAATGGCAAGATTGTCACCATTGACCAATTGACCTACCATGAACCAAAATCCCAGACCTCCCCTGAGTCCACCATCTCTACTGTCACCAATAAACCAAATGTCGATTCGTTGACCAGTGTTTCCCTTGGCGTCTACAAAGACTCCTCTTTGCTTGGAACTTTTCCTGGTCCTCCCCCTCCTCCCATCTCTGACCCCAGCTTAGCAAATGTTTGCATGATGCAATCGTCTCAGGCTAGCCTTCCACAACCTGCTCCGGTTAGTCAGCAACCTCCATCTCGCCCACCTCCTCCTGTTCCTAGCCCTTCGCTTCAGTCAACCGATCCTTTTTCACCCGGCCCTTCCCATCACACTCAGGAACCTTCCTACCCTCCTGAGTCAGTTCCCTCAAGTCTCCACCATATGGGAGCCGTCCCCCCTGGTCACTACCCTGCCGGTCATATACCTTTCCTTGGTCCCCCCCCGGCATCTATTCGGTCCCTGTCATGGCCACTCTTTCCCTTCCTAATTTAACCTTGGGAATTTCTGTTTGGTATCTTACCCCTCCAACCGAGACCCCACCAGGCCACCCCAAACCATACATAGCTGTGACACCAGTTCAACCAATCCTCATCACTCCTTCCACCACCACAATACCCCTCTCCCCTCCGCAGAACCCTCCTAATGCTGCGACCGCTACAGGCAAGAAACAAAAAACTAGCAAGGGGGCATCCAACGACAAAGCCACCGCACCTGACCCTACCCCTCTCCAACCCGCCAAGCCTTGTGCCTTGTGTGATGGTATCGGTCATCCCACCCATATTTTTCCTGAGTTGCCCCATATCCAACCCAAGGTTCAAATCACGTTCCCTAAATCTATGGTCCCTGACACCTCTGTTTCTTCCTTATCCATAGCCAAGAACCCAAAGACTCTTCGCACCAACAAACCTTGTGCTCTGTGTGGTGTCCATGGCCATTATTTCCACCATTGCCCTCACCTCATGCATTACTGAGCCTCTTTAGAGGTCATTTGCGAGTATGAAGTTGAACAAAATCAATCCGCCTCGCCCATCCTTGCTCAGTATGCGTCATGTTTACTTGAGGATCCCCCGGCTACCATTAACATCCCTCCCCCTGATGTTGAGATGTCCGAATCTGCTGCTCCTCTCTTATACTTATCATCATCCGCACACCCCTCAGAGTACATCCCCTTTGAATCCACTCCATATGTTTCGCTTGATCCCCCTTCCGCCACTTTTTCGGGCTCTTTATGTTTCAACCATCTTTTAACTTGCTCTTCTGTCATTTCCCCTAATGACCCGTATGTGCACCTTTCTTCCTCTACTGATGATATAGGTAGCTTTGCAGCCTCTTGTGGTTTCCACCACCTTTCTTTGCCTTCCCATCATCTCGATACTCCCATCCGTATCTATGATGTACTTCGCACCATGCGTCCCCACTTTTCCTCCCCTTTCTTGTCTTGTGATGATATTCCCTCGAACCTCTCGTCCACTCATTACCTTGGTTATGCCGATGGCGCCAGTCACTATTCTCTAAACCTTGCCTCAGCCACCTGGGCCATTTTTACCCCCTTGCATTCCCTTGTCCTTGCCAATGGGGTCTGCATTGGTCAAGCCACCAATAATTAGGCCGAATATGATGCAGTTCGTGGTCTCTTAGCCAATGCTCTCTCTCATCACATCCTCCATATGCATGTCCATTTAGATTCCCTGCTTATTGTCTTACAACTTAATGGTGTCTATCGTGTGCATAACCCTCTCCTGTTTAGAAAATATTTACGAGTGTAGCTTTTGATCCGCCAATTTAGATTCATTACATTTAGCCATATACCTAGAGATCAAAATCACTAAGTAGATCAACTCGAAAACCATGTTCTAGACTGGCATTTATCACACACAACACAATAACATTTAACACCATCAATCAAATACATCCATCATATATACCATATCACATGTGTTTTTAGAGTCCATCTGCTCTGAAACATACAACATGCCCATAGCATGTTAAACAAAACATAAATACAAAAATGGGGGGCACCACTTGCCCCTACAAAAACACTGGGGGGCACCACCTGCCCTACACCTAATCACTCCCTGGCAGATCCCGAGCCAACGGCTCTGCTCCCGCCGATTGTAGATCACGCACAGTCTGACCGGCCATCGCCATGCGTCGCATGATACCTTGCCACTTCGAGGGTAGCCCAATACACAACTCTATGTATCAATCATCTAAATCCTGCCAACCACACTCCGACACACCGGTCAGCAGTCCCTCACATCTACGACGGATGTCCTCCACCAGTGTGGCCATCTCCTCATTCTGTCCTGTCCTCAATCCACTTGCCCCTGTAGCTCCTCCTGTTGCAGGACGTCCCATATATCCGGCCGGTTTTACCGGAGCTATATCTGCATTCCAAAAAGTATAAGGATTAGCACCATGCAGACTAGTCACAAAATTTAAAATGCACATAACAGATTAGTTGCTTGTCACTTACCATCGGGTCCCCATACTCGACTAGGTGGAAGCGATAAGTTCAGATCTCCCCAATAACTCATCCCACTATGGGGATAATCGTCTATGTATAATGACATCTGATCCCAATGGGCAAAGAAATCTGGTCGGCACACCCGTTCGATCGCCCCTCCCCCTCCTCTACTCAGTAGCCGTCCCCACCGACGCATCCGGGGCTCTCTTGGGCCCCCATTAGGCAACTGTATAAGAGGTCGTAAGGTCGGGATCTTCTCAAAGAAGAAAGAGCACAATACCGTCCCATACGCACAATCGTGATTCACTTTCCGCTTACATAGAGACAACTGTCGGATAAAACACAAAGCTTAGGATTAGGCCTCTTACCTGCAACTGACGGATCACAATTCCAACGGTCAGTTTGTCTGCTACGATCGCCGCAAGATTTAGGGCCTTCTCTCCTCTCCACATTCACCACACGTACACAAGAAAATGAATTATTTTGGAGGGAAAATGCCTCATTAGAAGAAAAACCCCTGTTGTTGCTTTCGCCAGCTGCGACCAAACTGTAGCCCCGTTTGACAAACCGTCTGCACCGTTGGAAAGCTCTCACCGAGCACTCAAATGGGTGTTTGTTATTTTTTCATGTTTTGATACTTCACTAGGACACATTGTTTCCATGAAGGATCTTTTCATCTCTTCTCAAAATCGCATTTCTTCACTTACAACACTTTTATCAAGGGCACCACTTTGCCTCCTTACTTTTCTTTGTTCGTGTTGATTTTTTTCATGAGCTACCCTATTGTACTCATGTTTTTATGGTTCCCCATTGGACCTTTTACTGTGTGGCAGCACCATCGAGTCGCCCTTGTTTAGAGCATCTGAGTTGAGTCGTCACATTCTACCCCGAGTCCCTTTGTACCCTGCTATAGTCCTCCATCCCTTTTTGCTTGGTCCCTCTCTCGTGTCGCACATTATGGCCTTCAATACCCTTATCTCCTATCCCTCATGGTATTGTGTCAGTCGCTGCCAAGCCATTCATGCCCTTCATGCTCTAACAAGGGAAGTCATTCAACCACTCCTCCCTATCCCCCATTCCATCATCACCATTAGTATTTATCTGTTCATCGCTCTCCTACTTCCCCTCATGCCTTAGTTGGGTTTCCCTTCTTGCCTCACCTATGGCAGACCTACTTCTGTCGACATTAGCTGATTTATTCCAGAAGCCAGGTCTAGGGGGCAGTGTACCTTGGTTCGAGCACCTATCAACATGATCGTGATCTATACACTTGATGGTCCAGTGATGCAGCAGCAGCTATTGATGATTCCCGGGCATGTGTGAGATGTATCAACCCTCATGAGGGGGTGGCCCTGCAGGTAGCCCCCCACATGCCCAGATGCCTTCATTTCTGCCCCTGATGCAGCTCCTCCCATTTGATGATATCAGCCTCTACCTCTTGCGACGCCTCTTCGATTTGCACATATAAGTCAGATGTTGCGAGCCCTTCCCCGCGTGTAGGGGGCATTTGGGTGTATTTGTATCTCATGTACTACCATATTGTTACATAAGTCCTGCGACTATTCCAGGCATCGCATGTATGTGAGATTTATCATGTTATTTATCTGGCTCATGTTTAGGCCAACACATGCTTCATTATTGCGTTCTGTGGTTTTTCGGGCACCTTATTCCTTGTACTTATTGCGTTCCGTGGTTTTCCAGGCACCTTATTCTTTGTACTTTGTCTTGGCGGGCATAGGTATGCCTCCCCTGCCGCCTTTAGCATAGGTACCACTTCATAGAGACTTGTTGCACCTGTAAGTCTCGTCTTCTCAGGGTCTAGTCCTTTAACACATCAGACACATTACACTTCTCTCTCTCGCTTCCTTTTTGCTACCTAAGTGATTGAGTTCTTACAACGTACTTCGGTCATACGATTTGCTCCTAACACTCGTACGTTGGGGGGCAATCTGTTATACCATTTTTTTGGTCATCTAACCTATTATTATTAGATGCACCCCAGTACACCATGTAAGACCAATTTTACCCCAAGTAAAATTGCTTTCACCATATAAAATAACTTATTTGGTCATATTTAACGCAAAACAAAGCAATTAATTAAATAAATCTTTATTTATTTAATTACTTCCCAAGAACAATTTATTTAAATCATTATTTAAATAATATTCTTAGTTAAATTTGACTAAATCATCCATAAATAATCAAATAAACCATTATTTATTCCCATCATTCCCCTAAAATGATAAATAAATCATTTGTTTATTTATTATTTATAAATAAAGGAATTGACCCAAGTCAAGAATCCTTTTCCCTCCAACAAATATAATAAAATATTCCTAAAAGGTGCTTCTAGAATTCGATTAATAATATTTTATTCATGCACCGAGTTCTAGACCACCCCAATATTTTTTTATAAATAGGGGGTTTTCCCCATTCATTAGTCACCTTCATTACATTAGATCACTCTAGATCTTCTCTTGGTCACCATTTTCCATTTTTCTTTGTGAACTCCCATTGAGTTCTATGTTTGCTTTTCCACATCCATAAGAGAGAGAAATGCTAGATCTGAAACACTGAGGACTTCCAAGAACCCATCCCACCGAGGAGAACCGGAAAACACCTTTCTTGTTTTCCTATCAGGTGCCCCATTCTTTAATATAATACAAAATTCTTTCATATACATTCTTCTTGTCTTGTTCATTGGATCTATGGAGCTATGTTATTTTTTATCTGCTTAATATCTTTTGTGCTTAGATCTGAATTTGTGCAGCAATATTAAAGGTATTTTGTAGCCATAATCAATGTTAGGGCTATTTGTTATGCGTAGCTAAAGTGATATTTTATGACGAAAGATTCATACTAACACAACCACTACAAGACCTAGATGATGAGAAAGACATGTGTGATGAGAAAGATTATAGAGAAAACAATGAAGAAAGCTATCAAGAAAGTCTTGACAACATACCTCTATCTTGTATAACACTATTAAGGGAACTTCATGACCAAAATATAAATACAAATAGTGAGCAGTGCTTTGAGGAAAAAATAGCCATTTGGAAAATAGAGAACCTGAAATAGAGGAAAAACCAACACATATGGGAACTCTCCCTCTATGTTATAACTCATTTCAGATTTTAAGAGGAGAGCGGCATCGTGATAATGTAGAAGAAACAACTCATGAAACTTGTATTCAAATTTATCGTCATAAAAATCATGAGGAGTTGTTTGAAACAGAAGTAGATCGGGAAATAGTAGAAAATCCTCAAGGTTTCCATTGAAGCACAAGTCTTGATTCACTAGAAGAGGCTCAAGAAGATACCCAGCCTCAAAACCAGTTAACACAAGAGAAGGAAGTTTGTCGTACTTCTGTCTATGCGGAAAGAGAGATCTCTCCTTTGACAGAAGAAGAAATTGATCAAATAATAAACAAACAGTTACCATCAAAACCTTCATTTGAACAAGACAATCATCAACATAGTGCCTACTCCATAGAGCAACCCAATGACACTCAAGAGAAAAAGGATAGTAAGGAAATTAATGATAAAACTGAAACTAGTCCTCTTTGTAGTATGAGCTTTGATGGGTCATATACTAAAACCAGTGCAGGTGCAGGAATATGGCTTTACAATACATAAAACAATCATTCTAAAGGCCATTCATATAAATTGAATTTTCAATTCACAAGTAACATAGTGGAGTATGATGCACTTCTTTTAGGGCTGCACTTATTGAAGAAATTAGGAGCCCAGAGGATAACCATTCATGGAAATGCAGAATTGGAAATTAGGCAAGTAAATGAAGAATATGTTAGGAATCTGTAATAAAAAATATTGGCAAATTCCGATCATAGAAACAACATCGTTTCAACCAACTTTGGGATTCTAGGATCTAGCCCTCCTGAATCCGGAGAGGGATCTCTACAATAAGTGCAAATATGGATTTTTCTTTGAAGTTTGGGGTAATGATATTAGGCTAGTTATGAACGCCAAGGGTTTGTTTGTTTTTTGGATGGTTGAGCATGATTATTATTTTGAGGAGAAATTTCTAAGTGAAAAAAGTTTCAAAGGTGAGAAGTTGCAAGTGAATAGAATGGCTAGGCTAAAAAGATAGATATAACGCTGGTTTTTAGTCCATTGGGCTATGGAGTCATAACAGGACTTTAATTGAGCAACAAAATCAAGAGTGATCCAAGGGGAAATTCATCTACATCACAATATTATTGAGATTAGAGTGATGGAATGGAAACAATAAAGTGTTGGAGGGGTGGAAACTGATAATAATTTCACAAGGGATTTATAGTCAGTCCAAACAAGAAAAGCCTCTTAAGTAATTGTTTAAAACCAACCAAGTGTAGGGCTAACCATTGAATTCTTGGGAAAGTTTGTATTAAAGTAGATTAATTGACAAACAATCCAATAATCCACATAATTACCTTCAGAAAGTATGAAAACATATAAGAGAAGACAAAGTATAAACTTAAGATCAGATAAAGTACTTTGAAACCTAGTCTGTTTTCAGTTAATACCAAGGGAAACTTTCAGAATCTACCTTTGGAGAATAGAAGCTAGAAACAGGGCAAACCATCACTTTCTACTCTAACTTTAATAAGAAAATAAGGAAAATAAATTTCAAGAACAATGTCTAAAGAAAACAGTAGGACGAGGGAACTAGAACAATGTCTAAAGAAAACAGTAGGACGAGGGAACTCCAGCATTCCTAACTGCTTAAACTGTATTGAATCATTCTCAAATAAACAATTTAGAGGAAAACATTGAGATAAAGCTTTTCAATCAGAGAAGGTTACTGATGTATAGCAGAACCTAACTCCATAAATGCTGTTCTTTATCAGAGAATAGTGAACAAATATGACATACATAGAAGGAAAACAATAACAAAGAAAGGAGCACTTCACCAGTGATATTGACCAGGATCCCAAGAAACAACTTGTTTATTGATGTCAAACCAGTTACAATCCTCAAGTCCAATGTTTCAGTTCAGAAATCATCTTCACTATTTAGCCTAACTAATCTATCACAAGCAGAGCTACAAGAGCCAGTAAACACTATTTACAATCAGAAGTTTAAGCTCAAATGTATTTCAAAGTTCTGCAACCAACAGTTTCTCATCTTCTACAGAGATATTTATAGAAGGATGAGGAGGTGAGATCTGATAAAAGATCTTAAGGACAATTAATACATATTCAAGACTTCTCGGCCTTTGAGGGGCTTGATGGAGAAGTTTACAAAACATTCTGTCTGCATTAACTATTTTACATTTATGAATTAAGCTCGGTGGGAGCTTTTATTGACTTTGAGGCTCTACGTAATGTTTGGAGTAACTCTGCAGATATTTTTGCATTTATTTCCTTGCAAAAGTAACTCTCTGGCTGCGTTGAGGCAAAATATTTGAGTCTGCAATAAGTTCAGCCTCTGTTTGAATGTTTTGAGGCAACAGGTGGTGCTTATGGTAGCTGAGGAATCAATTCGTCTCAAATGTGGCGGTGGAGGGCTGCCTGTCTGTTTAAACACTTATGATTTCTTTTAAATGTGTTTTAATTATGGGAATTAGGCTTTTGATAAGCATTCTTAGCCGTAATTCCAAAATATATCTTTAATCTTCATTCTGCTGTGCTATGTCTTCAAAACTGATACTCTTTAACTGTGTTTCTTAATAAAACAGTGTCTTGTCGATGTGTAGGCCGCGAAGGTCTCTACGACATCAATGCTCATAGAGCATCGACGAAATAATGGAATAGAGCCCGGTGGATGGTTCCCTTTGATAAATCAAAGGCGCAGGAAATGTCTTTCCGGCCCTCGGCTTTTCTTCATAATACAATGGAAAATCGTTAAAACACCTGTAAAAGACAAAAAATAATTAAGAAATCTTGCGTTTTAGGTTTAACTGCTTCAGAAGGCGGGAAAGGGCGTGGCCGTTGGATGAAAGAGTCCAACGGTGGAGATCTGCGTAGAAGAGACAAAAGGAGAGTGGAGAGAAGAATAAGGTGGAGTAAATTTGGACCGTCCGATCTGGACACGTGGATGGTCTAGATTCAATCGGAGGATTACAATCGGAGGATCGCAATTGGGGGTAGCGAGCAAGTGCACCGATCGAAACATGCGATGCGACGAAGCGCAGGCCGTCGATCTAAGATTAGATCAATGGTGGAAAATAAATCGGGGGAAAGGCCGATCAGGGGAAGTAACAAATGGACGCGATGCAATGGAAAGCTCCAATGCGATGGAGCACTGGCCGCTTGATCGGATTTCGATCAACGGCTGGGATTTGCTTAGAACAGATCGACAGAGAAAAAAATTTATAATATGAAAACTCAAACATTTTGAAATAAAATAAAGGTTTTATGCCTTGGGGAGCGAAAAATATATATAAGGCGAATAGGTGCCCGACTGCGGGGCCTTCGGTCTTTACGAAATGTGATATGCCCAGGGCGTATAAAACAAAAGGGACAATCGCAATCGGGCCATTGGGCCTGGTCTTTCCATCAACCCATTTAAACATTTGCGATTGGCACCCGGGATCTTTAACACTTGGTCCCGGGGGAAAGTCATATGAAACAAAAATTCGAGGGGGAGTTTAACATACATATAAGACCCAATCGCATCGAAACTTTTGATGCGGGTATTTTTGATCAAACCATTGACCTTTCTCCAATTGTGATTGCGCAATCGAATCTTTTCAATCTAACCATTTATATTTAGCACGTGGTTTTGGTTTTTAGACCAAAACTTTGGAAAAGTGGGTTTTTGGGTTTTACAAAGGAAAAAGCAGATCGAGAATGGATTTCATAAGGTTTTTAAGAGCGAAGGTGGGCCCACAGGATATATACATATAACAAAATAATACGATTGGGGTTCTTAGAATACAAAGCCAATCGCATCGGGGTTTTTCAATACAAAACCAATCGCATCGGAATTTTGGAATCATGGAAAAGACTTGCGCATTTGAGTTTTTGCGATGCGATTAGCGCCGAAAGGTTTTAGCGCTTGGTTTTAACGCATGGGCATGTGGGGGGAAGTTGTTAGGACTTAGCCCAAGGGGCTTAGGTCAATAGTAAATAAAACTTGTTTTTTGTGAATTTTTCAAAGTTTTTCAATGGAATTTGATGGTTCCAGTAAGGTTAAAAAGTCATTTTTTAACCTTGTAAATATGATTTTCATGAATGGAAGAAGGGAAATAATGAAAACTAGAGGAATTTTATGGAAAAAAAGGGGAGCAAATGAAGGTTAATTTTGGAAGAGGGGGAGGGGGAAAATGATGGTTTTTCAGCAGTCTCTTCTCATGAAAGTAGCAGAATTTCTGAGTATAAAATGGGAACAACAATGAAGATTTAGGATAGAGGCATGAGGCCTTCAAGAGTCTTCAAGAGCCAACAATTTTTAGTAATGAAATTTGTTCTTTGAAGGCTCAAAAAGTCTTAGCAACCTTTTGCTAAACAAATATTATAGGTGGCTAACAGAATACATGGTTAAACATCCCAGACTTAGAGCCTATAAGGAGGATGTTATGGACTTGTTAAAATCATTTGAAGAGTTCCAACTTATCCTTGTCCCTAAAAGCCAAAACATTCTTGCCAATGGGTTAGCCCTTGTTGCTAGTACATGTCTGAAACCTTGTGTGAGCAAACAATACATTATTTAAGAAAAAATCAGACCAACTATCCCAAAAAATGAAAAATACTGGAAAGTCTTTAGGGGAGGAAAAAAATAGAAGACTATCCTACTGAGGACATATCATCTTTTCAAGAGAAGCTTTCTCCCACTACTGATATCAATCTATCATCCAAAGAACCTGAATTCACATTAGAAGCAAGCATAGATTTAGAGAAAGAAGAAATGTCACTGCTTGTTTATTTGCAGGTAAAGGATGATGATGCTTCCAAGGAACATACTGAAGGTGCAGTCCTCAAAGCTGATATATTAGAGGCAGAAAATCTACCAGTCATGGAGGGCCAAAAAGAAGAGATTTCTCATATTTTCTCTGTTGATCCTATGGGAGAGTGTGTGGAGGTCAAAATTGGCTCAAATTCTCAAGCATGGATCTTTTGCAAGAGCCAAAGACATAAAACGTTGTCACCTTCTATGATAGCCTTGATTTTAAAGATTAATATTCAATATGTATTGTGGTTACCTTTGACTAGTAGCCAGTTTCTCTATTCCTTTTTGTCACTACTCAACTGGCTACATTGGAACTATTGTACTATATAAAGCTGTAAATATTTCAAGTTATATTTGGTTAGATAGGAATGTTAATAAAGCTCAGCCTTTGAGCATTTAGTTAGTTGTTGATCTTTGTTTTGAAGGAAAAAGAAAAATACAAAAACAATAAAAATAGAAAAGAGGGCAGATAAAAACAAGAAAGGTACAGCCCCATACCAAAAAAGAGAGACAAAGTCTGCAAGTGTGCAAGCTCAAGTGCCAGTCCTAAAAACACATTTATAGTTAGTCATACTGCCTAATCATGACTAATTAGTTTTCAATTTACTGCTGATAGGTTAGTGAATTTGATCCGCCAAACAGCTCAATATTGGATTATCAGTAAGGTAGATTAGGATAGAGGAAACAAAGGTTCAAACATCTAAACCTATGAATCTCAAAAGAAGAATGGCTCTAATTAGATTAAATCTTGAGCCAAAGATAGAAAACAAAATGGTTCCAATATTCTCAAAACTTGAACCAGATGAGAAAGAAAAACAGCTCAAACAAGCCTAAAATTAGAGCTGAAGAAATGATGAAGGATGTTTTAATTTTCAGATCTTAAGCCTTCACAATTTTGTTTTACTTTTCTGCAAATAATAGTCTATGTGCAACTTGTTTTATGCCACAGATCTGCAGCAAGTCAGACTACTTAATCCTGGCTTGGCTGCTTTTAAATTTCCTGTTTTAGAATTTAGAGAATAAAGGTATGTGAGATAGTCTAATCCTGACAGATAGTAGTTAGGTAGAGAAATTTTGTGAACTCAACTTTTTAAACTGAGTTCATGGAGAAATGAGAGTAGAAATAGATTAGTTTTGCTTTCAATAAAAAATGATGATGACCAAGGTCTGCAAGTCTAAGTGCACCTTGAAGAAAAAATGTTAGGACAGTAGGATGGGTAGGTAGCTGTTTGGGAAAATGTTTTCTGCTCACATAACAAGTTCTAATCATTTTTGTTAGCAGCTGTTTTGAAGTAAAATATTATCAAAGTGCAAGGCACTGATCAGCTTCCAGAGAAAATTTTCTGAAGTTCTTGACACCTTCAAGAAGATGCCATCCCCATGTGGAGCCACTGTTAGCCACCTATAAAAATTTGTCATATCAAATGGTGGCTAAATCATTTTAGGTCTTCAAGAAACAATTCATGTCCAAATTGTGAGTTCTTGAAGTCTTATGATGATAAATAACCTTTGAGTTAATCTTCACTACTATTTCACTATTAGTCCTAAAGTACTTGCTATTCACCAAGAGAAAACTGCTTATAAAACTCCATTTTCCATCATTTCACTCTTCCTTTCACTCATAAACAATTCCATTTTCACCCATTTTTCCCTTTCGTAAAAACCCCCAAAATACCTTCATTTAGCCTCTAAACCATTTAAAAATCCCTTTTAAACCTTACATATCCCTTTATTTGGTTTAAAAATCCTCCCTCTAACCTATCGGAACCCTTAATTGGCCTTAAAAATCCTTGGTTTTGGCCTAAAAACACCCTTTTGCACTATAGGATATTTAGCCCTCGAGGGCTTATTACCTTTAAACCCTCCACCTCATATGGCCGAAGCCTTGCAATCAGGCACTTAAGTGCCTAAAAATCCTTTTCCAAACCTTTATTCTTCATTATTTTCCCACCCCGACATTTCAATTTTAAATAAATATGGAGCTTTGATCCAAAAAAGATCAACGGCCATCGGGCCTCCTTCCTCCATATATTCCAATTACCGCACCTTCTTCTCTTTTTAACATTCCCATTTCATCTTTAAATCCCCACCGCCCGATCGTCAGATCCAACGGTGGGGACTTAACCCGATGAACTCCGCTTACCACCAATAAAATCATCCGCTATGCGACAAAATCACTGATGCAATTGTCGGTCCCACCATCCCTCATCCATGCATCTTATCCCTTTTCGCACGCTTTTCGCACCGTCCGATCTACCTTCGATGATCCGACGGCTTATACTGCATATCGCAAAATTTTTGTGCCTAGAGTTTAACGCTAATTTTTTTTGTGAAATAGGCGGTATTCGGAGGGATGCGTGTCAACCGATGTATCGTATCACATTTCTTTCAGGCGATATCGCTTACCACCCAAATACAATGCGAAAACCGTTGCCGGTTTTCCGAAACCACTTCCGCCAAATCGCACTAGAAACAGTTTAAACTATGTTTTTAGCCCGTTTTTCTCCACGGGACTTCTCCACTTGCATAAGCACCCTTCATTCTCATAGCTCCTGACCACTTCCATACACCCTCCAACGTAGTTTTTACCACAATTCGCAAGGTTTTTATAATTAGTTTTTATGTTTTTTGCAGGGTTTAATGGTGGTTGTTCTGTGTATTTCCACAATCACAGAGAGGTGACCATATGAGTACAGGGTGACGATCCTATTGGTTATATCCACAAAGAAAGGAACTAGCAGGGTTTTGAACTCTCAATTGCATCGGTGGATCATGATCCTCGATCCCAGATGAAACCCTCCAAATAGCAGAAGGCCGCCTGTATAAACAAAACGAACAAAGTGTATCAGCAGTGAAGAAACCAATGATAAAGGGATTAATGCCTAAACCTGAAGATCAAGGTTTTTAATCCACAAGTTAAAGAGATTAAGACAGTGTCAAAGAATGAAGACTCAAAGACGAAGATCAAAGCTAATTAAGCCTAAATACAGACCAAAAGAAAATTTAAAGTGTTTAAAGGTAAACAGAGAAAAATATTAGTAAAAGAGGTCTACACTACCACATCAGAGACCATTCATCTTCTTCAGCTACCAAAGGTGCCACCTGCAGTCTCAATAAATCAAATGAAGGCATAGTTATTGCCCAGTCAGAAGATATTTGCCTAAAGATAGCTGAACAATTATTTCAAACTAAAGAGCATATTTTAAACCGTCATTAAAGTTATTATAAAAGATAAAAAGAGCCTTAAAGTCAATCTTTTTACCCACTAAGCCTAAAAAAGCAGAAATGGAATAAATGAAATAGAGTTTTAATTCAATGCATTCCTGCCTTATGCCTTGCATGGTTTTCAAGGCTAGGAATTGCATTTAGTAAAGAATTAATGATACTCAACCCTAGAAAATCTTCTACCACCTCATTTTCTTATAAAATCTCCTTGAGGAGTACATTGAAATGGGTTGGTCTCTGGATATCTGTTGCATGTAAATATTTTTCTGAAGCTGCTGTAGCCCGATTTGTAATTGAAGATACATAAACTGAGATGAGAAGTTTGAAGCTATAGAAACCTACTGGACTTGATGATTGTAACTGGTTCAAACATCGAATACAAATAGTTGATTTATGGGATCCTGGTCTATGTCAATGGTGATGTGTTTTTCATTGTAATTGTTATTTTTCTTTATGTTTCCATTCTGTCCACTTTCCTCTAATAAAGAACAACAAATATAGATTAGGATTTACTCGTGAAGTACCCTAAATCTCACTGATAAGCTTTATCTATATGTTTTCTGCTGATTTTTTATTTGAAGGTAATTCAATAGAGTATAACCAGTGAAGTGTTGGTAAGCCCATATTTCCTGAGTACAGCTTGAGATTTTATCTTTGAATGTTCTTGAGAAGTTTGCTAATTAAATCTGAGCTAGAGAAGTTTATGGTTATCCGTGTCCTCTGGTTTATGTCCAACAGTTTCTTTGAAGAGATCCCTTAAGAGTATGTTAAAAGCAGGCTAGTTTCAAAAGTACTTACCTGATCTTAGACTACTTTTTATGTTTATCATGAATGTTTTCCGTTTGAATACACTAAAATCAGGCTAAGTTAAAAGTATTTACTTGATCTTAAGCTATTATAAGTGTTTTAAATGTTTTCTATTGAAATTACATCAAAAGCAGGGTAGTTTAAAAGTACTTACCTGATCTTAGATTACTTTTGTGTCTTTTCTTAAGTGCATGCAAAAAGCAGGATAGTTTTAAAGTACTTACTTGATCTTAGGCTGCTCTTTGTTTCTTCATCTGTTTGATTTCCCTCACTTAATTTCTTATTGTTTCATTCCATAAAATAAACTTAAAGAGATCCTTTGACATAGATGACTTGCCCCATGGACCACTCTTGAACCTTGCTGTTTCAATTAAATCCTATTATGACTCCATAGCCCAATGGATGAAAGCTGCTCCTTGCCTATCTTATTAGCTCAACCATTCTCCGACCTATTTACATCTTCACCCTTCATATAGACTTCCTTCACCTTCATCATATCCTTGTCCAAGAAAAAAAAACAACAAACCTTGTTCTTCATAACTAGCCTAAGATCACACTAAAAAGCCTTAAAGATAAACAATCTTTGAAACTTATAGAGAGATCCCTCTCTGGATTCAGGAGGGCTAGATCCTAGAATCCCAAAGTGGTTTGATGTTGTCTTGTCTTTTGGATTTTCCAATCTGCCAAAACACAGGAACCCCAACACCATGATCGGTAAAAATGGCTTGAGAGACATTGAACCTAGTAATGACATGATTGAATAGAAATTGTGTTGTTGTCTTACTGTCAGCTATGATTGTAGGCATTTCTTCGGCCCATTTCATGAAGTAGTCAACGACGATGATAATATAAGCATGGCCCCCGATCGAGTGAGGGTTACACGTCATAAAATCGATGCCCCACTTCACAAAGGTACCAACGGTAATGACGGGATGAATATGTGTGGGTGGCACGTGCATCTTGCGCTAATAGATCTGGAAATCGTGACACTTACGGACAACAACAATGTATTTGTTAAATATGGTGGTCTAGAAATACCCAGAACAAATAATTGTATGTGCAGTAGCATATCCAGACATGTGGCTGCCACACGTGCCACTGTGGCAATCATTAAGGACCTTTTCAGCCTCCTCGAGAGTCAAACACTGACGGAGAATAGAATCAACTCTAATGCGGTAGAGATTATGTCCGACTATGCGATAAGGTTGTGAATGATGGTGGATGCATCAGTGAGAATCCTTCGTCAAATCAAATCTGAAAGTGGAAGCCTAAAGATATACGATGATATCACCATAGCAAGGATCGAGGGTGCGAATAGGAAAAAGCGTGTCGTCCGGAATGCATTCCTCAGAACCAGATGGAGAAGAATAAGAAGAGAGAGAGCAAATAAAATCAGCAAAGACCAATGACTTCTTTGATTTGGTAGCAGTGAACTCCAAATCAAACTCTTGGAGGATAAAAATCCACTTCGAGTACTTGCCCCCTAGAAATTGACGAGTCAATATGTAATTCATAAGGTTGCAATCAGAAATCACAGTTACTATGCGCAACAAAATGTAGTGACGAAAACATTGAACAGCTTGGACAGCAACCAACGCCAACTTCTCGACATGTGCGTAGTGTGTTTCAGTATCGAGAATATTATGAGACAGATAGTAAATGACATGCTCGTCACTAGCATCGTTGTCTTGGACCAGAACCATAGCAATAGTGCTAAATGCGGCAACCAAATAGAGGGAGTAATCACGATGATAGTTGGGAGGATGCAACAGAGGAGCATTGACGAGCAATGTATTCATTGCATCAAAGGATTTTTGGGTGATCTCATCCCAAAGGAATGGGACGCCTTGTTTAAGTAATCGTGTAAATCCTTTGGCCACTTCAGCATAGTTCAGGATAAAACAGCGCAGGAAGTTAGATTTCCCCTGCAGACTTTGCAACTAATGTAAGGAGAAGGAGAGGGGATATTAACAATAGATTATACTTTGAGTGGATCAAGGTGAATCCCATATTTAGAGATGATAAACCATAAGATTCTACCAGAATCAACACAAAAAATGCACATATGCGGATTGAGCCAGATGTTATAGCATTGACAACGAAGAAAAATTTGACGGAGATGATAAGGGTGGCTTTTACACTTAGCCGAATGAGCCGGAAGGTCATCCAGGTAAGGCTGAACAATGCGCTTGATATGTTGGAAATCATATGACATTTCTCATTGGAATGTAGCCCCATCATTTTTAAGACCAAAATAGAGATATTTATAGGCGAAAGTACCCAAGGACGGCTAAAGGAGGTCTTGTGGTGACCGATCGGAAGAATATTAATTTTGTTGTACCCAGAAAACCCATCCATAAGTGAAAATATCTCATTCCCTGCACAGTCATCAATGATACAATTGATAAAAGGAGTGGGATAATTATCCTTAGGGCAAGCATGGTTGATATCACGGTAATAAACACAGACATGAATAGTACCATGTTTCTTATCCATAGGAACAATATTGGAAACCCATTCTTTCAAGGGAATCAGATAGATAAAACCAGCTTTAAGAATTTTTTCAACTTCATCCTTAATAGCGGTCGCCTTTCTAGGGTGCACAGGAAGAAGACGCTTGCGAACAGGCCTCGCACCAAGATAAGTAGGAATTTCATGCACCAATATACTTTTATCGATGCCAAGAATTTCTTCGTAAGACCAGGCGACAACGTTGCGAAACTCGCGGAAGAGACTAGTTTAGACCTTGATCTCATCGAGAGAACATGCCACCCCAATATGCATGTTCTTGAAGATCCCCAATTTGATGGAGATGTCGATAGGCATCATTTGTGTGATGTTTACCAAGTTACCTTTGGTAAAGACTTCGTGTGTCAAGATGGGCGTTGAAGCACAACAGAAGGAACTTGAGAAGAGAACCTCTCAAGACAATTAGACATGGCCCCAAGGCTGGGAATGAGAGAGGAACGATGATGACTATCATCCCACGGAGGAACCTCAAGAGACATAGTCTCCACGATGGCTTCATTGGAGGGAAATATCTCATTTAAGGGGTCGGGCGAATCTGAATCGCCGAGCCAAGGGGATTTAGAATAAGTGTCCAGAGACATACTCAATGGAGCATGATCATATGGTGGAGGATCCGAGGCCGAAATAAGTTACAATAATCAATATCAATCAAGATTAAAGACATCGAATCTCCAAATGAATCAATCTGCTCGTTCGAAGGGATGATCCATGGATCAGAAGACCTAGAGATCATGTTAACCTGAGCAGTATTGGGTGGAGGAAGAGGAAAAAGGCCCATGAGGGAAGGATCTTTGAAAATACCTGGCCTTATGTTCTCGTAAGGCGTAGGAATTTTGTCTAGGTATGAAACATTTCTCTCGGAAGACGAAGAAGTGAAAAACAACAACTGATCAACAGTGATTATTTTTCCTTCATGCGAAAATCGAAGGACACAAAAGGGAGTGTGTTAGCACTCGAATCCGCCACAGGCTGAAAGAGGCGAGGTTCGAGGCAACATCAAACCAACCTTAGCCTCGTAGCTAGCCCTACGAGGACAGGAGAGGGCTCTCTCCGGGTCTATCTCGGCGGAAAATTTTCAATGGGGCTGAGATGACCGATAAGGAAAACTAATCTTAGGCTAGTAAACTGATATGAAAGGGTTTTTTGATAAATGTTGGGTTTCTGGGCTGTGTGGGGCAAAGACAGCAAGAGCAGAGATTAAATAAAGAACGCAGATTATCTCCTGAGGCAAGGTAAGCATGAAGTTTAGCAATTAAATTGAGATAAACGGAATGACAAGATTGCTGAGAAGTCGACAAGGGCATAGAAGATGGATCCTTGTCGAACAGAAGAAAACATTAACTATGAATACTTCCTCAAGACAGAGCAAATAAATTGAATTATGCCTTTCTCACTTAGAAACATTCAATATTGAAATGGCGATTAATGAACTGTGAACATAACGATGACATATGAAACAAAAGGAAAAACATTTGCTAAATTTCAAACCACAAGAATCTCAAAAAACAGAGCTGTATCTCTTCATTAAAATCTCTGTCTAAAACTGTACAATAAAACTCTAATTTTCTCCTACACTAGCTCTCAGAACTCTCTCTTCCCCCTACAAATGATTATTTTAATACATTAAATAAACTATTCTAGAAAAAAAACAAATCGACCCCAAAACAGGGGCGCTGTTTCACTTGCAGTTACAACAATAGAAAAGAGCGTTTCCTCTATTCTAAAATAAAACAGCGTTCCTCTAAAAATCCTCTAATGGCCGACACATGGAGCGCAGATCTCGTTGAATAAAGTCTGGAAATAGGAATCGAATCCTATTCATCTGGTAACAGGTGTCTTTGTTTATTTTTGGCCGAAGTGAAGGGCCAGGTGTCAAGGACGTGAGCCAGATTTTTCTAGTTGACAAATCCTTTTTGGATATTTTCCCAAACCTTTCGCTCTCCTCGAGATTTCTCTTCATCATCTGTGGATGTTCCTTCAAAAATCACAGCTTTCCCACGTTGCTCTAGCAGCTTAAGAGCCCGGATTTAAAACTATGCGATCAATGCCAGCAAGCTCTGTTTCAGCAAAAAATGCCTCCAACACGAATGCAACCACCAGATTGACAAGAAGCAACACTGTTATTACAAAAAAAAAAAACTGATGAAGTACAGCAGTGCTCATGACGTTTCAATAATTTGCACATAGCCCTTCATCCAAATTTTCCAGTTTCCCATAACCAATAGATTTAAAAGACCATACCACTAGGATAGTCATTAAAATTGAAGGCTAAATAATCATCATTTTTGAGACTTGTCCCTTCCAGTTTAGGATTGTCCATCTGGCAAGCGCCATTGTTGATGGGATCTTGCTTCACCTTCAAGTTTTGGCCACCAAGAAGCATCGGGTTTTATTTCAATATCATTATAGATGCAATGCGACTGAAATACTGGTCTATTACAATGTTCTCTAATGAAAAATTTTCAGACATATAGGGGACAAACTTTCGTGTATGCTGGGTGAGCTCTATCAAAGATTTGAAAATCAAAACAACCCATATGTTCACAAGGTTTAAACCTTCCAGCTTCTCTTATACGCGATCCACTCATCGGACAACGGAGATTCACTGTAACAGAATCTGAAACCACTTCAAGATCACTATCACCATCTTCACCATTATAGAAACTGTTTCCTTGCACTAACTTTGCCCTTTAAAACGAACATCCACTCTGCAACAAAGCAAACGCTGCAATCTGTGCTTCCACCAATCACAAATCCTAATTGAACAATGAGCCACTTCTGTTCCACGAGGAAAAATCCAAGCCTGGGCGCAAAAATGAATTTCCGGACTTCTGTTGGCGAGTGGGTCGCTCTGCCCAGGTGGGTCGCTCACGTTGTAATTTTACACTGCGAAAATCACCCAAGTGGGTCGCTCTGCCCAGGTGGGTCGCTCGAGCTCCAAAACCATACAGCCTTGTCCATTCTTTCGCTGTTTCCACAGCCTCAATTTCATTTGTCTTCCAGTGTTTTGCAATGTTTTTCAGAAAGAGGGTCATCTGGATTTGGTGCTCTTAACAATGCTTGTATACTAAATAAAACTTTTCGAATTTGCAATGCTGGACTCCACTTGTCCTTGAGAATACCAAGGCATATGCGTCCAAGCTTATCAATATTTGGGTGGTAAATCTTTGTCAAAAAACGAACCTTTGGTGCTGCCATTGGATACTCCTCAGGCAGGAATAACTCCAACTTGAAAACACCCCCTGTAGCTTATATTGATTTTGCCTCAAAGACATATTACTCATAGTGTCACTACTAACACGCACAAAATCACCTCGGATCACATTCCTTTGATCAATAAGACGCAGGGCATTCCCAGCGCTAACACAATCATTTAATTCAATAGCTGTGACAATGAAGTTTGTTTGGGCTTTCCAGTGAGACCTCTCCAAATAGCTTGTAACTTACTTTGCCTCTGATTGATGATGATGTTTTGTTTTCTTTTGCTTGTTTTTTTTTGCAGAGAAGAGCTGAGGAAGCTGTTGCTTTTTGAAGAGCTGGAGAATTTGATACATATTCTAAAAAACCACATTTAATGATTTCTTCTTCAAAACAGGGTTTTGAAGAAGAATCAATCTCACACTGACATACAAGACGGAGTCTAACAGAGTGGATGGAACTCACAGCATGATGTGAGTCCAACTGTGACCAAGGAGAAGATTATAATTGAGCTTGGCGTCAACGACTTCAACCTCGGCGTTAATTGTTTTCCCTTCTAACGTAATGGGTAAACTAGCGAGAACATTGAGAGGGCGAGATTCCATTCCGTCAAAAGCTTCAATAGTGTTTGGAGATGAATTGAGGGTGGGAGAGCCGATGGCTTTCCAGCAGGAAAATGACATGACATAGGTAGAGGCACCCTCGTCCATGACTGCACGATGGATATTCTTTCCATTGATCCCAACTTGGATGATCAGCGCAAGCTGGTGAGGGAGACGTGGAACAAAATTCTCCAAGTCAAAAGTGATAAGGCTCGAATCGATAGGATCAACCCCACTAATGGCAGATAACAAAGCCTTCCGTTGAGGTGGAAAACTCTGAAGTACTTCCAATGAAGACATAACAGATGGCGCCTGAGCCAGATCCTCAAAAATACTATAATAGTGAGCAGCACGGGTGTTAGGATTGTAGGAAGGCTTACATTGTACACCTTTCGAAGGTGGTTGTACAACGGGCTTAGTACTGGGCCTTTCATTCTGAAGCAAGGCCAGAAGCAGGCGAGGGAGAAGGACCATCAGCGATTTCCTTCCCTGCCACCTGACGCGGTTTTCTATAATCTTTCGACCGGGTAGCAATCAAAATATATGCAGAACCGTTCATCATGAATACCTGAGAGCCAAATGGGGTGGAGGATAGAGTTTTCTCCACCAACTGAGTCTATTGTGGCGGAAATTATTCTTTGAGAATATTCAGAGTGCCTTGGGTGGCTTTGAGCAATCGAATCACCTCGGCCCGTCTGGGACAATCCTTGGTGTAATGCTCTTCATCACAAATCAAACAAGGGTACTTCGGTTTGCATTGTGAACCATCATCAGCACGAGATTTATAGAATCCTATTTCAAGGTATCGGCTTTGGCCTTACCTTTACCCTTCTTCTTATCGTTGGAATTTTTTTCCGCTAGATTGGACTAGACGACATTCACCTCCGCGGTTTTACCAAAATTCAAGTTCGACTGAGAAGCAATATCATTGGAAGTAGTATACTTTTACTTCGCGGGATTTGGAGAGGAAGACTTCTGAGAAGTCTGAGACACTGAATCGATGATACTGTCAATGGATGGCGTCGCCGGTGCTTTGAAAGTTCCAGGTCGAGGGGCATTAGGTAAGAGTTTGTACAATGTACTGGACTAAGAGTACACAAGATCAAGGTACTGGGCACGAGAAATCAGGAATCTCAAACTTGATCAAACGACAATGACACCACCATTCATGAATATGATTGGAGATATGAGTAGCTCGATCTTGCTTCAAGGATGTGAGGAGGTGTGTCCCAGTTTCATACTGAACTGGTAACTGAAAATGTTTGAGAAATGCCATGGAAAAAGAGTTGAAAACTTGGAAGATGCTGTGGGGTAATTCAATGTACCACTTGGCAACGACACCAGTGAGATTCCGTTGGAAAATATGGATTCGAATGGAATCATCAACCCAAGATTTAGATGAAAACCAAATATGGTATGTCATAACATGCACTTGGGAGTCTTCTCCGGACTTGCCCTCAAATTTGGGACAATCGCCAGGAAGTTTAGTTGGAACTGGAGGCTAATACGGGTTATGAAGGATAGGATTGTTCATCAACTTCGACACATCAGGCAGTTCCAACATTGAAAATAAGGGTAATTGAGGATTGAAAGGCATTGTAGGCTGTTGATAAAGACCAGTATTAGCATTCCACCCAGGTTGAGAGAAATTCTTCCCCCATATTTTTTTTCTCAGAGGATTCTGTCCATAGGGGTTATAAGCCTGATATTTCTGCCCATACATGGGTTGAGGACCAGGATATTGATTTTGAGCATATCAATGAGGTCCTTACTGAGCAACATATGTATTTTGTTGTGGAATGTAAGCATTGCCTTGAGGTGGATTATACACCATCTAGGATTGACCTTGAGGAAAATAAGTGAGACCTTGGGGTGCACTATAGAATACCTGAGATTGACCTTGAGAAATTAAAGTAGTGCCTTGAGGCTGAATGGGTTGTCCCTGGGGTGCAGGTTGACCCTGATACTGAGGTTGGACAGGCTGTCCCTGCAGAGCAGGTTGGCCTGGATACTATGAGCCACTAGGTTTCCCTTGTGGAAAATGTTGGCCTGATGGTTGGGATGGGCCAGGTTTCCCTTGAAAACTAGGTTGATCAGGTGCAAGACCATAGGGTTGTCCTTGTTGTACAAAATTTTTACCTTGCTAAATAGAAGGCTGGTGTTGTTGCGCAAAAGGTTGTCCTCGTGGTGGATAGATTCCCCCTAAGGGAATATGAGATGCTCCCTGTTGAATATGAGGTTCACCAGAAGGACCGTAGGGTTGTCCTTGTTGGACCGAAGGTTGTCCCTGAAATGGTTGTCCTTGCGGACCATAAGGTTGTCCCTGTGGGCCAAAGGGTTGTCCCTGTTGGACTTAAGGTTGTCCCTGAAATGGCTGTCCTTGTTGACCCGAGGGTTGTCCCGGCTGGTAAAAAATTTGATTAGGATCAATCGGAGGCAAATAGACGGGATTACCATACACGTCATAATGATGTGGAGGATTACCAGGACTTTGCAACTACTGAGAACCCTGAGGGGCGGAATTCTCCTGCTGAGGACCCTGAGAGGTGGAATACTATTGCTAAATAGCCAACAGAAACTCATCAATAGTATAACCACTAGGAATAAGTAGAAGCCATAGGTGCACTACTGGCAGATTGGGTTCCTATAACGCGAGGTTGTGATCCACTCACGGTAGGCCTAATAGGTATCATGGGATTAATAAAAATGGAGCTACGAACAGTAGAAGACGTTGAAGATGACTGAGTCTTACTAACAACCAGTGCAGATGAAGCCACACAGATAGTGGGTTGGATAGGAACATAGGTTACAATCGTCGATGTCATAGGAGTTAGGGGTGATGCCTCTGATACCGAGACGACTGAAATTCCTGAGGGAGTCGGTGTTTCGGACAAAATCAGGTTATGATACAACGATTGAACGCCAGAAATGATCTAACCCGAAGTACGATAACCACATGAGAGAGATACTAGTTGAGAGCTGATAATCTCCTATAGAAACATAAAGCTCTTCACTACTAACAGGACTCGAAGAATCCATGTCAAATGAAGCCATTTGATCATCAAAAAGACGATGAGTAGTGCCGAGTAAGGCAGTAGATAGTAAAGATGGTTCCAAAGTAAGAGGATGGAAGCCTTGTGCATTCCCAAAACTAGACCAAGAATCTCAAGGTTGCCAATTGATATCAAATGGCTCTTCAAGAGGAGATTAGGTAGCGAGAGGTAAGATACTAGGAAGAATAGACTACCAAAAATCGATAGACCTAGTGGGCTGAGATGCTTCCGGAGAAACTTTAGGAGAAGGATTTCCACTAGGAGGCAATTAAGAAGACTATGAAACTGGTGGTTCCACCACTGTGACAACGTTTCAAAATAGGCTCGAGGCTTCAAGATCAGATGCTAAGGAATCACTTAAGAACAAGCCAATAATATATCTTTAAATGGCATTTGATCGTAGCTAATTGATTTTATGAAATTGAAACAAAACTTTGTTGTTTCATATTTTAAGAGTCAAGAAACAGGCAAAATATGACCTTATTCAATTTTAGGTTGAAATGAGCATGAAAGGACAAGTGCTCGAGGATCTTTTTCAATTTTAGAGAGTCACGAAAATACCAAATTGACTACTCAAGAAATCTAAGCAAGAGGGTGTACCAAGTTTCCGTGAACTGCAATATAGACCTTGGTGATCAAATAAAAGAGAAATGACCAAGGACTTAACATACGTGTAGGCAGTCTCCACGAATGTTGTGTTCGGTGTATCACGGTTACAGGGTGACAAACTCAGCTTCCTATGGATAAAGGATTGCAACCTATGAGGGTCTCCATTTATATACTCGATGGTACGGGGAGCACAAGTCCATGCTAGCACTGTCTAAAGCCAAATGGTGAACGAAAGCTACTAGGTTTAATGACGTTGGAACACGTCACTAGCCTAGACCTCTACAATATGTGTGTTATGTTTCAATGCTTCCTTAGGTTGGTTGAATTCATTTTAAAGTTGATCTTGAATTAATTTTTTGATTTCAAGGCCTTACCGAATGTGATCTCGAATCCTAAATGCACAACTACATGCAAAATAAAATCATTTCCATTCAATGAGAGCAAGCTAAGAGAGGGATAGTAATTCATAACAAAGTAGCAATCAATCGAACACAAGAGAATTTTCCTTAATGCATCTAAGACAGCCAAAAAAAAAATGAAAATCTCTTTCCTTGTTCACTAAACGCTACTAATGCAAAAGAAAATTTTCATTTTCAAGCTAAGAGAAAGAATGCAATTTTTTGTCTTTTTAGATGAATGAGAAGTAAAATGCATTGTTACACTAAAAAGAAAAATGAACACTAGTTTTGAGAAATTTGAATAAAAATGATCCAAAACAAAGAGATCAATCCAATACAAGCATCAAACACACTCAAAAACAGAGATGCAAGGCTTTCAAACAAAAGGGCTTTCGAATCGATTCAACGAGCAATGTAATCTATGCTCAAGGTGACGAATGGAGAGATAAATGAAGTGCAAGATGATCATTCAACAAAACAAAGACACAAAGAACCAAAATAAAAGCTAAAAAAACTAGTCAACGAACTAAAATAATGTAGACCAAACTGACTTGAACTCAACTCAGAAGGCTCAGTGAAGAGAGAACTGAAAAAGCAGAATAAGGCACCTAGAAACCCTAGGGTGGAAAACTCCACTGATAAGATGATGGAAAAATAGCTGAGAAGGACGAAAAAAGAGAGTGAAAACAATATCAGTAGACCAATTGAAAGGTAAAAATCCAATCCAGAGGCAAGAAATACTGACAAAACCCGTAAAAGAGGCTAAAATTCAATCCTGCAGGATTCGGTGTGACTTTTTAACTATAATCCGCACTAAACAAGGGTTGGTGCACCTGTCACAAAATCAACAAGCGCCAATCGACATGTATGTTCAAGGAAAAAATAGCGCCGAGAGAGAAAACTATGGGAAATAATAAAAACTGCTGAGCAGAGGTCAGACTTGACACTCTAGGACTGAACATGATGACTGAAAAGAGTCATACAGAATAAACAAAGTAGAAAAATGATGAAACGACCAAAGTAGAATCGACAAGAAAAAAACTAGACGAACAACCAGAGACTACAACACACACTTATCCCCAGCGGAGTCGCCAACTTGCTCTGCAGGTAAATTCCCTCTACAGACAGAGGCGATCCCTCTATCCCTGGGGTGGGTCTAGAAACAAGGGAACATGCTAATTCTTTGATTCCTAGTTTATGAATGAAACTGAGTCGAGATATATGTCCTACCTTTGTTCCAACATAGTCGTCATAATTGTGGTAGTAGTCTCCTGATCTCCATCCTGACACGTCGCGGTCCTTCAACAATAGTACTCAGGTGCCTGCATAAAGATCAAAGAGTGATAACAGTATACGAAAACATACTTGCATTCATAACTATTTAATTGGTCAAGGAGAACTAAAAATATTGCACAAGATTAAACATATCAAACATAAAATGGGAATCAAAACATCAGTCATGTATTAATAAGTAGAGAGAGAAAGAGTTTACAACCAAAAAAGCCTTGATGTTGCATCCTCCTTCAGTGGGTCCAGTCAAAACATGTCTCAAGCACTCGTCGGAGATTTGGACTTGGCGAGGAAATAGCCTAGAATCTCTCTCGACAATGGGTTCCTCTCTGCTCTATCTCATACCAGCTATTAGTAAAGACTATTAAGTTATTAAACTATTTCAGCTAGCTGCAACTATGTGAGACAGATGTATTTATAGGAGAGGAGGTGGTGGTTTGAGATTCCTCATAAGGTGGAAAGGAGACCTTATCCTTTGTGGAGTTTCTAAAAAGTAGGAAAGAAGAAGCCAAAGGAAGGTCTTTGACGTTATTCAGTCGAACAAACCATGCTGACTCCACTCACGAAGTGGTTGGGAATGGAAACTTCGCTTCTATTTTAAAAAAATTTCCAAAAATTGCTCGGCGTGGGTAGTACACTGAGACAGAGCGCCAATGGGCACGAGGCCCAGTGTTAGTTTTTGTATGGGTGCGAGGCCATAACTTCCTACCAGCACTGACCCAAAATCATGTTTTTTTGAGAGCTTGCTCCAGGAATAGTCAACAGAGAAAATGTTCTTCTCATGCTAAGGGATGCAATGATACTTTTTGCAAGGCATGACAATACACAATAGTCACTGAAATGGTCCTCCAATGTGCGGGATGGGGATTTTAGGGATTGTGAAAAAATATTGTGTAACAAGTACCGAGCACTAGATGGTTCAGGTAGCCCCAAATAGTACCGCACACACTGGGCCTAAGCTTAAACCCTTCTGAATTGAGTCTCTGTAGTGCTCGGGAATTCTGTTCCATGGGTGGATAGACGAATTTTAAGCTCCTTAAACAGTAAAATTCTATGTTTCAATAATGTAGAATGACCATGGAATCTTATTGGATGCCTACCCCCATTGGTCCTATCCTGAACTATAATTTCTTTTGGGGCCCCTGTGGGGATAACTTAGTGAGTTCAATTAATGGTTAGTTTTGAGTCTTAATTTTCTTAAGGTGTGCCTTGGTGAAGCCACCGTAAGAACAGGACCAATGCCTAAATTACTGAAGCTTCCTGTGTGTAATGAAATGTAGAATCACAATGTTATAATATGTGGATATGTGATGATACTTTACACTCCTTTCCTAATTAAACAATGTGTGATTTTTCCTTTCAAAAAATAAACAATGTGCGAATAATGGGCCGCTTACACTTTTGCCTAGTTAGACTAAATGTTGCACTATAGGAAGATGGAAAAATATCAAAATAAAGATTTCATATGCGTACCCAGGCTCACCAAGAGGTACAAGGGTGGAAGATATTACTTGCCTTCTTTGATACTTTGATCCTAGTCCTGAATCCTAATTCAAAAATTTAAACTAAACTAATGAAAATTTTTGAAAAAATGAAAACTAGCTAAAGATTTGTGGATATATTGTCCACTTCCTTCTGCTAATTAATCCTGTTAGTCATAAGTATTTTTCATCTGTTGATGATGACTAGTTTTTAAAGCCAAGTTTTCTAGAAGTTGATCTCCAATTTGTCAGCTAGAAAACACCTCAAAACATTTTTGTCTTCCTACCTTTTTCAATTAGCCTATGATGAGAAAAACCTAGTTATCAAGCCCGTTTCAGTCATGTAATCTTGTCCATCAGCTGTCATAAGCTAAAATTCATTTGTTTTCATTCATCCTCATCCCCATCTCATTCATTAACCAACTCATTCATAACAATGTTAGCTACCTTGCCTCTGGTCATATGTCATCTAGAGATCTGGTCATACCAAAGAGAATACTCCAAATCTTTCAAAAATCTCCCTTAAGTAAAGTAGTGGCGCTTTAGGAAATCCTCCCTTGGCAAAAGCATCCTGAGCCAAAAATATTTTTTTCAATACCAACCAACCTTGAATTTTCACTTAGTCTGCAAAAAACAAAGCTTGATACACCCGTAAGTCACGCCACTAAAAGGTTTTGATGTCTCAGCAGTGCATTTTTCAATAGCCAAACTGATAGTGTGTTGATCTACAATGTTTCAGTGTCTTTTTCAAAAGTAGAGATGTACAAGTATTCCATAAGACATTTTCAAGCTAAACATGAGAAGACAACTGATTCTCATGTTGTCTTGAGCCTTGGATAAGAGTATTGGTCAGAGAGAAAATTAAATAAATCTCTGCAAAATTAGTCAAGAAAGGTTAGTAAAAAATGACTAGCAATCAAATACTCTACAGATACAAGTCATGTTGCTCCTGGTTTCTAAATATTCACAAGGGTATTCTAACAACAGGATGCATATCTCAGAAAATGCCTCTCATAGCATATTGCTAAGTTTTCACCTTATTACTTACTGTGATATAACAAGCAGAGATAGGCATTACAAGGAAAGATGACACAGTTTGAGAAAGAGATGAAATGTCACTTGTTGTTAACCTCCTCTAAGCATGAGAAGATGGTTGGGTGACTGTGTTGACCTGCTCCAAACATGAGCAGATGGTTAGGTCATTTGTTGTAAACCTCCTTCATTTAAAAGCAGATGGTTTGGAAATATGATAAGGGCCTCCTTCATTTAACAAGCAGAGGGTCAGGAACAGAGGTATGGCCTCATTCAAAGAGAACAAGGCTAACAATGCTGCAAATGGCCTAAAAAACTTGTTTACACATTTTTCTCTAATGGATGAAACCACTGATACAACAGTGGTGTTTCAAGGGATGCTTACATGGCTTCACTGTTTGAAAGACAAAATTGAAATGCAGTGGGAAAAAATTGAATGATTATGAGTAGAAAAATGGTGTTAAATAGATGAAAAGAAATGGTACTACGATGATTCAAGAATATTTGTTTTTCATGTCTATAAAAGCCTCCTTCGAAGAGTAAACAAAGGCTAGAATGCCCAAGCTTAGAACAACCTCATCAAAATGACAAGAAGATAGACTAAGCCTTGCTTCGGAAAAAGACCTTTGCAAATGAATACACAGAGACAGTGTGTATAAGGAAAGCTATGACACCATGATTCAAGTTCAAGACACCATTCAAAGAAATGAACTTACCACGGTCATAGACCAGACCTTTTTATGTACATGAGAAACAAACTTTGTTGTTTATATGTGATTGAATTAAGGGTTTCTAAAGGCCTTTCTCCTTAATCAACAGATATAAGTCAAGCCTCGGTGAATGCAACTAAGGTTTTAACCACAGTAAAAAAGAAATATCATTATAAGGATGCATCAGCAGTCTGTGAAATTTCTCCGGAGCAGTTTTCCTTTTTGAAGGATAGAAATGGACAAACAGTGACAGATTATTTCCTTAATGAAGAAACAGTGAAAAAATATTTTCTTTTAAGGTGGTTTCTTTACTTCGGAAAAAGTCATGTCTTTGGTGTCTTAGAAAAGAGGTTGGCCACAACATTTTGTTATAAATATTGATCGAATAGAAGACCTCATGGTATTTTAAAAGTGATAAAATATCAAAAACAGTGATTTGTGTTTTTATATGACAAAAACCTTTTTCAAAGAATTTTCAAACCCTTACGAAGTAAAGACAAAGGTTTTAAGTTCATTTGAATTATAAAGGTGGAGAGACCGTTGAAAAATCCCATTTGCAAATACAAAAAATCAAAGCACACTCTCCTTGCCCGCTCGTTGAAGAAACATAGTGATTTTGGGCATCTTTCAAAGGTTTCAGAGCTCAGAAGCTTGCGCGGCGCGCCTGTAGGTATGCGCGGTGTGCCTGTGAGCGCAAATACAAAGCACTTGCACTGCTGCGCGGCGCGTGTTGCGCCTGTGCACTCATTCACCCACCGCTTGAAACCGACCCGACAGTCTCCATTGCGCGGCACTCTCGGTGGCAAACGGCCCGCTCTTCCATTGCTTCCAAAAAACACTCTTAAAAGGCTACTCCGAAGATCAAAAAGGAACCATAAGCGTTGTTCCAGGTATTTTCCTTACTTCTTGGTTGTTTTTTAACTTTAAAGTGGGTATGCTTGCTATGTTTTCAAGAGAGAAATAGTGATAAAGAAGTTAGGGCCTTCGGTCAAATTCAAAGTTTTTTTTGTTGCTGTGTATATAGAGAAGTAGTACAGTGATAGGGAAAGGGTGTCTGTGCCAAAATAGAAAAAAATTTCCTCTTCAAACAAAAACCATAGAGCATAACTTGCTAAGCCTTTTGCTCAAAAACAGTGGTTAAAGGAGATAGGTGGTTAATCAAAATTCAAAAGGGTCTCTTTGGTCATGGCTAGTAAATAAAAAAACAGTAAAAAAGGGAGGTTTATTAAGCCAATTTACAAAGCTCTTTTTATGTTATAAAAATCTAAGGCTGCCCACAGTTATTGGAAAAGAAATACAGAGTTGTAGAGGTCTCAAGTTGGCTGGAAGGTGTCCTGACAGTGTAAACAAAGAACAAACCTGGTCTGTTAAATCAAAGAGGGAAACAATGGTTAAAGTTTGAAGGCTTGGTGAGTTTGAAAAGGGTCCTTTTGTGTTGTAAGATAGTGAAATTTTTTGCAGCCCCTAGAATTCAAAAAAGGCAGAGTCTGTTTTCAAGGGTTTCAAAGTCAGCTGAAAGGTGTTTTTGTCAAAACAAAGGATATCCTTTTTCAACAAGGAAACACAAACACATCTTTTTCAAAATCTCTGCCCAAACACAATGATAAATTGATTTTGGTTGTCATTTGACAAATACTTGATTGATTGGCATCAAAGAGGCACAATGACTTATAAGAAGGACAAGGTGAGGTGTTGGGAAACCATTTCAAAGACCATTTGAGATAGCTTGTCTTAGTCAACCAGCAAAGAGTATCCAAAACAAAATGCCTCCCAGGCAAGACAGTAGAAGTGGCCCTCACAGGAGGTTTGAACCTGTTTCAACTGAGGAAGTAAATGCCCATCCTTCAGTTCTGTTTAACTTTCATGAAGTTGGATGTATAGATTTTTGTCAAAGGGTTCAGGAGGTGAAAAGTTATCTCCCCTTGACACATCTATGTGCTTTGAGATTGCAAGGGAAACATTTTCAGCTGGCAGGTTTAGATTTCAAGTTTTCTCCTAGATCCATTTCCAAATCTACCAAAATGCCATATGTTGGAGAAAAATGGTTTAAGCAGAGCTACCTAGACTCAGAATAGTACAAACCCTTTTTGAAGCCAGAGCATTGGGATGCATGCCCATCCATCTTTCCTTTTTCATATCTATTGACCAGCTATGCTCCCCTCATGAAGATAATCATGAAATACTTCACATGCGAGGGAAGGTTCTCCCGGGTCTATGCTTACCATGTCTGGTTGCTCATGCACTTCAAAAGAGCCCAATTGTTAAACCTCCCCTTTTTCCTCCATAGAAGTATTGAAAATATGGCCTCCACTGTTCAAAAGAGACCCCCCTCTCAGCAGCCAGCTTGCCTTTTCCATCATTCCCTCATCAAGATAGTCATTCTTCATCAACTTGAGAAGAAGGGAATCTCTTGGGACACTTTCATTGCACATCTCAATTTCGCCACTATTTCTTCATCCCATGCATCTCATTCACCTTCCACTCAGCATATTTCGCCTTCTTCAAGTAAGCCAATTCATAAGAAGCTAAAATCTTCCATGATTGATCAAGAAGAAGAGCATGATGAATAAGAGCAACATGATGAAGAAGAGCAACACAGTGAGGAAAGGAAACAAAGTGAAGAAAAACACAGTGATGATAGGCAACACAGTAATGAAGAAGAGCATGATGAGGAAGAAGAACACAGTGAAGAAGAGGAGCAAAGTGAAGAAAAACATAGTGAGGAAGAACAACATGATATAAAAAAAACACAGTGAGGAAGAACAACATGATGAAGAAGAAAAACACAGTGATGAAAGGCAGCAAAGTGGTAAAGAAGAGCGCCATGAAGAAGACAAAAATAGTGAAGAGGGCAGCCTTCAAAAATACATGCAAGGTGACAGTCAAAGCATTCATGAAGAAGGTCAAAACAGTGGCAAGGATGGTAAGGGGAGTAGCAAGGGAAAAGAGAAAATAGAGCATGTGCTAGCTTCCTCTCCTAGGCAAGGGGCCATGCTTTCTTCTCCAAAGGTGAAAAAGCCTCGAACATCAAGAAAGAGAATGCCTCTAACTGTAACTCCAAATGTCACTAGAGCCCTCCGAAGCAAAGGGAAATTACCAAAGCAATCCATTGTGTAGTTACCAACGAGGAGGAAGACCAAGAAGGCCACTCAAAGCAAGGGAAAGGAGAAGGAAGAAAGCAGCCATGAGAAAGAGAGGGACTTCGACATAATTCAGATAAACAATGATGATAGCGACAATGAGGCCAGAATCCTAGAGTCTCTCTTGATCAATAGAGAAGAACAAATTCATGATTTGAAGGCAAATCTAGAGAGGTCTAACAACCTCATTCACTTTCTACAAACACAAAACAAGCAGATGAGTGTCCACATGGCGGTGTATGAGACACGGGCTATCAAATATCAAAAAGAGGCCTCCAAGGTGAAAATTAAGTTGGAAGTGTTATTTCCTAAATCTACCTCAGGCTGAAGGAAGGCAGAGTTCAGGGTAACATCAAACCACGCTTAATCTGGTAGCTAGCCCTACCAGATCGGGAGAGGGCTCTCTCCTTGTCAATATCAGCAAGAATAATCAATAAGGCTTGAGATGACTTAAAATAAAAGCTAATTTTAGGCTAGGTATATAGGTGAAAGGGTTTAATTTGATTTTGGGGGTTTTTTGTTGGAATCAAAGGGAAAGGCAGTTTTGGGTCCGGGGATGAGGCCTAGATTTTGCAGAGTTCTGAATGGGGCAAGGAAGGAAATTGTTTTGATGCTTTGGGTTGAGTGAATGGATAGTTCAGATCGGTGAGGAGCTGAAGAGGGCAAGAGGCTTTCAAGAATCCTCTTCAAACAGATGAAAACATGGAAAATTAAACAAAACTCAAGGCAGAGCAAAGCAATCTAATGAATTCCACCTTTATAACTTGTTTGTTTAATTTAAGAAGAAAGGAGAAGGGAAATGATACACATGAAACATCAGTAAACTTACAATCACAGAGAGAAAATCACCATCAAAACATAGAGCCACATGGATCCCAAAGAGTGCTGCAAACCCTGGTCTATTCCTTTGCCAAAATTGCAGAGATGAAATGTACAATGAAGCTCAAGGCAATCCCAAGTGTCCAACCCTGAAAATGACTGAAGAATTACAAGATATAGACAAGCCTAACTCATCCCCATGCCTCAAAGGGTCGATCTCACCATTCTAGGAGCTGTTTCAACAAGATCTAAAATAAAAACTGGAAAACAGGCAATGAAACAGCTTGCCTCTATAAGATAGGAAACTGATTCATTCAGTTACATTTCAATTTTTGGTGAATGAATCTACTTGGATGAGTAAAAATGTGCCAAAATTACATCAAAGTCATGAAATTACATCAAGTTACATCAGGAGTTTCACATTTGGAGATAAAAATTCAAACTGGCCAAAACTATGCGAAAATCTGAACTGCTGAGTGAAAATTAGGCCAAAATTCCCAATGAGCCGCGCCTGAAATCTCTATGCGTCGCGCCACTTTGAGGCTGATTTTTAGGGCCTTCCCAGAGTCCAAATTGAGTGCAAGATAGATTTTTGGAAATATATACCTGTCTAATTTCCAACCCAAGTGGCATTTCTGAATTTGGTTGCCATTTTCCCCTCCAAAAATCAAATCTCCCAACATTGCTTCCTGTGTGTCCAAAAAGTGGCAGAAAGGCCATTTTTAAGGTGTTTTTGACCCTTCAGGCAACCCAAAACTTGTCAAAATCCTTAGGTAATGGGTAGGCATGCATAACATTTGATAAAAAATCTAGAAATACAAATTTTTCTTCAAGAGGAGCTGCCAATTATAAGCGCGTGCCAAGTGGCGCGATGCGTCAGGCAGGAAAATCTGTTTTAAGGCCAAAAATTTCAAAATTGACAAAAAGTTTCCCAAATTTCTTGAAATTTGGACTAAAGGTCCACCATAAAGTGCTATTCTAAGCCAAAGAAACTTCGGCCAAAATGGAGTCTATCATGCCATTTGTGACGCTTTAGTGCCCTCTTTAGCTTTGCTTTCAGGATTTTAATTCGCACCTTGCAAACATGATTCCTTGCCCAATAATGATTTTTCATGTGCCTGAGCATGTTTTTTTCCTTGTTGGCCTTCTCCAACAGCTTCTCAAGATGAATATGGACCCTCTCAAGCCAAGTCTCTCTATTAGCCTCAATCTCCCGCTCAATGGATGTCATCTCGTTTTGGCTTCTTTGGGCAGCTTGCCGATTCTCACGGATGTTTTGCAACTCCATGATTGTTTGTTGATCTTCAACTATTTGTTTCGCTACTCTAGGTAGCTTATGATCCATTGGGCTCTTTGCAACTTGACGGTCAAGGTATCAATCTCCGCCTTCTGCTCCTGAATAGTCTCTCTCAAATTTGAGCTTGGAGAGCTCAAATCCTCATCAATCAGTATGAAACTTGTGTCTTGGCCTCCTAAAAGGCCCTCATCCTGCATAGGCCTCTTACCTCTATCCTGTACCTGTACCTGTGCTGCTGATGACGGCAACGAGACCCCTTCCACCCCAGGTGGAGATGGTACTCGTCGGGCTGCTGCAAATAATCCTCTAATGCCTCTCTGATAAGTGATATACATCAGCACACTATTAGTCCCTGCCTCCTGACCTCCATACTGATGTGAAGGTTCGCCTGCATCATGAATAACCTCTGGAGGAACTTGAGGAGCTGTGAAGAAATCATGGGAAATGAAATCCTCCCATGAAATACCCTGCAATCCAAGCTGATGTACAATCACGATCTTAATGAGTGCATAGTGATAAATATTGTTGTACTTCTGCTCAGGAGTTTTCCTCTGCACAAGAGTGGTAATTCTCTCGATATTCCGGCACATGAAATAAGGGATGTTCATCATCCTCACCCTGGTGAAATTCATCAATAACCTGATATGGTAGGCATAGAGGCATGAAAACCGGCCCTCACAACTGAAATATCTGATAATGAGTTTCATCAGAGGTGCATAGGAATCCTTTAGAAACCGAAATGGAAACACTCTGCTAAGTTGCCTCACAAAGCTAGGCCTGATATATGGTTCATAATGCACTCTGTCCACCTGTTATCTTTTGTTCCACTGTTCACCCACATTCGGTATTCCAGTTTCTTGAGAGATAGTTTCCGGTGTCAAAGTGAAAGTTACACCAAAAAGAGTTACCTAACCATCATGTAAATACAATACAAACAAACGAGCCAACTCTTGATGATAATGGATTCTAGCAATCATTTCACAAAATTGAAAACAAGACTGTTCTCGAAAACATGCCATGGAATGTGGACAAGCCTGCAATTCAGCCAATGAGGTGGGCTCTTCTCTCACATGTCTACCACTTTTATGAGGCCTTCTAGGTTCATGTAACTCAGCGGTGGAATCACTGTCTCGGTCATATGATGTATTAGTGTCTGTCTCCATGATGTCCAAGGTCTATGCAAGGTGTATGTTGGCTTGTATGAGATGAAAATGAGAATTTGGGTACTTTTCTTTTAGTGCCAAATGTATGGTAGTGTGGGAGGGACTGTGGGAAAATAGGGAAGTGGGGACAATGAATTTTTTTCAAGTGGAATTTTCCTTTTGAAAACTTGTGATTTGACCAATTTAGGGACAAGGGATAGCCACTTGATTTTTTGGGATAAACTTAGAATTTAGGGAAATTTTGCAAATGGGATAGGGATAATCAGAATGAGATGGGTATGAGTGGCTTTAAGGATGTAAGGGGATGGAGGATAGACTGTAGTGATGAGATAATAGTGATGGGAAATGGGAAAAATTAAGGTGGGGAGGTGAAAATGTTTGGCACCAAAGCCAATTTTAAAACACCAACTTCAAAACCCTAGGGGAGCAATTCTCAAAAAAATAATAGGGTTTGGCTTTTGTGTATTCAAATTCTCATAATCAATCGTATAATCACACCAAGCATGGGTTTATGGGTAGTAGAATATCATATGAACTTACTTGGAGCAAGAAGGATCGAGTCGGTTCAAAAATTTGGAAGCAATGGCAAAAATTAGCGTTTCGGGCCAATGCGCTGCGACCACTACCAAGTGCGTCGTGCCCTCCTGATGTGTCACGCTGGTTCAAATTTATACAGAGGAGAGCGGCCCTATGCGCCGCGACCAATGCCCGATGCGTCGTGCCCCTCTGTTTCAACACAGTTCGGCCTCCAAACTGGTTTCTTCACTTCCTCCACGATTTTCTTTGACTCATTGATGTCTTTGGCGTGAAAATGAATTTTTGAAAGACAAAAACCATATTTGTACCAAAGACTTTTATTTTTGATTTGAAAAAACCCACTTTACAATGTTTGAAAACTTTGGCACTTTTTCAAAAGAACTCTGTTTTTCTTGGTTTTGATTTTTGAACTGAATGATGAGTTTGTTGCCTATTTTGCAGGGATGGATGGCATGGAATTTTGGAAAAGGCGACCAGGGCTGCGAATGGAGCGTTATTACAACTGAAGAATTTGAAAATTACATTGCATTTGTTACAAAAGGATAAAATAGACACTCTTTCTTCAAAACAGAGTTTTGAATAAAAATCATTATCAAGCATTATGATAATGAAATTTTTGCACTGAAACCTTATTGGATGCTTCCTCATGTGCCTGCTGACATTATTAGAAATTTTGAAACCTGATTAATAAAACCCTAGACTTAATGAGACTAAAAACCGTAAAATTACTCTTTTCCAAACAGTAGACCAAAAATGACTGTAAATGATTTTGATGAACAGAACTAGACCAACAGGTACATGACATGAGGGATATGAGTGACAAGACCCTACTGTCAGATGATCCATGCTCCTAATGGAATGCAGCTAACTGAACTGAATGAGACACCTAAAATGAAATGCAACAAGAGATATTTGATCTCTGACGGAGGGATGAAGATACCGACTCTAACATTGGATCCAATGGGGTGGTAGCTCCTTGGAGGTGCCAAGAACTATAGATTTCTGGGAGAGTAGGCAGTGCCTTCGTCCATTGGGCTATGGAATCCATAACTTCGAAAAACCAACACAAGACTCTTGACTCATTTTATTGACTGAAAATTGACTCAAACTGACCCAATTTTGAAACCAAAATGACTGAAAGACCTGACTTGACAAACTAAAACCAAGGCTGAAATTAATCTCCAGAGTTATAGCCTTCACCTCGGGCCCCAAACTGAAGAAAAGATCACAACACACACTTGCAATGAAACTGAAATGAACTGGTATGTCAAGTGAGAATGTAAAACAACAAAAAACATTTCAGAAATGATACCGCTTGAGCAGCCGACCATTGACCGGCCCTCCTGGAAAATCTCCCCCGTTCATCTCTTTCAGAAGAAAAGCATTCTGACCCCGATATGCAGCAATTTTAAAGGGTCCTTTCGAGAAATTTTCGAACTTACCATGTTTACCTTTTTCCTTGTTTCTTGCATCCCATTTCAACACCACTTCTTGCAATTGAAATTTGTCCGCTTTTGCTTTTCTGTCATATATATTCTTAATTCTCTCTTGCAGCTTGAACGTGTTTTGGAAAACTTCTTCTCTAGTCTGCTGCAAATGGATCATTTGATGTATTCTCCTTTGCATATGATCATCTTCACTGCCAGCTTCCTGCAGAAGTTTGACCACTGGAACTGCGAGAGAGGTAGGAAATACCGTGTCAACTCCATATACTAGCTCAAAGGGAGACATACCAATGGATTTTTTCTGACTCACTCTGTTTGCCCAAAGTGCATTGACCAACTGCTTACGCCAACTTTTCTTGTTTATTTCCAACAACTTTTTAATGATGTTGACCAAATATTTGTTCAAAGACTGCTCCAATCCGTTGCATTGTGGATGATAAGCGGTTGAGTGTCCCAAAGTGATGTAATACTTGTTACAAAACTCAACCATTCTTTTGATTTGAAAGTTGTTGCGTTATCAGTAATTAACTTATTCGGGCAACCAAAACGAGACAAAATATTATTCTCAAGGAATGAAATTATTACCGAATCCATAGCTTGCTTGGTGGGAATTTCTTCGATACATTTTGTGAAATAATCTATCACTGTGAGGATCCAATTGTGCTGAGCCAAAGAAGCGGGATGGATCTAGCCAATGAAATCCAAACCCCATTGTTGAAAAGGAGAACTTACCTCAATGGGCTTAAGCGGAAAAGGCTGCAATTTCTTCGTCCCTTCAAAAATCTGACATTCATGTCAGCCTTTAACAGTCTTATACACATCAGCAAAAAGAGTTGGCTAATAATATCCTTCTCTCAAAATTTTGTTTGCCATCATTTTCCAGAAAAGGTGACCTCTACAATCTCCCTTATGAAAATACTCCATAACCTGCTTCGCTTCTTCTTCCACCAAACAGTTTAGCAAAACACCACCAGGATCTTTCTAATAGAGTGCATTGTTCAAAATACAAAACTTAGCAGCCTTCAATTTCAGAGTTCTACTTTTGTTTTTAGCCATTCCTGGAGGTGGTGACAAGTTTTTGAGCACATATACAATATATGAATACCAAGGAGAATGAACAAAGATTTCTGATACCTGAATTAGCGAACTTTCTTCGTTTTCCTCGGACATAGCACCAATGAGATTGATGTCCAAGGCATGTAAATTTGACTCAACCATTAGCTTAGCTAGCCCTTGTCCTTTGATAAGCTTTGTAGGCTTTATCTCCACATCATACTCGAACAATTCAGCAATCCATTTGCCTCATCTCCCTTCTGGATCTGTCTGAACTAAAACATCCTTAATAGCAACATTAGGAACATAAGCAAGAATATGAGAATGCAGAATATATACTCGGAAATATTTCAACGCTTTCACTAAAGTAAGAGATTGATTTTCAATAATGTTATACTTTAAGGTTGCATCTCTTATGGTTCGGTTGAAAAAAGCAATTGGTTTTTCATGCTGATCTCTTTTCTGCATCAATACGGCTGCCATAGTATGCTCCGAGGCAAATGAAAACAAAATAAAATCCTGAGTATAGTCCGGGCTGATCAAAACTGGAGCTGAAGAAAGAGCCAACTTCACTAAATTGAAAGACTTTACAGCCTCCTCAGTCCACTTCACTATGCTATATTTCTTAAGCATGTTTGTAATTTCCCTTAGATGTTCTTCTAGATTAGGCACAAAGCGACGCAAGAAATTCATCTTACCATTGAATGATTGGATCTCCTTTTTGTTTCGGGAAAGATCAATTTTCTGAATAGCTTCTACTCGAGCTAGGTCAATGCGGATGCCTTATTTTGAGATAATATGACCAAGAAGTTTGCCTTCATCCATGGCAAACAAACTCTTCTTTGGATTGAGTGACACACCATACTTTCTACACCGCTGAAAAACAATCTTCAAATGGTAAAGGTGCTCTTCATCTGAATTAGAAAATTCTGTCAAATCATCAAGATATACAACTAGAAAAACATCTTTCTCATTTGCAAATGCCATATCCATTGCTCGTTGAAAGGTCGCACCAGCATTCTTCAAACCGAAAGGCATTTTAGCATAATGGAAAGTTTCCCACGGAGTGGTGAATGATGTTTTGTCTTTATCATCCTCATGGGCCAATATTTTGTTATAACCAGAATAACCATCGAGTAGCGACATACGAGATGCTCCAACTACTCGCTGAAGTATGTGATCCATTTTGGGCAACGGATAATTATCTTTCAACGACACCTTATTCAGATTCCTAAAATCAATGCACAAACGAATCTCACCTGTCTTCTTGCGTACGGGCACCAAATTAGAAATCCAATCTGAAAATCTTATAGGAACAATGATACTAGCCTTGTACAGTCGATTCACTTCCTTCTCAATTGAGGGCAGCAACTTCAGATTTATTCTTCTCAACTTCTTCCTGAAGGGCTTTTGATTTGGCTTGATAGGAATGGTGTGTTGAATTATGTTTGTATCGTATGTCTTCAAATCTGAATAGTCCCAAGCAAATACGTCAGCAAAATATGACAACAAACTGATATACTTTTATTTTACCTTTGGTGGCAATATTTTGGACAATTTCACCATCTTTGGATTTTCAGCTGATCCAATGTTCACATCTTCAACTCCCTTTTCAGTTGGCCGCAAGGTTGGTTTTCGGGCTACATCATCTTGATCGAAAAGCTCCTCTAAAGTTATTATACCTTTAGGAATGACATTATCCTTTAGCTGCAATACTTCCATCTGATTTACTTGCACATCAGCCCCACCATCATCATTCTCCACATCAATAGAAGTGTCTTTGAATTTGCCTTCATTTTGAAGAAATTCATCAATCTCTTCGTCATCTTGAAACACTTGCCAATACCTTTGATTGTCCGGGACAGTCGGACGATGTTTCACATGAATTTCAAATTTGTTACTTGAGTTCATCGGAATTTTCAAATTACTTGCTGCCTTTGCAAGTGTATCTGCAATACCATTCTGAATACAAGGGACACAAGTCAAAGTATAGTCTGAAAACAATTTCAAGATATCAAGAACTGCATTTCGGTAAGCCCACATTCGAGGATGCTTAGCTTGGTATTCACCTTTTACTTGCTTGATAACCAACTCGGAGTCGCCATATACTGAAATCCTCTTAGGATTTAACTTTCTAAGAATTTTTAGACCAACAATTAAAGCTTCGTATTCAGCCTCATTATTTGAACAATCAAAAGCCATTTTATAAGAACAGACCCTTACATTACTCGGTACCTTGTTTGGGGCGGAAAAAGGGTTGCGTACCCAAATGCCAATTCCAGCACCATCACTTCCTACTACACCATCAAAATCCATGGTCCATAAACCATCTTCATCTTCTTCCAAGTGCTGAAATTTTGTTTGCTCTATTATTTCTACTTGCTGTCCATTAGTTTTTTGCTGCTGTCGGAAGGCTGATTGCTTAGCGGAACTTTCAAGTTGTTGTCTCTCTTTCTTCAAAATCTCTCTGAAATTCTCGGTGATTTCCAGAATGTCTTCTACTTCAACTAATTGGCTATTTACATCATTGAAACTATCTGAATACAAAACAAATGATTCTAAATCTGTATGTACATAGTTGATTGGATGATTTACCAGTTTCTCCTTGCTGGTGATCATATACTTAATTTTTTGCTCCCGATATAATTTCCTCATCTGGCCAAACACAGGAATGGTAGCATAGGAGAAATCAAGCTGCAATGTTCCCTTTAGTTTCACTCCCCAAGATTTGGAAAGAAGCATGCCAAATCTAGGAGGAATGTCTGCCACAACCACATCCATCAAAAAATTTTTAGTTGGAATCTTATCCAAACTGACCACCAAATCTTTGATAAGCCCAATGCATCTTACTCTACTGGAATCAAAAGAGTAAAGATCATGATATTTTCTAGTGATATCCAATCCCAATTTATCCATGATTGCCCTTGGCATGAGATTATGAGAGGCTCCGGAATCAAACATAGCATTATGTAACACAAAATCATGCAATCTCAGGTTGATATAAAAAGGAGGCACATCACTATCTGGAGACTCACCATCCAATGCTGGACCAAAAATCAACTCAGGTTGATCATATTCCACATTCACCATATCAGACAATGGATCTAAATTCAAAATTTTAGACACCTGACCCTTATAGCTACTATTCTTCATCAACTTAGTCAAAGGAATAGATACTTTCAACTTAGCAATTTCATTTTCTAAGTTAAAAACTGAAACTTTCTCTACCTCTTTAGCTTGAACATCCTTCTTTTTAGTTTTCTCCTTTGATACAATTGGCTGATTGGATCTTTCATTTGTTGATGGGGATTCGCTAGTAGTGGGATCAACTATCTCTTTTCCCTTCTTCTACGCCACGGGTGAATCGTTCTTTGGTGCTGAAACTTCCTTTCTCTTTTGAATTGGATTAATAGGGACATCTATTTTTCTAAGTGAATATTGTCACTGCTAGGCTGTCAAGGCATTAATGTATGCCCTATGATACTCATCAGACTCTTCTTCAAGAGCTGTGTCATTTTCCAAGATGAAATCCTCGTCTTTTTGTACAGCTGAAGTTTCTGCATACTCCTCATCTTCAGTGATAAAATTTGGCATATCATCAGGTGTAAAGAAATGATTCTCTTCTCCTATTACATTCTGTTCATCATATGATTCCAAACCAACAAAATTCTGCTATAAGGGTGTCTTCACTTGCTGTTGTGCTGGCGGTTCTTGTGCTTGTTGTTCTCTTTGCTTGATTCTGAATTGCAGTTGCTGCTGGCCATGGAAATTAGGATTTTTGATCTGCGGTTCAGGCTTATCAAGTGTTAATATTTCAAACATCTTTTCCATCTTCCGAAGCATTTGATCTGACGTGGAAACCTCTTCCTTTATTGCTACTTTCTTTTCAACTCTCATTCTAGCTCTCCTGGCATTCAAATTAGCTTCAACACTGACTGCAATTTTCTGCATATCTTCTAACGTAGCCGGACTTCTTTTTCTCAATTGATAAGCCATGTCAGGATAGAAACCATCCGGAAACTTAATCAAAGCAGATCCCCTAGGTGGCTTTATATCATCAGGAATTGCATTATAAACAGAATTGAATCTAAGACAATAGCCTTGAATTGACTCACCAACATTTCGCTTGATATTGTGATATTCGGAAAGGATTGAAAGAGGATATTTATGCACTTCCCATCGATCCAAGAATTTTCTCTGAAGATTATCCAATGTAGCAATACTTCTAGGCAGCAAAGCTCTGAACCACTTTCTGAATTCTCCTCCAAAGGCGTGAACAAACAATCTCATTGTCACATTTTCCGAATCAACCTCATGAAGGTCAAAGAAATCTGCCATTCTATCCACATGTTGCTGAGTAGTGACACTTTGAGGAGTGCCATCAAACAATGGAATTTTTCTTTGATAATCTGTGAGCATGTCATCCAAGTTTTGAGGCAATACAAGAGGTGCAAATCGGGCAGCCATTTCTCTTGGTGGATTTACAATCAGTCTTGGAGATATAGGAGGAGTCGGAGTAGTTGATGTACGAGGTGTATGTGGTGTAGATGGAGGCGAGACTACTGCCGATTGTCGATCAGAAATAGATGGTTGAATGGGAATGGTAGGAATGAAAGGAGGCTCGGGAGGGGTTTGTGAACTAGATGTAACTGCTGATGGCCCCAGGAGTTGTAAATGTAGATTCTATGAACTCAGGAATATTTTTTGCCACAATGGAATTTTGAATATTCAAAATGTAACTGTCAATGGATCTATTAGCCTGTTCAATTTCAAGGTACTTGATAAACTCTGGATTTATGACAATAGAACCAATAGCACTTTCAGACTTAGTCTCAAACAACGACAACTCAAATTGTTCGTCAAACTCAAAATCTTCAAGGTACTAAAAAACAACGGGACATGAATGAGATTTAAATAGAGGAATCACAGGACTTTCTCGACGAAGGATTCTCGAAATAAGATTGGGATTTTCATACACATGAGGTGGATCAGGATCCAGATTTGCTCTGGTATGTCGTCTGGAAGCCAGTGTGTTGAATTATTTTCAAAAATCAAAGGGACAAAACCAACTTGTTCAACCTATCGAATTCTAAACTCATCATCCAAAGTCTAGAATGATTTGATGTACTAGGGGCAATTTACAAGTCAAGTGTCACATTTACAAACTAGACCGGAGATTGACTGAAGCAGCGTTTATCTACTTTCGCTAATGCAAAGCAAGAGCGTTTCGAAGGCTACCTGGCATAACTTCAGGCTCCGTATGTAGCTTATAAAAAAAATAACATTAACAAGAAAACCAGAGATTCTGATTCCCCAGTATGGTCGCCACTATGTTATTGCATAAATCTACCTCAGGCTGAAGGAAGATAGAGTTCAGTGTAACATCAAGCCAAGCTTAATCTGGTAGCTAGCCCTACCAGATCAGGAGAGGGCTCTCTCCTTGTCAATCTCAGAAAGAATAATCAATAAGGCCTGAGATCACTTAAAATAAAAGCTGATTTTAGGATAGGTATATAGGTGAAAGGGTTTAATTTGATTTTGGTGTTTTTTTGTTGGAATCAAAGGGAAAGGCAGTTTTGGGTCCAGGGATTGTTGAATCTCTAATTAAACTGAGAGGGGGGGTGAATCAGTTTAATACATTCCTAATCTTTTAAACTTTTCAATAAACTTATTTACACCTTCATTTCAAACTCTATTTGATGTGAGAGTAATCTTAGAATGTAATATGAAAGTATTAGTTTAATAGAGCAGTAAAATTAATTTGAGAGCAGCAGGTATTAAGCAAATGATACATATCAGATCAATACATAAATATCATGCACAGAGACACCATATATAAGTGGAAACCCATAAAGGGAGAAAACCACATCTTATTATTGTTGTGATGCAAAGGCAAGCTCCAACTCCCTCTCACCACTGTTTTCTGCAGGCACCAACCTACAGGAGGCTCTATCCTCAATTCTGCAAGCTACAACTTGCAAGGAAGCACCAACTCACTTCAATTTTCTGCGCACCAACCTACAGGAGGCTCCAACCTCAGTCAGCTACAACTGACAGCTATCAAGCTGCAACTTGATAGGGAAGCTTCAACTTCCTCAATTTATCAAACTGATGTTTGCTGATTTACCTCTGATATCATATCTATTCTGTAGCTTCTCTTTCTGCTCTTCTTTTCTTGATCTTCTCTGCTTCACTCTTCTGTATTCTTCCTTCTCTTTATTTACTCTCTCCTCTGCTCTAAAAAAAAAAAAAAAAACTCACTCTGCATATCAAGATGATATTATTTATAGATTTCCTCACATGACTGTTTGTATTCTGCTTGGAATTCGAAATGGAAAGTCATGTCTCTTTGCCTTCTGCCTTCTCACTCCTTTTATCAACTTACTCAGAAATTATAACTGTAGGTGTCAATTTTAACATTACAGTGGGAATTTGTTTTCTCTCGGAGACTTGCCAATGCATCACAAACAATAAAAACAATAAAAACATTTACATTCGAATTACAATGTGAATTCCAGCTCACTCATTTTGTCTCTTGGCTTGCTGTGCATTTGTATTTTCTCTAACTGTCTCTTTGTCCCTTTCTCTTCTTTGTATGCCTTTCTGTTTATGGCTGCTGCGTAACTCCTGAATTTATGAACTGCATTTTTATTTTAGTTTTATACCAGCGCTTTATATATAAATGAATCTGCTGACTGTAATTCAATCATTTACACGCAGCAAGTGTCTTGTTGATGTGGCGAGTTCCGCAGGCCGGAACATACATATATTACAATTGTATTACATTAATAATCGCTTTCCTGTTAAGCTGAGGCCCGTGGGTCTCCAGACCACGCGGCATGTTTTAATACAACCACAAAAATGTAATATATATACACCAATCATATCACAGCGCTCGTATTATAAATTGAACCATTCCTTAATTCCGCGGGGTAGCAAACTCAAGTAGATAAGGGAAGAAGACCCCCTCAGAATGCATTACACATATCTCCAACTTATATATTATCTTGGCGTTAACAGAGTTCTGATCCCCTTGCGATTTCCGATTGCTATTGATCGCAATCGTAACTTTGAGTTGCAAGCCCCTCTGCGTTGTTTACCTCCGATGCGATTGGGAAGGGGTCCCACCATATAAAAATTTGTTTTGTGTGCTCCATATATATACCTTGTTTTTAAATCAATTCTCAGCGTAATATAGTGAAGACATATTAAACATATAAGAACTCCTTTTGGGCCCACTTGACACACTTCCTGATGCATTGAGTCTTCTCCGAATGTTATTTATCGCTCCTGCTCCGATTCCGATTCAATCGGAAATCGCCAATCGATTGAATTAATATCACTCAACTTTTGCAGCTCCAATCTGCTCCGATTGCGATTCAATCGGAAATCGCCAATCGATTGAATTGTTATCACTCAACTATTGCAGCTCCAATCTGTTCCAATTTCGATTCAATCGGAAATCGCCAATCGATTGAATTGCAATGCGCTTCCACCTTTGGACTCTTCATTTTCGATCCGATTGGGGAGGGGTCCCACCATACAGTACTTTGGTTATTTGTTTAAACATTAAGCGCTCCATAATAGATATGCCTTGGACCTTTGGTTCTTTTGCTTTCGGGATTGATAATATGAAACTGTTTCAATGTGTTAAACTTTCCAAACTCCACTAACTTTGACACTGCCCGATTTGCATCAATCACTGGAATTCTTATAATTTAAGACAGAGTTGCTGCTACGTCATTTCTTATATATGTATACTTTGCTGCTGGAGTCAAGCGATTCCCGGAATAATATTTGTATAAGTTATATGTAACGCCGATCGGGTAATGATTCTCGGAATTATACATACGACTGTATCTGCCGGCTTGGGCGATTCTCAGAATTTTATATCTGTCCTCCAGGTTGGGCGATTCTCGGAATTATAACAGCTCTCTGCCTCTGTCTCTGACTCTGTCTCTGCCTTTGCTGCGCCAGTTGGAGAGTGCGCTTCCTGGAATTTTATAACGGCTCTGCTTCTGCCTCTGCCTCTGCTGCTCCTGTCGCTCTGCCTCTGCCTCTATTACTGAGATAACAGTTCTGCCTCTTTGCTTCAGCGCTGCCTCCTTTGCTTCAGCGCTGCCTCCTTTGCCATCAATGACAATATTTCCAACAGTCTCCCCCTTTGGCATTGATGGCAATCCACTTTCTCTGTTTGCTTTCTCTTTCTCTTGTTGCTTGCTCCTCTTTCTCTTGTTGCTTGCTCTTCCTGTTTGCCTGCTCTTCCTCCTGTTGTTTGTTCTTCCTCCCCCTTTGACATCAATGGCAAAGGACAACGCCTTATCTCTCTGCATGGGTTTTTTCGTTGCATTTCCTTTCTCTGAGTTACTTATAGGTCCTCTTCTGTTGAAATTGGACTATGCTTCTCCAGAGTGATGTATGAAACTTGTTATGTATGTAGTTTTTTGTGATGTTTTTGGTCTTTTGTGATGATTTATGATGTTTTTGGTCTTTTGGTGGTTTTTATGTTTACAAGGGAAAATGCCTAGAAAGATAATGGAAAGGAGCTAGTGATTAAAAACAGAGTTAAGCCTAATTGATGGATAATAAATGACAAATGCAATTGGAAACATTGAAGCAAGATCAAATCTAAACTATGACTAAGTAAAAGCAAAGCTTGATAATGACTTTTAAGAAAATGATTCAAAACACAAACTAAACTTGAGAAATGATCACTAAGTATGCAAATCCTCTAATTAAACAGTTAAACAACTAATCTTACAATGATGCAACATTTTGTCCTTAGTTAGAGATTTGAAACAGATTTGGAGGAAAAACATTGATACCATCCTAAGATCTTCTATTCTAAAACTAATTCCTATCTCTATTTTGCAATTCAATTGAATGTCACAAAACCTTTACTCAAAAGTTACTGATTTCTTTTCAAAGTAGGCTTTTGAGGGAGGACTCTGTTTATGAAATGATAAGGAAATTGTAGAGGTACTTCAGGCCTTAAAATGATGTTGTCTTCTGTTCATATGGTTATAGATCAATTATGGTTTTTAGAACAAGAAGAGGTTTATGAATAATGAAGGCTGTTTTGTTAATCCTAACAACTGAAGTAATCTATTGTGCAATGGATGACAATCTGAATATGAAGTGCAAGTGCAATGAGTTAATCTAAGAATGAAATTAAGATGCCACTAATCTAGAAGAATGCTGAACTATAAGTCATCATCAAACTCGAAACAAAGTAACTGAGCATGAGTTAAGTGCAATTAAACTCCGGAGTATCCTAACTATGCTATCATGCATTATTATATGAAGTTACACAATCTTTTTGTCCATCATTAGTGATATTTTGGAAGAGTTCCTTCTTTTGGAAGAGGTATTAGAACAATTTTGACTGTGTAATTGAATGCAAATGCAAGCAAAAAGACTGAAAGCAATGAAAAACTAAGATATCATATCCTTATCCTGCTCGTCATTATGATGTTTTGGGCAAGCGTTTAAGAGCAAGAACAGAGATGATACTTAGTGAAAACACACAACTAAATCATTCATTATCACGGTCATGTCTTGAACTTCTTAAGAATTTCTTGGAAGAGTTTCTTCTTGTGGAAGAGTGGTTAGAACAAGTGTAAGTGTGATAGTGAACAACAAAAACTACAATTAAATCCTACAATACTATAGCCATTCATCATTCATCATTATAATCTTTTGGAAGAATTTCTTCTTGTGGAAGAGTTAGAATGAATATAACTACAGTAGCTAATTAAAAACAACTATGAATTCAACTCCTAATCCTACAATACTATAGTCATTTCACATTCATCATTATAGTCTTTTGGAAGAGCTTCTTCTTGTGGAAGAGTTAGAATGAGTACAACTACAGTAGCTAATTAAAACAACTATTAATTCAAATTCAAAACGTAAAGGCAGCTAGAAGACTTATCTAATTTACACAAAATAAATCCGTGCAAGAGGCAGGGGCCCTCTACCACCTGACGGAATTCAACTCCAAATTAAATCAACGCCTTCACAATAACACTGTCTACTTCATTAAAGATGAAAGAACTTGAACATAACACTCTGCGTCTTCAGAAATGTAGCACAGAGTCTAAACAAAATCTAGCATAAAATCTAACATCAAATCTAACATAGCTCTCGGTTTCCCAAGTGTTTATAAAGCAAATGCACATAACAAAACTTGCAACAATTCAGGAACACTGTCTTTCCTTATCGGAATCACATTAGGACTCTTGAAGTGGCTGTGTGAAGAGGAAAAAGACATTTGGACTGAGACAGTCCTAATAGAAGTCTGCTTTCCTAAATGTGTTCCCACGTTCCAAAACCGTACCCAGAATTCGTTTCTTCCTCCATGATGAGCAACGAACCATGTAGACATGACGTGGATTATGCCCATATGCGGTTTTTCTTGAGAGGCCACCTGGGACATACTCAAATGTGAAGGCAGCTGCAGAATCGCTGGTTAGCTATGGAATGTCTGCAATCTGCAGCTAGTTCCGGTCAAAATGCTTTACAATGGAAAAAATCACAAAAGTTAGCAAGTCAGTCATGTAAATCATTCTAGAAGTAATTTTAACTATATTCATTGATCAATTGGGTCTAGGATGGATGGACAAAGGAAAATGAGGTAAAGTAATATGAAAGAAAGCACAATTTTGAGGCTCAACATACCCCCACTGCTGTCTCCTTGCATGGCCTCATGCAAATTATCCTATGAACTCAGAGGCTTCTGCAAGAACATCTAATCCTCTCCTTCTCCTTTGTCTGGAAGCTAAAGATCTTCTGGGTTTTCTGATAACAAGTTTGAACCTTAAGTTGATGAGTGCCCTGATTAGCTTCTTGTTCCTTGTCTTCAACTTCTCATTAGTCTTCTCCACTTTGTCTATATGCAGGGATAAGGTTGAGTTCATATCAGTTTTGAGCTTGACTTGATCCTTGAGAATTTCATTCTCATTTTTGATGTGTCTATTCAGTAATTCCAACTCATACCTATCCCTTCTTAATATATCTATTTCAGATAGTGGAGGACTAGGGGTTCTCTCTCTGCTTTCTGAAGCTCTCCTCTCCAAAGTTTCCACATAGTCATAAATTTTCTGTTGAGTAGGGTCAATTTCAGGGGTTCCTTCATAAAAATCCTCTTCAATATCTTCTTCCATGGATGTTTCCTTGTCTTCTATATCAATCACCCATGTTTGTTTGATTAGTGTTTTCTTCAGTTTCCCTTTTAGTCTGTGGCTTCTTCTAGGCTGAGAAGATCCTTCTCCTTTCTCCATGGTAGATTTCTTGATTACCTTTTTTTCCCTAAGTTGCCTCTTGATTTGAGTCAACTTTTCTAAAATGATTTCCTCACTGCTCTCTTGGACTGGTTTGTCAATTTCAAATTTTGAGGCCCTCCATTTCCTACTTCTCCTTGTAGGCTGTGGTTCTGGTGAGGGTTCTTTTGGCTCTTCAAAATGATTTCTTATCAAGAAATCGTCCCATGTATCATTTGTTTTAGTTAGATGATGTTCAATCAGAATTTTGACCAAACCATGATGATATAGGGTTGTCTCTAAAAATTGAACCCTTCTCTGAACACAGGAAGCCATCTTCTTCAGACTTTGAAGCAAGAAATATGGTAGGTTTAAGTCTACCCCCAGAAAATGCATTATCAGTCTAATGTGTAGACATAAAATGTTCCATATCTACCCTCACATGTAATAAATTTTTGCAGAAGAAGTAGTATGTTTCTCCATTTATTTTTCAATGCAGAACTGGGAATTCCTTTCTTAAATACAGTAACATCCATACCTGGTGATTTTAAAATTTGTTTCCAGGAGTCATTTTGGAATTCTCTATTTTTTTTTAACCATCTCTCTCCAGTTCTGAGCAACCCTGTAGCCTCTGCAATGAAAACTTCAGTGACAGTAAATTTGACATCTCCTACTTCAACTTCGGTTCCTTGAAATGATCTTGCAAATGTTTTAGTGACTTCCTTGTGGAAGCCATTAAATTTCTCCAAAAATTGAAGCCATCCTATCTGTTGTAACATTTCTTTGCATTGAGGGTAGCCTTCTAAATATTTTGAACCCACTGGTTCAGTCCTTACAATGAAACCCATGCTTGCTTCTTCAATGTTCAAATTAACACTCTTCTTCCCACAAAAACAATGACTTTCACCTTTGAATTGAAATGGCTTCAAGTTCTGAATGGAAATGGTTTCAAACTTTGGAATGACATACCTCTGATTGATAGTGGCAACAGCTTCAAAACTTCGGGCTGATATGCCTCTGTTGACAATTGAACTTTGGACTGATATATCTCTGTTTGATAGTGAAAACTATCTTCAACTTCTCCACTGCAATACCTCTGGCTCTTGGTAGCAAATGGTTTCAAATTCAACACTGCAACACCTCTGTCTCCTAGTGACAAAAGAATTCAAACTCCATACTGCTACACTTCTGTGTTTATAGTGAAAATGCTCAATCTCTGCCCACAGTGATACTTTGTCTGCCCACGGAATCAAGTGGCTTCAAATTCTTACGCTGTTATACCTCTGAATTTACCCTTTTGCTCTTCTCTGAGTTTACAATTCTCAAATGCTATTCAAACTGATATCCTTTGGCTCTGCTCTCGGTGATAAGAATATCTCTGTCTTCAGAATGAAATGCCGGCTACAGAATGGAGTGATGGCAGTGGTCACGGAATGAAGTAGTGGAGTGAGGTGGAGGGACTGAATTAATGATTTAAGAGACGGCGGAGATTTTTACGACGACAGAGGGAATCATCATTGAATGATTTGGTTAAGAGACGTGAAGAATTCAAATACCTCGACCATTTTAACTGCTTAAATGATATCGGGCATGAAATTTGAAATGGAAGATTTTAATCCAAAGTCTGTGGAGGGTTTATTGGTCTTGATCAATAAAAATAATTAAAATAAACTTTTCGAACAATCCATAACTAAAACTATGCTAAAATTTTATGAAATGCCATTATAATTTAAACTTGTTACCTCTGCCTTTCATTTGATTTTTTTTTTGTAGTCTTTGTCTTCTTTGTTCACCTTTGGAAGAGTCTTCATAATTTTCTTGATGCTTTTGATTCATGGATACACTGGGTCACTTTGTTGCAATTCTAATGTCTGTTGATTGATGCCTTCAGGGTTTGTAGCTGCGAAAAGACTGTCTGGCTGCAGAAAGGCTGATCAGCTGCAGAATGTCTACTGAGCTGCAGAATGTTCCTGTAGAGCATTTTAATCATGGAATGGAGTGTTTTTGGAATATGGGTGAAATTTTATATGGTATGAATGAAGATGGATGATGAGCTATGATATGTATGAAGTGAATGATGAAATGGAATGGATTCAGTTTATGAAATGGAGTGAAAGAACATAAGAATTGTACTGCAATTCATGACATGTTTTATTCACTTACAGCAAGACATCAAATTTGTATTTTGACATGAAAATGAAATGAATGAAGGATGGAATGAGATGAATGATATGTGGAATGAAGTGAAATATGAATTATGGAATGAAATGGAGTATGGATGAATAAGTGAATGGAGTGAAATGAAATGAGATGGATCATAAGCACTATGGATCTGAACTTATGATTTTTGTAACAGCTGCTTGTAAAAACAAAAATGGGAAAAGTTAGAGTGTCAGAGAGACTTTGATTTTCACCCTATCTTTTCTGTATAAACATGCCAATCAATGATTGGTTTTCATGTTTATACCTTTATTTTTTTCAAAAGAGAAATGCTTCAGAAAATTTAATCAAGTTGATGAAGAAGAGAGACTCTTCTTCATTAACTTCACATCATTGTCTTCTTGGAACTTCTTGACAAACTCTTCTATTGAGAGTGGCTTGTGGTATAGCTTCAGTCTATGACCATTCACAAGAAAAGTGACCTCCTCTTCATCTATAGTTCTGATTTTTACTGCCCCATTATCAAAAATTAGAACAATTTCATATGGCCCAAGCCAATGTGTCTGAAATTTCCCTTGAAAATCCTTGAATTTTGAATCAAACAAGAGAGCCCAGTCACCCTCTTTGAATTTCTTCTCCTTGATGTACTTTTCATGCCATCTAGCCCTTTGCTGTTGGACTAGACTTGTTTTCTGAACTGCATCTTGTCTGATCTCATCCAATTCATTAATTTTCTCCAGTCTATGCTTTTGTGCCTCTGTTAGATCATGTCCTAGCTGAACTGCCATCTTGAAGGTTTGAATTTGGAATTCTATGGGAAACAAAACTTGCTTTCCATAAACAAGCTCATAAGGAGTATGGCCTGTTGTGTTTCTCCATGTAGTTCTATAGGCCCACAAGGCTTCAGGAAGCCTATCTACCCAATCTCTTCTATGTAGATGAGCAGTCTTTGTTAGGATTCCTTCAATGACCTTATTAGTGGATTCCACTTGACCATTTGCTTGTGGATGATAAGGAGTAGATGTTCTATGTCTGATTTTGTACTTCTCCATCATTTTCTCCACTAGCCTTGATGTAAATTGAGCTCCTTGATCTGTAACAATTTCACTTGGGACACCAAAACGAGTAAAAATATCCTCAAAAAGAAAAGTAACTACAGATGATTCATTAGCAACAAGTAATGGTTTAGCTTCTACCCACTTAGTAACATAATCAGTGCAAACTAATATATATTTCTTTTGTCTTGATGGAGGACTAATAGGTCTTACAAAATCCAAAGCCCATTTTTCAAAAGGTTCAATGTGTACCTGAGGTTGTAATGGCATCTCACCTGAAGGAGAAGGTTTCCCTACCCTTTGGCAATTGTCACACCTTTTGACATACTCCTTTGCATCTTTAAACAAATATGGCCAATAATATCCTAAATTAAGGATCTTATAAGTTGTCCTCTTATCTGCAAAGTGTCCGCCACAAGGTTCATCATGACATGCTTTGAGAATCTCAGGCATCTCATCTTCACGAACACACCTTCTAATGATCAAATCTGGACCTGTCTTGTACAACTCATTAGCGACCCATGAATATCTTGCACTATCATTAATGATTTTTCTTTTATCCCTTGCATTCATAATTGAAGGAAATTTTCATGAAACTAAATAATTAGCAATATCAGCAAACCATGGAGTTTGAGTAGAGATTGCAAAAAGATATTCATCAGGAAATTGATCTTCAACCGGAGTGTCATCTTTGATATTTTGAATTCTAGACAGGAAATCAACCACAGTGTTTTGTTTTCCAGGCCTATCTAGAATAGTAATGTTGAATTCTTGCAATAATAACAACCATCTTATAACTCTGCCATTAGTGATTGATTTATTCATTAAGTATCTAATGGCAGAATGATCAGTGTGAATAAAAGTTTCATAGCCTATTATATAGTGTCTAAATTTGTTTATGGCATGAACAACAGCTAAAAACTCTTTTTCAGTTACAGTATAGTTTAACTCTGCGGGAGTCAAATTTTTACTGATATAATAGATGGCATAGGGAATTAAATCTTTCTATCCCAATACTGCTCCTAGAGCTGTATCGGAAGCATCTGTCGAGATATGAAAAGGTAACTTCCAGTTAGGTCCCCTTAATATAGGTGCTTCAGAAATTTTGGTTTTCAGGGTTTCAAAAGCTAACTGGCAATCAGAAGTCCACTTCAATTCACAATCTTTGGTGAGTAATTTGAAGAGAGGAGATGCTATTTTGGTGAAGTTTTCTATAAATCTCCGATAATACCCTGTAAATCCTAGAAAACTTCTAACATCTCTTTGACAACTTGGAATGGATAGGTTAGAAATGACTTCAAATTTTGCCTCATCAACTCTAATCCCATCCCCTGAAATGTGGTGCCCTAAAACAATACCTTCGGTAAACATCATAAAACATTTTTCATGACTAAGTGAAAGGTTTGCTTCTTAACATATTTTTAAGACTTTTTCCAAGTTTTCTAAAGCCTCTTCAAATGTATTCCCATAAACTGTGAAGTCATCCATGTACACCTCTACACAATCATGTATTAGATCCGAAAAAATTCCTAATACTGCCCTTTGGAATGTTGCAGGTGCATTGCATAATCCAAATGGCAATACTCGGTAAGCATAGGTACCCCAAGGACAGGTAAATGTGGTTTTGTCTTGATCTTCAAGTGCTACTTGGATTTGATTGTAACCACTAAATCCATCTAAGAATGAAAAGTACTTTTTTCCAGCTAATGTATCTAACACTTGATCTATGAAAGGTAAGGGAAAATGGTCTTTAAGAGTAGCTTTATTCAGTTCTCGGTAGTCAACACACACCCTCCATTTTCCATTTTTCTTTGGCACAATTACCAGAGGAGAAACCCACTGACTATCTGAAATAGGATAGATGAAATTAACATTTAACAATTTTTGCAGTTCTTCCTTGACAATTTCCCTAAGATTTGGATTCATCCGTCTTTGAGGCTGTCTGATTGGTTTGCAATTTGCCTCTATATAGATGTGATGAGTACAAGTCTTGGGACTTATCCCTTTCATGTCGGTGTATTCCCATGCATATGCAGAAGAATGTCTCTGTAATACTTTGACTAACTCTTCTTGTTGAGATTTTTCTAGGTTTTTGTTTATGTTCAAGGTTTTGCCTAGAAAAATTTCACTTGTAGAGCTGCCAAATTTGTCCATAGAATGAAGAGACATCTGCCTAGATGACAAAAACTCAATATTGGATCCCTCTTGAAATGATTCATGTTTGTGTTTTAGAGAGGATTCAAAGTTTTCTAGAGTATTCAGAATTCGATTATCTTCACTAATTTCTGAAATTGTGAAGAGTGGTTGTAAATTTTCTTCATCCTCTATCCATTGAGTGTCATCTAGATTTGTAATTGTCCTAGGTGGAGGATATAAAGTGAATTTCTTAGTTGAACTACCATCAGAAATATACATATCACCGGACCTACAACTAATAAAAGCATCAGCTGTAGCCAACCAAGGTCTTCCTAGTATAACAGGATGGCCTCCTAGATTATTCTTAGGAGTTAGGATCATGAAATCCACAGGGTACTCCCAAGAGTCTAGGGACACTGGAATGTCTTCTATTACCCCATATGGTCTGATCACAGATCTATCTGCTAATTGTAATAGTGTGGGTGTAAAGAGAAGATTAGGAAGTTTCAGTTTGTCCATGATTTGTCTACTCATGATATTTATTGCTGCTCCTAAATCAATTAGTGTGTTTTGAATTTCAATTCCATTGATGTGAATTTTGACAACTGGATTTCCTGGGTCAAGATACTTTGGAATAGCAATCTTGCCCATCATAATGTCTGCTATTTGTCCAACCAGTTGAATTTTCTTGGTTTCTCTTATTCTTTTTCTTGTTTTTTTCATACTCAACTCCTTTATTGTTTTGGCTAAAATTGGGATTTCCTTGATGGCTTGCAATAATGGAATTTTAATGCAAACATTTCTCAATTCATCTAAGAAATCATAATTAGGCACCATGATCTGTTTTTCTACACCTCTATCAATTTGTAATCTTTCAGGAAAGGGAGGTATAGAAGTAGATGTGGATGGTTGCTCTAATACAGGAGTTGGATTTATTGGATCTTTTTGTTTTAGTTTTTCAATGTGAGGGTCTTGAAAGGATGTGTCTTCCTCAAGGCTTTTATTCACCCGTAGAGAGTCTTCCTCAGAATTATCTTGTTCTTGTATGATCACAGAAGGTTTCCTCTTCTCAAGTATCCTTCCAGACCTAATTTGAACATCACTAAGGTCTAGAGGAGTAATTAAATAAGTTGGAAACTGTTGACCTTCTATCATGTATGTATTCTGAGGGTTTTTATTATTGGGGTTTGGTATAGGTTGAGCTGGCAATTGATTGGATTTTTGAGGGAATGGTAATGGAAGTGGTTGATTTTGATGTGGTTGGTTCGGATGATGTTGTTGAGGATTTTGTTGAAAATTTTGAGGGAAATTTTGTTGAGGATTTTGAGGATAAAAATGTGGATATGGTGGATAGGATGGTGGATACTGATAATATGGAGAGTATCTTCCATAGGGAATTTTTGTTCCTTGTGCCCAAGATTGAGATTGATTTTGAAATTGGGGCCAAGGTTGCTGCCAAGAATTCCAAGGTGGAGGTTGATTATACATTTGATCATGGAATCCTTGTGTCTGAGGTCCCTGCCAAGGTCTTCTAGATACAAAGTTAAGAGATTCTGTCGAGTCTGTAGGAGTTTCTTCCTGAAAGACAGCTTTGAGACCAGGAAGAGAAGGACAATTATTGGTCTCATGTTTCTCAGAACAAATGACACAGGTTTCTATAACTTTTACATCCAAAGGACACTCTCTTAAGGCATGTTTCTTTCTACATTTGGGACAAAAGATTGCCAAAGCATCAGATTCAGCCTTTTGCTTGTTTTGTATCTTAAGGGTGTATATTTGTTCACTAAGACTCCCTAAGATGTCAGATTTAAAATCATCAAGCATGTGTCCTATTTCTGATCTACTTACTGTCCCAGAAGCAGACTTACTTGCCCTTGCAAGAGCAGGATCTCTTGGACCTTTGACAGTTTTAGATTTCCCTCTTGGAAGGTTGATACATAACTCCGATATTTCAGGTAATGTGAGTTGTGATCTATCCCCTTTTCCCATCATGTTAAGGATATCCAACCATTCATCCCTAATTTTTTTCAACAAAAGAGCTTTTAAGGTGTCTTGATCTAGATTTTCCATTTTTTCCCTTTTGATGTTGTAATTAAATCTTTCCAACAAATCTTCTAAGTTTTCATCTTCTTTTTGTAACATCTTGAACACTTCTTCCTTATGATTAACCGACATACAATAATCCAAGTATCTCTCTAGAAATACTTGTTTCATGTCTTCCCATGTTCTAATAGGGCATCGTGTTTTCATAAAAGCCACTTCAGTACTATAGCCACAAAGTTGAAGGAAATAATTTCAGTTTTTGAGCATCTTGTAAGTAGTCATAAGTTCTACACAACACTTCAAATTCGAATAAGAAGGTTTCAGGATCTTCAGTTTTAAGTCCATAGAAGTTTGGAAGGACAGAGGGTGAAATGTTTTCATGGTTGTATTGGTTTCTTCATCAATTATAGGGAACCCAAAAGAGCTTCCTATTCTACCTCTTCCTCCATTTGCACCTCTACCTCCTTCTCCTCTACCTCTACCTCTTCCTCCAAATAGTGTGTTTTCTCCATTAAAAACTCCTCCTCCTCCTTCTTCTGCCATGGTTGACTCTCTTGTGGAAGTGGAAAGATTTGTATCCCTACTAGGAGTCTTTAGATCTTCTTCTATGGCAGGTTCAGTGGATGAAGTGGAAGGTTTCTCTAATGGAATAGGTGACCTTAGATCTTCTAGAAGTCCAGGATCAGTAAAGGATGGAAGATGGGTTTGAGTTGAAGGTGTACTGGCTCTGGATCTAGATGAAACAAATGGTGTTCTAGATATCAAACTTCTGCCTCTGCTGCTTATAAATCTTCCCCTTGAATCTCTCTCCCTACGCATAAAATTGTTTTTGGATGATAAGAAACAAAGGTTACCTAGTTTTCACTTCCCCGGCAACGGCGCCAAAATGTTTGGTCTCAATCTAGTCTCCTAAACTTAGCTCATTTAATTGTCAACCAGGATTTGTAAACTGCTGAAGTGAAGTGTACTGTATGTACCTAGGTGCTTGTTTCCTAATGCGTTGTGTGTAGTGTTTTGTGATGTTTTTGGTCTTTTGGTGGTTTTATGTTTGCAGGAAAAATGCCTAGAAAGCTAATGGAAAGGAGCTGATGATTAAAAACAGAGTTAAGCCTAATTGATGGATAATAAATGACAAATGCAATTGGAAACACCGAAGCAGGATCAAATCTAAACTATGACTAAGTAAAAGCAAAGCTTGATAATGACTTTTAAGCAAATGATTCAAAACACAAACTAAACTTGAGAAATGATCACTAAGTATGCAAATCCTCTAATTAAACAGTTAAACAACTAATCTTACAATGATGCAACATTTTGTCCTTAGTTAGAGATTTGAAACAAATTTGGAGGAAAAACATTGATACCATCCTAAGATCTTCTATTCTAAAACTAATTCCTATCTCTATTCTGCAATTCAATTGAATGTCATAAAACCTTTACTCAAAAGTTATTGATTTCTTTTCAAAGTAGGCTTTTGAGGGAGGACTCTGTTTATGAAATGATAAGGAAATTACAGAGGTACTTCAGGCCTTAAAATGATGTTGTCTTCTATTCATATGGTTATAGATCAATTATGGTTTTTAGAACAAGAAGAGGTTTATGAATAATGAAGGCTGTTTTGTTAATCCTAACAACTGAAGTAATCTATTGTGCAATGGATGACAATCTGAATATGAAGTGCAAGTGCAATGAGTTAATCTAAGAATGAACTTAAGATGCCACTAATCTAGAACAATGTTGAACTATAAGTCATCATCAAACTCGAAACAAAGTAATTGAACATGAGTTAAGTGCAATTAAACTCCGGAGTATCCTAACTATGCTATCATGCATTATTCTATGAAGTTACACAATCTGTTTGTCCATCATTAGTGATATTTTGGAAGAGTTCCTTCTTTTGGAAGAGGTATTAGAGCAATTCTGACTGTGTAATTGAATGCAAATGCAAGCAAAAATACTGAAAGCAATGAAAAACTAAGATATCATATCCTTATCCTACTCGTCATTGTTAGTATGAATTCTTCGTCGAAGTGTACGAAAAAGAACCACTTTAGCTACGCATAACTAATAGCCCTAACAACAATAATGGCTGCAAAACATCTTCAGATCTGCAATTAGTAGTTAAAGTGCTGCAACAAACAGATCTATAAATGGAAAGACATTAAGCAGTAAAGTAAAGAGTTTGCTCCATGCATCTAACAGACAAGACAAGAACACAATTTTGAATGAATTTTTATATTACAGGGCACCTGGGAGGAAACAAGAAGGTGTATCCAGATCTCCTCAATGGGATGGGTTCTTTGTAGTCCTCAGCACTTCAGATCTAAGCTTTCTCTCTCTTGTAGATGTAGGAAACCCAATGTAGAAGGTAGAGCTCAATGGGAGCAACAATGGCAGAAAATGAGACCGAGTGTATAGATCCAGAGTGATCTAGTATGCAACAAAAGGTGAAGAATGATGGGGGAAACCCTCCTATTTATAACAAAATATTGGGTCCTTCTAGATCTTGGTGCATGATTAAAATAATGTTAATCACATCTAGATCCACCTCTATGGAATATTTTATTATTATTTGTTGGAGGGAAAGGGTGTTGGACTTGGGTCAAATCCCTTGATTAGTGAAAAATAAATAAATAAATGATTTATTTATCTTTTTAAGGAAGTGGTTGGGATATAATCAAATAAATAATGATTTATTTGATTAATGGTGGTTGATTTGGTCATATTTAACAAGGAATATTATTTAATAATTATTCCTAGAAAATAATAAGATAACTATGGGTTTATCTCATTAATTTCTTTGTTTTTGGGTTAAACATGACTGGGAATAATAATTAAATTATGGTTTAATTAATTATTCCTTTTTGGGTTTCCTAATTAACATAGTGAAAGCGGTTTTACTTGGGGTAAAACTGGTCTTACGTGGTGTACTTGGGTCCATCTAATGGTGAAAGGTTAGATGACCAAAAAATGGTGTAACAGATTGCCCCCCAGCGTGCGAGTGTCAGGAGCAAATCGTATGACCGAAGTACGTTGTAAGAAGACAATCACCAGACAACAAAAGGGTATGTCAGAGAGAGAAATATGAGGTAGATAGTGTGCTGAAGGACTAGACCCTGAGGAGACGAGACTCGCAGGTGCAACAAGTCTCTGTTATGAGAGGGTACCTGTGCTGAAGGCGGCGGGGAGGCATACCTATGCCCGCCGTGACAAAGTACAAAAGAATAGTGTGTCCAGTGAACAAGGGACCGAACCATAGAGTACAGCTGGCATAATCAAGAGCCAGATAAAAATACAATGAATAGTCTCACATACATGCTGTGCCTGGGATAACAGCCAGGACTAGGACAATATCATCTGAGTACATGAGATAAATACAACCCCAAATGCCCCCTGTAAATGGGGGAGGGCTCACAAAATCTGACTGGTACATGCAAATCATAGAGGTGCTGCAAGTGGCTAAGGCCAACATCATCAAAATCTGGAGCGGCATCAAAGGCTGCAATGAAGAGGTCATCCGGGCATGTGGGGGGCTACCTGCAGGGCCACCCCCTCATGAGGGCTGAGACATCTCACACACGCCCGGAAATCATCAAGAGCTGCTGCTGGGTCACTGGACTGTCCAGTATACGAATCTCGATCATGCTGAAAGGAGCTGGAGAAGCAATCAAGTCAAAGGGAGGTGAGAAATCCCCCTGCCTGATCCGAGGCACCGAACAAAAGTGGAAGCTGGAACCAAGGTACACCGCCCTCTAGACCTTGCTTCTGGAATAAATGTGCTGAGGTCGACAGAAGGAGGTCCGCCGTAGGTGAGGCAATGAGATATCCTCAACTAAGGCACGAGAGAAGAGCAAGAGAGCGACGGACAGACTGACACTAATGATGATGGTGGAAATGGGGAGGATGGAGTGGCGAATGGACGACTTCCCTTGTTAGAGCATGAAGGGCATGAATGACATGGCAGCGACTGACACAATATCGGAAGGGACAAGGGACAGTGGGGCTGAAGGTCATAATGTGCGACGCAAGAGAGGGACCAAGCAATGAAGAATGGAGGGCTATAATGGGGTGTAAAAGGACGCAGGAATGAGACCAAGTGTATAGATCCAGAGTGATCTAATATGCAACAAAAGGTGAAGAATGATGGGGGAAACCCTCCTATTTATAACAAAATATTGGGTCCTTCTAGATCTTGGTGCATGATTAAAATAATGTTAATCACATCTAGATCCACCTCTACGGAATATTTTATTATTATTTGTTGGAGGGAAAGGGTGTTTGACTTGGGTCAAATCCCTTGATTAGTGAAAAATAAATAAATAAATGATTTATTTATCTTTTTAAGGAAGTTGTTGGGATATAATCAAGTAAATAATGATTTATTTGATTAATGGTGGTTTGATTTGGTCATATTTAACAAGGAATATTATTTAAATAATTATTCCTAGAAAATAATAAGATAACTATGGGTTTATCTCATTAATTTCTTTGTTTTTGGGTTAAACATGACCGGGAATAATAATTAAATTATGGTTTAATTAATTATTCCTTTTGGGGTTTCCTAATTAACATAGTGAAAGCAGTTTTACTTGGGGTAAAACTGGTCTTATGTGGTGTACTTGGGTCCATCTAATGGTGAAAGGTTAGATGACCAAAAAATGGTGTAACAGTCATTATGATGTTTTGGGCAAGCGTTTAAGAGCAAGAACAGAGATGATACTTAGTGAAAACACACAACTAAATCATTCGTTATCACGGTCATGTCTTGAACTTCTTAAGAATTTCTTGGAAGAGTTTCTTCTTGTGGAAGAGTGGTTAGAACAAGTGTAAGTGTGATAGTGAATAACAAAAACTACAACTAAATCCTACAATACTATAGCCATTCATCATTCATCATTATAATCTTTTGGAAGAATTTCTTCTTGTGGAAGAGTTAGAATGAATATAACTACAGTAGCTAATTAAAAACAACTATGAATTCAACTCCTAATCCTACAATACTATAGTCATTTCCCATTCATCATTATAGTATTTTGGAAGAGCTTCTTCTTGTGGAAGAATTAGAATGAGTACAACTACAGTAGCTAATTAAAACAACTATTAATTCAAATGCAAAATGTAAAGGCAGCTAGAAGACTTATCTAATTTACGCAAAATAAATCCGTGCAAGAGGCAGGGGCCCTCTACCACCTGATGGAATTCAACTCCAAATTAAATCAACGCCTTCACAATAACACTGTCTGCTTCATTAAAGATGAAAGAACTTGAACATAACACTCTGCGTCTTCAGAAATGTAGCACAGAGTCTAAACAAAAATCTAGCATCAAATCTAACATAAAATCTAACATAGCTCTCGGTCTCCCAAGTGTTTATAAAGCAAATGCACATAACAAGACTTGCAACAATTCAGGAACACTGTCTTTCCTTATCGGAATCACGTTAGGACTCTTGAAGTGGCTACGTGAAGAGGAAAAAGACATCTGGACTGAGACAGTCCTAATAGAAGTCTACTTTCCTAAATGTGTTCCCATGTTCCAAAACCGTACCCAGAATTCGTTTCTTCCTCCATGATGAGCAACGAACCATGTAGACATGACGTGGATTATGCCCATATGCGGTTTTTCTTGAGAGGCCACCTGGAACATACTCAAACGTGAAGGCAGCTGCAGAATCACCATTTAGCTACGGAATGTCTGCATTCTGCAGCTAGTTCCAGTCAAAATGCTTTACAATGGAAAAAATCACAAAAGTTAGCAAGTCAGTCATGTAAATCATTCTAGAAGTAATTTTAACTATATTCATTGATCAATTGGGTCTAGGATGGCAATAGACAAAGGAAAATGAGGTAAAATGGAATGAAAGAAAGCACAATTTTGAGGCTCAACACCACCTATGCCCCATGCGAAAACCACCAAACCGTCCTCCTCTACAAATATGAAACCATTCAACCTTTTCAAATGTTTCAAAGCCTCGTATCACTGCGATAAGCCCCAATCCGCCATGTTAACCCCAACAGCTCTTCCGAAAACCCGATAAGCCATAAACAGACACAAAGACTGAAAAACTACCATTTAGTGGACTCTTTCCACAACACAGGTTTTAAATTAACAAATTTTCTTTTATTGTGTAGGTAATCAATGAAGAAAACACATAATTTTATTTTCTAAGTCCTAAAAACGTTAAAAATAAAATCTTTGGGTGACGATCCAACAACTTTATTTATCAGAAGGACCAGGAATGCAAGATTAAATCTAAATTAGCAATGGATCATGACCATTGATTATCATTCATTCAACCCAGAGGTAGCAAGTTGTTTTCGAAAAGGCAGAGTAAGGAAGAAATGAGAGTTTCACAATGACTGTACAGGAGAAGATGAAAACATAGTTAAAGAACAGTGGTAGTCAAGAGATTCATTGTGGCAGTCAAAGGTAAAAGAGATTAAAGGTTTAATGAAAGGTTAAAGGTAAAATACATGGTTAGAAAACCAAGTCAAATACAAAGCACAGATAGAAGAAGGTTAAAAGAGAGATTACAACAACCCAAGGAAGATTAAAAGAATTAAACAGAGAAAGCAGAGTTAAGGAAAAGAAAAATCAAAATCAAGTCAACAAAGGAAGACAGATCCGAATGACAAATCAAAACACCATTTACTTCTTCACAATCATATTAGCCACCTACAGCCAAATTTTGGTTTAATCAGCTACCACAGTTAATAAAGCAGTCAAAGATATTTTAAGAAGCTCAGAAGTTATTGTAAAATTTAATGAAAAGCCAAAAAGTAAAAAATATCCTAAAGTTAGCTCATCAGTTAAGCTAAAAGTTATTATTACAGCAAGTTAGTCAGTGATATTTTGCCTTGGGCCTTGCATGGTCTCAAAGGTCAAGATTACATTTACTCTGTAATAACTATAGTCTGAAACCCTAGATTAGGATCACCTCCTCATCTGCAGATAAATATTGCATGCATTGTTCATTATTCTTGTTAGTTAGTTGGTAGCTGGGTTTATTGTTAGGCTAGATTTTGATCAAACTCTGAGTTGCAAAAATTATTGGACTGGATTATTGTAACTATTTTGGACATCAGTAATACAAGCATGTTCACAGGATTCTTGAGCTATGTTAATGGTGATGTTATCCCTCTTGTCAATGTTTCTCTTTTGTTCTCCATATTGTCCATCAATTTCTCTGATAAAAGAACATAAATTTTAGATTTATATATGTTGTTTTGGCACCTTAATTCTGTTTGTTTCTTTCATCTTAATGTTTTCTTCTACAAGGTCTGATTAAATAATTTAGGGGTGTCATGATCCTTAGTTCCACCTAGCTTGTTGCCTCAAAGTTTACTTAGTAGAGTTTAGCTAAAGAATTCATGGTTTTCCCTGCTCTTTGGTTTTTCTTAAACTATTATTTTAAAGGCCTTGTTTGAAGTCAAGTTAAAGAATTTAGGGGTGTCCTGCTCTTTAATTTCACTGAGCTATTATCTTGAATGTTTTCTTTGTCTGAAAGTAATAGCTAAAGAATTCAAGGGTGTCCCACTCTTTAGGATTGTTGGATTGTTGTCTTAAAGGTTTTCTTAGTAAAGATTAATTAAAGAATTCAGGGGTGTCCTGCTCTTTAGTTCCTCTTAAACAATTATCTCAAAAGGATTTTTTTGTTGAAGTATACTTAAAGGATTCTTAATTTCCCTTTAGTTTTAGTGAATTCACAACTTGCTGTCATTTCATATTTCATCTAATCTAAAAATATCCACTTGATATAGTTATCTTTCCCTATGCAAACCCTTGCGGAGTTGTTGTACAACTAAAACCTTTTATGACTCCATAGCCCAATGGATTAATGATTTTCATAGTCTATCTATTCAAATGAAACAATAAATTAATTAATCAATCAATCAAAACAAAACAAACAGTCCCAAAACTTCATAACTAGCCTAAAATTGGAAAACATATGCATAAAGATAATTCATTCACTCATATACATAGAGAGAGCCCTCTATGAGCCCAGGAAGGCTAGATCCCGGACTCCAAAGTGGTCTGATGTGGTTCCCTGCAGATTTGTTTTTGCCAATCTTTCAAATCACGAATTGTAATCACTCAGAAAAAAATGAAACATCATTTGACATAGTCTTAGAGGTTCACGTGTCAAAGGTATGGACATAGAATTCATTTTCATTACTTGGATAAGGAAAATTTTAAATTTTTCTTATTATCTTATCCTAAGGTCCAAACCCACCCCCATTCAAGTCTTTTCATGTAACATCAGTCATTATTTCTTGACATTTTTCATTTCCCAAGCATACAACTCCGAAAATCTCATGTTAGCGAAGAATCCCTACTTTTGTAGCAAATTACACAGAAAAAACTCACTTTTCGCTTCGAAACTGCTAATACTTTCATAGCGAAACTGCCCATAAATACACTAAGTACGCTATGAAAGGAGGTATTCCTGTCTTTCTTTTCAAAACAACTACTAGGTGTCAGTCAATGATTCAAAGGGTTAGGATATATGCCATTGAAGTCAGTTAGGGTTAAATCAAGGTACAATGGTCATGGATGAAGTCATTATTACCATTTTAAGTATGTATGAGTTATAATTATGCCATGAGTTGTCGTTGAAATTTAAAATCTTTCCCAATTGAGTCATTTGTCATTCTCCAATCCCTCTTTGCATGTTATTGAGCTCTGGAGAGTTATTTCACTAAGCCTAAGCTATGGCTGACATTTTCAAAGGTTTGCAGGTATCACTGATCAAGTGAGGTAGAGAAGACATAAAATTACCATGGCTGCAAAAAGGAATACCAACAAAGGTGGTAACTATCTTAGATATGATCCATCAGACATGAACCTGATAAATGAAGACCCAACAACTTCAAAAGTTTTTAGAAGAACAAGGTGTTTGCAGTTTTTCCAAAGATTGCAAGGATGCCAGGTACAGGTTTCTAAAGAGTTTTCCCTAAATTTCAATGGGACAACTGCAAAATTGGGAATACTGAACCTCACTATAACACCAGAGACTATTGCAGTAGCAACAGGAATTACAAAGGAGAAGAAAAATGGTTCAAAGGTTTCAAATTCAACATGGAGGATGTAAAGAATTTATCAAGCCAGAACATAGTGAGGTTGACCTTACAAATTCCATTCCAAGGAGCTCCATGAAAGATAATTTCTCAAAGCTACTGCTTATCATTCAGAAATATTTTACTTGTGAAGGGAGGTATCATAAGGTTTATTCTTACCACTTCAAGCTTCTACTACATTTTTTTGGTAAGAAATCTCTTGATCTACCTTTTTATTTATACAAAATCTTAGCAAAAATGGAAGATAAAGTTCAAGCTAAATTAAAAGGAAGTGAAACCTCACTTTTTCATCATGGTTTAATAAAGTTGTTGGTTTTAGATGAGTTAAAAATATTAGGCAGAGACTGGAATTCTTTTTTGTTTGTCAGTCGTTTTGAAGTGGATGCCATCACCCCTAAAATAAATCTTAAACCTAGAGGTATAACATCACTTTTAGTTCAAAACAAAGTGAACCAGTAATCATGGAAACAGAGAAATTGCATAAATGTGATACACTTGCTGTTTCACCTGCAAAACAAAAGTCAAATATTAGTAAACCTAAAAAACAAGAGCTAAATGTGAGTAAGCATAGAAGAAAAAGGATTAAAAGAAGCCAAACAGTGGCTAAGGGAAATTTAGAAGACATTTGGTATGCTATTGATATTGGAGAGACTCCCATATTCCAAGCTAAGGATATATATGAGGGAGGAAAGAAGCTCAAGAAAGCTAAATCAGCAAAGAAGTTAGAGTTTGAAGGTGAGGATGCAGGTTTTATGTTTCAGGCTAGGAAACCCATGAAAAAAAATGTTAGAAAACTCTTGGAAAGCAATAAAGAAGTTCAGAAGGCCACTGAAACTACCCAGCTATTACCAAACATTATTGACCTTTCATCATCTGCAAAAGAAGAATCAGTCATCAAGAAAAATAAAGGAAATGAGAAAATGATTGAAAAAAAATATTTTTAGGTTCTTGAGGAGTAGTTGAAGTTATTAAATCATGAAATAGAAATCTTGAAGAAAAAGGCAAGGAAACATAATGTCCAAAAAGTGCAGTTTGAGAAAATGAAAGAGATTTTGGAAGAGCAGGTTGATAGTGTGTCAAAGACCTTAGATGATACACAAAAATTAAAAAAATGGACTCTGTTAGGGTCCCGTGATTTGGCCGATTGGCGAGCCAAATGACGATGTAACATCAAACCAAGCTTTGGAGCCCGAGGACCTAGCCTTCCTGGACTCAGAGAGGGCTCTCTCTATTATATGCAAAAGATATCGGTGTGTTTGCTTATGGTGTTATGATATTAGGCTAGTTATGAAGTGAGTTTTTGATTTTTTGGGGTTTTTTAAGTTCGTGAGGGATAAAACTGATCAAAGACATAAACTGGATAACAAGATGTAGATAAATTGGGCTATGGGGTCAAACAGGTCAAGGAAGCTATGAGGTGATGATGTGAGGCTGCTGTAGGGCCGATTTGATTCACGGTAGAAGGGATCTTTGGGCAAAATGGATTAAATGGACAACAAGTTGGTGAAAGACAAGGGATTTCAAGTGTAACTAGTTTATAGCAGACATAAACATGTTATAGCAAGCCATTAATCATGCTAAATGCAACTATGAGCTAATTAATACATATAAATCAAACATTCCAGCCATACATAGAGGTATAAGACCCTCTAACTTCGGGAAATGACTATCAGACTTTGGGGAAAACACATAAGACAAACTAACAACTCATAAACTACGCCGGAACGCCTAAACATAGTCTCTAAGTCATTGGGCACTTTGACAAACAAGCTTTCATAGTTTTAGGCGAAGGGCTAGATCGGGACTAGGCCTCCTTGGTTCAACAAGATGATCAACAAATCAGTCAAAGAGAAAGTTTTATGGGCAGAACTATGGCAGCTAATAGGTAGGTAGGGCAAACCATACATCCTACTCAACATACATAGAACTTATGAATAAAACTTAGCAACAATACCTTAAGCTACTAAAGAGCAGCTAAGAATTCTTTAGCATAACTAAGGAAGAAGAAAACATCAAGCTATGAAGATTCAGGGATTTAGAGGTGCCTCCATGGGCATATCTCAAAATCAATCTCTACTGATCTATAGCAGCAATAAATATGTATTATGAATGAAAACTAGAAGACAAAGACATATAAAGAAACACTATACCATTCTACCATGTCAAGGAATCCATCAACAATCCTTCATCATTCCTCAAAAGCATCCAAGAGGCAGTCCAAAAATCATAACTCAAGTGTATTCTTCAAAGCTCATATGACCAATGTATTAATTCTTCTCTCAAGTTCAGCCTCTTTTTTACAATGAAACCCATGGAATAAATAGGCTTGAGGAAGGAAAACCTCATGGAGCAACTAGCTATCCCATTGGCCAAGTCAAAATATCTAAACTTGTCCTTGAGGCTTTGCAAAGCCCAAGGCACAAAATATCCCATAAAATATCTAAAAAACTGCTAAAAACGAAAATTATATTGACTTTACATCATTTCCCAATGATAAAAATAGCTTAACGCACATTTGGGAAAAGCAGATTTTTGAAGTTCAAAAATTACAAAAATACTTCATATTTATGCCTGAAAAAGGTCCCCTGACTTGCTGGATGCAATAGGCAGCCTTCCCGATGTCAGACTGAGGCTCATGAGGGCTTGCTGGAAATCTCTCTGTGTCTACTTTCCGGCGCAACTGGAACTAACTCAACCCGACATCCGGAAGTCATCCAAAACTGTACCTGTGTGAAAAAACCCAGAAAATAACAGACTGCTGATATGGCGGGCAGAACGTGTAAAATGAGGGTGTTTTTCGCCAATTTGAGGGGGCGAATGATCTCTAAATGTCCTGAAAATCGCTGGAGACCTGCTCATAAAAATATAGCATCTATCGGTGTCATCCTCCTCCGTTGACAATTCCTCAAACTGAAATGGCGAAATTATGAGTTTTCGACCAAAAACCCAAAAAATGCCAAAAAACAAAAAGTTGTCGAACAAGGCCCAAAATTGGCATGCATGACCCTCAAGGGTCCATAGCAACGTGCTCTGAAGCTGAGGCCAAAATATCAAGGGCTGATATGCTTTTCCCTTCCTTCCGTGCTAGGCACTTCTCCTTCAACTTCTTCAATTTCTCTTGTGCTACCTTTAATTTTCGCCTGGCAAACTGATTTAGCTTCTGAAAGTGAAGAGTCCTCTTTCTTTGTAGCTCAAGATCCCTATTCGCCCTCTCAAGCTTCGTTTCCAAATGCTGGTTAGCTCTCTCAAGCCATGCTTCTTTGTTTTCCTCAATTTCTAGCTCAAGGAGGGCAGTGAGAGGAAAGGCTTCGAAATGAACTTGTTCTTCTGCTCTCTGCTTTTCCAAGGCTCTTCTAAGCCCGATGGTCCTAGGCCTCTTCCGCCTAGGCTGGTCTTCCTCCTCCTCATCATCAAACTCACCAATGAGTTCTTCAATTCTTGCTTGTGCCTTTTCTGCCTCTTTCTTATACTTGATTGCCCTTGCCTCATGAATAGCTGCATGAAACTTCATTTGTTTGTTTTCAACCTCTAAGAAGTGGTTGAAATTTCTCGCCCTTTGAAGGTCTTCTTGTAACACCTCAATTTTCCCCTCTTTGTGAATGAGGAGGTTTTCAAGGAGGCGGGCCTCATTGTCACTATCATCGCTTGGGATAGGGATGACAGCTAATTCATCTCCATGCTTGGCACTTTCTCCAACTATGCTTTTGCCTTTGAAAGCCAATCTGGCGCTTTTCCTCCTTGGCAAGCTAGAAGGTGTCTTTTTGGGCAATTTCCTCTTGCTAGGAACAATCTTTGTCACTGTTAAGGTGGCAGCTTCAGCTTGCTGTTCTTCCTCCATATCTTGTCCAATTTGTGGCTCAAAAGGTGCTTCAATTGCCTGCCCAACTTGCTGCTTCTCAACTGCTGTCTGCTGCTGTTCCTCTTCCTGTATCTGCTGCTGTCCCTCAATATCCAACTGCTGCTGTCCCTCAACCTCCAAGAAACTGTTGTTGTTCCTCCAACCTCTAGCCCAATTTGTTGTTCCTTGCCCTTCTCCTTCTTACTCTTGACTTGACATGGTCGTGTCCCAGTTTAATGGGAGTGCTGCATTTTCTGCCATTCTCGAAACCTTTGGGCGATGGACGAGTTTGAGTAGGAGACACATGAACGGGAGGAATAATTAATGGCAAAATCTGAATGGGCGATGAATGAATCATGAAGCCACTTTCTTCTAACAGTATGAAGATAATCTTGATCAAGGAATGATGAAATAGAGAAGGGATTTGCTGAGGTGGAGCCTTCTTTTGGACAGTAGATGCCATTTTCTCTATGCTCTTGGACAAAAAGTAAGGAAGGTTTAGTTTCCTGCTTCTGGTAAAATGCATCAACAAGCGGACATGGTAGGCATAAATTCGATTAAACCTCCCTTCACAAGTGAAATATCTCATTATGGCTTTCATCAGCGGAGCATAACTGTCAAGAAGATAGGAAAAAGGGAAAATAGCAGTGATGGTTTCCCTATGTTCAGGCTTGATGAAAGGTTTATAATCCTCTAGATCAAGATGCGCTTGTTTAAACCACTTTTCACCATGATATGGGATCTTGGTAGCCTTGGATACATACCTTGGGGAGATTTTGAAATCAAGACCCGCTAACTGGAAGTGTTTGTCCTTGAATCTCAAAGCGCACAAATGTGTAAGTGGCGAAAAACTCTTGACTTCTTCTATCCTCTGGCAGAAATCAAGACAGCCTACTTCATGGAAATTGAAAAGCACAGATGGGTGAGCATTGATTTCTTCTGTGGAGATAGGCTCATATCTCTTATGTGGACCGCTCCTGTGATCTTGCTTTGGAGGCATTCTGACTTGAACAAGCTTTGGAAGAGGCAAACTGCCTTCACTGTATGTAAAAATGCTTTGCTGGATTGAAACTGGCCACTATACTGCTTGGACAGAATGGACAATGTGGTTAGGATAGATTGCAACAATGTTTTCTTTGAATAAACCACCTCTGCACTCCTTAAAACCAGCCCTTCACCTCTGGATGCACCTCCGCCAGGCAAACTTTTTAATAGGGTACCATGTGTAAAGATGGGACAAACTGCTGTGTAGATTCCCTGTGCACAGTTTTGAACAATCACTCCTCTTGTGAATTTTTTAGAGGCCAACCAACACTTGTATTTGTGTCTTCAAAACAAAACTCAAATATTAAAACCCTGCTCTTCAGGTCTTCCACCTTGAAAATACCTCTGTCAACAGATTTCTATAGAAGAGACCATACAGTGGAAGAGAAAGGAGACTTAGGTTAGGTGAAATATTAGCACACAGTGTTTAGGAAAAACACCTCTTTACTTGTGAATTTCAAAGGTCAACCACCACACCTGTACCTCTGTCTCCAATGTTAACTTCCCATCAAAAAACCTGCCCTAAAAAAGTGTCTTGTTCATCTTTGGAAAAACTCTGTCAACAAATTCTCAGTATGAAATAATGTAGTGAAGAAGAGGGGCAGATTGCTTGAAGGATTTTGCTGTGAGAGTTGTTTTGATTACCCTGCTCTTGTGAGTTTTAAAATGCCACTCAATACCTCTTGCCCCTTTCCATGGTAACTTTTGCAATCATAAAAAACCTTGCCCTGTATAAGTGTGTTAATAGTCCACAATGTGCATATAGGCAATCAACTCTTAGTTAAACAGTCACTGTATTTCTGAACAAGGTAACAGAGTTTTTTGGAAAAAGCCTTAAAAGGTTTCACCAAGGCCTGAAAAAGTTTCTATCTTGCAAAAAAGGCAAGACCCCATCTCAAAATAACACCTCTGGTTATGTTAGAACAGCCCTTACTTTGGATGTAAAACAACTTGATTAAACATGTAAACCCTGTTTCTTTATAACAAGTTCTCCTCTGCCTTTTAAAGGTTTCTTTTTGGAATAGCAGTCAATATTTGGTAACCAATCAAACCCCCTTTAATCAAACACAGTTCTTTATAGGAAACCCTCTGCCTTTGATTGTTTTGAAGATGAAACAAATTGATCTTAATCTCAAAACCCAATATCTCTGTAGATGTTTTTTGAATGACACAGTCAGCCCTTTATCATACTTCAATACTTCAGATCACCGTGTAGAAAGGACTGTTTTTAGCTATAGTGACAAGGTCAGAAGGTTTTGAAAGTTTTGAAAACTGGAACAAACCACCTTTTAATTCGATTTTGACCTTGCTAGATAGCTTTCTTAGCAATTGTTCTGGAAACGAGGGAGAGAAATGCGTGAAAATACCTCAAGATTCGATGAAGGAAGGCTGGAGCAGCTCTGGAGTCTTTTAGGCCTGCGCGGCACTCTTCAGAGCAATAAAGGCGCGCAGAAAACCCCGGGCAAACTTGTCGGGTCAGAGCAGTCAGGTCGGGCGGGTGGCCTGTACAGGCGCGTCGTGCCACTGTACAGGCGCGTCGCGCCAACAAAGGCGGCCCGTGTAAGTTTGCCTCCAGGCGCGTCGCGCGAAGTGGCAGGCGCGTCGCTCGGCTCTGCACAGTGCTAAACTCTGCCAAATGACCCGAATTGCCTTGTTTGATGCTGAGAAGCGCGAAGCTCCGTTTAAACTTTTTTAAAAATGACACGTTCACTCTCCTATTTCACTCTTAAAACATCTTCAACGGCTACTTTCATCGTTTATTTGAAATACACAAAATAAGAACTCACGGTTGGCTTTTGAACACAGCGAAGTCTTCTTTTCAAACAGTGGCATTTCCTCGCTTTGACAGTTAATGTCTTCATTTGCTTTCTTAATTTCTTTATCACTGCAGGTATTAAAATTTGCTGGCCCTATTTGGACTTGATCGAAGAAAAATCTCACCCTTTCCACAGACTTTCTTGCCTATACCATTCATGATATCTCTGCCTTTCGAAATGATGCAAAACTGTGTTTGTTATCAAGTTATTTTAAACAGTGACAGTTTATCAAACTTGCTTTGCCTATTCATAAAATTGTATGCCCATTCGCCTTGTCCATCTGAAAAGATAAGCTTGTAAAACAGGAAAACAGGGCTCTTTGATGCACAGTCACCATTTTGCTTTGACCAATGTGTTGACCCTTTTTGTAAATAGAACCATTTCATAACTAGAGTATGTTCACTGTTTTACCTTCTTGGTGATTTTTAACAAGGAAAAACCATTCAGAATGCGCCAGAATCATTTGAAAACTTTGAACACCATTTCTTGAAAAGCGCTCCTTTGGATTTTTGGCATGTGATATTGGATTGTTGTTTGATCCTTTCCCTTAAGGAAACTGTCCATTTTTGGTATCAATGGCATATATATATTCAATATTTTCTCCCTTCCACTACAGGTACAGTTTGACAGACATTCTCATTTGAATAGGAAAACCAACACCTTTGTATTATAAACACTATTATTTACCTGTGCAATGACTTCTATTTAATTTCTTTGTATCCTTCCACTGCATTTTTAGATCAATCAGTTTCAGCAACCTGCAATGGCTTTGGCCATCTGCTCATACATGGAGGAGGCTCTTCATCAGGTAAGGTATCTGAAGGTGTTTTGACAAATCTGTTTGACACAGCTTTTCTCTGGATGTGATGGTAAGTGAACCTCTTGAAAAACATCAATATTAGCATCTCTTCTTGCAAGCATTACTGTGTTTCAGAAGAAACCCTAGCCAAAGTGACACTGTTTCTCTGCACTGCTCTAAGGGTGACTGAAATATCATCATTTGTTTTGGTCAGCTTATGACAAACTATTTGAAGGATAGTCTTTGTGACTATGGAGGTCAGTGTCTTTTGAGAAACCAAGAAATTTCTTTCTGCCTATGTAATGGCCTTTGTTGTCAACATCTATTCCATTTGATCTTGTGGACAAATAGGCTTCTTATGATTGGAATGTTTACTGATGACAGGCCTTTCTAAAGTTCAACAATTCACATGACTTGAAAGCTTCAGATGACCTCCTTTATCAGACCAGACTCCTTTTCCTTTGAGCTAGCATATTTCAAACTCCATTTTTGTTATGATCATCAGTCACATTCATAAAACCTGAAGATATTGTTTCACTGTTCAGTAAAAGCAAACCTGGACTTTTGCAATCTTCAAAGTCAATATTGGCCAGCGCCCTCTGCTTGTGGATGAAGGAGGCACCCTAACCCTCTTCTTGTAAATGAAGGAGGTTCTGGGCCATGACAATTTGCTAGTTTTCTGAGATAGTGGTGTCCCTTCCTTACTGTGATTTTCATGCTGGAAAGAGTTGTAAAGTCTGGATGAGTAGCTTTCTGTTTTGCAGACATATCTCAGGCTCTAGTTACATTTAGAAGCAGCTGTTCCTCTAACTGTAAATTCAAACATTTACTCCATGAGATGAAATTATATTTCCTGCCTTTGTAGAAACCATAGAACACTGTGATAAACCTAATAGTCAGCTTGAGATTGGGGTTTATGCAGTGTTGAGATCTAGGGGATGTGAGTGGCGCGACTTAGGGCTGTTTGTCAATTTCATTTGCAAAGTAAGAGGTCAGTCATGGTAGGTCTGTTGCAGATGGAGGCTTTTTGGCTTTTTGATGATTGCCAAGGGTGAAATGTCTTAAAACGCCACTTCCTAACATAGGGAAGACTTTTTGAAACAGATGTGGTTGCCCCAAAGGCAGTGCAGGAAGACCAATAGGGTGAGCTAGATAGGATAGTGATAATGAGGTTTGGTTTAAATAGCCAGTGACTTAAAGGAAGTAGAAGGGCGAAAAAAGTTTTAGGAGGGTTTTCTAGATGACATATTGACATAAGGAAATCAGTTTCTAGAAAACTCAGCTGCGGATATAGTCATCACTAACATGTAAAAAATACTGATGGCTAACAGACTCTTCCATTGAAGAAAGAGGTGAAGCATGTTAGAAGAATGAATGTAAACTTGAAATCTAGCAACAAAAAACTAAAGGACCAAGTCAAAGACCTCCAAGAGCAGTTAGAATTGATCCATGAGGAGCTGGAGAAGAAGGGCTTAAAGATGATTGTGGTTGAGGAACCCATAGCTTAACTAGTCATTAATGAAGAGGAAACACCTCAAGGCTCTTAAATTGAGTTTGATTATGTTTTAAGAGGTTAATGGAATGTTGAAAACCGAGCTTATACAACTCGAAGGTATCTTTTTGAAACAAGGTCAAAATATGGAAATTACATAGTTTTCCACAGTTTCATAGCATTTCCTGTGCTTGAAGCTAGGGAAACGCTACGAAAATTTCTGTAGATGTATTTTTGCCTTTAAGACCACTTCTTGTAAAATTCAAGAGGGAGATAATGGTGATGATTAAGTGTCATGACATGATGGACACCATGCAAGAGAAAAGAAGAAAAAATTTTGAGTGAAGAAGTCATTTTTTGGATGCTACGAAAGCACGCTATGAAACTACATTGTTTTCGTAGCGAGTTGTCTTTGAAGGTTTCTGACCATTTTAAAAGCAGTTTTGGACAGATGGACACATCCAACAGGTCAAGGGACCTTTCCAGTAAGTATTTATGACTTAAAGACCATGAAATGGAGACAACTCATCAGCTGAAGCCTTCGTTGAAGATAGGGTCATGTTTTCCTGAAAAATAGGGTTTGTTTCCATATGTTGAGGAGGATATTTAAGATGTCAAGTATTGATGAGATATGTCATAGCCTATTCGAACATGTGAAACATTAGTTTTCATATATATAACTGTTTTAAGAGATAAGGTAGATTGATGTAATAAATAGGAGTTTGAGTCTTATTAGGAAAAGGATTGTTTTAGAGTATAGTTGTCATTTTCTGTTTAAAAGACATGTTTTTTTGTTATGAAAGGAGTCATTAGAAGAATTTGATGAATCTATCCAAGAGGCATATCATCTTTGATGTAAGAAGGTCTATTTAAAGGCAGATTATCGAAGTTGTATGGGGTTGGATATTTTTTTCACTACTGATGCTTTATGTAATTTGTCTTATATCAGTAATAGAGTGGATTTCTTCTTGATAGACTTGAGATTCTCACGGAGTTTTTAATGACTTTCTAATCTATATTTTTATGTGTACCACTTGCAGTAGATTTAATCTTTATTACTTAGAACTCATATGTTTATGCTCTAGCTTCCTTTATTGATGAAATGACCGTGTTTCCCTATGTTCTATGTGTGATTTGCCCTCTACCTTTGGACCAAAAAATACTTCAGGAATGTCATCAGTGAGATTAACAGTGTTTGCATCATTCCCTAGATTTAAGACTTTTAGTATTTGGGATTTATAAGAGTTTTGGGCAATGAGTTCAGTAAGAGGCATGGTGATTTTGATCTTAGCAATTTCGCCTTCAAAGCTAAAAGGCACTTGAAGTTTTGATATGTTTGTTTCAGCTTTTTCAGCTAAGACCTTGTCTATGTTCTGAGTTTGTTGACCTTGTTTAGGGATTTTGTTTGCCATAGTTGTTCTGGTGACCTTTGTAGAAGTATCAGGAGTATCTGAGAGAGGACTAGTTTGGGTAACTTTATCTTGGCTTTGGTCAGTCTTCTCAACCTTGATTTTTTCATTGCCTACTGCTTTCTTGAGGATGGTATTAGGGACTTTAGCAGTATCTGAGTTACCTTTCTTGACATTGTCTTGGTTTCTTTTACTTCTAAGGTCATATTTCCTGTGAGCTTCTATAATGGCATTCTGAAAATCTATGGCAGGGTCGTCAAGATCTTCATAATTGGTCTCATCTTGATCAGGTGAAAAGAAGGCTTGTTCTTCTTCTGTGAGGTACACCTCACTCTCACTATCAGACCCTATGAGGTTTAGATGACTTTCATCACGAGGTTCTGTATCTCTATCATCCTCTTCCACATAGTTTTCATTGAATGATGGCCTAATCTGTTGGTCATTTTCCCTTGGTCTGTTTTGGGGCTGTTCCCTCCTAAAGTTTTGGTTTCGGTTTCTGATTGGAGGGTTTGGCTGGTTTTCCCTAACAGGAGCTTTTTCATTTATCTTTTCCCACATTTTGGCCATGGATTTGACGAAGTCATCTATTCTAGGATCTAGGGAAGGTGATGAGGTGGAGACCTCGTCTCTATATGTGACCTTCCTTTCCGATCTAGTCCTAGCCCTCTTTTCTGCTAAGTTAGCATCTGCTTTTATGGCTATTTGTTGCATTTCCTCCAAGGTAGGGGGATCCTTATCTCTCAGATGATACGTCATGTCCGGATCGAAACCTTCGGGGAATTTTTCCAAGGCTAGACCAAGTGGAGGTTTGAAATGAGGTGGTAGGAAGTTATATACACTGTTGAATCTAGTACAGTAAGCTTGGACACTTTCCCCATTTTCCCGTTTTAGATTGTTATATTCTGACAGGATTTGAATGGGGTTTCTTCGGATTTCCCACCTATTTCTGAAGACTTGATGTAGTTCGGGGATATCATGGATGCTGTTTGGAGCTAAGCTTTTGAACCATGCTTTGGGCTCACCACCAAGACTTTGGGCAAATATTCTCATTCTGACAGTCTCGTCTTGTACCTCTAGATATTCATAAGCATCAGTCATTCTACTTATATGCTGTTGAGGTGTGGTGGTGTCTTCTCCAGTAAAGTGTGGGATTTTGTCTTGATATTTGTTTGGGAGAGGATCCAAGGGTGGTGGCAACACCAAAGGTGCATACCAGGCTTCCATGACTGGAGCTAATGGATGATGTACAAGATGAGGACTAGTAGGCTGAAATGAAGTGGTTTGAACAATGGCGGTTTGACCAGGTGTGGCGGATGAACTTGGACTAGTGATCTGGTTTTGAGCAGATCTGGGATGATAAGAGCCAAACTGATAGAGAAGCTGGAAATCAGGAGGGGTAGTGGGTGAAGCTTCTCTAATAAGACTCTGTGGTGGGTTTAGGGGTTCAAGATCGTCAAATTTTATCTTACTATATGATTTGCTTCTGGGAAGAGTTTGTGATGACTCTAGTTCCAAAGGTGAATCTAGTAGGATAGTGCGATGTTTAGGTACAGATCTTGCTCTACGGATGGATCTACCAGTAGCTAGATGGTCAGTTTCAGAAGCTTGCCACAGAATCTTTTCTGGGTCATCTACTATGATAGGGGGATTTGGGTTTGGATGGGATCTGGTATTGATTCTTCGTGAAGCCAGATTTTAGATCCAGAGTTTAGAGAGAATGGTATTGGTGAATGTTCTGGATGGGTGATTTTTCTAAGGTTCTACTAAGGCGAAGGATGGTCAAAAGTAAAGGGATGGATTAGTGGAGTCGCCAGGTGAAAATGGATTGTTTTTGTGAAGATAGCTATGGTCCACCACCAGTAACTAATCTGGGAATGTTTTTGGATTTTCTGAGTTTTAAGTGCAGCCTATGGTTCAAAGTATCCTAGACTTGTTTCAACACTTCGCTAGGGTGATGAGAACAACAAGAGTTTACTTCAAATGGATCTATGGACTGCTTGCTTGTTTATGGTACCTAAAAGACCAAAAAGTCTATAAGAGTTTGCTGGACTATTATGTACTCAGTGTCCCACCATCTCCGGCTATGTTAGTGAGAGATGGGATAGGTTTATCGGATAGTAGCCTGGAGCTTAGTAAAATAGTAAGGCTTACTAGAGTTTAGTGGAGTCGCCAGGTGGATTGTCAGTTGTTTGAGATATACTTGTATGGTCCACCACCAATAATGTCAAAAACCAATCTAAGGGAGTGTTTTCAGCTTTTCTCAGTTTTATGTAGTCTCGAGGTTTGCAAGAGTTTTCTCATAAATGGCAGCCACTTATTTGCTAGGGATGGTGAGACAAACCAGATTCTACTCTTCAAGTTTGATCAGATTTTATATCTCAAGGATACCTAGGATGTTTTGGACTCAATGTCCTGACCGTTGATCGCTCATTATGTTAGTGGCTATGAGGTGGCTAATGCGGTGTTCTTTGGAAAATAAAGTGACTTATAGAGTTCTATAAAGGTCTAGATTGTCACGAATCAAAGTCCCACCGTGATCGCCATTATGTTAGGGTCCTGATTTGGCCGATTGGCGAGCCAAATGACGAGCAACATCAACCCAGCTTTGGAGCCCAAGGACCTAGCCTTCCTGGACTCAGAGAGGGCTCTCTCTATATGTGTAAAAGATGTCGGTGTGTTTATTGCGGTGTTCTGATATTAGGCTAGTTATGAAGTATGTTTTTAGTTTTTTGGTTTTTTAAGTTTATGAGGGATGAAACTGATCAAATACATAAACAGGATAACAAGATGCAGATAAATTGGGCTATGGGGTCAAACAGTTCAAGGAAGCTATGAGGTGATGATGTGAGGCTGCTGTAGGGCCGATTTGATTCACGGTAGAAGGGATCTTTGGGAAAAATGGATTAAATGGACAACAAGTTGGTGAAAGACAAGAGATTTCGAGTGTAACTAGTTAATAAAGGTATGTGTCACGTTATATAAGTCATTAATCTAAAAGCAGTTTTCTAAATTCATATTAATTAATACAAAGAAATCAAACATTCTAGCCATGCATAGAAGTATAGGACCCTCTAACTTTGGGAAATGGCTATCAGACTTTGGGGAAAACACATAAGACAAACTAACAACTCATAAACTACGCCGGAACGCCTAAACATAGTCTCTAAGTCATTGGGCACTTTGACAAACAAGCTTTCATAGTTTTAGGCAAAGGGCTAGATCGGAACTAGGCCTCCTTGGTTCAACAAGATGATCAAAAAATCAGTCAAAGAGAAAGTTTTATGGACAGAACTATGGGCAGCTTAATAGGTAGGTAGGGAAAACCATACATCCTACTCAACATACATAGAACTTATGAATAAAACTTAGCAACAATACCTTAAGTTACTAAAGAGCAGCTAAGAATTCTTTAGCATAACTAAGGAAGAAGAAAACATCAAGCTATGAAGATTCAGGGATTTAGAGGTGCCTCCATGGGCATATCTCAAAATCAATCTCTATTGATCTATAGCAGCAAGAAATATGTATTATGAATGAAAACTAGAAGACAAAGACATATAAAGAAACACTATACCATTCTACCATGTCAAGGAATCCATCAACAATCCTTCATCATTCCTCAAAAGCATCCAAGAGGCAGTCCAAAAATCATAACTCAAGTGTATTCTTCAAAGCTCATATGACCAATGTATTAATTCTTCTCTCAAGTTCAGCCCCTGATTTACAATGAAACCCATGGAATAAATAGGCTTGAGGGAAGAAAACCTCATGGAGCAACTAGCTATCCCATTGGCCAAGTCAAAATATCTAAACTTGTCCTTGAGGCTTTGCAAAGCCCAAGGCACAAAATATCCCATAAAATATCTAAAAAATTGCTAAAAAAAGAAATTATATTGACTTTACATCATTTCCCAATGATAAAAATAGCTTAACGCACATTTGGGAAAAGCAGATTTTTGAAGTTCAAAAATTACAAAAATACTTCATATTTATGCCTGAAAAAGGTCCCCTGACTTGCTGGATGCAATAGGCAGCCTTCCCGATGTCAGACTGAGGTTCATGAGGGCTTGCTGGAAAGCTCTCTGTGTCTACTTTCCGTCGCAACTGGAACTAACTCAATCCGAGGTCCGGAAGTCATCCAAAACTGTACCTGTGTGAAAAAACCCAGAAAATAGCAGACTGCTGATATGGCGGGCAGAACGTGCAAAATGAGGGTGTTTTTCGCCAATTTGAGGGGGCGAATGATCTCCAAATGCCTTGAAAATCACTGGAGACCTGCTCATGGAATTATGGCATCCATTGGTATCATTCTCCTCCCTTGACCACTCACCAAACTGAAATGGCGAATTTATGAGTTTTCGACCAAAAACCCAAAAAATGCCAAAAAACAAAAAGTTGTCGAACGAGGCCCAAAATTGGCATGCATGACCCTCAAGGGTCCATAGCAACATGCTCCGAAGCTGAGGCAAAAATATCAAGGGCTGATATGCTTTTCCCTTCTTTCCGTGCTAGGCGCTTCCCCTTTACCTTCTTCAATTTCTCTTGTGCTGCCTTTAGTTTGCGCCGGGCAAACTGATTCAGCTTTTGGAAGTGGTGTGTCCTCTTCCTCTGCAGCTCTAAATCTCTATTGGCCCTCTCAAGCTTCGTTTCCAAATGTTTGTTAGCTCTTTCAAGCCAAGCCTCTTTGTTTTCCTCAATTTCCTGCTCAAGGAGTGCAGTGAGAGGAAAGGCTTGGAGCTGGGCTTGCTCTTCTGCTCTCTGCTTCTCCAAGGCTCTTTTAAGCCCGATGGTCCTAGGCCTCTTCCGCCTAGGCTGGTCTTCCTCCTCTTCATCATCAAACTCACCAATGAGTTCTTCAATTCTTGCTTGTGCCTTTTCTGCCTCTTTCTTATACTTGATTTCCCTTGCCTCATGAATAGCTGCATGAAACTTCATTTGTTTGTTTTCAACCTCCAAGAAGTGGTTGAAATTCCTCGCCCTTTGAAGGTCTTCTTGTAACACCTCAATTTTCCCCTCTTTGTGAATGAGGAGGTTTTCAAGGAGGCGGGCCTCATTTTCACTGTCATCGCTTGGGATAGGGATGACAGCTAATTCATCTCCATGCTTGGCACTTTCTCCAACTATGCTTTTGCCTTTGAAAGCCAATCTGGCGCTTTTCCTCCTTGGCAAGCTAGAAGGTGTCTTTTTGGGCAATTTCCTCTTGCTAGGAACAATCTTTGTCAATGTTAAGGTGGCAGCTTCAGCTTGCTGTTCTTCCTCCATATCTTGTCCAATTTGTGGCTCAAAAGGTGCTTCAATTGCCTGCCCAACTTGCTGCTTCTCAACTGCTGTCTGCTGTTGTTCCTCTTCCTGTATCTGCTGCTGTCCCTCAATATCCAACTGTTGTTGTTCCTCAACCTCCAACTGCTGCTGTTCCTCAACCTCCAACTGCTGCTGTTCACTGCCTTCTCCTTCTTGCTGCTGACTTGGCTGCCCAGTAGTCATTCTGAGTTTTCTAGGTGTAGGCCTACTAGACAAAGGCACTGGGCGATGGACAGGCTGAGTAGGAGACACATGAACAGGAGGGACAGTGGCAAAATCTGAATGGCTGATGAATGAATCCCATGAAACCTCTTTCTTCTCTAGCTCGTGTAAGAAGATAATCTTGATCAAGGAATGATGAAAGAGAGAAGGGATTTGCTGAGGTGGAGCCTTCTTTTGGACAGTAGATGCCATTTTCTCTATGCTCTTGGACAAAAAGTACGGAAGGTTTAGTTGCCTGCTTCTGGTAAAATGCATTAACAAGCGGACATGATAGGCATAAATTTGATTAAACCTCCCTTCACAAGTGAAATATCTCATTATGGCTTTCATCAGTGGAGCATAATTGTCAAGAAGATAGGAAAAAGGGAAAATAGCAGTGATAGTTTCCCTATGTTCAGGCTTGATGAAAGGTTTATAATCCTCTAAATCAAGATGAGCTTGTTTAAACCACTTTTCACCATGATACAGGATCTTGGTAGCCTTGGACACATACCTTGGAGAAATTTTGAAATCAAGACCCGCCAATTGGAAGTGTTTTTCCTTGAATCTCAAAGCGCACAAATGTGTTAGTGGCGAAAAACTCTTGACTTCTTCTATCTTATGGCAGAAATCAAGACAGCCTACTTCATGGAAATTGAAAAGCACAGATGGGTGAGCATTGATTTCTTCTGTGGAGATAGGCTCATATCTCTTATGTGGACCGCTCCTGTGATCTTTCTTTGGAGGCATTCTGACTTGAACAAGCTTTGGAAGAGGCAAACTGCCTTCACTGTATGTAAAAATGCTCTGCTGGATTGAAACTGGCCACTATACTGCTTGGACAGAATGGACAATGTGGTTAGGATAGATTGCAACAATGTTTTCTTCGAATAAACCACCTATGCACTCCTTAAAACCAACCCTTCACCTCTGGATGCACCTCAGCCAGGCAAACTTTTTAATAGGGTACCATGTGTAAAGATGGGATAAACTGCTGTGTAGATTCCCTGTGCACAGTTTTGAACAATCACTCCTCTTGTGAATTTGTTAGAGGCCAACAACACTTGTATTTGTGTCTTCAAAACAAAACTCAAATATTAAAACCCTGCTCTTCAGGTCTTCCACCTTGAAAATACCTCTGTCAACAGATTTCTATAGAAGAGACCATACAGTGGAAGAGAAAGGAGACTTAGGTTAGGTGAAATATTAGCACACAGTGTTTAGGAAAAACACCTCTTTACTTGTGAATTTCAAAGGTCAACCACCACACCTATACCTCTGTCTCCAATGTTAACTTCCCATCAAAAAACCTGCCCTAAAAAAGTGTCCTGTTCATCTTTGGAAAAACTCTGTCAAAAAATTCTCAGTATGAAATAATGTAGTGAAGAAGAGGGGCAGATTGCTTGAAGGAGTTTGCTGTGAGAGTTGTTTTGATTACCCTGCTCTTGTGAGTTTTAAAATGCCACTCAATACCTCTTGCCCCTTTCCATGGTAACTTTTGCAATCATAAAAAACCTTGCCCTGTATAAGTGTGTTAATAGTCCACAATGTGCATATAGGCAATCAACTCTTAGTTAAACAGTCACTGTATTTCTGAACAAGGTAACAGAGTTTTTTGGAAAAAGCCTTAAGAGGTTTCACCAAGGCCTGAAAAAGTTTCTATCTTGCAAAAAAGGCAAGACCCCATCTCAAAATAACACCTCTGGTTATGTTAGAACAGCCCTTACTTTGAATGTAAAACAACTTGATTAAACATGTAAACCCTGTTTCTTTATAACAAGTTCTCCTCTGCCTTTTAAAGGTTTCTTTTTGGAATAGCAGTCAAGATTTGGTAACCAATCAAACCCCCTTTAATCAAACACAGTTCTTTATAGGAAAACCTCTGCCTTTGATTGTTTTGAAGATGAAACAAATTGATCTTAATCTCAAAACCCAATATCTCTGTAGATGTTTTTTGAATGACACAGTCAGCCCTTTATCATACTTCAATACTTCAGATCACCGTGTAGAAAGGACTGTTTTTAGCTATAGTGACAAGGTCAGAAGGTTTTGAAAGTTTTGAAAACTGGAACAAACCACCTTTTAATTCGATTTTGACCTTGCTAGATAGCTTTCTTGGCAATTGTTCTGGAAACGAGGGAGAGAAATGCGTGAAAATACCTCAAGATTCGATGAACAATCCTTGGGGAAGGCTGGAGCAGCTCTGGAGTCTCTTAGGCCTGCGCGGCACTCTTGAGAGCAAGAACGGCGCGCAGAAAACCCCGGGCAAACTTGTCGGGGCAGAGCAGTCGGGTCGGGCGGGCGGCCTGTACAGGCGCGTCGCGCCACTGTACAGGCGCGTAGCGCTAACAAAGGCGGCCTGTGTATTTTGCCTCCAGGCGCGTCACGCAAAGTGGCAGGCGCGTCGCTCGGCTCTGCACAGTGCTAAACTCTGCCAAATGACCCGAATTGCCTTGTTTGATGCTGAGAGGCGTGAAGCTCCGTTTGAACTTTTTTAAAAACGACACATTCACTCTCCTATTTCACTCTTAAAACATCTTCAACGGCTACTTTCATCGTTTATTTGAAATACACAAAAGAAGAACTCACGGTTGGCTTTTGAACACAGCGAAGTCTTCTTTTCAAACAGTGGCATTTCCTCGCTTTGACAGTTAATGTCTTCATTTGCTTTCTTAATTTCTTTATCACTGCAGGTATTAAAATTTGCCGGCCCTATTTGGACTTGATCGAAGAAAAGCTCACCCTTTCCACAGACTTTCTTGCCTATACCATTTATGATATCTCTGCCTTTCGAAATGATGCAAAAATGTGTTTGTTATCAAGTCATTTTAAACAGTGACAGTTTATCAAACTTGCTTTGCCTATTCATGAAGTTAAATGCCTATTCACCTCGTCCGTCTGAAAGATAAGCTTGTAAAACAGGAAAAACAGGGCTCTTTGATACACAGTCACCATTTTTCTTTGACCAGTGTGTTGACCCTTTTTGTAAATAGAACCATTTCATAACTAGAGTATGTTCACCGTATTAGCTTCTTGGTGATTTTTAACAAGGAAAAACCATTCATTAATGCGCCTTAATCATTTGAAAACTTTGAACACCATTTCTTGAAAAGCGCCCTTTGGACTTTGGGCATGTGACAGTGGATTGTTACTTGATCCTTTTCCTTAAGGAAACTGTCCCCTTTTTGGTATCAATGGCATACCTATTCATAACATTTCCTGTCCACTACAGGTACAGTTTGACAGACATTCTCATTTGAATAGGAAAACCAACACCTTTGTATTATAAACACTATTATTTACCTGTGTAATGACTTCTATTTACTTTCTTTGTATCCTTTCACTGCATTTTTCGATCAATCAGTTTCAGCAACCTGCAATGGCTTTGGCCATCTGCTCATATATGGAGGAGGCTCTTCATCAGGTAAGGTATCTGAAGGTTTTTTGACAACTCTGTTTGACACAGCTTTTCTCTGGATGTGATGGTAAGTGAACCTCTTGAAAAACATCAATATTAGCACCTCTTTTTTCCAGCATCACTGTGTTCAGCAAAAACCCTAGGCAAAGTGACATTGTCTCTCTGCACTGCTCTAGGGGTGACTGAAATATCATCATTTGGTTTGGTCATCTCATGACAGATTACTTGACAAATAGTTTCTGTGACTATGGAGGTTAGTGCCTTTTGAAAAACCAAGAACTTTCTTTCTGCCCGTGTAACGGCATTTTTGTCAGCATCTATTCCATTTGATCTTGTGGAAAGCAGGCTGTTGAAGATTGAAATGTTTACTGATGACATGCTGTTCTAAAGTTCAACAATTCACATGATTTGAAAGTTTCAAATGCCCTCCTTTGTCAGACCAGACTCTCTTTTCCTTTGAGCTAGCATATTTCAAACTCCATTTCTGTTATGATCATCAGTCACATTCATAAAACCTGGGGATATTGTTTCACTGTTCAGTAAAAAGCAAACCTGGACTTCTGCAATCTTCAAAGTCAATATTGGCCAGCGCCCTCTGCTTGTGGATGAAGGAGGCGCCCTAACCCTCTGCTTGTAAATGAAGGAGGTTCTGGGCCATGACAATTTGCCAGTTTTCTGTGACAGTGGTGTTTTTCTGTGATTTTCATGCTGGAAAGAGCTGTAAAGTCTGGATGAGTAGCTTTCTGCTTTGCAGACATATCTCAGGCTCAAGTTACATTTAGAAGCATCTGTTCCTCTAACTATAAATTCAAGCATTTACTCCATGAGATGAAATTATATTTCCTGCCTTTGTAGAAACCATAGAACACTGTGAAAAACCTAATAGTCAGCTTGAGATTGGGGTTTATGCAGTGTTGAGATCTAGGGGATGTGAGTGGCGCGACTTAGGGCTGTTTGTCAATTTCATTTGCAAAGTAAGAGGTCAGTCATGGTAGGTCTGTTGCAGATGGAGGCTTTTTGGATTTTTTATGATTGCCAAGGGTAAAATGTCTTAAAGCGCCACTTCCTAACATAGGGGAGACTTTTGAAACAGATGTGGATTTGCCTTTTAAAGCTGGTGGGCAGACCAATAAGGCTGAAGCTAGATAGGATAGTGATAATGAGGTTTTGATTTCGACATGGGCGGACTGAAAAGTAGAAGGGCGAAAAAAATTTTAGGAGGGTTTTCTAGATGACATATTGACATAAGGAAATCAGTTTCTAGAAAACTCAGCTGCGGATATAGTCATCACTAACATGTAAAAAATACTGATGGCTAACAGACTCTTCCATTGAAGAAAGAGGTGAAGCATGTTAGAAGAATGAATGCAAACTTGAAATCTAGCAACAAAAAACTGAAGGACCAAGTCAAAGACCTCCAAGAGCAGTTAGAATTGATCCATGAGGAGCTGGAGAAGAAGGGCTTAAAGATGATTGTGGTTGAGGAACCCATAGCTTAACCCGTCATTAATGAAGAGGAAACACCTCAAGGCTCTTAAATTGAGTTTGATTATGTTTTAAGAGGTTAATGGAATGTTGAAAACTGAGCTTATACAACTCGAAGGTATCTTTTTGAAACAAGGTCAAAATATGGAAATTACATAGTTTTCCACAGTTTCATAGCATTTCCTGTGCTTGAAGCTAGGGAAACGCTACGAAAATTTCTGTAGATGTATTTTTGCCTTTAAGACCACTTCTTGTAGAATTCAAGAGGGGATAATGGTGATGATTAAGTGTCATGACATGATGGACACCATGCAAGAGAAAAGAAGCAAAAATTTTGAGTGAAGAAGTCATTTTTTGGATGCTACGAAAGCACGCTATGAAACTACATTGTTTTCGTAGCGAGTTTTCTTTGAAGGTTTCTGACCATTTTAAAAGCAGTTTTGGACAGATGGACACATCCAACAGGTCAAGGGACCTTTCCAGTAAGTATTTATGACTTAAAGACCATGAAATGGAGACAACTCATCAGCTGAAGCCTTCGTTGAAGATAGGGTCATGTTTTCCTGAAAAATAGGGTTTGTTTCCATATGTTGAGGAGGATATTTAAGATGTCAAGTATTGATGAGATATGTCATAGCCTATTCGAACATGTGAAACATTAGTTTTCATATATATAACTGTTTTAAGAGATAAGGTAGATTGATGTAATAAATAGGAGTTTGAGTCCTATTAGGAAAAGGATTGTTTTAGAGTATAGTTGTCATTTTCTGTTTAAAAGACATGTTTTTTTGTTATGAAAGGAGTCATTAGAAGAATTTGATGAATCTATCCAAGAGGCATATCATCTTTGATGTAAGAAGGTCTATTTAAAGGCAGATTATCGAAGTTGTATGGGGTTGGATATTTTTTTCACTACTGATGCTTTATGTAATTTGTCTTATATCAGTAATAGAGTGGATTTCTTCTTGATAGACTTGAGATTCTCATGGAGTTTTTAATGACTTTCTAATCTATATTTTTATGTGTACCACTTGCAGTAGATTTAATCTTTATTACTTAGAACTCATATGTTTATGCTCTAGCTTCCTTTATTGATGAAATGACCGTGTTTCCCTATGTTCTATGTGTGATTTGCCTTTGTTAAAAACTCTTATCTGCCTCAGCTTCCATGTCAAGAAACCTTGCCACTGAATCTACTAATTTTTTGTCTCCATAATCCTAACGGTTGCAGACCTGTATTCTTTTCAACCTACATACATCAAAATCAAGTTACTTTTCAAATAGAGTTAGCCATTTAGTTTCATCATTATCTAATATCATAAACCCCTTTAAGAGAGCCCTCTCAGAATGAGGAGGCTAAGCTTCAGTCACAAGTTGGTCTGAAACAGTTACATAGAGTTGTCCGATTAGCAACCAATCAAGTGCAATTTTGTGATAACATTTTGGTGCGTCTGCGAGGAGCCTGAAGATATACTTTTCTCGAAATTTTGAAGCTGAACTCTTGAATTTAGTAGGAGCTTAGAAATTTGTTCGAGTCTGCATCTACCTCGGTGACTCCATTCAAAATTCATATGACCAAAGGTGGCTTCAAAAAGGAGATACACAAGGAGTAATCCTAACCCAGATCCACTTACAATTGTGGAAAATCAAAACACCATCTCCAGAGGAATTCAAGGCATTTTTGCAACATTAGGTACTCCATTACATACAAAATCCTTGTCCTCTGAAGTTTTAATAAGTCCCAAAGATAAAATGTTTGATGATAAAATTTAGGAAGTCTTGTTTAGGTCTGAAAGTGAAAAAGAATTGACTGAAATTTCCTTAGACCTACATAGAAGAGGTATTGATACCTCAACTTCAGTGACACAAAAAGATAAAGAATATTTTTGGGAAGCAATCACTTCAGAGTTATTGTTAGAGAAAGAATCTTTCGATAGGTTGAAGGAGCTAGACCCATTTGAAATTTTGTCAAGAAGTAAAACTAGTGTCCCTCTACCTGATTGGAGTTCAATTGTGACTAGAAAACAAATACCAACCAACCCTCCTCCTAACATTTCCTCTTCCTCTACTATTGTTGTCCCTAAAACTACCACAGTTCCAATCATCATGACAGGAAATGTGCCACCTCCAGCTACTGTTGCACTTGCTAGGTATGCCCCTCTTATTCTTCCAGCATTCCTAAATGCACTTTCTAGCAAATATTATGCTAGAATCAAAACTTGGGGAAGTGATGAAGAGATTACAACTGAAGAGCATGTAGACCAGTTTAATGACTTTATAGACAGGGACGAGGTTGACCATGAGGATGTCAAAATGAGATTGTTTTCTCAGAGCTTTACTGGTGAAGTTAGGAAGTGGTTTAAATCTCTTGTTGTAGGAACCATAAATAATTGGAATGAATTTGAAGATAAATTATTGAGGAAGTGGGGGAATAGGAACAATCCTATACAAGCCCTCACTGAGTATAATAGTTTGAAGAGAGTTGTTGATGAAACTATTCAAACCTTTTCAAAGAGATTTAACAAATTTTATGACTCCATCCCTACCCATCTAAAGCCTCCTCTAGGAGTAGCTCAGCTGGGATATGTTGAAGCCTTTGATTATGACTTTTCTATCCTGCTAAGAGAACGATAATCCCCTTCACTTGCTAAAATGAAAAATGATGCAGTGAAGGTAAAGGTCAATATGATAGCAGCCAAAAAGTCCAAGATGGGAAAGACTAAATTGAAAGAAGAAGATAAGACTTCCACCTCAAAGGATAAATTTGACTCCATGATGAAGACAATGGAAAAAATGATGGATAGGCTTGCCCTTGGGAATGCCTCTACTCCTCCTGCACAACATGAACCTCAGTTTAGAAATTCTCAGTTCAGAATGTTAGCCCCCCATAAATTTTTGACAAGAAAACAGGGGGCTAAAATGTTGTTGAGCCTCCAAGGAATGGATTTCCTTTGAAAACACATCATTCTTGAAGCCTCCTTGTGCCTTTTGTCCTTTGAAAAAGTTTCCTCTGCTGATTTCCATTATAAAGCCTCTCTTTTTGTGAAGAAATTCCGAAAGGCCTCCTTTTCCCTCCTATTTCATTCCCTTTAAGCCTTTGTTTTCATCCTCTTTCCTTCCCCTTATATTTCCCTTTTTACCCTCCAAATCCTCGCAAAATCCCCTCCAAATTCTACCCATACCCCTTGTTTGGTTTAATTCACCCTTTATCCCTCTATCGTTACCCTTCCTTAGTCCCAAAATTCACTTAAAATGGGCTAAAAACCCACTTTTCGACTTTATAATAGGGCTTAGCCCCTTTCCTGCCAGCCCCTTTCAACCACTTCCCCATATACCCGTAGCCCAAGACCAAGCGCTTAAAGCCTTGGGAGCCAATCGCAATCGGAGTGTCGGGCGGGCGCTTTCCTTTGTAACATCGAAAAAACTCTGATGTGATTGGTTTGTTCTATAAGTCCTCCACCGTGTTTTACACCGTTGATCTGCCATTTAGATCGAATGGTTGGCACTTTATCGCACCCTTGCTTGGATCGCAATCGCAACATTTATGTGAAGTCCCCCGATTGGTTCATCGCAAAAAATTTGCGATGTGATTGATCACATCGCATGTCCACCTCCAATCGCTCCGACCTCTGTTCCGCCCAATCAGACCATCTCTCCAATTGACCCGATCGCAACTCCTCTCTCGATCACTCCGACCACACTTCCCCTCTGATCGCTTTTGCCCTCCGATTGATCGCATCACACATTTTCCCGATTGTGATTGCGATTACCCCCGCTCCCGATCTCCGATTGCGATTGATCCGTCGGGCCCACCATACCATACTTCTTCCTTTTCATATAATATAAGGCCCTTCCCTTTGTAAACTGGAAATTTGTGTTGTTTTCATTTTTACATAGGTTTTTCCCCAATCGCATCGGAGGTCTTGCACTTACCACTCCACCCTACTCCCGACTCCGATTTTCGATTGCGATTCGTACCTTTGGGTCCCACCATACGGTTCCCCCACCATTCATGAAAAAAACCCCCTTTTCCTTTGTAAAGTTTAAAATTCATTCATTTTACTATTACAAAGGCTTTCCTCCCAATCGCAATCTCAAACTTCTGCCTTGCCACTCCTCCACTCCTTCTGACAAGTGATCCTCCGATTTCATCCCCGTCATTGATCTCACATAATATCCGACGGTCCTAATCTAATCGCCCTCTGCCATGACCGGGTCCCACATCCGTGGCTCCGCCTCGTTGTTTTTCCATGATTTCCTTTGTAATTCGCCCAAGCATTAATCTTTGGGTCTTACACTAGTTATCATTTCTTCCACCGCTCTTTCACTATTCCATAGTTACGCCACCGTTCCTCCGAGCCTCCGGAGCATTCCTCCGCCACCACTGCCCGTGTATGTAATAGGTTTATTTTATTATACAGATAGCACGGAGATGGAAATTTTAGCGTTTGCCAGTGGACCAACAAAAGAGATTCAAATGGGGTAAATGCCTATTATTGATGTAATTAATGTTTAACCCCACATTCAGAGGAAAGGACGAAGTCGAAGACCAAAGCACATGAAACAAAGATGTATCTGTGTTTAATGTCATGTAGAACACCATTTTTCCAAAAGGAAACCTCCTACAGAAGTCTCCATGCCTCCTCGAGCCCTTAAATATATTTTACTGACAGAAGCTTCTTTAAGTATGTCAGACAACAGTTATGGAGGTATGGAGAGGCCCGCAGACTTTCATCCGGTTAACTAAATTCATAAAGCTACCATAGAGTGCTAGCAGTCGGATTTCTTCAGAAGAACATACTTGGAGTTAATAGCAAGAATTCTGGACCATGCTTCAGAGTACACATAGTTAATGAAGAGCCATCCCGTGGAATGGGCATTCGACCTACCTCCCCTCAGTCTTAATGAGATCCATTCAATGTTTATCATCTACTCCTGTTGTTGTCTTCCCCTATAAGAATTCCCAAGAACATGTTGCAAAGGTTGTTGTTCGGTTGTTGCCGATTGCTGTTAGAGGGATTCAATTTTGACTGTTAGAACAGTCTTGGGAGGGATTAGCAAAGTAGTTGTTATGTAGTAGGCTGGGAGGAGAAGTTTGGATTGTAATAGCCATTGAGCTTAGTGTATGTGACTAGTTTTGCATCAATTAATCAAAGCACATTTCTTTGGATCTTGGTCTATTACTACGGGTGATGTTTCTCTTATCTTATCGTTTAATTACATTTTCATGCTGTTCATTGTTCTTCTGGGCTTGCATCAGAAATATGGCATAGGATTTACCCTTGTTAGGTACCCTATGTCTCTGCTCTCCTTGCCTTAAATTTTTTCTGCTAAATGTGTTATCTAGGGGTTGATTTCAGTTAATTTAACCAAGGTAGTGGATGTCATTGCCTACTAGCTGATGTATGAATTAAATGAATCTGTTCTTAGATGTTCTTGTTGGGTTTAAGCTGGAAGATTTGGGAACATTGGGGATTAGAGTTAGCCTTGTCCGCTAGGATCCTTGTGCGACCAGCTGGGTTTTCTAAGATCTCTCTGTAAACTAATCTCTATTTTCCCTTGGAGCATGATAAAGCTGACCTAGAGTTAAATGACCTCTGGTCTGATCTATAAGCTACCCCTTTGTCCCTCCATTGAAAGTTTCCTATGAGTATGTCCAAGCAGGTCTGGAGTTAAATGACCTCTGACCTGATCTATAGACAGAAATTGGGTTGCTTTCCTTCTCTCACTTTCTTTCCTTAATGTTCCATCCCATCATTTATCTAAAAGATCCTTTAGTGTAGATGACTTTCCCTCTAAAAGCCTTGGCTATTTGTTGCATGTAATTACCTTTCATGACTCCATAGCCCAATGGATGGCACTCTCTTGACCTATCCTCTTTGCTGAAACATCCTACAATTTTGTTCTTTTCCTCCCACTACTTTCCCAGTCTATGATCTCATGACCAACCCAACAACCAACCAACCAAATCATTTAAAACCCCCCTTTGTGCTTCATACCTAGCCTGATATCTCAGTTTGAGCTTCAAAGATATGTCATTCTTGGTTTTATTGGAGAGATCCCTCTCCAGGCCCAGGAGGGCTAGATCCTAGGGACCCAAAGTGGTTTGATGTTGTCTTATCTTTTGGTATTGCCAAATCTGCCAAAACATAAGAACCCCAACACAGAAGACCTCAAAACCAGTAGAGACCGAGGGAAAACTGAAATCATCCACTTGACCCTCAAGTAAGGCCTCCTTTTTAGAAAAACTTAGTTGATGAAGAAGATCAACCTGAAATACAAGAAGACTCAATTCGTTGCTTAGATGAAAACATGTCAGGAATTTTTTTGATTAAGGAGGAACATGATGAGTCAGATCATGAAGTAAACAAGGGTGAGGAACCATACAATTATCTTAAAGGATATCAACATGAAATATTTGAGATGCAGAAACAATACAACCTCAGAAACATAAATGTTCCAATTACTACAAACAAAATAGAACCCAAGAAAGATGCCCCCAAAACTTCTAAGGTTAGGAAAGATATACCACCTCCTCCTCCTGTCAAAGATATTGAAAAATCTGCTTATGTTTTCAGTTTAGAGAGTGAGATATCTAAGATTAAAATCCCAATACCTTTTGGAGACATTACTAAGGTGAATGAATACAGAAGTAAGATTGTAAAAATGATAAATTCCCAACCAGGAGTTGTTGATATCCTAAATTTTCAAGAATATCATCGAACCATATACTTGGGTCCAAGATTAGAGGATGAGCAGAATGAAGAGGTGCCTCCTTTTTATGTCAGCCTTAGTATTCATGACATGACATTGCACAATCCCATGTTGGATTCAGGGGCCTCTCACAATATTATGCCCAAAGTGATCATGGAAAGGATGGGGTTGGAAATTACTAGACCATATAAGGATTTGTTTTCCTTTGGTTCAAAAAGAGTTCAGTGCATTGGTTTAATAAAAGATGTTGTTGTTGGTCTCACACAAGTCCTTGCCAAGGCAGTGGTCATGGAAATTGTGGTAGCAGACATTCCACCTAAGTTTGGTATGTTTTTATCAAGGTCATGGACAAAAAATATCAAGGGTACAATGTAGATGGACCTAAATTATCCCACCATTCCTATTTTTGGTGAGCAAAGGAGACTATACAGGGAAACAAGGATGGCTTACATGGTAAGTAGTAAAGATAAACCTCATAATTTTCCAATATATGCTGTTGATACTGAATTAGGATCTTCTATTCTCTTCAATGAATTGATTGATGAAACAAAATATGAAAATAAAGAAGAAAATCAACAAAATGAAATTCAGGGAACAAAAAATCAACAGACAAAAAATCGGAAAATAAGTGAGGAAAAGGCAGAAGGTTGGTGGTTGTTACACTTTGATGGATCAGCAAGAAGAGAGGGCATTGGAGCAGGAATTTGGATCACAACTCCAGAGGATGAAAATAAGTTCTTTTCTTACAAACTGAATTTTGATTGCACAAATAACATGGCTGAGTATGAATCTTTATTTTTGGGCTTAGAAATTTTGAAAAGAATGGGTGCCCAAAATATTTCTGTTTGTGGAGATTCTAAATTAGCTATTAATAAATTTGAGGGTGCAAGTTAAGAATGGGTGAAACTAAGGATTTGAGAATGAGGGCATACATAAATTTGATCATGGATATGTTAGAGAATTTCCAAGAATATTCATTTATTGTGAAGACTAGAGACCAAAACTCAGTAGCTGACTCCCTAGCTGTCTCTGCAAGTCTATTTATCACTCATGTACATTCCACTAAAAGGCATGAGGTTTAATTTCACCATAGACCTGCTATCCCTGAAAAAATTATCCATTGGAAAGATTTTGAGGATGACTAGCAAGTCAAAAACTTTATAGAATTGAAAGAAGAGTTTGAAAGTACACAAGTAGATCAACAAAACATGCTTTCTGAAACAAAGGGAAATTATGAAGTGTTACAACTGAAGAATAAATCTATACCCAAAGGTCTCATACCTCTTGAGAAGCTTTTTGATTAGAATAATGTGTTCAAGTCTCCTTGGATACAAGCTAATGATGAAGAAGTAGAGAGTTGTAACCTTGGTACAGTGACAATGCCAAAAATGATTAAGCTTTCAAAGTTTCTTTCAGTTGACATGAAACAGAAATATATTGAGATGATGAAAAGGTTTATAGATGTCTTTCCATGGAGTTATGCTGATTTGAAGAAGTATGACGCTAATATCATTCAACATACTATTCCTATTAAAGAAAATGAAAAGCTTTTCAAGAAGAAGCTGAGGAGGGTTAATCCATTTCTTATGCCTTTGATTAAGAAGGAAATCAAGAAAATCTTTGATGCCAAAATCATTGTTCCAATCATATTCTCAAAGTGGCTTGAAAACCTGGTTCCAGTAAGGAAGAAGAGTGGAGAAATCAGAATTTGCATTGACTTCATAAACTTAAACAAGGCCTCTCTGAAGGATAACTACCCTCTCCCAAATATGGACCAAATTTTGCAGAATATTGTTGGTTCCCAAAGGATGTCTATGTTTGATGGTATTTAAGGGTACAATCAGATACTTGTGCATCCAGAATATTAGGAGAAAACATCCTTTACCACACCATGGGGAACATTCATGTATGCTAAGATTCCTTTTGGTTTGATGAATGTAGAAGCTACTTTTCAAAGAGCAATGGGAATTTCTTTCGCTAAGGAAAAGGACAAGATGGTGGTTTTCTATCTAATGACATAGCCATTTTCTCAAGGAGAGAAGAATATCACTTGAAGCACCTAGAAAATATTTTGCTGAAGTGTAGAAGGTTTGGAATTTCTCTCAATCCCACTAAAAGAATTTTTTCTCTAACTGCAGGTAAGTTACTTGGGCATATTATTTATAAATATGGGATTAATATTGATCCAAACAGGGTCAATGCAATTCATAAATTGGATCTTCCTAGAAGAAGAAAAGAAATTCAGTCTTTCCTTGGAAGGGTAAATTTTGTGAGGAGGTTTATTCCTAATTTTGCTGAGATTGTAAAAGACATAGCTAAGATGTTGAAAAAGGGAGATGACATCAAGTGGATAGTAGAAGCAAAGCATTCATTTGAGGAGATCAAGAAGGCACTCACTCAAGCACCAATGTTGATCAACCCGGATTTTTCAAAAGAATTTTCGGTTTTTACATTTTCATCAAAAAATATAATTACTGGAGTTTTGTTGTAGAAAGGACAACAAGGTACTGAGAAACCCATTTCATTTTTTAGTAGGACATTAGCTACTTCAGAGCCGAGGAAAAACATCTTAGAAAAGCAAGCCTATTCCTTGGTTAAAGCCATCAAAGATTTCAAAATTTACATTCTGCATTCTCATGTCATAGCTTTTGTTCCTAATGTTGTTCTGAAGGACATCCTAACTCAAGCTGATCCTGATGGTAAGAGAGGGAAGTGGATAGCTAACTTGTTGGAATATGATATAGAGATGAGACCTGTTGTGGATCATTATCTACATATCCTTTTTATTTTTCATTTTGAAGTTTGAAAAAGAAATTTAAAAAAAAAAAAATATAAGAATTCGAAAATATGCTATAGTATGAAGTTTTAATACTTTAGCATAAAAAAGAGAAATGCGATGTATTCCATTTTTGTTCATATACATGAAGCAGGCGTCAACCTTTGGTTGATATATATATGTATGGAGGTTAAAGCCCAAGCAGCTTCCGGAGCGGAAGTCACAATCATACAAAGAAGTTTATGGATATGCAATTGCAGGGGGTCAATTAGCCCGTCGGTTATCAAATCCCGACCCCCCGTAGTTGACTGGTCAGATCTCAGAAATTTGGTGATCGACGGTTCTGATTAATTATGGGGGGTATGGATAGGAACTCTCCTCCGTACTCACAGACCCCCCATATGACGTCATCTGTTGAGGTGGAAAACAAGCTGTCATTCACTGTTAACTATTCTTCCACGGTATTCTTGCATTTATTATGGTTTCCGTAGTCTATAAAAGGGTTTTTCCGTCCCATTGTGATTTATTTGTGACTGTTTGCTCTGTTTAACCGTGTCCCGCCACCTTTGCACTATTCATCTCTTCGCGAATTGCTTTCAAATTTTCGTCATTCATGGCCAAGCGAACATCATTGTCTGGTTTGTCAAGTCTCAGTCCCCTCCTAGATAGCGAGAAATATGTTCATGATACCGCGTCGTCTGTCAACCATCCTCTCTTGCATTACCAAGTAACCCTGAACACTGACCAGTCCCCTGTGTTCTCTGCTATGAAAAGTTCGAGAGTGTTGTCCGCTTGTGTTCCCAAAACTCATTTCCTCCCTGAATTCATTTCTTGGTTAGTTTCGTCTATGTACCCTGGCAAGTGTTTTGTTATGAATTCCCAAGGAGAAAATATTCTGCAGGTTTCAACTCAATTAATGCGTCAAGCATTATGTTTTCCGGAAAATGAGTCTCCGTTGCAGTTCTCTGAAGATTCGTTGACTCAGTATTTCGAGGAGCTTTCAAATGAAGAGTTTAATCTTTGCATGTCATTTTTGTTACCAAGTCCGGAGAAGACTCAATTTGAAACAGGAAAGTTCAGTTTAGAGGCGTTCAATGTTCAATACAGGCCAGTTCTTAGCTGTATAATGGAGATTTTGGGGAGAGATGATGATCATGAAATTGATAAGGCATCCTTGGGGATGTTCGCCCTTATGATGAAACCAGGGGTGGTGCTAGACATCCCGTCTTTTTGGCAGGAAGTAGTAAATTCCCAGTTGATCGCTTTCCCTCTAACAGGTTTTTTCCGATTTCCATCACTAGTAGTTTACCTATTTTTATATCAAAAATACTGGAAGAGACATAGTTGCTGTTGGGAGAGAAATGGGCCTATGATCCACATGGGATTATTTCACAAAAAATGGTTTAGAATGGGTATGTTGCTTTTACTCATGTGAGTAAACCTGATTTAGAGAAATTGGCTAATCCAGGAGGGCCAAGTTCATCAAGGATCAGTATCCAAACACCTGCAATATTGGAAATAATGAGCAAAAGAAGAAGAGATGATGTTATTGAGATCGATGATGAGGAACCCCGAGGGGAGAAAAGGACTAAATTAGCAGAAGATCATTCTTCCAATTTACCTGGTTTTACTCTCCAGGTCAGTGAAGAACAAGGTGGCCCCTCATCTCCTAGTAGACAGGAACTTCATTTGGAAAAGGCTCCTTCCATGAAGCAGGTGTTCTCACAAATTGAAGAAAAGAACCAAAGAATAAAGACCAATATAGAAGCACAAGCAGAGCACCATATACCTACTGACCAAACCAGACTGTTGACTGTGATGGACCTGGAGAAAGATCAGTTTAAGATGGCGCTGTCGCATCCGACAGGAATGTCCCTAGGACCTTCAGGTAGCTTTAAGGAGTTGAACATAGTCATGGACGTGAAAAAGATCTCCTTGTGGGACAAAATGAATCTTCACATGCAGACGGGTCAGCTGATTGTAAACGATTTAAGCAAGACCAATTCTACAGCAGTCAAGACTGAAAATATGCTGGAAAAGGTCATTAAGCAATGCAAAATGGAGAAAGAAAACACCAGGGCATTAACAACTCAGAATGAAGAGTTGAAGAAGATTATTATGAAAATCGGCATGGATCCAAATGATAAAGCCGCAATACAGAAGTTGATGAAAAGTGCAGAGGCGGAAATATCATCATTAAGGAAAAAGTTGAAATTGCCAGCTACAGAGCACTCATTGGCGTCCGAAGTAGCAGAGGTTGAAAAGGAAAAAGAGGAATTGCTTTAGCAGTTGATGAAGAAGGACGAAGAACTCACTAAGGTCAAGCAGACTGCTATATCCTTACAGAATCATATTGACAGCCATACTTGTACTTTTGACTTTTCTGCAGGTGATGCCGATCCACAGGCTCATATTATTCAGCTGAGCACCGAATTAAAGATGGCGGAGAGAGATTGCAAACAAGCTCAATCAGAATTGCAAACAGATATCAAGGTGATGCAAGGATGGGAAGGACAAGCACTGGAGAACAAGCAGAAACTGCAAAAAGCTGAAGAAGAAATCAAGGAGCTCAAGGAGAGATTAAAAGGTAATATCTCTCTTATTAAAGCCAAGGATATTATCTGGATTGAAATTATTTCAGAAATGCAGTCAAAATGGGATTCCATGAATATAATTGCCAGGGAGAAAGATATTATTTCAGAGCATGAAAAGGAGCTACTATCGGAGAAGCAGGCCGCTATTAAAAGATCGAATTGGGCCAAAAAATTCATAAATTTTATTAATGCCAAGATAGATGAGGAGTTGAGAGATATGGGGATACAGGATAGGTACTTCTATGCTGAGGAGGTAAATAAAATGATCATCAAAAATGACCTTCTAAAGGTCTCAGAGAAACGGTTACAGGGAATTAAGGAGATAATTAAGAAATTTGATATTTCGTTTGACAAGTTGATGAGAACAGGTTTGCCCTCATGCTGGACGGACAAAGGGGAGATTATGTCTTGGAAATTTTATGAGGATCAATTGACATTTGCAAAAAGCAGAGCAGATGGCCGGCATGAGAAGACACAGATATTGAAGGGAGAAACAGTATTCAATTTCTTACAAAGACATTTCCTTCTGCTATGGATGGCGAAGACATTGTTCACAAATAATCTTACTCACAGCCAAGTTGTTGCCTTTACACTGGAATATCATCGTTATAAGAATGCTCCGATAACTCAAGATAAACTCTGGAAAGAATGCAAGAAATTTTCTATTGACACAGAAAAGGGATTTCCAGCCAAACAGCCACAAGTAGCCGTTCAGCCACAAATAGTCATTGAGTTAGCCATTATTTCAGGGACATCAGTTCCCTTAGATTAGGAGTTATTATCTTTTATTATGTTTTAAATGAAGTCATGTAAATGTAATAGAATGTTTCCAAGGCACGTACCTCTACTTCAGAAAGTAGTTAAGCAGTTAGAGTTAGTTGGAATCAGTTTTATAACTGGAAACCATTTTGGTTCAGATTTGATTTAAAGACATTTTGAAGAAGAAAGATGGTTCCGAGTTTTGGACCTTGAAAGCGAATTTTGTACTGAACAATGTTGAATGAATGAAAAAGTTTTGCAAGTTTCCATTATTCCATTTGTGTTGAAGAGTTTTCTTGGTTTCCATTTCATTTCCATATCTGTGAATAAAGTAGAGTGATTAGAGCTGTAGGTCTCTTGATATTTATGTATCTAAGAGTTAAACATCCTTAATGGGCGCTCCTCTATTTTAGCTTATTTGTTATTCACTTCTTCAGGATTTTTTATGGCAGTTTCTGTTTTAAGCAGCATGGCAAATTAAAATCCTTTTCTTCTTCATCTTTCATTAGCTCACTTCAATATAAAGGGAACATGGCATTGCAGAACTTATAAAGATTTTACATTTGGGAAATATATCATTAATATTTGAAGGTTTAATAACAGAGACAAAAATATATATTTTGTGACATAATCTTTAATGTCTTGAGCACGGATTCCTGTACACAGCAAGGAATTGTTTCTCAAGGAACAACAAGATCCACAAAATTGGTCAAAGGTCAAGGTCTAGCAAAGCTAATGGCACAATCAAATTTTGACTGTCTCGATATGAATTTAATTGTAGAAATTTCAGAATTATCAGATGAAGATGAAGAGCTGATTCCCATTGAAGAGAAGTACATCATTTCTCACTCGTACAAAGGCATTGTTTTTGTCTTACATCATCATAGAGTGTCTGCTGAGTTGACAAAGTCCAAGGCAAGGTTTGTAAAGTTAAAGTGTTTCAGGTACTGCATTATTGATAAAAATCTGTATTGGCAAGATACCAGTGGTATTCTTTTGAATTTTTTGCTGGAAGAGGAGGTGGAAAAAGTTATTGAAGAGTTTCAAAAAGGATATTTTGGAGGTCATCATTATTGGAAGGCTACAGCAAATAATATTCTCAGATAAGGGTATTATTGGCCTACAATGTTTAAAGATGTCTACAAAAATATTTATGCCTGCCATCAATGCCAGATTTTTTATGGCAAGAAGAAGATTGTTCCTTTACCCTTGATGGCTATCTATGTTGAGGTGCCATTTCAGCATTGGGGGCTAGATTTTATTGGTGATATTCATCCATCATTGTAATATTCCTAAAATTTAGCTTTTAGCTAAAAGGAATATTATAGATTATTTTGTCACTAGGTAGGTGAATAAATGGGTAGGGAGGCCCATAAATCTCCTTATCAGCAATAAAAACACTTCAATTGTGAAATGAGACCTTCTAAGAAGCTAAATAAAGGATCTTTGAGTATGAACAGGGGCTGGAACATGTTGAATAGGTCAACTTTGACCAAATAAACAATGCTCTTATGGAGGAGTGGACATTAAATGAGGAATAATGCAGATTTGGAGGGAGATTGATTGCATGGAGGTAGTGACCTAATTGAGTGGGGAAAAGGGTAAGAAAGCTCATAACTTATATAAGGAAGAGGATGGTAGCCATATTGGGGATGTTTTTGGTTTAGTTGAGATTGCTATCTTGTTTAGCACCGGGTGTTTCCAAGTGGGAATCCCACCTCTTTCCTTGATAGGCCTCTTGGAGGAGTATTTAAATACATTTCCACACTCAAGCTCAAGGCCAAGATACAACTTTCTTCATCAGCGTAGTTTTTGCAAAATATTGTGCTGTGTTGTAGGGTGCAGCAGCCGAGAATTATATTGGGTGTCTTCAGAGCTAGCTTTTCAGTGGAGGAAGGTTTCCATCCATTGGGAGGCCTGTAATGAAGCCCCTTGGGATTTACTGATATATCTAGCATCAAGCCAAGGATTATTTATCCCCTACAACATATTTTCAGTCCATATCTGCGTTATTTTAGGGAGGAGTTGTAGGGGTGGTTGCAATTATTTTTTTGGGAGGTGATTTCTTCAGTGGAGGAGCCATTCTTTCATCCGAAGGATCTATTGGAGAATTTTTGTAGGTTTCTACATCAGCTTCATCCATATCTTCTCATTTTTTTTGTTGCATCATATCTTCATCCCTAGGGCTACAGCTCACATTAGCACATTGTGTGCATTTTTCAGAAACCCTCTTGGGTTGTCTTTGAAAGACTCTATTGGGGCCCATATCAATATTTTTATATCATTATATAATCTCCATCTGTATTTATGCTTAATATTACTGCACTATAGTTTCTCTCCGACAATTTGTGTTGCAACAACAACTCATATTTGGGAGTGATTGCTTATGGGAGGCTTTTTTCCTCATTTTATATGATTTATGCCTCACTATTTTGTATGGATTTGCTGCTATAATACATAATTTTATGACTCCATATTGGTCTCATGGTCTCATGTGTTAAATATTTGTTGATGCTTTCATTTTATTCACTATATTCCTTCTTTTCCCATTTGGGATATTACAATGGTATCTGAGCATAATCTTGGCTCAGCCTGTTCATTCAGCCAATATGTCACCATAAGGAGAAGCTTCTACCAAGAAGAGGAGATGTACAGAAGAAACAAAGACAAGAATCCATTATTTGGAGGAAGGGAGGAAGATGGGCTCTCAAAGCTTCTCTTTCAAACTATGTAGACCATTCATGAGGATATCGAGAAGATGAGAAGGGAGATGTGTAGAGAATCTCCAAAGGGGTTTGAATATGAAGCAAACCCTAGATTTTTACATGATGGGAGTGAGCATTCAGCCACACATTTTGATCCATAGTGTAGTTTTATGCCTAGATTTATAGCAAGAGAGATGGAGGAAGAAGATGCACCAAAGGAGGAGACTTTGAGTGACTATCTTCAGGAGTATGAATCTCAATCTAGGAGATACAAGGAGCACTTGAACTTCCAAGTTTTTTGACAACTCAAGGAGGAATGAAGACCCAGAAATCACAACAAAAGCAAAAGAGGTAGATTCTTTCTGCCAAATTTTTATGGGTCCTCCACATGCACAACCAAGGATTGGATAGAGCAGCTAGACTCATACTTGCAGCTACATCAAGTTTCAGAAAGGGAAGCCCTTAGGATAGAAGCGTTGTATCTTAAAGTTAAGGCTTATACTTGGTGGTTTTATGAATCCTATTCATTTAGTCATGCAAATATAGCTACTTATGCAAGATTCACTAAGAGATTAGTGAAGAGATTTGATGAAAAAAAATATGAAACATCTTTGATTGAGCTAGCCAAACCAAAACACTCAAAACCTTTGTATGAGTTGGAAAGATCTATTCCACTCCAAAGTTATATTGAGGAGGATAGAAACTTGTATGATACCTTGCGAAGGGGAATATCTCCATTGCAGGAAGAGCTTTCTTCTCAAAAGAAAGACATGGAGATTCCTCCTTCAAGGGAAGACCAAGATCTAGGGTCTCTCATTGTTGATGAGGTATTTTCAAATCTTGATGAGAAGGAAGAGCAGAGAAGAAGTAACAGCGCTGCCACTTCAGGAGGATAACCATCACCACATGGGGATGGACATGAAGCTATTGCTTCAATTAGAGGTGCTTTTGCATCTTTGCAAAAAGTTCCCAAAGAGCAGCATGTGACAGTAGTGATGGGCAGTAGCACCTTGATCAAAGGAGGAGAAGAAAAGGTGGATCAACATCAAAGGATGAGGGGAATACACACTTGTTTATTTCAAAGGGTTTATATATAGAAGATGGAGACTGATTTATGCAGCGAAGGGACAGACAAATCAGTCCACTCACCTATATAGTCTACTTAAAATTTTGATGTCTCTTTACATGGAGGCATTCCACCAGGGAGACCATCTGATTGGAAGATGAATAAATATTTCTCTCAACATGGTGTAGCATTGATATATTTGGCTAGGGAAGGAGCCTTGGGAGGAGCTAGCACAATGCAGAGAACCTTTGATGGGTTCAAAGGAGAGGTGAAAATTTTTCTGATATGGACATTGCTATCTCCCACTCAGCTATTTGCATTGAAAGATGATGATCCAAAAATATATGATGACATAAGCATGGTGTGAAAGGGCTACTCCATAACCTTGGGGAAAAAAATGATACTCCCACACATGAGGAAGATTTCTGAATATGACAAGAGGTTATTGACACTCTTGTATGCATTGGCCAAACTATGAAGTTTTGGAGGAGAGATACCTTTCAAGAGGAGGTTGACTTCCATGTACTCCAACCTTGTCTTGGGCAAGATCAGCTGCAAGGGGGGCAACAAAAGTGTGATAACAATCCTCAACCATGTGGCATTTGCATTTAGCATGTCAAAGAGGAGAGTTATGATGTGACAGGAGTTTCATTTCATATTTCTACAACGCTGTCATTTTTGGGAAGCCTAGATCCATATTGGGAGTCCCAACTATTGGTGGTATATTCCAATTACCTCTTTACAAGTAAGGTTATTAATGGGCAAGTGATATATGGGAGGTATATAGTGGGTGATGGATTCATTTATTTCCATGATCAAATCAACTTGACTAGAGACTCAAAGCTCAAGGATAAACTACTACATGTAGCCTATGAGATATTGTTTTCCAATCCCACTGGTTTCATAAGAACATACCATACTATCTTGGAGGGATTAATGTGGGAAGACTTCAAAGAGGAGATGCACTATCATATGAGGAAGTGCATATATTTTTTGGAGGGTGAGGGTAAACATAACTCCTGGGAAGAGTTATCATCACCACCTCCTTACTCATTGGGTGTGAGAGGGAGCTCATCCATGAGCTACCTCACTGATATAAACCAAGTGTATCGTAAGGATTGTATTTATGAGCATCATGATATATTTACTATATACTTGCATTTTCTTAACACTCATGTGTAGGGCATTGCTCCAAGATGGGGCACTCTTTCTTATTGGCTTCATGGGCTACTTGGGGGCATGAGAAATGATGATGTTGACCATTCCCTAGAATATTTTGGGGAGATTATGTATTATTCTTCGTGTGCTTCATTAACACCAAACATCATACACCTTTTCCCAGCATGCAAGAAGAATGGGGCAGTAAACAAGTGGTGGGGGAAACACATGTTATATCGTATTCTATGGTAGTTAGAGAAAAACTATGCTGGTTGCACATGAGAGACCATTATCCTTATCCTTTACTACACATGGCAGCTAGCATGACTTTGATTGTTATTCCATATGTTGATGATGTTCTTATCCTTGTTGGGAACATGATTGGAGGGAAGGCACAATGTTTGGATGTGTCCATGGGGAATGAAATTTCCCACACCATTTATGCTTAATGCTTCAAGGGGAGCATGGGAGATGATATGGCCACTACAGTAAATCACTTGTTTCTTTATAAGATGAGCCATATGATTGTTCGTAGCACTTGGGATATGCCTCTCATGAACATTTCAGAGGAACTTTTCTATGAATTACCATGCTGGAAGGTGATTCATTTAATTTGGATGATCGCATGGAGATGGGAGTCCCTCTTTGGGAATGAGATCCCTTATGCTTTTCATTACTCCAACCTTGAAGAGGCCATTAGAAAAAAATAATTTTTCCATATAGACCTTCCATTTTCTCATGATGAGAGCCATTTGGTTTGTCCACCAAAGGTTGACTTACACTTTTGGGAGGAACCATTGGGAGACAAAATTGTTGTAGAATATTTGAAGCAATGGTGGAGACTATTTGATGAGGAGGCCACTAGAGGAGGAGGGGAGAATTTTTCCCAACCCTTACAATTGCTTGAGGGCAAGAAATTTTTTTTAGGGGAGGACTATAGTCTGTAATATTCCTAAAATTTAGCTTTTAGCTAAAAGGAATATTATAGATTATTTTGTCACTAGGTAGGTGAATAAATGGGTAGGGAGGCCCATAAATCTCCTTAGCAGCAATAAAAACACTTCAAGTGTGAGAGGAGGCCTTATAAGAAGCTGAATAAGGCACCTTTGAGTATGAACAGGGGTTGGATCATGTTGAATAGGTCAACTTTGACCAAATCAACAACGTTGTTTTGGAGGAGTGGACATTAAATGAGGAATAACGCAGTTTTGGAGGGAGATTGATTGCATGGAGGTAGTGACCTAATTGAGTGGGGCTAAGGTTAAGAAATCTCATAAATTATATAAGGAAGAGGATTGTAGCCATATTAGGGATGTTTTTGGATTATTATTTTGTATGTGGTCTGTTTAGACTTCTTGCATTCTTTAGCTATTTAGTTGAGATTTTTGTGTTGTTTAGCACCAGGTGTTACCGAGCGGGAATCCCACCTCTTTCCTTGAGAGGCCTCTTGGAGGAGTATTTCACTACATTTCCACACTCAGGCTCAAGGCAATGCTACAAATTTCTTCATTAGTGCAGTGTCTATATAATATTGTGTTGTTTTGCAGGGTGCAACAATGGAGAATTATATTGGGTGTCTTCAGAGCTAGTTTTTCAGTGGTGGAAGGTTTCCATCCATTGGGAGGCTTGTAACGAAGCCCCTTGGGCTTTACTGATATATTTGGCATCAGGCCAAGGAGTATATATCCCCTACAGCGCAGTTTCAGTCCAGATAGGAAGGAGCTGTAGGGGTGGTTGTGATTGTTTTGGGAGGTGATTTCTTCAATGGAGGAGCCATTCTTTCATCCAGACGATCTATTGGAGAATTGCTGTAGGTTTCAACATCAAATTCAGCCATATATCCTCATTTTTGTTGTTGCATCATATCTTCAGCCCTAGGGCTACAATTCACATTGGCACATTGTGTGCATTCTGGAAACCCTCTTGGGTTGTCTTGGAAATTTGATCTAGTGCCCAGATCTGTATGTTTAGACTCTTTTGGGGCCTATAGCAATATGTTTATATCATTGTATCATCTCCAGCTGTAGTTATGCTTAATATTACTGCGTTGTATTTTCTCTCTGGAATTTTTTATTGCAACAACAACTCATATTTGGGAGTGATTGCTTATGGGAGGCTTGTTTCCTCATTGTATATGATTTATGCCTCACTATTTTGTATGGATTTGCTGCTCTAATACATAATGTTATGAAATCATATTGGTCTCATGGTCTCATGTGTTAAATATTTGTTGCTGCTTTCATTTTATGCACTATATTCTTGCTTTTCCCATTTGGGATATTACAATCATCTTAAGGTGAACATCGTAGGATTCTGACAGCAAAAAAATATTTCACAAAGTGGATTGAAGCAATCCCAACTAGGCAAGAAAATTATTCAGTTATCATTTCATTTTTGGAAAATAATATATTGTCTAGGTTTGGTTGCCCTATGAAGATCATCACTGATAATGCACATGCATTCAAATCTAATAAACTTATCAGTTTTTGTCATCAATATCACATTACAATTGGGCATTATACTGCATATTATCCACAAGGTAATGGTCTTGTTGAATATTCTAACAAGAGCATTGTGAGGATTATTCAGAAGGTGTTGTAGGAAAATAAGAAGTCATGGCATTTGAAGCTAAAGTATGCTTTGTGGGCTGATAGAGTGTGCACAAAGAAATCAATTGGAACTTCACCTTATGAGTTGGTATATGGAGCTGAAGCCATTTTTCCTACATCCTTGGGAGTTCCTGTCATGAAGCTGCATGTTGAAACCTTAGTTAAACTGAGGGGGGGGGGGGTGAATCAGTTTAACACCTTCAAGAGTCTTTAAAATTTTTTCAATTAAAATTACTTACAATTTATCTTTCATGATTAATTTTATATGGAAACAAACTTATATGTGCAGAAATGTTAAGACAATGTAACAGCAGAATTATGACAATAGCAGTAAGTATTAAGAAGATTGAATAACCAAATCAACACATAGACATCACACACAGAGACACCAGATATACGTGGAAACCCATAAAGGGAGAAAACCACATATTATTATTGTTGTGATGTAAAGGCAAGCTCCAACTCCCTCTCACCACTAATTTTATGTAAGCACCAACCTACAAGAGGCTTCAACCTCGAATTCTGCAAGCTACAACTTGCAAGGAAGCTTCAACTCCCTCTCTTTTCATAAAAGAAACATTTGTTGATTTACCTTGGATATCAGCTCTGTTCTGTACCTTTGATTTCTTTTACTGTACTCTAGTCTTCATATCTGCTTGATTATTTCTTTTTCTTCAATTCTGCATTCTCTTCTCTTTTATCAATTTACTTAGAGAAATGTACCATTTAAACTTTACATTGGGGATTTATCTCTCTCCGGAGACTTGCCAATTACATCACAAACAATATAAACAATTAAAAAATTTCATTCAATTACAATATATATTTCGAATAGCACTCCTCTCTTTCTCTTTTCCTTACTCCTTCAGCCAACCTCACTCTCTTTTTTGTTTTCTTTTTTATTCAGTTCCCTGTTCATTGCAGTTATATAACTGCTGTATGTATAACTGCCTTTTAATTAAACATAAAACAACTCTCGGCATTTTTATAAAAAAACTTTTTAACAACACGGATATATCAGTACTCACAATCTTTATCTTGAACCATCAACAATATAACCTTTGGTTTCGTATTTACAAGAAATGCTTTGACTCATTAAATACACATTCCAGATTTTTCATTCTCATAAAACAAATATCTGCTCCCCAATAAAAAATTTTATAACCTTCTTAATAAACCTTGGGTTTTATATTAACAAACAATCAATGCTAATCTCTGATAGATTTGGGCCCCACAGGTATATAAACCCTTCTGCTCTATTTTCTGATGCACTTAATTGCAACTTGAATACTCCTGATGTGATGACTTACTCTTCACCTTATTTTTCCGATGTGATGTATTACTGTTCACTCAATCATGCTGATGCGATGAATGGTTTGCTTTGATGCGGAACTCAAACATGTATAAATCATAGTTTATAAGCCCATCAGGTCCAGTTCTTCATCGCAATCGCAATATTTTAATATATTGCTCCGATGTTCTGCTTCTGTCCGATGCAATGAACGGGTCTGGAACTCAAACACACATATGAATCATGACTTACTGAGCCATCGGGTCCGCATTTCAATCGGAACTCTTGTCAATATGTTCCTTTGCCAAAAAATTTCTCCGATGCGATTTATGACCCAGGTCCCACCTTATACGACTTTTGTTTGATTTGAATCTGAACAAACCTTTTGTATTCTAAAATTCGCATTCATAACTATAATGTATATGCCTTGCACTTTAACCAACATCACAAGATTTTATGAAGTATTCAATTCACGGGCCCACATATGTTTAAGACACCTTTAAGTCATTCAAATGATAGTTCCCTTTGAACATATAAACCCGCATACAAATGCATTATATAGGATTTGATCTTTATATATATATATATATATATATTGATATATCACATAGATCAAAAGTCAGACCATGTATTGGACCCACAGCTCAGCATTACGGATTATTTCATATGAAAACTTGACGTGCAATAAATGTATGGCTTATCTTTGCACATAACTTTAATATATCACCTCGTATTGAATACCCTTTGAGATATTGTAAGCCAACTACACTATATGAACACAAAATATCATCTCCGCTAGTGAGAACATTAGAACTGAACCCAAGCAATAATGTATATAACTGTTTTTGGGCCCACAACTTTGATTAAACATATATATATATATATATATATATATATATATATATATATATATATATATATATATATATATATATATTTCATATATTTTCGATTGCGATTAATCGCAATCACGACTTCCATTGAGTTTTTTCGATGCTCTACCGCTTCTCCGATGTGATCAACCACTGTGCCGATGCGATTAGGCTGGAACTCAGCCTCTACTGCTCGACCGTTTCATCTCTTCCTCTATATTCGCTGCCTGTGCCTGTGCCTTTGCTACCTTCTTTGCCATCAATGACAACATTTCCAACAGTCTCCCCCTTTGGCATTGATGGCAATATAATTTCTTTGTTTGCCTTTGAGAACCCTTTCTCCTACAAAGAACCCTTTCTCCTGCAAATTTTCCTTCTTTTCCTCCCCCTTTGACATGAATCGCAAGGGGTTGCTCATCTCTTAGTGGAGATTCTATCCTTTTGATCTTGAGGACCTGTTTCTTGCTTCCCTTACTGGCTGATCTCCCCCTGAAATGATATTTTCGTTTTTGTTCTCCCCCTGAAACTGTGCTTTCTCTACATATCAGAGAGTAGCATCTACAGATAATACCCCTAGTCTATCTCTCAAATATTCAAATGGTTCTCTAGTAAGAGGTTTGGTAAATATATCTGTTGTCTGTTCTTTTGTTGGTACATACTCCAGTTTTACTATCTTTTGAGCCACTTGTTCTCGAAGAAAATGATACTTGATTGGGGTATGTTTAGTTTTTGAGTGAAGCACAAGATTTTTAGATATACTTATAGCACTTGTATTATCACATTTGATTGAGATAGGTTCATCAATGCTTACCTTCATGTCTTGGAGGGTTTTCTTCATCCACATGAGTTGTGTACAACATGATGCTATTGCTATATATTCTGCTTCTGCTGTAGACGGAGAGATAGATGTTTGTTTCTTGCTTAACCATGCCACCAGAATTTCTCCTAAATAGAATGCACCTCCACTTGTGATTTTCCTATCATCAACACAACTGGCCCAATCTGCATCTGTATATGCTGTCAAAATGAAGTTTTTGCCTTTTGGATACCATAGCCCATAATGTGCAGTCCCTTGTAGATATTTGAATATTCTTTTAATTGCTAGTAAGTGATTTTGTTTTGGTGCTGATTGATATCTTGCCACAAGTCCTACAGCCAGCACAATGTCTGGTCTAGAAGCTGTTAGGTATAACAAACTTCCAACCATGGATCTGTAAAGTTTTTGATCTACATCATTTTTTCCATCATCTGCACAAAGCTTACATCCAGTAGTCATGGGAGTTGACACAGGTTTGCAATCTTCCATTTTGAATCTTTTCTTCATCTCTTTTAGATATTTTTCTTGTGAGATAAATATGTCTGTGCTCTTTTGTTGAATTTGTAGTCCTAGATAGAAGGCAAGCTCTCCAATCATAGACATTTCAAATTCTGATTTCATCTCTTCAGCAAATCCTTTTGTTAACTCATCTTTGTTGCTTCCAAACATGATATCATCTACATACACTACTACAATCAAAAGTTCATCTTCATTTGCTTTTATGTACAAGTTGCTGTCTACTCCCCCTTTCTTGAACCCCTGTTTTTGCAAGTATTTGTCCAGTCTTGACTACCATGCTCGAGGGGCTTGTTTCAACCCATATAATGCTTTCTTTAATCTGCAAACATAGTCTACATTATCTGTTAAGGAGAACCCTTGTGGTTGCTCCATGTAGACTTCTTCCTCTAAATCTCCATTCAAGAAGGCAGACTTCACATCCATTTGGTATACCTTGAAATCATGATAGCAAGCAAAAGCTAAAAACAGTCTGATAGCTTCCATTCTAGCTACAGGGGCAAATGTTTCATCATAATCAAGTCCTTCAACCTGTGAATATCTCTTGAACACAAGTCTAGATTTATTTCTGATTACCTGTCCTTGTTCATTCATCTTATTTTTGAATACTCATTTTGAGCCAATGACATTTTTCTCACTGGGTCTTAGAACTAGTTCCCAAGTGTTGTTCTTCTCAATTTGGTCCAATTCTTCATTCATGGCATTCACCCAATGTTTGTCTTTGCTGGCTTCTTCAAAATTATTTGGCTCTATTTGTGACAACATTGCAAGGTATACCTCTTCAATCTGTTCAGTTAGCTGTCTTCTTGTTTGTACACCTACACTCTTGTCCCCGATGATTTGTTCTTTTGGATGGTTCTTCTGAATGTATCTTGAGGAGCTTTTTGATCATAGATATGTATCTTCTATTGGATTGTTTATTTCAACATCATTTTAATTCTCTTCTTCATGAACTTCCGGAGGATTTTTGCAATATGTACTTCTTAACTTGTCTGATAGTTCTTCATCAAATCTTACATCAATACTTTCTACAATTTTGTGAAGTATTTTGTTGTAGCACCTGTAACCTTTACTCTTGGATGCATATCCTAAGAATATTCCTTCATCTACTTTTGCATCAAACTTTCCCAAATTTTCATCATTATTTTTTATAAAACACTTACTTCCAAAAACTCTAAAATGCTTGATTGATGCAGGTTTACCATGCCATAATTCATAAGGAGTCTTGTCACTGTTTAGTCTTAAATGAACTTTGTTCAGGATATGCACAGCTGTGTGTACTTATTCTACCCAAAAGGTTTGAGGAATGTTACTTTCTTGCATTATGGCTCTAGCAATCTATTGTACAAACTTGTTTTGTCTCTCTGCCACTCCGTTTTGCTGAGGTGTTCCTACAATTGTGAATTGTTGCTTTATCCCATGCTCATTGCACAGGTCTGAAAAATCATAATCTGTAAATTCACCCCCTCTATCTGATCTGATGCACTTTAGCTTGCATCCTTTTTGATTTTCTACCAAAGCCTTGAATATTTTGAATTTCTCAAGTGCTTCTGATTTGTGCTTGAGAAATGCAACCCATGTCATTCTGGAAAAATCATCTATTATTAGCATGAAATAGGATTCTCCACTTGGTGTTTTAGTTCTCGAAGGCCCACAGAGATCCATGTGAACAAGTTGAAGAGGTCTGCTTGTAGATAGCTTCTCTTTTATTTTGAAAGATGTACGGTTCTGCTTACCTAGCTGACAGGATTTACATATTGTATTTGAAGGCTTCTTTATGGCTGGCATATATCTGACTGAATTATTTTTGCTTAGACTTATAATATGATCAAATTTTAGATTTCCTAATCTCCTATGCCATAACCAAGACTCTTCAAATTTTCTAAGATGACATTCTTCATTTTCTTCTTTTACTACATAGACATTGCTTTCCGTTCGAACACCTTTGATCAGGGTTTTTCCAGTGGTGCTTGATCTTACTTCACAGTCTTGAGCTCTAAAAAGAACTTCACAGCCTTTATCACACATTTGACTAACACTCAACAGATTTGCTTTCAGTCCATCCACAAATAATACATCCTGTGCTTTTCCTCTACCATTGTCCAGACTGACTGAGCCTCTTCCTTTGATCTTTCCTGCTTTATCATTCCAAAAGTAACATTTCCAGATTTCTTTTCGTCAAAGGTTATAAACTTGCTTCTATCTCCTGACATATGCTTTGAGCAACCGCTGTCCAAATACCATTGGCTTTTTAGATCTTGAGCTATTAGGGCCAAGTCACATTTATTCACTTTCTTTTTCCATTGCAAGCATCCTCTTGTTTGGTACCTTTTCTGAGATGATGAACCATATTCTCTTAGAGGAAATTTGGAAGACATATGTCTACTTTTATTGCATACACAAAATTTGGATATATCTTTAGTAGAATTATAAGTAGAAGTCAACTCTCCATGATTCATAAACCTCCTTGAGGTTTTGAACATCAATCTTTGTCCATATTTTCTGCATTCTATGATTTTATGGCCAAATTCATTACAATAAAAACAGTATCCATAAAAACAATTTGCATACCTGATAAAAGGTTGTCTTCTCCATTTTCCTGCTCGAGTAAAACTTTTTACTGTTTGCATCCTTTGCTGGTTTGTACTTATTCTTCTTGTATGACAATATGCAGCAATATGTCCCAATTTTTGATAGGCATAACAAGTGGCATTTTTTATAGGAGGAAAAAATATCCTTTGATAACTTCCAAATTTGACATATTCAGGAGTATACGAGCTTTTTTCAATTGAAAATTTATTTACTTCATCCTTTGTCATTTGAGCTTCCTCCTGGTTTTTATCTACTTTATTGCAGGATTCTTCTTCCTTTGAAATCTTCTGGGCTGCTTGGATATTCTCATCTGCTTTTACAAAAATAATATTTTTGTTTTCTTTTTATTTTCCTTTGCTTGATTCTCCTTCATAGCCTATCCTAGTTTTTATCAGAGGAGATCTTTGAGCATCTAGAATCTCATTTAACTTACCAGAGCTTGTTATTTGAGAAGTATCTATTTTCCTCTGGGCATTTTCTAATTTCTTCCTTAAGAAAACTACTTCTTCTTCCAACTTCTCTTGTTATTGAGTTTTATCCTTGATCTGCTTAAGTAGAATATCCTCTACCTTCTTGGCTTCTTCAAGCTCTACTTTCAACTGAATGAGGGCTTTTGAATTTTGTTCCTCTCTTACATATTTGAGAAGAATGTCTTTCTATTTTCTGTACTTTAGTTTTAGTCTGTCAATTTCCTTCAAGGCACTTCTTAACTCCCCCTCAAGGTCCACTTCACCTTCTTCCTCATCTTCTAAAAGACATTCTTCTAGCTCTTCTATAGCCATCAAAATTTTTTTTGATGTTCCTTCTTCACTAGAGAATTCAGCTGATTCTTCTGATGCACTGATATCTTGCTAAGCATAGAAAGATTTTCTATTGAATCTCTTCCCTTTCTGCCAGTTCTTAGATATAGTCTTCTCTGATTCCTGAGTCTGATTCTTTGTTTTATTATAAGGACACTTAGAAGCATAGTGTCCAGCTCTTCCACAATTGAAAAATTTAAATGGAAGTTTACCTTTATACTTACCTAAGCCTTTATCCAACTTCCCGATAAATTTGGCCTCTTCTTCATCAAAACAGGAGCCTATATCTTCTTTTTCTTCTTTCTTCTTCTCTGCCTTAAAAGTTGCCTCCCTTACATTTGACTTCCTCTGTGGCAGTCTCATCTCATAAGCTATTAGTTTTCCAAGAAGCTTGTTCATGGTCAAGGTTTCCCAATCTGTTGTTTCTTCTATGGCAGAGACCTTGGGATTAAAAATAGATGGAAAAGATCTTAGGATATTTTTAACAATTACACATTCTTGCATGGTTTCACCTAGTGATTTCATATTATTGACAATTTCTGCAACCCTTAAAAATAAACTAGCAATATCTTCATCATCATTCATCTTTAAATTTTCAAACTGGGCTCTATAGACTTGAAGTTTAGCTGTCTTCACCTTTTTGTCTCCCTCATGAATATTTTCTAGAGTTTCCCACATTTCTTTGGCAGTCTCGTTGTGCATTACTTTGATGAATTCTGCCTCACCCAGTCCATTCAATATTGCATTCATTGCCTTCGCATTAGCCACAAATTCTTGTTTGGCTTCTTTCTCTGAGACATTTGCCTTAGAGTCATATCAAAATTCCACAGTAGCCCAAACTTCTATTCCTAAAGACATTACGTATGTTCTCATTTTGATTTTCCAGAAGGCATAATTTGCACCAGTGAAAAAAGGGGCTTTGTTTGTTGAGGATCCTTCTTGACTAGCCATCCCAAAAACCAAGGATCTCCTTTCAGTTGTTAAAATTCTACAAAAGGAACCGACTCTGATACCAATTGTTGAAACCTTAGTTAAACTGAGAGCGGGGGGGGGGGTGAATCAGTTTAACACCTTCAAGAATCTTTTAAAATTTTTCAATTAAACTTATTTACAATTTATCTTTCATGATTAATATTATATGGAACCAAAATTATATGTGCAGAAATGTTAAGACAATGTAGTAGCAGAATTATGACAAGAGAAGTAAGTATTAAGCAGACTGAATAACCAAATAAACACATAGACATCACACATAGAGACACCAGATATATGTGGAAACCCATAAAGGGAGAAAACCACATCTTATTATTGTTGTGATGTAAAGGCAAGCTCCAACTCCCTCTCACCACTGATTTTTTGTAAGCACCAACCTACAGGAGGCTTCAACCTCAAATTCTGCAAGCTACAACTTGCAAGGAAGCTTCAACTCCATCTCTTTTCATAAAAGAAACATTTGCTGATTTACCTTGGATATCAGCTCTGTTCTGTACCTTTGATTTCTTTTACTGTACTCCAGTCTTCATATCTACTTGATTATTTCTTTTTCTTCAATTCAGCATTCTCTTCTCTTTTATCAATTTACTCAGAGAAATGTACCATTTCAACTTTACAGTGGGATTTTATCTCTCTCCGGAGACTTTCCAATTACATCACAAACAATATAAACAGTTAAAAACTTTCATTCAATTACAGTGTATATTTCGAATAACACTCCTCTCTTTCTCTTTTCCTTACTCCTTCATCCAACCTCACTCTCCTTTTCGTTTTCTTTTTTATTCAGTTCCTTGTTCATTGCAGTTATATAACTACTGTATGTACAACTGCCTTTCAATAAAACATAAAATAACTCTCGGCGATTTTATAAAAAACCTTTTTAACAACACGGATATATCAATACTCACAATCTTTATCATGAACCATCAACAATATAACCTTTGGTTTCGTATTTACAAGAAATGCTTTGACTCATTAAATACACATTCCAGATTTTTCATTCTCATAAAACAAATATCTGCTCCCCAATCAAAAGTTTTATAACCTTCTTAATAAACCTCGGGTTTTATATTAACGAACAATCAACGCTAATATTTGATAGATTTGGGCCCCACAGGTCTATAAACCCTTTTGCTCTATTTTCCGATGCGCTTAATCGCAACTTGAATACTTTCGATGCGATGACTTACTGTTCACCTTATTTTTCCGATGTGATGTATTACTGTTCACTCAATCGTGCCAATGCAATGAATGGTTTTCTTTGATGAGGAACTAAAACATGTATAAATCATAGTTTATAAGCCCATCGGGTCTAGTTCTTCATCGCAATCGCAATATTTTAATATATTTCTCTGATGTTCTGCTTCTATCTGATGCGATGAATGGGTCCGGAACTCAAACACACATATGAATCATGACTTATTGATCCATCAGGTCCGCATTTCAATCGGAACTCTTGTCAATATGTTCCGCTTCCAAAAAATTTCTTCGATGTGATTCGTGACCCGGGTCCCACCTTATATGACTTTTGTTTGATTTGAATCTGAACAAACCTTTTGTATTCTAAAATTCGCATTCATAACTATAATGTATATTCCTTGCACTTTAACCAACATCACAAGATTTTATGAAGTATTCAATTCACGGGCCCACATATGTTTAATACACCTTTAATTCATTCAAATGACAGCACCCTTTGAACATATAAACCCGCATACGAATGCATTATATAGGATTTGATCTTTATATATATCAATATATCGCATAGATCAAAAGTCAGACCAGGGATAATTTTAAGGATGGAAAATTATCTTGAAGTTTAAAAAATTGGCGAATATCACTAGTCCCTAATATGCAAACTATAAAATGTTTATTGATGTATTTGTAAAATTACTCAAATTTATAATGATATTATATATATTTTGTATATAATTTTGGCGATTTTTAACGTAAAATAATTTTATATTGTAAAATTTGGGCGAATATTTTTTATAAAAAATGGAAATTGGCGAATCTTTTTTTTGGAAAAACCATGGAAAATTAGCCCACCTACAAATATTAGCCCCTAAAATTTTCCATGAGTTAGACCATGTATTGGACCCACAACTCAGCATTACGGATTATTTCATATGAAAACTTAACGTGCAATAAACGTATGGCTTACCTTTGCACATAACTTTAATATATCACCTCGTATTGAATACCCTTTGAGATATTGTAAGCCAACTACACTATGTGAACACAAAATATAATCTCCACTAATGAGAACATTAGAACTGAACCCAAGAAATAATGTATATAACTGTTTTCGGGCCCACAACTTTGATTAAACATATATATATCTTTCATATATTTCCTATTGCGATTAATCGTAATCGTGACTTCCATTGAGTTGTTCCGATGCTCTATTGCTCTTCCGATGCGATCAACCACTGTTCCGATGCGATTAGGCTAGAACTCAGCCTCTACTGCTTGAACGTTTCATCTTTTCCTCTGTATTCGCTTCCTCAGCCTCAGCCTCTGCTGCCTTCTTTGCCATCAATGACAACATTTCCAACACTGCAAGGATTAGAGGAGGATCCAAATGCAATTCAGAGGAGAATAAATCAGTTGATAGCCTTATAGGAGAAAAGGGAGGAAGTCTACAACAGTAATTAGCAAACTCAAACCAGAAGCAAGAAGACATTTGACAGGAAGATCAAGGAGGAAAAATTTCAAATCCAAGATGTGGTTTTGAATTGGGAGGCCAGGATTGACGAAAAGGGGAAACATTGTAAGTTTGAGAATATTTGGAAAGGTCCATTCAGAGTGGCTGCATTCCATGGAAGTAACACTTACATTCTGGAGGATATGGATGGACAACCTTGTGCTGGAGGGCCTGTCAATGGCAGGTTTTTGAAGCACTATTCCTCTTAAGTTATGCTGATATTTCATTCCATTGTATATATTCCATTTTTATATGTTTTATGCTAAAGACAAGTTGCTCATCAAGCTTGAGCCCGAGGTGAAGGCCATTAGAGTTTGAAGGAAAGCTTGGAAAATTTCAGATTTTTTGTTTTCAAGAAGATATATAGCACTAGAACTATAGGTTCTTTGGTGTACAACAGGGGCACACCATCCCAAGTGGAGCCATTTTTATCACTCAGAAAAAAAATGAAACATCATTTGACATAGTATTAGAGGTTCATGTGACAGTCAAAGGTATGGTCATAGAATTCATTTTTCATTACTTGGATAAGGAAAATTTTAAAATTTTCTTGTTATTTTATCCTAAGTTCCAAACCCACCCCCATTCAAGTCTTTTCATGTCACTTTAGTCATTATTTCCTGAAATTTTTCATTTCCCAAGCATACAACTCTGAAAAGGTCATTTTATCCAAGAATCCCTACTTTTGTAGTGAATTACACAGAAAAAACACACTTTTTGCTATGAAACTGCTAATACTTTCATAGTGAAACTACCCAGAAATACACTAAGTACACTACGAAAGGAGGTATTCCTATCTGTATTTTCAAACATCTGCTAGGTGTCAGTCAACGATTGAAAGGGTTAGGATAGATGGCATTCAAGTCAGTCAGGGTTAAATCAAGGTGCAATGGTCATGGATGAAGTCATTATTACCATTTTAAGTATGTATGAGTCATAATTACGCCATGAGTTGTCATCAAAATTTAAAATCTTTCCCAATTGAGTCATTTGTCATTATCCACTCCCTCTTTGAATTTTATTGAGCTTTGGAGAGCTATTTTACTAAGCCCAGGTTGTGGCTGGCATTTTCAAAGGTTTACAGGTATCACTGATCAAGTGAGGCAAAGAAGACATAAAATTACCATGGCTGCAAAAATGAAGACCAACAAAGGTGGCCACTGTCTTAGATGTGAGCCATTAGACATGAACCTGAGAAATGAAGACCAAACAACTTCAAAAGTTTTTAGAAGAACAGGGTATTTGCAGTTTTTCCAAAGATTGCAAGGATGCCATGTATAGGTTTCTAAATAGTTTGCCCTAAATTTCAATGGGACAGCTGCAAAAGTGGCAATGCTAAACCTCACTATAACACCAGAGACTATTGCAGCAGCAACATGAATTCCAAGAGGAGAAGAACAATGGTTCAAAGGTTTCAAATTCAACATGCAGGAATGTAAATAATTTATCAGGCCAGAACATAGTGAGGTTGACCTTACCAATGCCATTCCAAGGAGCTACATGAAAGATAATTTCTCAAAGCTACTACTTATCATTTAGAAATATTTTACTTGTGAAGGGAGGTAACATAAGGTTTATTCTTACCACTTCAAGCTTTTGCTACATTTTTTGGTAAGAAATATCTTCATCTACCATTTTATTTATACAGAATCTTGGAAAAAATGGCAGGGAAAGTTCAAGCTAAATCTGAAGGAAGTGAAACCTCACTTTTTCATCATGGTTTAATAATTTTTTTGGTTTTATATGAGTTAAAAATACTAGGCAGAGACTGGTCTTATTTTCTGTTTGTCAGTGGTTTTGAAATGGATACCATCACCCCTAAAAGAACTCCTAAAAATAGAGGCATAAAATCACCTTCAGTAGGAGAACAAAGTGAACCAATAATCATGGAAATAGAGTAATTGTAGAAACTTGACACACTTGTCGTTTCACCAACAAAACAAAAGTCAAATATGAGAAAACCTACAAAACAAGAGCCAACTATGAGTAAACATGGCAGCAAAAGGATTACAAGAATCCAAATAGTGGCTAAGGCAAATTTAGAAGACATTCTGCATGCTATTGATATTGAAGAGACTCCCATAGTCCAAGTTGAGGATATATATGAGGGAGGAAAGAAGCTCAAGAAAGCTAAATCAACAAAGAAGTTAGAGTTTTAAGGTGAGGATGTAGGTTTTATGTTTCAGGCTAGGAAATCCATGACAAGACATGCTATAAAACTCTTGGAAATAAGTAAATAAGTTCAGAATGTCACTGAAACTACCTAGCTATTACCAAACATTATTGACCTTTCATCACCTGCAAAAGAAGAATCAGTCATCAGGAAAAAGAAAGGAAAGGAGAAAATTATTAAAATAATAGAGTCTGAGGTTCTTGAGGAGAAGTTGGAGTTAGCAAATCATGAAATAGAAATTTTGAAGAAAGAGGCAAGGAAACATAATGTCCAAAAAATGCAGTTTGAGAAAATGAAAGAGATTTGGGAAGAGCAGGCTGATAGTGTGTCAAAGACCTTAGATGATACACAACAATTAATCGAATGGACTATGCCACTGAGGAAAGAGATGAAGCATGTTAGAAGAATGAACCTGCACTTGAAATCTAGCAATAGAAAACTGAAGGACCAAGTCAAAGAACTTCAAGAGAAATTAGAATTGATCCATGAGGAGCTGGAGAAGAAGGGTTTAAAGATGACTGTAGTTGAGGAACCCATAGCTCAACCCATCATTAATGAAGAGGAAACACCTCAAGGCTATTAAATTAAGTTTGATTATGTTTTAAGAGGTTAATGGCATGTTGAAAACCAAGTTTGTACAGTTGGAAGGTATCATTTTGAAACAAGGTCAAAATCTGGAAATTACACAGTTTTCCACAGTTTCATAGCATTTCCTGGGCTTGAATCCAGGAAAATGCTACGGAAATTTTTGTCACTGTATTTTTGCCTTTAAAACCACTTTTTGTAACTTTCAAGAGGGGAGAATGGTGATGATGAAATTTCATGACATGATGGACACCATGCAAGAACAAAGAAGCAGAAATTTTGAGTGAAGAAGTCATTTTTTAGACGCTACGAAACTGCCCTGTTTTCGTAGTGAGCTGTATTTGAAGGTTTCTGAGCATTTTAAAAGTAGTTTTGGATAGGTGGACACATAAAACAGGTCAAGGGACCTTGCTAGTAAATATTTATGACTTGAAGACCATGAAATGGAGACATCTGATTAGTTTAAGCCTTCGTTGAAGATAGGGTCTTGTTTTCCTGAAAAATAGGGTTTGTTTCCATATGTTGAGGAATATATTTAAGATGTCAAGTAGTGATGAGCTATGTCATAGCCTATTCGAACATGTGAAGCATTAGTTGTCAGATATATAATTGTTTTAAGAGATAAGGTAGTTTGATGTAATAAAAAGGAGTTTGAGTCCTATTAGGAAAAGGACTGTTTTAGAGTATAACTATCATTTTCTGATTAAAAGACATGTTTTTATGTTATGACAGGTGTCATTAGAAGAATTTGATGAATCTATATAAGAGGCATATTGTCTCTGATGTAAGAAGGTCTATTTAAAGGCAGATTATCGAAGTTGTAAGGGGTTGGAGAATTTTTGCACTACTGTTGCTTTATGTAATTTGTCTTATATGAGTAATAAAGAGGATTTCTTCTTGATAGACCTGAGATTCTAATGGATTTTTTAATGCCTTTCTGATTTATATTTTTATGTGTACCATTTGTAATAGATTTCATCCTTATTACTCAGAATTCATATGTTTACGCTCTGACTTCCTTTATTGATGAAATGACTGTGTTGCCTTATGTTCTATGTGTGATTTTCCTTTGTTAAAAACTCTTATCTACCTTAGCTTCCATGTCAAGAAACCTTGCCACTGAATCTACTGATTTGTTGACTCCATAAGCCCAATGGTTGCAGCCCTGTATTCTTTTCAACCTACATACATCAAAATAAGTTACTTTTTAAGTAGATTTATCCATCTAGTTTCATCATTATCTAATATAATAAACCCCTTTGAGAGAGCCCTCTCAGACTGAGGAGGCTAAGCTTCAGTCACAAGTTGGTTTGAAACATTTACATAGAGTTGTTAGATTAGCAGCCAATCAAGTGAAATTATGTGATAACACGGGGCACCAAAATAGTGCCGACCATACTGGGGAACTGAGTTATTAAAACAACTTAATATTCCCTCAAGAACTCAGAAAAACCCCTTTCAAAATTATATGAATCAAGTGTTAGCCAAGATTGGTATCTGGTTTCTGGTGGTGGACAATAGCCAGCCTAAAGATAGTTAAAAAATCATCCACGTGGTGACTCCATTGGTTTTCAATAGGCCTGCTGACTCCACTGGTTTTTTATAGCGTCCACTGGGAAAATTGTTGAGAAATATTGACATCATTAAACCTCAAACAGAACCTAGTTAAAATAATTTTTGAATAAAGTATTTCTGTTACGGATTGGTTTGTTTTTCAAACTATTATAAAACTTTCAACCTCTCTGAACTTTGGGTCCAAGTTTTGGCTCTATAAGAATTTGTACCCCATCCCATCTTGACCGAAACCCTCCTGCAATAGTTGACAATCCAGAGCACATCCTAAGGAAATCTCCTAGGTCTAAAAATCCAATTGTTAGTAGAACTATTCACAAAGCAAGTTCCCTACCTGAAAACCTTAAAGACTTGCAAGGTATCATATCTGTCTCACCCCTGGAACAAAGCTTGTCCAAGACTAAATCATAGAGTTGGATAACCCAGATAGTTTTAGACCCCTCCATCTTACAGCATAATCCTGTTGTACTAACTTCAACCCCCATCCATACACCCACTGTTCACCTTCCTCCATTTAACTCTTTACCTCCTCTTATAAATCCTCCACTTGTTAACCCTCCTTTGTTTCCCCAACTACCAGCCATGGAAATTTGGTATGCCCCATTAGTTATACCATTTCCTTTAGTATTTCTACCATAGGACTATCAGTCCAAGATTCCCTTATATGATGCAAGTAGTTTTGCAATTGCTCAAAAACATGTGGATAGAATGAATGACTATTTTGACAGAAAAGTAATAGATGATGAAACTGTTAACCTAAGAATGTTTTCTCAAAGCTTAGGGGGAGAAGCAAGAAAATGGTTTAAAAGCCTAACCCCTAATAGTAAACATGATATCCCTGCCTTTCATTAGTTGATCTTAATAAATGGGAAGTCAAGAAGAACCCTCCCCAAATCTTATCAAAGTATGAAAACATTAAGAGAAACGTTGGAGAAGGTGTCCAAGAGTGCTGCACTAGGTTCAATAGTGTATATAATGCCCTCCCTACCCACATGAAGCCTCCACAAGGTCTAGCCTTATTGAAATTTCCAGATGGCTTTGATCCAGAAATGGCTTACCAACTAAGAGAAAGATACCCTCTAACTTTAGAAGACATGCATAGGGGTGCAATAAGTGTGGAGGAAAATCTGATTGCCAAAAGGGCTAGAATGAAAAATGAAAAAAGAGTCACATATAGGGAAGAGGCTACACCCTCATCATATGATACTAAAATTGACAACTTATTTAGAACAATGGAAAGGATTATGGATAGAATAAACATGAATGGGAGAGCTTACCCCAGAGAAAACCAAGCAGCTCCTCAAAACAGAAATCAAAACCAGAACCAAAACCAAAACTTTAGAAGAAACCCCCCTCAAATAAGACAGAGAGGAACTGACCAGCAAATCAAGCCTCCTTTCCAAGAAAACTATGCTGATGAGGATGAGGGAGTGATTGAAGAACTAGAACAAAATCAAATCAATCTAATGGGATTTAACAATGAGGATATTGTTTTCCTCACTAAGGAAGAACAAGGCATATTTTCCCAAAATGAAGAAGAATGCCTTGAATCCAAAGACTATAAACAAGGATTCGAAAATGCCATCATGGAATCACATAGACAATATGACCTCAGAAGCAAGAAAACCCAAGATACTCCCAAGGGAAAGAACCCTGAAATTTCTGCTAGAAAGACTCCTAAAAATGATCCTAAAAAGATAGTAGAAAATTCAAACACAATGGTTAAAGGTTTTGATAAAAATAAAAACAAAAACAACCAACATAGTGGCAACCAAAGCAGCACTAGTAGATCAAATGTCAACCCTGTCAAAATTGATTTAACTGATATCTCTAGTACAAAACAACAAGCTGAAATTAATGTAAAAATAGTGTCTGATAAAACTGATTTAAATCTGCCAAAAACATAGACACCCTTCAGTATTGAGAATGAAATTTCCAAGATAAAAATATCCATACCTCTTACTAAATTAGTTTCCCAAGATGTATATATATCCCAAGTTTTGAAAGCTTTAAACATAGGAGAAAATGTTGATTCTGTAAATTTAAATGATGGCAAACCTGAACCTTTTTTTGGACCAGAAGTAGAAGGTAAATTTCAAGAGGGAGGTGTACCTCCATTTTATGTAGTTTGAAAATCCATGATAAAATCCTTCATAATGCCATGTTAGATTCAAGAACTTCACATAACCTCATGCCAAATGTAGTTATGGAGAAAATTGGCCTTGAGATAACTAGACCATACAAATGCTTATACACTTTTGACTCCAGTAGAGTTAAATGTCTAGTCCTAATCAAAGATATTTGTGTTAATCTAGCACAAATAATAGCCAAAAGCCTAGTAATGGATATTTTAGTGGCTGACATTCACCCTAAGTATGGTATGCTCCTTTCACCCTCATGGGCAGCTAAACTTCAAGGCATCCTCCAAATGGACATGACCTATGCTACAATACCTGTCTTTAGTCAACCAAGGATATTATATATAGAGACTCATAGAAAATACATGGTCAGTAGTCAAGAAAAGCCTAATAAATCTCCTCTTTATTCTTTCCACACAGACCTTGATTCATTTATCCTTTACAATGATGAAAACATTAATGAACAAGTAACAACTGATGAAAAAATAGTGGAAGAAGAAGGAAAATAAGAGGAACAGTTAGACCAGTCGGACCAAATAAAAAATAAACAACATAATAACCAACACAATGGAAAACATAAGTCTGAAACTAAACCTCTTTGGAGCATGAGCTTTGATGGGTCTTGTGGAAAACCTGGATCAGGAGCAGGTGTTTGGGTACACAACACTGAGAACAATCACGCAGAGGGTCACTCCTATAAAATGAACTTCCAATGCAAAAATAAAATAGAAGAATATGAGGCACTCCTCCTAGGGTTACAATTACTCAAGAAATTAGGAGCCAAAAGGATCTATGTCGACGAGGATTCCGAGCTAGTCATTAGGCATATTAAGGGAGAACATTCAGCTAAACATCCTATATTAAGAGCATATAGGAATGATGCCCTTGACCTCTTTAAAAAAATCGAAGAATATGACCTTGCCTTCATTCCAAGAAATCAAAATTTCCTTCCCAATGGGATAGCATTTGCAACCAACACTTGTAAAAAACCTCATCATAACAAACAGTACAAAGTGAAAGTCAAGTACAGGCCAGCAGCCCCTGATAATATAAAATATTGGCAAGTTTTTGAAGGAGACAAACAGATTGAATATTTCCTACAGTCAAAAAATGAGTTTGAAGTGACAAATTCAGATTCAGATCACAAAGAAGACTGTTCTGCTGAGGAACAAATATACAACAAAGAGCCCCCTTGTGATGTTGATATAAATATGTTAGCAAAGGATGAACCACATGAGACACAGGTGTGTGCATTTCAAAAAAATAAGATTTTGAAGTGCTTCAATTCAGAGATAATACCTTGCCAAAAGGGTCGGACCCTCTAGAATAACTTTTTGATTTCAATGATGTTTCCAAGAAGCCAAAGATGGAATCCACTGAAGCAAATATATAAGAGTTCAATATAGGCAGTGAACAAGAGCCCAAAATGATAAAACTATCAAAGACACTGCCAACACCTATAAAACAGAAAAACATTGAGTTGTTTAAAGAATTTAGTGATGTGTTTCCTTGGAGCTATGAAGACCTAAATTCCTATGATACTAAGATCATCCAACACAAGATTCCACTTAAAGAAAACCATAAGCCCTTTAAACATAAATTACACAGAATAATTCCTTTCCAACTGCCACTGGTTGAGAAAGAAATAAAGGAAATGTATGATGCTGGAATAATAGTCCTACTCAGGTACTTAGAATGGCTTTCAAATCTTGTATCAGTGGGGAAGAAGACATGAGAAATTAGGCTTTGCATAGAATTTAGAAATTTAAACAAAGAATCCCTAAAGGGCAACTACCCTTTACCAAAAATGGATCACAAATTGAAAAGGGTAGCAGGCTCCAAAAGGATATCTCTGCTTGATGGTTTTTTAGGGTACAATTAGGTGCTGGTACATTGAAATGATCAACACAAGACAGATTTCACCACACCTTGGGGCACCTTCATGTATGTTAAAATTCCTTTTGGGTTAATGAATGTTGGAGCTACTTTCCAAAGAGAAATGGATATCGCTTTCTCAAAATAAATAGGTTACTTCATTGTGATATACATTGATGACATAACAATTTACTCAAAAAATGATGAAGAACACCTAGCTCACTTAAGGAAGGTCTTTGAAAAGTGCAGAAAGTATGGTCTGTCTTTGAATCCCAATAATACTTTGTTTGGCCTTCAAGAAGGAAAACTTTTAGGCCACATCATATCTAAAGAAGGGGTCAAGATTGACCCAAAAAGAATTGAAGGAACATTGCAAATCAACCACCCAAGAAACATCAAAGAGCTGAAATATTTCATTGGAAAGATAAATTTCTTAAGAAGATTCATACCAAACCTTGTAGAACTCCTAAGAAACATTACTGCATGCTCAAAATAGAAGCAGGAGTCAAATGGGCCATAGAAGCAAAGCAATCCTTTGACTTAGTGAAGCAGGCTCTTACACAAACACCAGTTCTGATCAACCCTGTATTCACCAAAGATTTCTTCATTTTATTCTTTTCATCAGAACACACAGTTGTTATTGTCTTACTGTAGAAAAATACAAAGGAACAGGAGCATCCCATAGCTTTCTTCATCCAAGCACTAAGAGATGCACCTATGAAATATAACATCATGGAAAAGCATGATTTTTTCTTAATCAAAGCACTAAAAGATTTCAGAGTTTATATTTTTCATTCACACATCATTTCATGTGTGCCTCACACAGTGGTTAAAGAGATATTGACACAAGATTCTGATGGAAAAAGAGGTAAGTGGATTTCTTTCATTTTAGAATATGATCTAGAAATCCGGCCCACCAAGCTAATCAAGGGGCAAGGACTGGCTAAACTCATGGCTGAAAAAATTTTGCAAGCACTGGACATAAATATGATTGACTCAGTGGATGAACAAGAGGAGTTGGCGACTCAACCTATTGAGGAAGCATTTCAGAACTCATCCTGGTATGTTGATATATTATATGTTCTTTTTAATCTAAATGTTCCTCCTCGTTTTTCCAAAAAAAAGGCCATATTCTTGAAACTAAAGGCTATAATTTTTTTCATTCTGGAATTATAAAGTTCTATATTGGAAAATATCTGGTGGTGTATTTCTTAAATGTCTACCTAAAGAATATGCAAATAAGATTAAGCATGAGTTCCATGAAGGATAATGTAGAGGTCATCTCTATTGGAAAACCACTGTTAACACTGGAAAATCGTACAGTGGAAGACGACATTATTTAATGTCAAGCAAAAGGGTTTACAGGGCTGGAAGAAATTACAGAATCTGGAAAGTATTTAAAATCTCTAAGGTCTAAGGAAAATAAAATTTGAACAAATCCTAAATGATTTTTGCACGCATAATCCTTCATGAAGAGCACCTTCGCGCGCCTTTTTTCCCAATATGCGGGCAATCCTGGGAGTGGTGAAATGTCACTATCCGAGACCACACAAAGCAAAGGACAAGTGATTCCTCACTTGAAGCTGCCTAAGGACAGCCACCAATGCCTCTTTAGACACCAAGTGAGCACACAATGGAATATTTGGAGCACACAAAGGAATCATACCCCTCTCTTGGGTCACCATCCACAATGTACCAAGAGAGGAAGGGAGGATTTGAAATCTCCTATATAAGGCCACCATGAGATGAAGAATTTGTGAACACATTATTATGTTGGCCAGAATTTCCCAAGAAATAACAGCAGTGTGTGATCAGGAGCTAAAGATAGAGGGGACTCAATTGTTGGTCATCCAATAAGTTCAGTCCAACACAGTAGAGAGAGAGGGAGACTGCACCGAGGCAAGCTTGGGATAAAAACATCCTTGCATTGGGACTTATAATCCATGTTCTAGGGGCCCTTTGGCAAGAGGGTAAAGTTTCACTCTTATTACTACCAGCGCTCAATAAGAGGGGTCTAGATCCATCGTTCATATTATTGTTGTCGTTTAACTCTTTTTAGAGCTCATGTTTATTTTTTTTAGTTTTTAGTTTAGCTTTAGTTTGTATATGCATGCTATTTCTCTATCTAGTATGCTTATGATTCTAGCTTGTTCCACTAACTTGCTTGACTCCACTTCTTTTTCTGCCTGTTACCAATAACTTAAGTGGGTAGACCACACCCCTTCAGTTGGTGTGATTTCGTACATACGTGCACAAAACACACTCTAACAGGATTGGTGACTCCACTAATGTTTATTCCCAAGTTTATGTGGTTGTGCCTTTTTTGCAGAGACCTTTGTCTGTGTTGTGGAGTGGAGCTGAATTTTCCCTGATTTCTCTTGCAGTCCCTAGTTCATCCCAAGTGACAGACTGAAGCAAAAGAACTCCAAAATTTTCTTGCAAGAATTTGTGCGCGTTTTCTTCCCACAGACGCATAGGGCGCACATTTAGAGCTAACCCATGCGCAAACAACATCCCTGTTTCAGCCTTTTGCGTGCAAAATATAGAATGATAAATTTCTCCCATGTTTTTGTCTTTTCCTGCTTGTAAAGTGTTTGGAAGCCCCTAATACACCTGCCAACACTAGTTTCGGTACCCCACAACTTGTTAAAGCTCACCCTTAGCTACTTTTTGTAGGCTTAGTGTCAGTTTTACTTCAAGTTGATTTTTGCAAAGTTCACACATAGTTTAAGTAGGGGGGGAAAATAACTTGCATTCCGAAAAAAAAAATTGTTTTGAAAATTTGGTACTAACACACCTCATAATTAGCCAAAGTAAGTGGTCCAAGACCACGCATGCATATCTAGTTTTCTTTTTTTTCTAGTGTAAACTTTTTAGTTTAGTTCAATTTTTACACTAGGCATTTCGGGACTAGGATTGAATTGTTTATAGAAGAACAAGTAATATCTGCTACCTTTGCACCCTCCGGTGATCCTAGGTAAGCATATGAACGCTCCCTATTCACAACTCACCATATCCCTATAGTTGATCACATAGATTAACTAGGAAAAATAGAAAGCGGCCCATAATCCACACATGCTTTTCATTTGAGCCATGAACAATACAACATAATTTAAATAGGGGATTTTGTAAAGGATCATAAAATATCCACACGTTCAAACTATATGCTTGTCCACTTTGTGCTCACACACTTCCAATCATTAAGCGAAGCTAAGAAACCTAAAACTAACTTAACCAAACTCACTAAATTCTCCCATAGGGGCCAAAAAAGAATTTATAGCTTAAGTTAGGATCAAGGGGGTAGGCATCAAATAAGTTACCTTGATCATACTTCATCTTGAAACATAGAATTTTTCTATTTAGGGAGCTTCAAATCCACCTATCATCCCACAACAAAGAAATCTCGAGCACAGAAGAGACCTGTTTCAGAGGGGGTTAGCCTTAGGCGTAGTGCGGGTAGGTATCAGCCAGGGCTACCTGACTTGGCTGATACTCTATATTGTTAGTTGACTTACCAAGAAGACCAAGACTTGAACGCTCACTTGGGATGGTGGTTCTTAGCAGCAAAAAACTAGGGCATCATTTCCCTATAGGTGACAGTGTAGGCAAGCACCAGACCCTCTACCCTTACCTTAGTGAATTTTCTTCGGCTGATTGGGGGCGCCGCCCTCTCTTATGGGACGTTGTGCCAGCACTCGCAAGAAATATTCTCATGGCCCAGTTTCATTTGAGTGTGTGAGGATGAATAGGTCTTATAGTGATCCGGATTTTATGCAGGAACGCAATAGAATACAGATATAACCATAAATACAGAGATGCAGCGGAAATAATGCTTCAATTTATTAATAAACGAATGACTGCAATAAGCTTACAAACATAATGGAAATAAGCTAGGGCGCTGGTAGCGTATCTCTGAGAAGAGATGTAGCGTACGCAGGCCTCTGAACTGTGTTACATTGATGCTCGCAGGCCTATTACAGACATAATGGAAATATATGAGCTAGGGTACTGGCAGCGTATCCCTGAGAAGAGATGTGGTGGCTACCAGCCCCTGAACTGTGTTACAATATAGGCATGATCAGAACAAGCGAGCTAGGGCACTGATAGCGCTTATCTCTGAGAAGAGATGTATCGGCTCCCAGCCCCCTGAACTATATTACAATGAGGCTCGAGGGCCTATTTATTGTTGAGAAACAATGTAGAATCCGAAAGGTCCAAAACCCTAACCGTAGGAGATGAAGCGCCAAAACTGTGGGCCCCGTTTGGGTAAATTGGTGGTTCAACTTCCCGGGGACGTAACTTTGGCATCCGATCTCCGTTTGACGCGCTCAATAGCTCGTTAGAAAGATCTATCCGAGGACTTCAATTTCTGAATGAGAAACATCGGTCCATGGACCCATGTTGCTCTCCATTTTCCCAAAAAGCATCGTTTAGGGCCTCAAAACGGCTCTGGAAGTTTAAGACCCGAAAAACTGCTAAAAATAGTAAGTTGTGCCGAAACTTACAAACTGCAATAACTGATGGTGGGGGTTCAAATGGACTCGATGGGTGACCACCAATATCCACCTGGATTATTAATGCCCCAAAACGGCTCCGGGTGTGCAGGACCCGAAAACCTGCTATAAATAGTAAGCTGTGCTGAAGCTGAAAAACTGAAAGAATTGATGCTGCGGGTCCAAATGGAATAGGTGGGAGGCCACAGATATCCACCTGGATCATTCCTCCCTCCTTAGGAAGCAATGGTCTCCATTGCTTTAAGTTCCTCCATGGGGGGGGGAGGGGGGAATTTTGCTGAACTTGGTGTTGGCAGTCGTGCTGGATGTAGATGTGCCACCGCTGGGCAGCCATTGAAGGCTCTGAAAAAAAAAATTGTCCATCATCGCGTTCCTCTGTTTCTCGAGGGCATCCTCGAGCAAGATTTTGACAGGATCTCCTGCTCCCTCGTCTTTCTTTCCTTCCGCCATGGGGGGTCGTCGGGGTTGCGAGGTTGAACTCCTTATACCTTGGCCGCGTTGGGGACATGAAGAGAAAAACAGAGAAAGAGCAGACCCGCTCTGATACCACTGATCCGGATTTTATGCAGGAACGCAACAGAATACAGATATAACCATAGATACAGAGATGCAGCGGAAATAATGCTTCAATTTATTAATAAACGAATGACTGCAATAAGCTTACAAACATAATGGAAACAAGCTAGGGCGCTGGTAGCGTATCTCTGAGAAGAGATGTGGCGTACGCAGGCCTCTGAACTGTGTTACATTGAGGCTGTGGTACCTATTGATGACATAATGAAATATATGAGCTAGGTCTGGCACAAGATCCTCAGAGAAGAGTTGTGATGGCTACTGTACTCAACTGAAGTGCAATATGGCATGACAAAACAGCCAGCTAGGGCATCAGCAGCTTGTCTCTAGAAGAGATGGCCCATTCCCAAACCCTTAATCCAGATAATGAGGGAAAGGCCTATATTGTTGAGAAACAATGTAGAATCCGAAAGGTCCAAAACCCTAACCGTAGGAGATGAAGCGCCAAAACTGTGGGCCCCGTTTGGGTAAATTGGTAGTTCAACTTCCCGGGGACGTAACTTTGGCATCCGATCTCCGTTTGACGCGCTCAATAGCTCGTTAGAAAGATCTATCCGAGGATTTCAATTTCTGAATGAGCAACATCGGTCCATGGACCCATGTTGCTCTCCGTTTTCCCAAAAAGCGTCTTTTAGGGCCTCAAAACGGCTCTGGAAGTTTAAGACCCGAAAAACTGCTAAAAATAGTAAGTTGTGCCGAAACTTACAAACTGCAATAACTGATGGTGGGGGTTCAAATGGATTCTATGGGTGACCACCAATATCCACCTGGATTATTAATGCCCCAAAACGGCTCCGGGTGTGCAGGACCCGAAAACCTGCTATAAATAGTAAGCTGTGCTGAAGCTGAAAAACTGAAAGAATTGATGCTGCGGGTCCAAATGGAATAGGTGGGAGGCCACCGATATCCACCTGGATCATATAGGATTTTGAGTATCATAGGAAAAAAAAAAAAACCACTTTTTTGATTGCTTGATCACATAGATTAATTTAAAGGGAAATTTATTTTATTTTTTGCTTTGTTTTATGTATGTGACAAGAATTTTTCTTTGATCATAGACTCTATCCACTCAAATGTTTCCAAAACCAAACCTGGTTGACACCGAAATAGACCCAATGGGACCTCGTCTATCTAGGTGTCTTTTGGACCTCCCCCCATTACCAAGAGGGGTTCCAGGTTTTTCGCCATTTAGGCATCAAAGAAGGAATTCTGCCACCATTATTAGTTCGTCCTTTATTAGGAAATCCTTATTTGGGAACTCTTGTCAGTCTCCCAGCACCACACCATATACCACTCCTCCCACGACCCCTAGAGGGTATAGGAGTGCGTCCCATTCGGGAATCCAGCCAAATACAAAGCAGGGTATGTTGCAGACTAACCCTCTTCCTAACTAGAACTTTGTGTTTTTGCACAGTGCAATGAAGTCAACCTCCCAGTCACCTTTCTTAGCTTCGTTGAATCTACTTGATTTAACCAAGCTGACGAATGACCCCATCGCACACAATACTACATGGCCTCCCATGCCCACGAAGCTCCCTTCAGATATACCAAATTTCTAAGGAAATCAAGCGGAAGACCTAGGTAATCATGTCATGACCTTCCACCTATGGTGCTTATTGAACAGTATCATTTACGACACTATTCGATTGACACTATTTCAACGCAATATGACTGGAATAGCCGCAAAGTGGTACGTGGAGAAACCCTCAGCTTCACATGGAACCTTTGGCACTCTCACCACCGCGTTCCTAACATATTTTTAGTTACCCATTCACCATGATTTCAGAATGGAATTACTGTCTCATTTTAGACAAGCCCCCGCTGTCCATATCTCATACCATCTCCATGAATGGAGGTGGCATTGTAGTTTATGTAAAGCTAAACTCGACGATCAGGTTCTCTTATATTTTTTCTTGAAAAATATTACGGTAGATATTTCAAAGGATGTGGTGCAAGATAAACCCACATCTGAAGAGGACACTATCAGCAAAGCCCAGCAGCTTGAGATGATTTATATGCAGTCAGGATACATTTATAACATCCTTCCTAACGCCCCATGCCTGCAAACTTATGAAGAATTTCCAGGCACGCCGTACTCTGTAGACAGACTAATTGGGTCATTGACGCAAGGTTACCTAGGCAGCAATAGTCAAAACCCTGGTTACACATACAGTTCTACCTGGAACATACCTCAACCTGGTTTTCAAAGTCATCATATGCCTCAGCAACATTTTACCAATAGGGTGCCAGCATATCACCAAGGAGGACCTTATCCTTTGGTTCAGGGGAATCAATACGCAGAAAGAAACACTGACGGAAGAGCTCCCCTCCAATAGCTAGGTGCAAACCTGGGACCATGTTATGCTCAGTCCCCAGCACAAGACCCGCCTATGTAGACCAATGCACAGGTGAAATTTGTGCATCCATCCCAAAACCAACCACACCAATACAACCAAGAGAACTACCCTCCTAACGTGGTGAAGAAAAAATCCAAAAACAAGCCAAAAGGGAACCCTGGACAGGGGGACAACAACCAGCACCACCCACCATGATCCCAGGTTGGAAGAAACTCCAACCGGAATCAGAGCCAGGAGTTGAGAAATGTCGAATGATAGATCAAAAGGTCACCTCTTCTAATAAACCATTCTTGTTTGATATGTGGTGAGTACGGCCACTATACCCACCACTGTCCCGATCTCCCTGAGCTGAATAAGCTATAGAGTAACTGAGGACAAGGAGGATCTTCCCAACAACTAGCTGTGATGCAAGAACCTTTCCCCCATCAAGGGATGGTAAGAACTCAGCAGCAAAATATAGACAACTCTGGGAAAAGCAGCCATGAAATCTACATGACTGGAAAAGAGATGTTTTTCCAAACATGGAATCGCAATTACGACACCCCACCAGACACCAATACGTTAGGTAAAAGTACCACCGCATTGACTGCACCTTTGACAATTTAAAATATACCTATAGAACCATTGCCAAAAATGGAAAAAAGACCCAATAGGAGAGCATAAAACTACTCCCAAGCAGCCCATAATTATAGTATCGTGGACAATTTAGCACAATCTCCCACTGCTATGTCAAATTTGGAAGTATTTCAGTCATGCCCAAAACTACGGAAAACCCTACTTTCCGCGTTAGGTGCTATCGGCCTTGCTGATACGCGCCCAATGGCTTTTGAAATAGACAAAACCACCCCTAGGCTTCCTTCCATGGTCGCCTTCCAGATACGAGTGTTGGTCCAGAATATCACAATTCATTGATGTGTCATAGACAAGGGTGCATCCATGTGCATCATGTCCAAAAACGTTTGGCAAAAGTTAGGTTCTCTCGAACTAAAATGCTCAATCATCACGCTTCGAGCATACGATGGTCGTCCATCAACCCCCGCCAGCCTCTACCAAAACGTCCCGGTCTGCTTAGCCGGAAAGACAGTCCACGTAGACATTGAAGTCTTGGACACTCACCTAGACTACAATATACTCATTGGGTGGAGTTATATGTATGTCATGTCTTCCATAGCCTCCTCTGTCTTTCGCATCATGATGTTCTCCCACGAGGACCGCATAATTACTGTAGACCAACTGACGCACAACGAGAAGTAACTGCTAACAAACATTGATGTGATTCTACCCTATGTAGACACATCCTCAGATGCTCTCTCAAAGTACCAAGAATACGACCCTAGCCAGTTCAAACTATCATCCATTGTAGGGTCATTCCTAGGATATCCTCCCATAATCCCTGAGTCATCGCCCGATGTCACAGGGGCTCCAGTGTGCATGATGTCCACATCAAGTGCCAAAGCTAATCAGGACATGGACATAAGCAGTAATGGCATTGAGTCATCAATCACGAAATCCTATATAGCCTACGCCACCTCCCAAACCCCTTTCCTCTACCGCCCAGGAAGTTTCATCTCCTAGAAGGTTTTGGCAACACTAGTATTACCCAACATATCATTGGCAATCCTAATTTGGTACCTAGTTCCTACTGCAGGAACAGAAGCCACCCACATTACTACCATAGGATTGAAGCCCCTCAGTCCCAAGGAGGCCACACTCATCCAAGAAACAGTAGAAACCACCCCTACAAAGGAAATTCCCATTTAAAAACTGGTGATTATGGCTAAGAAAACCGAGAAAAGAGGAAAGAATATGGTGACCCCCATCGTTCAATGGAAATCATCACTCTGTGCCATATGTGACATAATAGGTCACCCTACCCATATCTTTCTGGAACTGGATGAATTAAAACTACTCCTTGGAACTGAGACAGACATTGCAACGCCACATTCCTATAAAAACGAACCTACCACCAAAGGTAAAGGCAAAGAATTGCATACGAATCACGCACGTGCTCTCTGTAGCAACTATGGGCACTATACCCACCACTGCTCAGAGATCCCATGATATAGGGATGCCCTACATGCCATCGAGCGATCCTATCAATAGGATCCCTCCACCCAGGCATCTGGAGATGAACCTCGCACCATTCTGTGCCTACACGAGGAATGACAGTCACCAGAAATACAACCATATGTCCCTCCTCCTCCCAAGCCACCAAACACCAACTAAGGATAGGGGAACCTAGTTACCTCATCCTCTTGAGTTATCACACGCATTGATTACTGCATATGGTTTGATCGAATCTTTCATCCAAGGTCACCTAGGCAACAGTAGTCTATATTCGGGGAGTTACCAGGCGTGTTGTCTATTGTAGACGGTTTGGTACGGGTCTTTGACCCAAGATCACCTAGGTAGTAGTAGCACCCATGATACTCAGAGATTTACTAGATAGGTAGATTTTGCAGACAGCTTGATCGGGTCTTTGACCAAGATCACCTAGGAAGTAGTAACACCCATGATACTAAGAGAGTTACTAGATAGGTAGATTCTGCAGACGGCTTGATTAGCTCTTTGACCCTAGATCTCCTAGGCAACAGTAACATCAAGGTAGGTAGATTCTGCAGACAGCTTGATTGGGTCTTTGACCGAAGATCAGCTAGGTAGCAGTAGTACCATGCACATCGATTCTGCAGACGGCTTGATCGTGTCTTTGACCCTAGATCTCCAAGGTAGTAGTAACACCAAGGTAGGTAGATTCTGTAGGCGACTTGATCAGGTCTTTGACCCAAGATCACCTAGTCAGCAGTAGTATCATGTGCATTGATCCTGCACACGGTTTGATTGGGTCTTTTTCCCAAGATCACCTAGGTAGCAGTAGTACCATACATGTCGATTCTGCAGATGGTTCAATCAGATCTTTGACCCAAGGACACCTATCCAACAGTAATCAATACCCTAGATACTCATACGATTCTACTTAGAATGTATCACAACCTAGCTATCATGAAAGTCACTCTGGTACTCATATACCAACCAGGGATAAGGGAACCAATATCCCCCATTCCCCACACATAATGGACCACTGGAAGAACGTAATGCGTCAATCAATCTAGTGCAACCCTTTGTTATAGAATATTTTGTCATTGTCCCTGAAATCCCTATCCCGCACATTGGAGGACTATTTCTGTGATCAATAAGCAGTGTTATGCCTTGCAAATACCATCATTGCATCCCTTTCCATGAGCACAATATTCCTTCTGTTAACAATTTCATGAACAAATCATCAGAAACCCCTATTTTTGCCTTGGCACTGGTAGCCCGTTATGCCCTCACACCAATGAGGTAGATTAACACTGGCCCCCATGCCAGCTAGCGCTCTGTCTCAGTTAGTCACCCGTGCTGATCTATTTATGGAATTTTTTTTAAAAATAGAGGCGAAGTTTCGATCACAACAACTTCGTGGATGAGTCATAGTGAGTGGTTCGACATAATAACCATGACCTTCCTCCTTTGGCCTCTTGTTTCCACCTTTTTGGGAGACCTCCCAACGGATAAGGCCTCCCTTCCACTATTATAGGGATACCAACCTCCTCCTCTCCTCTATAAATATAGGCATCTTCCATTGATGTGTTATTTGAACAGATAACTGAAAAATAAGTCATAGAGAAGAGAAGAAATTATAGCTTCGGGAGAATAGTGCAGAGTGTGATTGAGAACATAGTGAGATATTGGACGTTTGTGTGTGAGGATGTTGCAAACATGCTTGGATATGGACCTACCGAAGGAGAGCCTCAACATCAAGGCTTGGTTGTAAACTCCCCTTGTCTTTATCATAATAAAATGCATCTGATGTTTATCTTCCACTCTTGTTTACATTTATAATGAGACTTCTAGCATTCCTTGATCAGTTAGATAGGTTGTAATTGATTTATTTTTGTCGTGGTTTTACCCTTTTTGTGGTGTCTTGAATATATGTACAGGTAATTGAACATTGGCAGTAGTGCATATCAAACTTGAGTAGAGTGACAGACCAAGAAGCTTCGACAGAAGACAACAACATAGCATCAGGACAATGTAGGTCATCTTCCTTGCTCTGAATTTCATTTACAATCTAGGAAGGTAGATGTTAGTATGTTCCCGTAGTTGCTAGACCCACCCTAGGGCTAGAGGGATCACCTATGTCAGTAGAGGGGATTTACCTAGACAACACCCTTCCCAGGCTCATTAGAAACCATACAACCTGGAGAATTATTACAATCCTCCAAATGGTGCAGCAAGAAGCCGAGGAAAAAATAAAAGGGAGATCCTGGGTAGGGGGTAGTAACCATCAATGCCCCACGTTATCTCAGTCTAGGGGCAACCCCAACTAAAATCAAAACTAAGAGCCAAGTAACAACTCCCAAGGGAAATATAGAGCTTAGAGTATCTAATCACCAGACCGAAATCAACACTGTGATCAACGCTCCATAACGCCTAAAGGCGATGCCACACACTCACACTCCCAAAAAAATAAATTTTCAGTGCCGAAAGGTATGCCCTCTCTCATCTTCTTTTTTGAAGCTCATAAATTTCAATAATATTTGATAAAGAAGATTCTTTCACTTGAGGTAGTTGTTTTTACAGGAAAAGCTCACAAACCATCCACAACGCCATCTACTGAAAGTTCCAGAGTAGGTATCATTATACCCCTAGCGTGATAGAGTCCCAGTCAAATATGCATATCCATCATTTTTCCATCAAAAATTTACCATAGGGTCCTCATATCTGACCATGTTTACCATCACCTCACCCTGCACATGATAAACATCATCGTTGGTCGATAGAGCCTCCCCTCCATGGCGCTCGTCACCCACAGTAGACCATATATCACAACAAAAGTGACCATGGCCATACCACTTTAGTCTGGGAAGCACCTCATGGCCATCCATTCACCATGCATAAGGTCAAGTTTACCATAAAATCTAAAAACCCCTTCCCGTACAATCAGGTTGTACAAGCAGATCAAAAGCGCATTACTGCGCCTCACATTTGGCCCACCATACCTCCACCAACATAATCCCATTTGTGACACTTTTTCATCTGCTTCATCAACCCTGCACATGATACCAACCAATGGGACCCCCACCCTCAGAAAAACACCTTCCTCACAACATCAGTGAGTGAACACTTTCATGTTTTTGGGTGCCCATCTCTGTGTTTTGTACAAACCAAACCCCATTTTTTTATTATTTTGGTAAGTGTACAAATACCCCCAATGGTGCATTACGTCCTTCACCCTGCATCCATCTTTTTATCCCATGGCAGCAATCCCTGAACACCCTTGGTTGGAGTATTACGCCCCCACGCACAAGCCACCATGACATTCATAGCTAGTTTATACCCACCCTAGAAGTCCTACAGACTCCAGGGATTTCCCCATAAAAAATAACGATGACTACTGCGAAGCCACTTTGTATACTCCGACCTTGGGCCATTGAATCCCCATCATCAGTATTCAATCACCCCTCACCAGCATGCCTATGTTAAACCCATCACGTCTAGGTCCTCGACCCCTCATGTCAGCGACCCATTGACTGGTTGAGGCTTGCTTTTTGTCGACTTCGACACCTATTCTCCAAAAAGGAAGCAGTACCATGGATTACTCCTCTCCATAAAAGGGGAATCCTCGGATGGAACTATGGGATACATCATTTCCCATATATATCATCGATCCTTCTGACATTTGACTACAACAAAATCTTTCATGTCAAGATGGTATCGTACATTACAACCATTGCACTTTGATCAAATTCGTTAAGGACCCGTGCCTCCATAAGTGTCTCTTTCAGCAATGCTTACACAGGAAGGTCCCAGCCAGCACCTATGTGTACAATGTGCAGCTATATGCCATAAAAAATTTACGCATATGGGTACCATATTTCACCTATTGTCAAAGAAACAATGCCCTTGAGGTTGTCAGCAATCGTCATCGGCAACCACTAGATCACTACCACATTAGTGATATAGATAGAACATATATCTTTCAAAATAGATTTTTTTAACTAGCCACAACATCACGAGCATGGGACATGCCCGCCTCGTAGAAAATTTGTATATGTATTGTATTTTATTTTCTTACAGGGTTCCTTTAGGACATCGTCATTCTTGGAATCGGTGCAGGGTGTTTTCAATTCCAAGCTTCAAGCAGGTCTCTCTCTCTCTCTACGCACAATATATAGAAAAGAAACTATAATGTATTTCGGCTATAAATTTCTTCCTAGACCTCACACATTAGGGGGAAACTATTAACACTGGATAATCGTACATCAGAAGACGACATTATTTAATATCAAGAAGAAGGGTTTATAGTGCTAGAAGACATTACAGAATCTGGAAAGTATTTAAAAATCTCTAAGGTCTGAGGAAAATCAAATTTGAACAAGTCCTAAATTCTCTTTGCGCGCATAATCCTTTGTGAAGAGTGCCTTCGCGCGCCTTTTTTCCAGATATGTGTGCAATCCTAGGAGTGGAGAAATGTCACTATTCGGGACCACACAAAGCAAAGGACAATTGATTCCTCACTTGAAGCTGCTTAAGGACAACCACCAACACCTCCTTAGACACCAAATGAGCACACAATGGAATATTTGGAGCACACAAAGGAATCATACCCCTCTCTTGGGTCACCATCCACAATGTACTAAGAGAGGGAAGGGAGGATTTGAAATGTCCTATATAAGGCCACCATGAGATGAAGAATTTGTGAACACATTGTTATGATGCCAAAAATTTCCCAAGAAATACCAGCAGTGTGTGATCCGGAGTTGAAGATAGAGGGGACTCAAGTTTTGGCCATCCAACAAGTTCGGTCCAACACAGTAGAGAGAGAGGGAGACTGCACCGAGGCAAGCTTGGTATAAAAACATCCTTGCATTGGGAATTAGGACCCATGTTCTAGGGGAACTTTGGCAAGATGGTAAAGTTTCAATCTTAATACTACCAGCACTCATAAGATGGGCCTAGAGCCACTGTTCGTATTTTTATTTTTGTTTGACTCTTTTCAGAGCTCGTGTTTATTTGTTTTAGTTTTTAGTTTAGTTTTATTTTATATATGCATGCTATTTCTCTATCTAGTATGCTTATGATTCTAGCTTGTTCCACTAACTTTCTTGACTCCACTTATTTTTCTGCCTATTACCAATAACTTAAGTGGGTAGACTACACCCCTTAAGTTGGTGTGATTTCATACATACGTGCACCAAACACACTCCAACAACCACTGTCAATCAAATCCTTAGAGTTGGTTTCTATTTCCCGCCCTTTTCCAAGACATCCACAAAAAGGTGATTTCTTGTCATAAATGCAAAATATTTGAGGGAAAGAGAAAATCGATGCCTTTTCCATTACAGCCAATTTCTGTTGAAGCTCCTTTTCGGTAATGGGGTCTAGATTTCATTGTAGAAATCCACCCTGCCTCCTCTGCCCAACATAAATGGATCCTTACTGAAACTGAATATTTCACTAAGTGGATAGAGGCCACCCCTTCTAGAACTTCCACAGACTCAATAATTATCAGTTTCCTTGAAAATAACATTCTATCTAGGTTTGGCTATCCTAGGAAAATCATTACTGACAATATTGCTAATTTAAATCCAAGAAAATGGTGGAATTTTTTCCACAGATATAATATAAATTTGGGGCATTATACAACATATTACCCTCAAGGTAATGGGTTGGCTGAATCCTCAAATAAGATTTTGGTAAACATCATTAAAAAGTTGCTGGAAGAAAACAAGAAATCATGGCACAACAAGTTGGTACATTCACTATGGGTAGACAAGATAACAAAAAAGAAGTCAATTGATATGTCTCCTTATTAGCTAGTCTATGGAACAGATGTAGCCTTCCCAAAAAGCTTGGGAGTGCCAGTAATGAAGCTCATTCAAGAGGTGTAGTCTAAATAAAATGACATACAAAGAATAATGAACAAAACTATTCAGCTACAACGAACCAGAGAATGAGTATACAAAAAAACACAGCTAGTACAAGAAAACATCAAGAAGATTTTTGACAAGAGAACCAAGGAAAATGATTTCAGTATTGGAGACAAAGTGATGAAGTGGGATTCAAGAAGAGAGGACAAGGGAAATCATGGAAATTTTTATAATATGTGGAAAGGTCCATACATCATTCATTCTGCAAGAGGTAACAATGCATTTTTCCTACAAGAAATGGATGGAACATAATTGTTTGGAGGTCCTGTCAATGACAGGATGCTGAAACATTATTTTAGTTAGAGGATCTTAGTTTAAAGTTTTTTCTCATTGTATATAACATTGCTGAAACAAAAATCTCAGAAAAATAATACAAAAAGAAAAGAGGGGAGATAAAATAAAAATGCAATCCCCATACCAAAAATAATATTTCTGAAAGTGTGCAAGTCCAAATGCCACTACTTATGAAAAATTCTTGTTCAATCATACAACATAATCATGATTGAAATTTTTTTGAATTTTTGCTAATAATTTAGAAAATGAATATTTTCCAAACCATTTAAACTTGGCTTATCATTAAGTAGATAGAAAAATATGTTGGTTCCAAATTCTAAATCTGAACCACAAAGAAAGGTAAGGTACAAGTGATAAATGAAAGATTCAAAACCAAAGCCCTCATGTTTTAGTTTACTTCTTGCAAATAAATATTGTGTGCAACTTTTCAAAAATGCCATAATTCATGACAATCAAACTGCTTAATCTTGATTGAGTCATGCTTTAAATTTCATGTTGATAGTTAGTGAATAAAAATCTATCAAACTGTTTAATATTGACAGATAGGTAGATTAGGTAGAGAATAAAGATCTCATTAGTCTAATATGAGCCTTTGGAAGTTATGAGGGTAGATTTAGATAGTTTTCTTTTCAAAAGAAAAATGATGTCAAGGTTTGCAAGTCTAATTGCACCCAAAAATGAAGAAAAAAATGTTAGAATAGAATGATGGGTAGGTGTTGGAACGGGGTCTCCTAAAAAGCTATGAAACTGGTCCATTTTGGTTATTTTTATTATATTTAGTATAGCGCAGGTGTTTTGTGGCAGGTCAAAGCCCCAAACGCATTGTAATGGGTTAAAGGGTAAACTAGGGGTCCGAAAACCATGGGTTGCGGACCATAGGATTGTTAAAGCTAGATTGATATAAATAGAGAAGCATTTCGAATTGTAAGAGGTAGGATTTGATGAGCTATTGATGCGATCTGTTGTATAAGCGATTTTTTTGGGTTTTTGGGGAATAGACTCCTGCTGGCTATGTACGCGGAGATCCTAGTCCAGCTGTGTGTGGACCCTGCTGCTGTGTGCGCAGGTTGGGAAGGGAATTGTAAGGAAAGTTTGATGAATGAATGAATATGATAGATTATTAGATCTGAATCTATGAGTACTATTGAATGGATTGCTATTAATTACTATGTTATGCATTTTCTATCTTTGCACTGCGAAGGTCTGTATATTAAATGATTGGATCTGTTTCGCTCTTGTTATATCATGCTGTGAAAGTCTGTATAATGAATTGGATCTAGAGCTGTTCTGTTCTCTTTATGTAACATTGTGTTGATGTTCTGAAAAGCATATAATTGTAGATCTAGTGCACGTGGATGCAATTGGATACATATTTCACCCTGCGCAGAGACAAGGTAATCTGAAGAGAACACAACCCTGCTTGCCTTACCCTTCCTTTCTTAGGGTGCAGAAACCTAGTTCCAGCACCCACCCATACTACTTCAGGTGAGACCGTGACCTACGCAAGTGGGTCACTGCCGAAAGGGCCATTAGTATAGGGGTTTGTTGCCAAACCTTGCACACCAAACCTGGGTCAGGACCCCTTAAGCCAACAAATGGTTTTGTTGCCAAGACTGGAAGAGATCTGAGAAAGGGACCAGATAATGACAAGAGAATACTAGAAGCCTGAAAGAAAAGTGATTGAGGACTGGTTCGAAAGGCAGACACAGGAGTTTTCAGTAAAAGAAAACCGAATTGGAAAATTAACAATGGAAAGGTGAAAAAATAGGTATGTTCTTACTGAAAGCTAAAAAATATTCTTTGTAACCTTTGCAATTGAGCTTCAGGAGTGGCTGGCCCGACTGGTAGAATTCCAGAAGTGGTGGAAGGACGAGCGAGTCACTTAGTGGACTCCAGATCTTCTTGAACAACTGGAAAGAACTGATAATACTATTACACGCATGGTGGATCACTGGGTGGATAGTGTCCTAGGGGGCTTTGTCACATAATTTTCCATTGATCAGTTTGTATCATACTCTGAGGCCGAGCGACGATTCTTCAAAGGATTCTGGGGTAAGTTTCTGAAGACATTACCATTACTGATCAAGAAGTTGTTGTGCAAGAAGGGCATTCTCTGTAGCCATACCGACTGAATGACCTCGGATCTAGACGGGAGTGCGACACGCAGTGGTAAGTATTATCGGACCAACCTTGATGGAGGAAGGGATGCCTATAGCCCAGTAAAGGAACATGCTACATCACCACCTAGGGCACGCGTGGGTAAGAATTCACCTATAATGTCATCCTTGGATAGTGATATGGTTGCGCGTATGAAATTACCTACCTTCAAAGGGGTAGGAGATGAGAATATGGATCGATTTTGGTTCGTTGTAGACTCTGTCTGGACTGCGCAAAACGTGGTAGGTGATACTGTAAAAAGAGCACATCTATCTTTGGATTTTTAGGAAAGGGTGTTGGACTGGTATATGTGGTACATATCTCAAAATGGGAGAGAAACACTTCAAAATATTAAGGATGCCCTGAAACAACAATTCTGGAAACCGAAATCGTTATTCCCAACTGGTATCGAAAGTAAAAGGCTTCAACCAAGGAGCATCTGAGTCAGTCTGGGAGGCTGTTCAGCGGTTAAAAAAAGCAATCCAGGAAGGCGAGTTCAAGTACGACAAAAAACAACACACAAAATGCTTTATTGCTATGCTCCTACCTCACTTGCATATGCCCATGGGCCATCAGACTTTTGAATCACAAGAAAAAGCCTTGGAAGCTGCCATGAAAATTGAAGCTGCGCCTAAGGATGATGCAAGGGATGGAGTACAGAAAATTCAGGAGTAGCTCGGGGCCATGCACATGGAAATACAGAGCTTACGGATGGAACGAGGGAAGGGAGTAAGCACGGACCTTTGGTGCCAGGATTTCCGGGTGGCGGGACTACATGATACAACCCAGAGTCCACGGATGAATAGAGGTGAATCGAAGCAACAATGGTGCAGGTTCTGCCGATTGATAGGACATGATGAGCATAATTGTAGGTTTTAACCCTGAACAGAAATTATCTACACATGAATCTTATAACAGAAAATAAACAATAGCGAGAGCATAAAACATAAAACAGATAAACACAGAGATTTTCCCCTGGATCCCAAATTGGGGCGACCAGCTTGATTTTTCATTATATTCCTTTTAGTGTTACAACACATATATATACATGCTGAAGCATACATAAACCCCAATCAATTAACCCTGGATTAGAACATAACCATAGTTCCCTTGACCGGATCTACAAAATACCAGGGGCCGAAAACCATCGTACCTTAAAACCATGTGCAAACTCATGCACAAAACATGGGTGCGTCCGCATATGAGTGGGACCGCATACCAAAAAAAATTTCGCCGGGGCGTTGCCCCAGACCTCGACAGGGGGGGCTGCCGCCCCCCCTGTGACCCCCGTGTTGTGCCCGCCGCAACATACAATGCGTGGGGCTAGTCGTGGAAAGAATATAACACATACCCAACATTCTCCCACTTGTTGTTTTCTTTCCACAGGGGGCCACATGAGAGCTTAGTCATTGGGCTAATTCTTCAACACCCATTGTTTCTCTACACCAAGAGAACTTCTGAGTGCTCACAGACTTCGTCAATGCATCTGCAACATTCTTCAAAGTGTCCACCTTTACTAGCAACACCCTTTTAGCCTCAACCATATCTCTAACAAAGTGATATTAAACATCAATGTGCTTTGTCTTTGAATGATAAGCAGGGTTCTTAGCCAAGAAAATTGCACTTTGGCTATCACAGTCTATCCTTATAGCTTGTTGTACCAACCCCATACTTGAACACAATATTTGCAACCAAACTGCTTCCTTGCTTGCACAAGTGGCTGCTATGTATTCTGCCTCTGTAGTTGAAAGCGCCACTACAGACTGTCTTTTACTCATCCAACTGACTGCACCTCCAAATAGCCTAAACACATACCCACTTGTAGATCTTCTTTGGTCCAGATCTCTAGCCCAGTCTGCATCAACAAAACCACGAATTTCCAACATTCTTTCCAATCCTGGTCTTCCCTGGTAGCACAAGCCATAATCACTAGTGCCACGTAAATATCTGAAAACCCGCTTCACTGCTGTCCAATTCTCCTTCCCTGGGTCTAACATAAACCTGCTCAATACTCCCACTGCATGTGCAATGTCTGGTCTAGTACAGACCATTGCATACATTAGGCTACCCACTGCACTTGCATATGGAACACGAGACAAATCCTCCTCTTCTTCTTGTGTCTTGGGACACTGTTCAGCAGACAGCTTTGCACCTACAGGAATAGGAACACTCACCGGTTTACTATCCTGCATATTGAACCTCTACAATATAGTCTCGACATAATTCCTCTGGTTTAACCAGAGCTTCCTCTTTGCCCGATCTCTCTTAATTTCCATGCCCAAAATATAGTTTACAGCACCAAGATCCTTCATGTCAAATTTGGAGAATAGTTGGGTCTTCAAATCTTGGATAATTTCTTTGTCATTTCCAATCAACAACATATCATCCACATACAAGACCAAATAAATAACATGGTCACCAATTAATTTAAAATAAACACAGTGATCCTCCTTGCTTCTGGTGAAGCCAAGTCCCCGTATATAGGTATAAAATTTCTGATACCACATCCTTGGTGACTGTTTTAACCCATACAGAGACTTCTTCAACCTGCATACCAGTTCTTTCTTACCCTTCACCATAAAGCCTTCAAGTTGCTTCATGTAGATCTCCACTTCTAGATCCCCATGAAGAAATGTCGTCTTCACATCCATCTTTTCTATCTCAAAATCAAATGCAGCAGCAACAGATTAAAGTAATCTAATAGAAGTAACTTTGGCAACAGGAGAAAAAATATCACCAAAATCAATTCCCGACACCTGGGAATAACCTTTTGCTACCAACCGAGCTTTGTATTTCTCCACCTTGCCTTCTACATTCATCTTCTTCTTAAACACCCATTTGCTCTCGATGGGCTTCCTTCCAGCCGACAACTCCACCAAATCCCATGCCTCATTTTTATGCAAGGATGCCATTTCATCAACCATGGCCTCCTTCCAGAGTTTTCCATCCTCTGAATCTACTGCCTCCCTGACAGTTCTGGGATCATCATCAGTTATAGTTAAGGAAAAACCTAAACAGAAAGCAGATGGACTATACCTTTCTGGTTGCCTTATTTCCTGAACTGATCTTCTCACAACTGGAGTTTGTGGCTCTTCCTCTTCCGAGTCTTCTTCTGTTGTAGAGTTTGATTCATCCTCCTTTAGCTCAAACTCTATCTTCTCAGGTTCCTTTGGTAGGACTTCATGTATAACAACATCTTTCACCTCTCTAAACACCACATCTCGGCTGTACACAACCTTCCTTGTTTCTGGGTTCCAAAGCTTGTAACCCTTTAAACCATCCTTATACCCAATAAAGATGCACCTTTCAGATTTATTATCCAACTTGGTCCTTTTCTCCTTTGGAACATGTACATATGCATCACATCCAAATACCCTTAGATGTGAAAGAGAGGATTTCTTACCAGTCCATACCTCATGTGGAGTCTTATCCTCCAACGCTGATGAAGGTGATATGTTAACTAAGTAACATGCAGTCTTCACTGCCTCTACCCAGAATTCTTGTCCTAACCCGGTACCACTGAGCATGCTTCTTGCCTTTTCCATCAGTGTTCTGTTCATTCTTTTTGCAACTCCATTTTTCTAAGGTGTGTATGGAGTAGTCTTCTACTGTGTTATACCACACTTCTTAAAAAACTCTTCAAATTACTTCTTGTAGAACACCCCACCATTATCTGTCCTCAACGCCTTTATCTTCTTCTCTGTCTGGTTTTCCACCAGAGCCTTAAATTATTTAAATTTTTCAAAGACTTCAGATTTCTTTCTCAAGAAATATATCCATGTATTCCTTGAGAAGTCATCTATGAATGAAACATAGTACACAGACTTTCCCAGTGATGGAACTGACACAGGCCCAAACACATCACTGTGCACAAGTTCTAATATCTTGTTTTCCCTCTTAGCACCAGAAGGAAAACTCACCCGATTCTGCTTCCCATATACACAATGTTCACAGAAATCGAAATCTAGAGAAAAATTGGACATACCTTCTACCATACCATCTCTATGCAGTATCCGAAGGCCCTTCTCTCCAATATGTCCAAGCCTTTGATGCCATAGCATGGTCTTTTCTCCAGAGACATCTAGGCTTTCCGTCCCACTTTCAGGAACCACAGAAATGTTACACTCTAGATGTTATACTCAATAGGTGTCATTTTTCATGATTGTCTTGACAACTATCGAATATGTTCAAACCTTTTTCTTGAGCAAAGGTGTTCAAAGTATCTTTGAAAACCAAAAAATCAAAAATTTAAAAAATGTAAAGATGGTATACCCTAAAAGAAAATCAAAGGGTAAGAAAAAATAAAGTGGTCAAAGTGAAAGAAGTGAACCCCAAACAAAAATAGACCCAGCGAAAGTGTGCAAATCCAAAATGCCACTACTATTTCATTTTTTGTAATAAAGCAATTGTGTGCAGCTTGTCAAACTTTGCCACAATTTATGAAGAGTCAAACTGTTTAAACTTGACTCATTCATTTTTCAATTTCATGTTGTAGAATAGAGAATAAATATCTGACCAAACAGCTTAATTTTGGCAGATAAGTAGATAGGTAGAGTTAATAAAAGGTGCTCAACAGTTTAATCTAAGCCCTTGGATGTAATAAGGGTAGAATTAGATAGATTTTTCATGTAAAAGAAAAGAAGATTGATAAGGGTTTGCAAGTCTAAATGCACCCTAATAAAGAAGAGAAAATGGTAGTGTAAAGTAGATAGGGTAGGTAGATGGTGTTGCAAAGTTTATGTGATGAATGATGGTGCTAAATATGTTTAATATTTTACCTTCATCACAAATACTGAAGCAGAAAATGCAATGGAAAATTCACAGAAAGCAAAGTCAAAATCATTAACTTCCCACATCACTTTCTCCCTAAGATTTTTACTAATTTCCCTAAAGTGCTAAGGTATTTGGAGATTAGAGGGGCTCAAGGCATTTCCTTGACTTTTGGAGGGACCGGACCCTCGGCCTAATGATCAAAAAGACCTAAGTACTTGAGATTATTAGTTATTACAATCATTCACTTTTAACTTTTTCCTAAGTAAAATCCTATTTTACTTAGGAAAATCCCTCAATAATCCTATTTTACTTAGGAAGTTCCACAATAATCCCTCAAAATCACTTACTATTCTATGTTGAAGTGTTGAAATTGAGATGATGTGATTTACTTCAGAAATCTTCACTTTCTTAGATGTGCAAAGTATTTTGAGTTTCCCTTGTCCCTTTGTCATATTAACGTTTAACTCTAATTATTAACTCCCTAGTGAAAATACCTTATCCTATATATATAAATTCTTTTACATAAATATCCAAAAACCCATCTTATTATAAAATTTTAACCAAAGTATGTATTTCCCAATTATTCATTAAAAACCCACATTATGTGCCCTTCGGTTAAAATATATCATTATATAATAGTCCCGCCCCTTATGGTAATTGAATTGATTTAATTTCATTATCATATAATAAAAATATGAAAAAAAATTAAACATATAATTCGTATGTTTAAAACAAAAACAAAAATAAACCAAAGTTTAATTAAAACTAAACTTTGGAAATCCCGCGCGCAAAATTTCTTACCCCAACCATTCACTATACCAAAGAGTTAATTAACCCTCCAGGTTCATTAATAACCAAACTCCCAACCAATCAAATCCCGCCCGGAGTGATTAATTAACGATAAATATGTCGGGCCCGTGCCTTTTAACTTCCCGTCACCTTCCCGTCTTGTCAACCATCGGATCATCCGCCTGTAGATCAACGCTCCACAGCGATTCCGCTAGCCATCTCCCATTCGAAGATTAATGCGCGGGGGCACGGTGGTTTTGGAATAGTACTCCGACCACGTGTCACTCGCCCAATGGAATCGCTGCCCTCGTGTTTAAAACCGCCATTACCCATAAGCGGTGCGGAAATTACCGCTTACCGCCCAACCCCTGCCACATGTCATCTCGTACCTCGATGACGTCATTCCTTGATAAAATAAAAATCCCTTTTGACTTTGTAAATAAAACAAATTTCGTGTTTTTTCTGTCATTTTCATTGGTGAAAGCGACTGCGCCTCCCACTGCGAAATTCAAATTTCCACTGAAAATTACTGTTCTATCCAATTTCGGTCGAGAATTTCGACGAACCAGTGTTCAAGCATATTCTTGCCACCACTTGATACCTGTTAAATCCCAGTTTGCCTCCGAAAACAGGTATTTATTCTATTGCACTCCGAACTTTAAAAGAAACTCTATGTTCCTTGTTTTTCCACTGGATTAGTGATTAAATCTTATCGCTAAGATCATTCCCTGAGTTTAAAACTGTGAATTGTTCCCCCAAACCTGCAACCGTGCCAATTTCCCTCATTAAAACTCAAATCCCGCCTGGTGTGTGAAGAAAACCCAGAAACTTCCATTTTGAATACACAAGAACCAAAATGGAAGCTCCGGCAGCCCTGAATGTAACCCCATTGAATGCCCCCCACAGAGAGTTAGAATATTTGCCCTTAGTGGATAAAGACTTTCAAATTAAAGACTTAGTGTTTGATGAAAGCCCCCTTCTGAGTTATTGTCGCTGCAGAGACGATTATTCGAAGGGATTAGATGTCATTAGGTTGTGGGAATCCAATTTCCCGAGATATCTCATCCCCTCAGTCATTATTTTCCCAGAAATTATCCACTATTTCCATTCTAACTATGATCCGACTCAAAGAGCTGTAATATCCCCTGACCAGAGTGTTCTTTTCCCCATTACTCCCCAAGCTATCAATGCAATGCTACATTTTGAACCTGATCAAGAGCTAGCACCTTTGTCTATGGAAGAACTGATTGAAAAGTCTAATCAATTGACCCCAGAAAAATTGAAGTCCATTTGCTAGAATTTTATGTTGCCTGAACATCAACCTAGGGGCCCTCCTCCCTATGGTTTTTATTATTTCACTAAGTTGGGAAGGCTCATCCTAAATATGATATCTTTTGTCTTGGGTTTCAATACAAGTGAATATGTTGATGAAATAACCCTGGTTTTGCTGTCTATCTTTACTCCTGGGCAACCTCCTGAAGTTAAATATGACTTTGCCTCTTTTATAGCAAATAATATCCATGACCAGTTCATGAGGCTAGATGATGAGAAAGTTTTTAAATATTCCTCAGTTATTTATCATCTCATTATCTTTTATCAATCAGAGAAGTTCCCTTTCCCTGTTAAAAAGCTTGATGCCAAGGGAAACCCTAGGTCAGTTATATTTTGGTCCGCCATAACTCACTCTTCCTATGAGTCTCCCTATTCCTATGCTGAGTTCATCGATCTTTTTGTATATCCTGCAACTACCTTGTTGACAGGAATTCCTCCTCCAAGGCTCAGTAATGAAATCAAGAAGACTTTGCAGCTTTCAAGGACATATAAATTTGGAGACTGGTATTTATATCAAAACCATTCAGTCATCGGAATCTATGGATGTGAATTGCATCCATTCAAGTTACCAAAATATGTGCCCTTGAGACTTTTTGCCTTGGAATATTTCAGGCAAATGAATAATTCTGATATGATTCATTTTTGTAGTGTGAAAAAGAAAGCCCAACTAAGGATCAAAAGTCAATTAGGTCCTTTCATCTGCAACTCTAGAGAGGCCGAGCGAGAAGCAGAAGATATACTACAAAACCATTGCAAGTTCCAAAGAAGTTTCCGTTGCGTCCCTTATGATCCATTTGGTTTTATCTGTGATAAAAGAATGAAGAACAAATCTTCCCTTTATATTCACCACAGGATTCCTGATATAGAACAATATGCTAACCAAGATGAATGGGTGGAAGAAACAGTAGTTGAGGAAGAAAGTGAAGAAGACAAAATGAACAACATTATGAAAGACCTTGAGAAAAGCTTTGACTTAGAATCTTTTGCACAGGTGCAGGTACCTCACATTGGCACTTCTTCAGCAGGAAATCTACAACAGGGATTACAGGAAAGCATTCCATCTATTGCAGTAGAGCCAAAAGGCAAAGGAAAGGAACCTGAAATACAGGTCATTGAAACTTTTATCATGGCAGAGAAACCTCAAACCTCCAGAGCACCTGATCAATCACAAGTTTCTCCCACTCAGGTAAAACATCCTGAAGTTTCAGAATTACAAACTCCATCTAATATGGAAATAGGAAAGAAAAGGTAGGTTCCAGATACTACTCCTCCCAAAGAGTCCTCAGAGATACATCAAGCCAAAAAACAGAAACCAGATCCACTTCCAGATGTGGAAATCATTGATGAAATGTTTGATGATGGAAGGGAAGACAGTCAACTAACTGGCACAGTTAGTGAAACAAACACAGGCCACAAAGTAAAAGCATTGTAAAAGCAGTTGAGTACTGAAGTATCTTCTTTTAAGCCACCAAAAACTGATACAGGTGATATAAAAAGAACTTTCATTAATATAAAGGCAAAGAATGATCCATTGAGAATGAAGGTTTATGATCAATATCTGAAAATGGCTCCACATAATCAGGAAAGGTTAATGTCAGCATTTGACATTTCATAAGGAAAACTGATGATGAGCCACTTCAAGTCCAAGGTGCCAAAACCCATGACAGCAGCTGATTATATTAGAACAAATTTTGAGGTCCTGGCAAAGGACATTCATCCCTTGGACCAGATAGAGCTGCATAAACAAACTGGGGAAATGGTGTATTCCACTCTTACTGATAAGGCCATGGCAGCCCTAAGGCTGCAAGATTCTTTAAATAACACAAGCACCCAATTGCAAATTGAGAAGGCCTCTTCTCAGGCCAAAGATAACAGAATAAAGTCTCTGGAAGACATAATCATCAGCTTGGGTCACAATCCCAAAGATATCAAAAGCATTGAGGCACTAATTAAAAAGAAAGATGATGACATAGATGCACTGAGAAAGCAGCTGAAATTTCCAGCCTCAAGGCATCCCCAGACCCAAGAAGTTTTGAAGGGAAATTCATAGGAAGAGATAATGGAGTTACTCTTAAAAATGACTGAGCAACTGAGTGAAACAGAGAAAGAATTGGAACAAGCTTTACAAGAAAAGGAAGCTAGCATGCAGGCATCCATCACAGAAGCTACTACAACTACAGGTACTACAACAGAAAATCAACAAACAGAGCCAGCGCAGGTAAACACTTCTGGTTTGAGTTCTGATGAATTGGTAAAACAAATGGAAAGTTTAAAACTCAGAGTCACAGAACTTCAAACCACAAAATTGCAGTTAGAAAATTTGGAGCAGAAATATGATACATCTAAAAAGACCGTTGTTGATAATACCAGGGAAATTAAAAGGTTGGAAAGATTGGTTAAGGCTTTAGAAAAAGATCTTTCATTAGAGAAGCCTTTGAGGGAAATAAATGAAATTCTTTGGGATAATATAATTGAGTTAATAAAAAGTATTTGGCCCTCTGTTCAAGCAATTTTTGAAAAAAATGACTTGATTAAAGTAGCTCAGGAAGAAATAAACAGAACAAGAAATGAATTAAGGAATAGACCTGAACAAGCCAATCAACTTATACAGTTTTTGAACACCCGGACTAAGCAACAGCTTGCATAATTAGGAATTGAGGACAGGATAGGCACTATTTTGGAGATAAAAAGAGTTTTCACCAAAATAATTTTTATGCATAATTTGGAAAGGAAGCGCTCAGATATTTTGGAAGAAATTAATACTTTCAAAGGAAAATTTCAGGTTTTATTAGACAATGGGTTACCCAGTCCTATGCTCTCAGAGGACCAGATAATGGACCTGGAAACCTATGTTAAGAAAATAGATATCCATGCTCATAATACAACTGCTCATTCTATCAGTTTTCCAGAAGCAACGTTGCCAACAGGGAGAAATCTCTATGACAGGTTGAAGAATTTATTTCATCTTGAACATGAAATAAAGTATTTATTCCCTAATCAGCCCACTTTTTACAAACTCACAGAGGCTGATGAAACATTGAGGAAACTTAAAAGAACCATAATAGTAGAAGATCAATGGTGAGATGACTTATTGGAAATTTTATGAAATTTATATTCAAGTTGAGAATTTTATCTTTTTACCATCATGTAAAGGATAAATAATGAGCACAGTTGAAAGAGTATCAGTTGGGCAGGTAAAAGAGTATCAGTAGAAACGAAGAGTACCAGGCAAGCAAAATAATTACTCAAAGGGACAGCATCGAGCCCTATTATAGCACCTGCCTCCAGCACGTCCTCAAAAGGAGGAAACAGCACACTAGCAATTACTTTTTGTCCTATTTACAAGACCATTTGTCTCCTTGTTATTGTAACTTACTCATTAGTCACCCTAAATTTTTGGCTAGGTTAGTGTGAGATATTTTCAATCATTTTTTGTATAAATAAACCCTCAAAGAGAATGTTGAGGGTGGATTCTATTACTTTGTTGTGACATTGAAGTTTTTGGAATAAAAGCATTTTGGAGAAATTTATTTGTGGCTTACTGGATGACAATTTGAAGCTTAGGACTTTTTGCAGGATTCATGTGTCGGACTGCAGTTCAATAAGTCTTTCTATCCTATGTCTTAAGTTTTATATCAGTTTATAATATCATTATGTCCATTTTTGAATAATTTACATAAAGGATTGAATCAGAATTTACTTAATTGTACTCTGATTTCGGATGTGATTATTCTTAATGTTTTCCTCTAAATTGGTTATAAGCACGAATTCTTAAATGCTCTTTCTTTGCTAATTCAAACATTTTTGATTACTATAATAAAGAATTCTTCATTTCTGTTTGTTTGTAATCATTTCATTTCTTTCTTTTGAACATGGTGAAAGATTCTTAGCTGTCTTTCATCCCTTCAAAATCATCCCATCCACTTTAAATTTTAAGGATTGTTCTCTATTTGGCTATCTTGCCCTGCAAAGCCATCTTGTGTGTAGAATAGAAGTCCAGTAAAGCCATCCTTTGAATCCATAGCCCAATGGCCTGAAAATATTCAACCTTGCCCTTAGTTGGCGAATTCCACCATTTTCAAACAAACTCTTGGATCTATAACTAGCCTAAAACCTTCTAAGAACAAAGATAAATTATAAAGAGAGAGCCCTCTCTGGATGAAGATTGGCTAGATTCTGCATCTGAAGGTTGGTTTGTGGTTACCTTGGGTATACTTTCCTCTTCCACAACTTCAAGGAAAACCTGAGTGATAACATAGTGGCGACCATACTGGGGATCTAAATCATTTTTATTGTTAATATTGTTCACTTATAAGCTATAGACAGAGACTGAAGTTAGCCAGGTAGCCTTTGAAATTGCTTTTGCTCTGCAATTGCAAAAGTAAATAAATGTTGCTTCAGTCTATCTTTGTTTATTTTATGACCTAAGCTTTCATTTCAAACATTTCATCAGTTCTCTAGTTTAATAAGTCTTTAAGAAAGTTTAAATCTCATATCTAAAGCCTCTTAAAGAAATCATAGAAGTTGTTTTGAAAATTCACAAAAAAACAAAATAATCATAAAATACTCAAAATTTGGTTTCCTGAAGAACTAACTTTTTCTTCAGAATTGTTTTACAGGTTTAGATCTAATCTATGATGGTGGACAGTGATCGGACACACAAAGGTTAAAATCATCCACCTGGCGACTCCAAAATCAATTTCACTACCAAGACTCCGCTGGAGGAATGAGCCTGGAAGAACAATATGGAAAGATCGGGCTTTCAACTTGGATTGTTATCCAAGACATTATGTTATTTCTAAATTGATAGAGTTTTCCAATGTATATTGTATTTTAGAGAAGATCTTAGAGTAGTTTTTAATTTATCTCTTTTGAAAATTGTAAATTTAAAATCGCCATGCACATTTGAGCATCATTCTTCTGACTCTTTTGATATCATTTTCCAATCAAGACACTGTTGATTAGAGATCCAGAGCTTCAAGTTTCAGAGAAATTCCACAACCAAATAATCCATATTCCAAAGCATTAATAGTGATACTGGATGACAGGGTTTGTGGAAAATCTTTCATTTGATGAAATTTTAAATGAATTCAGGGATGAGTTATCAAAACTTCAGTTTGATGAGGATTTTCTAAGAGTTTTCTTTCTTCTTTTTAAATCAAGAAAATGTTCTCCTCAAGTTAAAAAATGGCTTCTTGATATAATTTGCGAAAATTATGAAAATGAAATCAAACTTTTGCATTCTCAAATTCAGTCATACAATTTCCGAAATCCTAAAGAATTCTTTGAAAATATTCCTTTTCCAAAGCAAGAGGAAATTGTACTATCTTTTGACCTGCATATTGAGGATGATTATTCTTTCAAACACAAGACTGAGGAAATAGTTTCAAGGATTAATATTCAGAATACAACTGAGCAACTAGTCATTGAAGGCCTAGAAACACAAATCATACATTATGCTTTTAATGATCCTATAGCAAATTATATGGAGAATATTTTTACCTCAGATCTGCAAACATGTTTTATCTATGAGGATCAAATATATCAACAATTTCCATTTCACATCTTATCGTTGATTATGAAGGCACATGATCATAATATACTTCCAATTTTGATCATAAGCAATCAAGTTAAACATTTATTGTTACATCTACTTGATTGGCTTCATTGGCATTTTTGTATTATCTGATTCAATAAGATTTTTAGTAGATTAGAGTAGGTAAATGAGTGGTAATAAGCTCAGAATTTTGAGCATTTTTTTTTTTCAATTTTCAGTTAGTTTTTCATTAAGTTGGTTTGAAAATTTTTGTGTGTTGTTTCAGCTTCAGATCAAATTTCAAGTTGTAGAAAAAGGACTATATTCAATTCAAGATTTTTAGCCACAGCAAATGCATCATTTTTGAGTGGATGGTGACTTCTTGGAGTTGAAGCCTGAAGTGAAGGCCCTAAGCTTCAAAAGTTCCACTATCATATGTACAATAAAGCTACCAGAAGAAAAAGATTACATGTTTAGACTAAAGACATTTTTGAGGCATCTGACCTGCTGTTCTTGACTTTTCACTAGGAAAAGCCATCCCAAAGTGGAGCCGGTGTTAGAATCCTATACAAATAGGTGTCATTTTTCATGATTGTCTTGATTGAACTATGGAATAGGTTCAAACCTTTTTCTTGAGCAAATGTGTTCCATATTCTTGAAAAACCAAAAAATCAAAAAATTTAAAAAATGTAAAGAGGGTATACCCTAAAAGAAAAATCAAAGGGTAAGAAAAATAAATTGGTCAAGAAAATGAAAGAAATGAACCCCAAGCAAAAAATAGACCAAGGAAAGTGTGCAAATCCAAATGCCACTACTATTTCATTTTTTGTAATAAAGCAATTGTGTGCAGCTTGTCAAACTTTTGCCACAATTTATGAAGAGTCAAACTGTTTAAACTTGACTCATTCATGTTTCAATTTCATGTTGTAGAATAGAGAATAAATATCTGACCAAACAGTTTAATATTGGCAGATAAGTAGATAGGTAGAGTTGATAAAAGGTGCTCAACAATTTAATCTGAGCCCTTGGATGTAATAAGGGTAGAATTAGATAGATTGGCCATGTAAAAAGGAAAAGGTTGATAAGGGTTTGCAAGTCCAAATGCACCCTAATAAAGAAGAGAAAATGGTAGTGTCAAGTAGATAGGGTAGGTAGATGGTGTTGCAAAGTTTCATGTGATGAATGATGGTGCTAAATATGTTTGATCTTTTACCTTCATCAGAAGTACTAAAGCAAGAAATGCACTGGAAAATTCAAAGAAAGCAAAGTCAAAATCATTAACTTCCCACTTCACTTTTTCCCTAAAAAGTTTTACTAATTTCCCCAAAGTGCAAAGGTATTTGAAGATTAAAGGGGCTCAAGGCATTTCCTTGACTTTTGGAGGGATCGGACCCTCAGCCTAATGATCAAAAAGACCTAAGTACTTGAGATTATTTGTTATTACAATAATTCACTTTTAACCTTTTCCTAAGTAAAATCCTATTTTACTTAGGAAAATCAGGTGAAGTTCCACAATAATCCCTCAAAATCACTTACTATTCTATGTTGAAGTGTTGAAATTGAGATGATGTGATTTACTTCAGAAATCTTCACTTTCTTAGTTATAGCAAAGTATTTTGAGTTTTCCTTGTCCCTTTTTCATATTAACATTTAACTCTAGTTATTAACTCCCTAGTGAAAATACCTTATCCTATATATATAATTTCTTTTATAAATATCCAAAAAACCCATCTTATTATAAAGTTTAACCAAAGTATTTATTTCCCAATTATTCATTAAAAACCCACATTATGTGCCCTTTGGTTAAAATATATCATTATATAATAGTCCCGCCCCTTATGGTAACTGAATTGATTTAATTTCATTATCATATAATAAAAATATGAAAAACATTAAACATATAATTCGTATGTTTAAAACAAAAACAAAAATAAACCAAAGTTTAATTAAAACTAAACTTTGGAGATCCCGCGCGCAAAATTTCTTACCCCCACGATTCACTATACCAAAGAGTTAATTAACCCTCCAGGTTAATTAATAACCAAACTCCCAACCAATCAGATCCCGCCCGGAGTGATTAATTAACGATAATTATGTCCGGCCCGTGCCTTTTAACTTCCCGTCACCTTCCCGTCTTGTCAACCATCGGATCATCCCCCTGCAGATCAATGCTCCACAGCGATTCCTCTAGCCATCTCCCATTCGAAGATTAATGCGCGGGGGCACGGTGGTTTTGGAATAGTACTCCGACCACGTGTCACTCGCCCAATGGAATCGCTGCCCTCGTGTTTAAAACCGCCATTACCCATAAGCGGTGCGGAAATTACCGCTTACCGCCCAACCCCTGCCACATGTCATCTCGTACCTCGATGACGTCATTCCTTGATAAAATAAAAATCCCTTTTGACTTTGTAAATAAAACAAATTTCGTGTTTTTTCTGTCATTTTCATTGGTGAAAGCGACTGCGCCTCCCACTGCGAAATTCAAATTTCCACTGAAAATTACTGTTCTATCCAATTTCGGTCGAGAATTTCGACGAACCAGTGTTCAAGCATATTCTTGCCACCACTTGATACCTGTTAAATCCCAGTTTGCCTCCGAAAACAGGTATTTATTCTATTGCACTCCGAACTTTAAAAGAAACTCTATGTTCCTTGTTTTTCCACTGGATTAGTGATTAAATCTTATCGCTAAGATCATTCCCTGAGTTTAAAACTGTGAATTGTTCCCCCAAACCTGCAACCGTGCCAATTTCCCTCATTAAAACTCAAATCCCGCCTGGTGTGTGAAGAAAACCCAGAAACTTCCATTTTGAATACACAAGAACCAAAATGGAAGCTCCGGCAGCCCTGAATGTAACCCCATTGAATGCCCCCCACAGAGAGTTAGAATATTTTCCCTTAGTGGATAAAGACTTTCAAATTAAAGACTTAGTGTTTGATGAAAGCCCCCTTCTGAGTTATTGTCGCTGCAGAGACGATTATTCGAAGGGATTGGATGTCATTGGGTTGTGGGAATCCAATTTCCCGAGATATCTCATCCCCTCAGTCATTACTTTCCCAGAAATTATCCACTATTGCCATTCTAACTATGATCCGACTCAAAGAGCTGTAATATCCCCTAACCAGAGTGTTCTTTTCCCCATTACTCCCCAAGCTATCAATTCAATGCTACATTTTGAAACTAATCAAGAACTAGCACCTTTGTCTATGGAAGAACTAATTGAAAAGTCTAATCAATTAACCCCAGAAAAATTGAAGTCCATTTGCCAAAATTTTATGTTGCCTGAACATCAACCTAGGGGTCCTCCTCCCTATGGTTTTTATTATTTCACTAAGTTGGGAAGGCTCATCCTAAATATGATATCTTTTGTCTTGGGTTTCATTACAAGTGAATATGTTGATGAAATAACCCTGGTTTTGTTGTCTATCTTTACTCCTGGGCAACCTCCTGCAGTAAAATATGACTTTGCATCTTTCATAGCCAATAAAATCCACGACCAGTTCATGAGGCTAGATGATGAGAAAGTGTTTAAATATTCCTCAGTCATTTATCATCTCATCATCTATTATCAATTAGAGAAGTTCCCTTTTCCTGTTAAAAAGCTTGATGCCAAGGGAAACCCTAGATCAGTTATATTTTGGTCCGCCATAACTCACTCTTCCTATGAGTCTCCCTATTCCTATGCTGAGTTCATCGATCTTTTTGTATATCCTGCAACTACTTTGTTGATAGGAATTCCTCCTCCAAGGCTCAATAATGAAATCAAGAATACTTTATAGCTTTCAAGGACATATAAAGTTGGAGATTGGTATTTATATCAAAACCATTCAGTCATCAGAATATATGGATGTGAATTGCATCCATTTAAGTTGCCAAAATATGTGCCCATGAGACTTTTTGCCTTGGAATATTTCAGGAAAATGAATAATTCTGATATGATTCATTTTTGTAGTGTAAAAAAGAAAGCCCAACTCAGGATCAAAAGTCAATTAGGTCCCTTCATATGCAACTCTAGGGATGCTGAGCGAGAAGCAGAAAATATACTACAAAACCATTGCAAGTTCCAAAGAAGTTTTCGTGGGGTTCCTTATGATCCATTTGGTTTTATCTATGATAAAAGAATGAAGAACAAATCATCCCCATACTTTCACAACAGGAGGCCTGAAATAGAACAATATGCTAATCAAGATGAGTGGGTGGAAGAAACACTAGTTGAGGAAGATAGTGAAGAAGACAAAATGAACAAAATTATGAAAGATCTTGAGAAGAATTATGACCTAGAATCTTGTGGTCAAGTGCAGGTACCTCACATTGGCACTTCTTCAGCAGCAAATCTACAACAGAGATTACAGGAAGGCAGTTCATCAGTTGCAGCAGAGTCAAAAGGCAAAGGAAAGGAACCTGAAATACAGGTCATTAAAACTTTAGTCATGGCAGAGAAACCTCAAACCTCCAGAGCACCTGATCAAACACAAGTTTCTCCCATTCAAGTAAATCATCCTGAAGTTTCAGGATTACAAACACCATCCAATGTAGAAATGAGCAAGAAAAGGCATGTTCCAGATACTACTCCTCCCAAAGAGTCCTCAAAGATACATCAAGCCAAAAAACAGAAAGTAGATCCACTTCCAGATGTGGAAATCATAGATGAGATGTTTGATGATGGAAGAGAAGATAGTCAACTAACTGGCACAGTTAGTGAAACAAACACAGGCCAGAAAGGAAAAGCTTTGCAAAAGCAGTTGAGTACTGAAGTATCCTCTTTTAGACCACCAAAAACAGATACAGGGGATATAAAAAGAACTTTCATTAATATAAAGGCAAAGAATGATCCATTGAGAATGAAAGTATATGATCAATATTTGAAAATGGCTCCACATAATCAGGAAAGGTTAATGTCAGCATTTGACATTTCACAAGGCAAAATGATGATGAGCCACTTCAAGTCCAAGGTGCCAAAACCCATGACAGCAGCTGATTATATTAGGACCAATTTTGAGGTCCTGGCTAAAGACATTCATCCCTTGGACCAAATAGAGCTGCATAAACAAACTGGGGAAATGGTGTATTCCACTCTTACTGATAAGGCCATGGCAGCCCTAAGGCTGCAAGATTCTTTAAATAACACAAACACCCAATTGCAAATTGAGAAGGCCTCTTCTCAGGCCAAAGATAACAGAATAAAGTCTCTGGAAGACATAATCATCAGTTTGGGTCACAACCCCAAAGATATCAAAAGCATTGAGGCACTAATTAAAAAGAAAGATGATGATATTGCTGCACTGAGAAAGCAGCTGAAATTGCCAGCCTCAAGGCATCCCCAGACTCAAGAAGTCTTGAAGGAAAATTCACAGGAAGAAATAATGGAGTTGCTCTTAAAAATGACTGAGCAACTGAGTGAAACAGAGAAAGAATTGGAACAAGCTTTACAAGAAAAGGAAGCTATCATGCAGGCATCCATCACAGAAGCTATTACAACAACAGGTACTACAACAACAGATCAACAAACAGAGCCAACGCAGGTAAACACTTCTGGTTTGAGTTCTGATGAATTGGTAAAACAAATGGAAAGTTTAAAACTCAGAGTCACAGAACTTCAAACCACAAAATTGCAGTTAGAAAATTTGGAGCAGAAATATGATACATCTAAAAAGACCGTTGCTGATAACACCAGGGAAATTAAAAGATTGGAAAGATTGGTTAAGGCTTTAGAAAAAGATCTTTCATTAGAGAAGCCTTTGAGGGAAATAAATGAAATTCTTTGGGATAATATAATTCAGTTAATAAAAAGTATTTGGCCCTCTGTTCAAGCAATTTTTGAACAAAATGACTTGATCAAAGTAGCTCAGGAAGAAATAAACAGAACAAGAAATGAATTAAGGGGTAGACCTGAGCAAACCAATCAACTTATACAGTTTTTAAACACCTGGACTAAGCAACAGCTTGCAGTATTAGGAATTGAGGACAGGACCGACACTATTTTGGAAATAAAAAGAGTTTTTACCAAAAGAACTTTTATGCAGAATTTGGAAAGGAAGTGCTCAGATATTCTGGAAGAAATTAATGCTTTCAAAGGAAAATTTCAGGTTTTATTGGGCAGTGGGTTACCCAGTCCTATGCTCTCAGAGGACCAGATAATGGACCTGGAAACCTATGTTAAGAAAATAGATATCCATGCTCATAATACAACTGCTCATTCTATCAGTTTTCCAGAAGCAACGTTGCCAACAGGGAGAAATCTCTATGACAGGTTGAAGAATTTATTTCATCTTGAACATGAAATAAAGTATTTATTCCCTAATCAGCCCACTTTTTACAAACTCACAGAGGCTGATGAAACATTGAGGAAACTTAAAAGAACCATAATAGCAGAAGATCAATGGTGGGATGACTTATTGGAAATTTTATGAAATTTATCTTCAAGTTGAGAATTTTGTCTTTTTACCATCATGTAAAGGATAAATAATGAGCACAGTTGAAAGAGTATCAGTTGGGCAGGTAAAAGAGTATCAGTAGAAACGAAGAGTACCAGGCAAGCAAAAGAATTACTCAAAGGGACAACATCGAGCCCTATTATAGCACCTGCCTCCAGCATGTCCTCAAAAGGAGGAAACAACACACCAGCAATTACTTTTTGTCCTATTTACGAGACCGTTTGTCTCCTTGTTATTGTAACTTACTCATTAGTCACCCTAAATTATTGGCTAGGTTAGTGTGATATATTTTCAATCATTTTTTGTATAGATAAACCCTTAAAGAGAATGTTGAGGGTGGATTCTATTACTTTGCTGTGACATTGAAGTTTTTGGAATAAAAGCATTTTGGAGAAATTTATTTGTGGCTTACTGGATGACAATTTGAAGCTCAGGACTTTTTGCAGGATTCATGTGTCGGACTGCAGTTCAATAAGTCTTTATATCCTATGTCTTAAGTTTTATATCAGTTTATAATATCATTATGTCCATTTTTGAATAATTTACATAAAGGATTGAATCAGAATTTACTTAATTGTACTCTGATTTCGGATGTGATTATTCTTAATGTTTTCCTCTAAATTGGTTATAAGCACGAATTCTTAAATGCTCTTGCTTTGCTAATTCAAACATTCTTGATTACTATAATAAAGAATTCTTCATTGCTCTTTGTTTGTAATCATTTCATTTCTTTCTTTTGAACATGGTGAAAGATTCTTAGCTTCCTTTCATCCCTTCAAAATCATCCCATCCACTTTAAATTTTAAGGATTGTTCTCTGTTTGGCTATCTTGCCCTGCAAAGCCATCTTGTGTGTAGAATAGAAGTCCAGTAAAGCCATCCTTTGACTCCATAGCCCAATGGCCTGAAAATATTCAACCTTGTCCTTAGTTGGCGAATTCCACCATTTTCAAACAAACTCTTGGATCTATAACTAGCCTAAAACCTTCTAAGAACAAAGATAAATTATAAAGAGAGAGCCCTCTCTGGATGCAGATTGGCTAGATTCTACATCTGAAGGTTGGTTTGTGGTTACCTCGGGTATACTTTCCTCTTCCACAACTTCAAGGAAAACCTGAGTGATAACAGAACTGTTACACCCATCAATAAAAGTTCTACCTTGTAGCTTGTACAGATTTCCGATCCAAACTCCCCGCATTAATACCAGTGCTCCCTGAACCATCTTGCAGGCATCTTTCTCAAACACTATTTTTACACCTGCATCATCCATCTTGCTTATAGAAATCAGATTTCTGGCCAATGTAGGAATATGCAGAACACCAAGAAGTATTCTAATCCTTCCACCTTGTAGCTTCAGCTTGACCTTTCCACGTCCGACGATTCTGGCCTTCCTATCATCCCCAAGGAAGACATCACCACCATCATATTTCTCATACTCGCAGAACCACTCCCTATGGGGAGTGAAGTGAAAGGATGCACCTGAGTCAATCAACCATGAGTCGTGATCTACATGTGTACTTGAGGAAGAAGCCAAATACACATCCCCACCTTCATCCGAGGTGGTTTTTTCCTCTGCAGAAGGAGCATCATCAGATCCCTTTCCTTTCTCAAGAGCTTTAGATCTACACTCCTTTTTGTAGTGCCCTTCCTTTTCACATTTCTAGCACACCTTTACAAACTTTCCAAGAGATTTAGATCTCCCTCTAGATTTAGATCTCCCACTCGAAACCTTATTCTTGTTTCTGTTTTGGGACGTTCCTTGTACAGATAAGGCATCTCCATTTTGACCCTCCATATTTCTCCGTCTCATTTCCTCCTACAACAAGGCTGAGACAATGTCATCAAAATTCAAGGTAGTTGTATTTCTACCTATTGCAATAACGAGACTGTCCCATGAGTCTGGTAGAGAACACAACAAACTGATGCACTTATCTTCATCTAAGATTTTAATATCAATAGATGACAGCTGACTTACCACAGTATTGAAGGCATTCACATGCTCTGTCACCGAGTCTCCATCCTTCATCCTCAGGTTATACAACTTTTTTCGTAGGAAAAACTTATTCACCAGAGACTTAGATTGGTACAAAGTCCCAAGTTTTTCCCACAAATTCTTCGCCGTAGGTTCTCCAGATACATTCAACAATACTGAATCTGAGACACACAACTGTATTGTGCTCTTAGCCTTCCGATACAGTTTCTTCTAGTCTTCATCTGACATTTCCGTTGGTTTAGTACCTAGATCTACCGCAATCCACTAATATTTATCCACCAGCAGATCCTCCATCTTGAGCTTCCACAACTCAAAACTCTGACCATTAAATTTCTCGATCTCTATCTTTCCGCCGCTCGCCATCTTCTTTCACAGCAAGAATCGATCCCGCAGATCTCCCACTGAATAGGGTCTACCTCGGGCAGAAGCGAAAAACCCTCGGCAAAATCGCACTGAAGTCGAAACAACTCGATACCAAATGTAGGTTTTAACCACTGAGAGCTGAAATTATCTACACACACGAATCTTATAACGAAGATCTAGCAAATAGAGAGCATAAAAGCATAAAATAGATAAACAGAATTTTCTAGATCCCAAATTGGGACGACCAGCTTGATTTTTCATTATATTTCTTTTAGTGTTACAACACATATATATACATGCCGAAGCATACACAAACCTCAATCCATTAACCCTAGATTAGAACATAACCATAGTTCCCTTGACCAGATCTACAAAATACCAGGGGTCAAAAACCATCGTACCCCAAAACCATGTGCAAACTCATGCACAAAACATGGGTGGTCCGCATATGAGTGGGACCACATACCAAAAAAAATTTCAACGAAGGTCTTTGCCACCCACCTGCTTGCGCTGGCGCAACGTACAGTGCGCGGGCTAGTCGTGGAAAGAATATATACCCAACAATAATTTCCACATATATGAATTACTGGTAGATCGGGGAACCCTCTATAGGGTACAATCCGATCCTGCCTCTCTGAGATTCCCCACAAGCTTTGGTGGCTCCCCTGCACGGGGCAGGAAGGGGTGGGGAGGAAACATTGGACGAGGATGGGGCCAACTGATCTGCTATAACTGTGGAGAGGTAGGGCACTTTTCCTGGAACTGCTCAAATCCCACTATGAAGACCTGTAAATACTGCTGATAGTTGGACCATGAAATCAAAGACTATCCGATTTTGCTAACAAAGATGAAGGAAAAACAGTCTACTCCCACACGAAATATAAAGAGAGTCAAAACAGAGATAAGGAGCATAACGCGTAGCATGGTCACCCAGAAAGAAAGAGATGAGCTTGCTGTTCATAAGGAGCCAAATCTCAGAAAGCAGGAATCACTGGGAGCCCCTACGCAACTGCCAGAAGAAGAAGTTGAAACCTTTTTAAGGGCATGTTTGAAGCTCCTACATAGTCCGCAGGCGGGAGAAAGTCTTCAAGTATTACTGCAGGACTGCGCAGCTCAGCCCAGCATGAAAAATGAGGTTAAGGAAGTACACAAATTACACAACTATAAAAGGCGCACCAGGAGAGAGACGCGCTTGACTGCATAGATTGGTGACTATGAGATAGATCAGGTTATTCTTGATCTTAGGGATACGATGCAAATGTCTTACCGTGACGGGAAAATGCAAATACGGCCGTCAACGAGGGGATCTAGTAAAAATTCCTAACTAGACTCTAAACCATTTGGAATGGGGATCTCGTCCGGGGTGTGGGTTCGGCTACCGCTCAGTTCTCCTTTCCTTGGGCCTCAATAGAACTCAATGAACCTGCAAACACACGCTTATTCAGATGATACAAGATACATTCTTGATGAATTAGATGAACATATAACACTATGCATAGCAAGCTGAATAATAAAGCATGGGGCCAAAGGAAATTTTGTCAATAGCATATCATTAGGGTCATGCTTGTACGCTGTTCTAACCACAAAAGAAACAATTATTTATGGCAGAACACCCTTCACTTCCTCAAATGGTTTTGGTGATAATATAAATGTCAGCAAACAAAGTTACTAACATTCACTGAGAAAGCGAAAATAAACTTAGCACCATTAACACATGTTTAGAAAACTATAATGCATAAATGATGTCATTGGAAACAAAGTTTCGTTAATCAAAAGATGTTAGAAACTGAAAACAGAATACTCATAGTGTTCGCACATTTACCACAATCAAATCCAACAATGGAGTTCGCAAATGCTTGTATTCATACTCAAAAAAGTGTAGTCCTTCTATATGATGCTCTATAACTCTTTGAGTCCCAAACAAAAGATCCTTACAATCTTCTCGAAGGAAGTTTTTATAGATCAAAACTTGCTCTTTGGGCTACCCGACTTTTTGCTTTCCTGACTGTTGGGCTGCCTTACGACCTGAATGGAGGATGTGACCTGCGACTCAATTGGACAGTGTGACCTGCGACCTAGTTGCACAGTGTGACCTGTGACCTCTTTCCATTTGATCATGGGAATGTGCGCGTGATTGCGAGGTCAGGGGCATCAACTTGTTGCTCCTTGAGAAAATTCTACCATGTGCGATAATCTGCAGCTACTGGGGAGATTAAGGGAACTTCTTCCATTAACCGGTGAAGGCACTCCAAGGCATTTGGAATCAAATTCTCTCTCTTGAGTGTGACATGGTTGGCTAAAGAGGCCAGTTTAGTGTAGATCCAAACTGGTGTAACAATGAATTTACCCAAGTTCTCTTGCAAAGCGGCAAGATCAAGAGTAGCAGCGACTTGCTTGATAGGTTGCAGAAATGTTTGAATCTACTGATCCACCTATCCCCATGTCTTGTTCTCACTCAATGCACCCAGAGATGGAATGTGGTGTAGTTCATGCATTGAGTCGATGCCATTGATAAAATGCTCATATGCAACCATTACCTTTTCTAGGTCTTTGGATAGCTTTTCCTTGGATTGCATTTTGATACGAATTTGGAACTTGGCATCCTGGGTGTGAATCCAGTCTTTCTTGGGCAAGTTTTCCGGAGCCTGTGGGTACCAACCTATCCATTATATCATTCTGTCCAAAGCGGTAGAGTCCTCTTTCAGTTGCTCTCTCCTCTGTTTTGTCTCTACTTGGGCTCTTAGTAGGGGGGCGACTGTTTGTTTTATAGTGAACATCTCCCCATAAACTTGCCTCATGGTGACTTCCAGTACCTCCACCTCTCTTTGTATGGTGAGCGGTACTTCTTTAACAGGAGAAATTTTGTCTCAAAGTTTTTGTATTTCCTCCTTTAATGCTATCTTTTCTTGCTCTGCCCTTGCCTCCCTTTGTTTAGAGTCCGGTAACTTATTTTGTAGGGAAAGGATCTCCCTACTCATTCGGCTCACATTTTCTTCTGTGGCTGTGGAAAAAGCAGTATCGGCCGATGATATCATCACTGGGTTGGTCCTAGTATCTAGCACTATATCTTTCTCTGTCATGGCTGTGATTGGGGCGGAAGGGTTTCGTGCTAGAAATATCCTTTTCTCCTGTCGGATCTTGAAGGAGAACTGATGAGCCTTGTAAGGTTAAACACCTGCTCTTCCTGTCCTTCATAAGAGCTCAGCTCGGAGAGTGAAAAAACATATTGATTACAGGCACTTTGATGGGATGCAGCTCAGTTTGTAATTCTGTGACTGGAGGAGATGTCTCTATGTTCTTTGATCTTCGATCTTCCTCTTCTTTTCTTTTTCGTTCTTTATCTTCTTTCTGAAGCCGCTCCACTTCTGCCTTGTCCTGTTCTGCTTTCTGCCTGCGCTTTGCTTCTACTTTTTCCTATTTTTCTTTCTGCCTATGCTCTGCTTCTACTGTTACTTCCTGTTATTCATTTCTCTTGCGTTCAGCCTCCACCTGATCTAATTCTTTTTTGAGCTGGCATTCCACCTCAGCCTCTGCTTCCTATTCTTCCTTTTTTTTCCGGGCCTCTTTTGTCTGCTTCTTTATTTGTTCTACCTTCAGGTTCTTTCTACGCTTTTCCTCATCTTCTTTTACCTTCTTTTCAGCTTCCCGCTGAGCTTTTGCTTCTTGTTATTTCTGTTGGGTGGTAGTGTTGTGACCCGTGCTGGTTCGAGGCTTCTTCGCCTGGGAAGAAGAGGCGCCTCCCAATTCACGGATTCTTTCCTCCAACTTGTGATCATCTGGATCTTCCTGATCAGACCATGCCCCTGGGGTGAGTTCCCTATTTGTGTTATACTAGTTTCCTTTCTCATCCTCATATGGGCATTCAGTATGTTGATAGCACCACTTTAACTTAGCCCGTTTACAGTGATCAGGGACTATCCTCTCAAGGTCATATGTCCGGTGATCCAAAGGCCCCAGGTGGAAACCTTTCATTTCTTCTACTTCTGCCTCTACCTCTCTGAAATCCTTGACCATGTAGGCACCTATGGTGAGCGGCAGTGTAGGCCATGACTTTTTCTTACCTTTAGTCAGGACCTTAGAGAAACCGAAAGTCATCTAATAACAAACTTCCTGAAGAAGCATCTTATCCGTAAAAAATTAGGGCATGGCATGGGGGTCTTGAATGAACCAAAAACTCAAATAAAGGTATATTCTGCGAGTGGAAACCAATGTGCCACCTTGAATAATGTCTCCATGGCTGACCAGGACATGCATGGAGTATCTTGACTGAACAATTTCTTGTAGAGCGCCGGGATGAAGAGTTGTGAGATTGAATCTATATCTTGCTTATACCTAGAGTCCAAAAATACCTTCTTTTATATGTGAACTGGGCGCGCCTGCTCCGGGTCCCAGCTGCGGGACCATCCCTCAAAGTGGCACCGGGAACAAACAACATCCAATAAGTAGGAAGCCATGTAAAATTCATGCGAATATCCCTCCTCTGGTGCTAGTGCTAAGGATATGTTTGTCTGGAGAGATGCCATCAGCATGTTGCCCCAATTGAAACGAGTGCCGTGCACAGTGACATAGTTCATCAGGGATACCCAAGTGCCACTGAAAGTGGTGGCAGCAGGATGACTGTATATCCTACAAAGCATAGCTGCCACCAGCTTATATACCTTCCTGAGGCCCGCCACTGGATATTCTTGATCCTTCTTGACTTTGAACTTTTCGGGTTCCTCCCACCACCCCCTCGGGGTATCTGCTATGGTGACTGCATGGGTGGTGGCCCATTCTTTTGTGAAAGTTTGTTCTCATTTTGGCAGCGCGTAGTAAAACTCAACATCCAAGCCCTTTAGAGTCGCAAACGCTTTACCTTCATAGTCCCGAATTACCCACATTTTGGGGTCGGTATTCTGTATGATCCATTCAATGAATTCCACACATGGGAATATAGCAGGGTGGGCACCTGCATAGTGGAGCTTCGACCATTTAACTTGTATATATACTTGCCGGTCGGGGAGGTCCTCTGGGAATTCTGGCTGTGCAAATTCCTGGTATACTTGATACCAACTCATGTTGTCCCCTTTGGAAAATGTACATGAGGTATCCCTGTAGATCAGAGGCGGAGACATTGGTATGTCCATTTATATATCTTATATCTCTGGGCTCTTGTTTTTCTTGCAGGCCGCCGGAGGTCCCATGTCACTCGAGTCTGAAGAGACAGAGACGCACTCTAAGTCTGCTTCGAATTCACTTGTCATGTTCATAAAATAATCCCAAGATAAGAAAGATGCCATAATGATAAAAGCCTAGGTACAACTTATTAACTTTACCCAAATAAAACCACAGGAAAGGGTGAATTAGCGACTCACGACTGGGTCGCTGGGTCGCAAGGGTTGTGCGATTTAAGATTTTAGAAGGTAGTGACCTTGTGACCTCGTGACCCTGCGACCAGGTTGCGAGGTCGCTGGGTCGCAAATGTTTGACAGTTCGAAAGGGTGCGATCTTGCGACTTGCGACCGGGTCGCTGGGTCACAAGGGTTGCAAACATTAGTTTGGAGTGAAGTTGCGACCAGGCGACTCAGCGACCGGGGTCACAGGGTCGCATGAGTCGCGAAGTCACAAGGGTCAGAAGTCGCATTAGGGCTGGCCGAGGGTTTTAACAAGCGATGCGGTCCTTTGCATTATTGTAATAAATTCCCTTTCAACTTAAATAATGCAGGACTAAGTGGGTAATCAAAAAAATGGAGGGGAAGCAGTTCTAGGAGGAAAAATAAATACAAGGGAGGCTGGATGAATTGTGATTACAGGGCTATGCAAGGAGGAGGAGTGTTTGGATAGTTAGGGCATCTCAAGTCCTAAAGGATCAAAAGGAGGAATGGTAGATGGCTTAAAAGGGCTAAGGTAGAGGGAACAGGGCAACAAAAGGAAAAAATGGAAACAACAAGAGGAAATGGAAACTTACCCAAGAAAATCGCAATCCAGTTGGCCTGTCAGAAGCATTTTTCCACTCTCCGTTGCGTGAAAAAAATGCGACCTAGAGACCCTCTTATTTATAAAAGGGTCACGTGTGTGAGCCATTAATGTGGTCGCTAGGTCGCAAATGTCCCGTGTTTTAAGAGAGGCGTGACCTCGCGACCTTGAGGGTCGCGGGATTGCAAGGTCGCGGGGTCGCGATTTTGAAAAATATAAGATATCTATGACTTAGTGACTTAGCGACCTGAGAGGTCACGGGGTCTCTAGGTCGCAGATTTTGGGAAAAAAACCATTCTGTGACTCAGTGACTCTTAAATTTTCCTAAAAAATATTTAACTACAGATTTTGACTTAGCTCTTTCGATGCTCAGGGGCTCCTAAAAATTTTAGAGGGTGAATTTTTTGGGGGGTCTTGTAGAGGCTACAACAAATGGTGATTCACTGGTAGGGCCCATAATGTCTACTGATGATTTACCTTTGTGGGGGGAGGGAGGGGCCTTAACAGGATGTTCCTTTCACCTTTAGGTTTCCATGATCTTGCCTTTTGTACCTTGCGAGGTTGCTTTTCCTGCTTGCCTGTTTAGGTGCTGGTTGACCGAGGTTTTACTTCTAGTTTCCAGACTAGAAGGGTTGGAGCACTTCAGGGATTTTCAGGATCCAGTATGATTATTTCGTCCTCATTGTGTTTCTCTGCTTCCTGCGAACCTCCCAGTCCTGGCGAAGTCACTGCCTAGGAGTCACAAACGTTGCTCCGTTGCCAGTGAGCCTGGTTAGTACCCCGACGGAGTCGTCACATCGCCTCTCTGCACAGGAATCCTTTCTCAATCCTTTACCCTTTATTGGTGTGCTATTGCACTTATTTTAAATGTTCCCAAGGAACTTATTTAGATGTGCTCATGGCACTTATTTGCTCTGGTTTTGTATGAGGACTTTGGGTTTTTCCGGATATCCTTGCGTCACCTGAAGTTAGCCCTGTACCCTTGCAGTCCAGTTGCCTCTTTAACCAACTTTCTTTCATAGACACCCTTTCAATATTGCTAGGTGAGCTATCTGTGCTTAGTAGCTTGGACGAGGTAATGTATTACCTTTGGGTGTCAGTCACAGACAAGCTCCTGCCATATTTTGTGATTTTCAAGAGAGACTTATCATCAGCACAGATCCTGGTGCAGTATGCCAATTGCGTGACTTTTACAATGCCTTCCACTTTATTGAAGTTGTTAGAAGGAAGCCTACAAAACAAAAACTAAAACATAAAACAATAAAATATGGTACAGGGGTGGGGACAACCCTCCTAGGGCTGTTAAGTGAAGTAATGCTTGAGGTCATGCCCATTTACCGAGAGGACCTCGATTCTTCCCTCTAGAGTTTGCAGTCCGAAAGTGTGGGGACCTAGCTTCTCTTTAATCTGGAATGGACCTGTCCAAAGGGCTTAGAATTTGGAATGTTTCCATTTCTCTTCGTGAGATTTATCCCATTTAAGAACAAGGTCTCCTAATTCAAAACTTTTACTCCCGGCGGACTTTTTATCAAATCATCTCTTAATCCGACTTTGGTGGATGGCGAATTTTTCCCGGGTTTTTTGCCTTTCCTCCACCAGTTTTAGTAATGTGTTGATTCGGGCTTGCAAGGTGGGGCATGGGGTGTCATGGCTTTCTTGGGACAACTGGAGGGCAGGGAGAGATAGGTGGGGAGGAAGGACGACCTCTTTTCCGTATACAAGAAAATGTGGGGAGGTGCCTTGCGAAGATTTGGGTGTGACCTGGTCAGCCCAAAGGGCGTTATGGAGGGCGTTATGCCAGTTTCATTGTTGGGACAACAGAGTCTTTTTGATGATGCGGATAAGGTTTTTATTAGTCGACTCAGCTAACCCATTTCCTTGGGGTTAATAATTTGTAGAGTGTTTAAGTACAATACCATTTTCCAAAGAAAAATCATACAACTTGAAAGACGAAAAATAAGTTGCATTGTCAAAAACAAGGGAGGTTGGAACACCAAACCTAGTTATGATAGAATAAGTGACAAACTCTATTACCTCTTGATCGTTGATTTGGCGTAATGGTATCGCTTCAACCCACCTGGTGAAATAGTTAGTAGAGGTGAGGATATACTAGTTTTGCTTGGAGGAGTGTAGTAGGATTTCTCCAATCACGTCCAACCCCCACTGTTGAAAAGGTTCCTCTACTACCACCTTGTTTCCCGATTGGCGAATTTCTGACATTGGATACACTTCTGGACATATGCATCAGCATCCTTGAAGAGGGTTGGCCAATAATATCCAGCGCGCATTATTTTGTGGGCAGTGGTATTGCCTGCAAAATGTCCTCCGGTTGGCCCATCGTGTAGTTCGGTCAGGACGCTCTGTGCTTCATCGTGTTCTAGGCAACGTAGTAGAAATCCATCGTAATGTTTCTTGAAAATTTTTCCTTGTATTAATTGGTAGGATGCAGCCTTTAGCCTTATTGCGCATTTCTGTCATGTAGTCAAAACATGATCCATTACATCGTGGGCCAAATATTTCAAAATGTCGGAGTACCAAGAAAGGTTTCTCTGCTGAGGTGCATGGTCAATCTGATACATGTTGATTTCTTGTTCCCAACATTCTTCTTCAACCCCATGTGAGCTTGCAGCCTCTGCGGCCATTTGGCAGAGTCCTTGCCCTTTAACAGTATGTACCAGTTTGAACTCCAGGTCATACTCTTGGAGACATGCCATCTAGTTTCCTCGTCTCTCGCCCAACTCTTGCTACACGAAAATTTAGTGAAAAAATAGGTGGGGAACGAACACTGTGACATGGTTTTTCAAGATTTATGGCCGAAAATACTTGACCTCTTTGTATACTATGTAAGCCTGCTTGTCAATCTCGGGGTAATTCAGTTCAGCGCCTTTCAAGTCAGTACTCATGAATGATATGGGTCGTTCATCAATGTTAGCATCTTTCTGTGTGAGGACAACTGCAAGTGATGAATCCAAGGCAAAGGTATATAAGATGAAACCTTTGCTGAATTCTGGACTTTGGAGAGATGGTGCTTTTGAAATGGCCTGCTTGATTTTATTGAAAGCTTCCTTCTCGGGTGGATTCCATTTGAAAATCGCATTATTTTTAATCATCCCCTGCAAAGGCCTAACTATTTGGGCAAAATATGATATGAATTTCTGCACAAAGTTGATTTTCCCAAGGAAAGATTGCATGGCCCTTTTGCTACTAGGAGGTGGAATTTGGGCGATGACCTTCACTTGCTCGGGATCTACAACTATACCATTCCTGGTTATGATATGGCCCAACAAATTCCCCTCTGACATAATGAAGACACTTTTCTTTGGGTTGAGTGAGATCCCATACTTCCTGCATCTTTCAAAAATCTGCCTGAGGTGATGTAAGTGATCGCCTCGGTGTTTCGAAAACATGGTGACGTCGTCCAAATATACTACCACGCTTTGTCCTATTAGACCTCAGAAAGCTATGTTCATGGCCCATTGGAAATTTTCCCTAGCATTTATCAATTTGAAGGGCATGGGCTTGAAAGCAAAATTTCCCCACTTAGTCTGGAACATAGTTTTTAATCTGTCGGGTTCAACTACTAGCACTTGGTTATACCCAGAAAAACCATCCAACAAGGAGAAAATCTATGATCCGGATATGGCTTGAAATATCTGTTCCATAGGGGGAACTGGGTAGTTATCTTTGTTTGAGGCCCTATTCAGATTTTGAAAATCCATGCACAAACGGATCTCACTGGATTTTTTCTGTACCGGAACCAGATTTGATACCCAAGTGGAGTGCCAAACTTTGAAGATGATACGTGCATCCAAAAGCTTCTTAAGTTCTTTCTGAATCATTGGTTCCAGTGTACGATGCACTTTTCTTAGCTTTTGCTGGAAAGGCTTCACTCCTTCCTTCATAGGGATCACATGCTGAATAATTTGAGTGTGTCATAAGTACGCAGTTCATCATATGTCCAAGCGAAAACGTCTCGGTATTTCTTGAATAGTTGGGTGAAAGCTTGCCTCTCCTGATCAGAACAATCCTTCCTGAGGTTGACAAACTTTGGGTCCTCATCTATTCCTAAGTTTACCTGTCGATGTGCCAGAGTGGAACTTTTCATTTTTGTATTGGAGGGCCCGCAAAACGGTTCTGCAGATCAAACAATTTTTCCAGTGACACTATTCCCTTGGGCATGGGATTTTCCTTGTGTTTATCTTGTTCTTCTTGTAAGTTTTGATCATGGTCTGATTCTTTTATCACTGCGTCTTTGAACACCTCGGTGCTAAGCATGAATTCAAGTATCTGATGAGTGATGATCTCGGAATCTTTGATAACCTTTAAGTATCTCACCTTTAGGTCCAATGCCTTTTTGAGTCCGAGGACTAAGGCCTCATATTCGGCGGTATTGTTGGTGCACTGAAATTATAGTGGGCATGAGATCAAAAAATTGTTCTTTTGGGGGTCCAACAGGATGCATCTCATGATGGCTCCATCATGCATCTTGGAACTATCATAATACAAGGTCCACACATCATCTTCTGGTTTCTTTGGAGCCATGGGTTGGGGAGAGATTTCAGTTTGGTTTATGATGGGAACAACTTGGTATTCAGTGACAAGCGTTAGCTCTGATTGGACTTCTGGGCTTACTGGGGACTGAGGGTGGTGGTAACATCTGAAGATGGCCTCTAAGAAACACATGCCAAGCTCTTCTTGGGAAAATCTGACAAGTTCATTGGTAGCATCCAAGTCAATCACAGTATGTTTCATATAAGGTTCACTTTCAACTCTGATTTGGTTGTTTTGACCTTTGTAGGGAAGCCACAGGTAAGACCAATTGATAGCGAAGTATCCTTGTAGCTTGCTGGACTAGTCCCTGCTTAGCAAGAGACCGAAGGCTTCCAGGATGTCTACGACTACTATGTCTATACACTGGTGGACTCTGGAGTCGGAGGACAGGTGGATGATGACATTATTTAGTTCACCTACAATGAGAACTTGTGATCTGTCAAGCTGAATAATCCTAGCATCAGTTTTCTCTAGGCGAAGTTTAACTTTTTACAAACAGACAGGGGCATGAAATTTGTGGATGCGCTAGAGTCAACCAGGAATTTATGGACGTTGAAGTTAAAGATTTCAAAAGACAGGAGAAAGGGGGGAGTATATCCCCTAGAGTTTGCATTTATGACGTTCACAATAGATTGGAGGCTTGGACTATCTTGGGTAGATGTGTTGCTCACAGGTTTGGTTGTTGAGGCATTGGCAAAGGCTTTGAGAATAAGCTCTCGTTGGTTGGTGATGCGAGTGAGCTCATAAAGGGAGATGTTGGATTTAGTTTTCTTCATGTCCTCAACAATGTTTTAACCAAGGTCAGAGTGTGGACTAGTCTCGGTGGGGGTCTTGGATGACCCTATCGGCAGTTTTCTCTTTTGGTTTACTCGGGTGTTGCTAGGAGTGGACTTCTCAGGAATAACATCTTGGTGCTCATTCGCTGGTGGTAATATTTTCCATAAGAAGGCCCTCTTCTTCTCTTCAAAGGGCTTTTTAGGAACCGGTCCTTTGCTTCTTAGGCTAGATTTTTGCACGGGCTTGGCTTTTCGATCGTCAGCCACGTTAATGTCAGTGATGGTATGGGTGCTTTCCCTGCATATCACATCAAACGCAAGGACGGTAGATCCTGGTTCTTCATCAGGGAGCAAATCTTCTTCATTGTCAAAGACATCATCTTCGCCTGCGTCCCTTGGGGTTTGATCATCTACGAGTTGATTTACTACCACAGTCATGATGCCAATCCATTGGGGGCATGTCTTCTTAGAGTGGGCGGCCTGGTGGAAAGAACAAAAATTATCTTTTCTGATTTCTTCCACGTTAAGAACAACGTTTGTGTGTTATGGAGGCCGGAAAGTTGTGGGGGTGTTATTTCTAAAAAAAGGCTTTTGCATCTTGGTGCCAGTAGCGGATTCAATGCCCTTTATCTTTATATCAGAGACTTCACTGTTTAATAACTTAAGGGTCTTTGCTATACCCTCAAAGTCAAAATATCTTTGTCCTTATCCCCAGTTTTGAGTGTGGAAGACTGGTTCTTCTTTGAGGTGGGTTTGTAATCGTCTCGACCTTCATGGTCGATGACCCCTATGGAAAGCATGTCCTTTTCTACGACACGGTCAGTGGCGTAATTTGTTGCAAGGGTAGCCCTAGCCTCATGTTTTACGAATACGACGATGTCTCTGGGAAGAGCCTTTGTGTAGTAGTCTACGGTGATGGAGTTATCCAATGCCAAGTTGGGGGGAAATTTGTTCAATATGGTGGCAAAACGCTGATTAAAATCTCTGACCTTCTCTTTCTTTTGGCATTTGATGGTACTTAACTCCGTGAGGAGCATGGAGGGGGTCTTTTCCTCTGAACAATTTTGTAATAAAATGCGACGAAATAGTCCCATGACGTTATGGAGGAACTTGGGAGAGAGCAATACCAGGTGGTCGCTTTGTTCTCAAGGGTGTGGGGAAAGAGACGGCAGGCGACATCATCTATTTGGACCCTCATAATTTGCAGTGAAAGGTAGAAATTGTTTATGTGGTCTTCGGCCAGCATGCCTTTCTCAGGGTCAAACTTGGGGAGGTGTTTTTCAGGATGTCTAGGCATGTCATGGAGGGGGCCCAGGAGATCTAATAGAGATTGAGCCATCCAAGCAAGCGGTTGCACCCACCTGGCATGTTTTTGGTGCCTGATTTCGGATTCAGATTCACTTCCCGCACTTGACGTGGACGCTTCCCCTTCATGGTGAAAGTGCTCGTCTTGACGTCCCTCGCGGTATGCCATATTTCTAAGGTATCTCCAATTGTAGATCGGGGCCCTATTTTGGTTTTGATGGTGGTGGGCGGCATGGTGACCTTGGCCACGACCTCTATCTCCCCGACCTCTATTCCCTCAGCCTCTATTTCCTTCGCCTCCTCCTGGTGGACAGTGGATCTGGTTGTTGTTATTTTGGGTCTAGTCAGGCAGAGGGCCAGGATGGGGTCTATTCACGTCGGGATCTTCCTCTTCTACTCCTTGGGGTTCTAAAATAGGTTCATTATTCTCAATATTTTTTTCGAGGTCTTCAACCATCAAATTTATAAGCTGGGGAAGGGAATTTACAATGGCACCGTTGCGAGTGAGGTTAGCAGCAGGGGTCCTAGTATGGGTCAGAAAACTCATGACTAGAGTGAATTGAAAATCTATGATGAGGTTGTAGGCAACCAGGTGCAGAACTCTTAAATGATCCCTGGTAACCTCATAATAAGGAGCTTCGTCCCCTTGGACATCTTCCAAAGGGAGAGGACTGGTGTCATCGTGTATGGCCTCCCCTTGGGGAGTTTGTAACAGAATATTACTCATGTGCTGGGAGGTTGCCATTTGGCCCTCCTTCTAGTTCCAATTCTGTTGATGAGCAAATCTGTCCGGCCAACAGTAGGGGATATCCCCAGTAAAAAGTCATAACTAGACTCTAAACCATTTGGAATGGGGGTCCCGTCTGGGGTGTGGGTCTGGCTACCACTTAGTTCTCCTTTCCTTGGGCCTCAATAGAACTCAACGAACCTGCAGACACACGCTTATTCGGATGATACAAGAAACATGCTTGATGAATTAAATGAACATATAACACTATGCGTAGTAAGCTGAATAATAAAGCATGGGGCCAAAGGAAATGTTGTCAACAACATATCATTAGGGTCATGCTTGTACACTGTTATAACCATAGAAGAAACACTTCTTTATGGCAGAACACCCTTCACTTCCTCAAATGGTTTTGGTGATAATATGAATGTCAGTAAACAAAGTTATTAACATTCATTGAGAAAGGGAAAATAAACTTAGTACCATTAACACATGTTTAGAAAACTATAATGCATAAATGATGTCATTGGAAACATAGTTTCATTAATCAGAAGATGTTAGAAACTAAAAACAGAATACTCATAGTGTTCGCACATTTACCACAATTAGATCCAACAATGGAGTTAACAAATGCTTGTATTCATACTAAAAAATGTGTAGTCCTTCTATACAATGCTCTATAACTCTTTGAGTCCCAAACAAAATATCCTTACAATCTTCCCAAAGGAAGTTTTTATAGACCAAAACTTGCCCTTTGGGCTACTTGACTTTTCACTTTCCTGACCGTTGGGTTGCCTCGCGACCTGAATGGAGGATGCGAACTGTGACTCAATTGGACAGTGCGACCTGCGACCCAGTTGCATAGTGCGACCTGCAACCCAGTTGCACAATGTGACTTGCGACCTCTTGCCATCTGATCATGGGAATGTGCGCATGATTGCGAGGTCAAGGGCATCAACTTGTTGCTCCTTGAGAAAATTCTGCTATGCGTGAATCTGCAGCTACTGGGGACAGTTTAGTGTAGATCCAAACTGGTGTAACGATGAATTTACCCAAGTTCTCTTGCGATGCTGCAAGATCAAGAGTAGTAGTGGCTTGCCTGATAGGTTGCAGAAATGTTTTAATCTCCTGATCCACATGTCCCCATGTCTTTTCCTCGCTTAATGCACCCAGATATGGAATGTGGTGTAGTTCATGCATTGAGTCGATGACACTGATCAGATGCTCATATGCGGCCATTACCTTTTCTAGGTCTTTGGATAGCTTTTCCTTGGATTGCATTTTGATATGAATTTGGACCTTGGCCTCCTGGGTGTGAATCCAGTCTTTCTTGGGCTAGTTTTCCGAAGCCTGTGGGTACTGACCTGTCCATTCTATAATTCTGTCCAAAGCGGCGGAGGCCTCTTTCAGTTGCTTGATCCTCTGTTTTGTCTCTACTTGGGCTCTTAGTAGGGGGGCGACTGTTTGTTTTAGAGTGAACATCTCCCCATAAAAGTTCCTCATGGTGACCTCCAGTACCTCAAACTCTCTTTTGACGGTGAGCAATACTTCGTTAACAGGAGAAATTTGTCTTGAAGTTGTTGTATTTCCTCCTTTAATGCTGTATTTTCTTGCTCTGTCGTTGCCTCCCTTTTTTCAAAGTCCTGTAACTTATTTTGTAGGGAAAGGATCTCCCTACTCATTCGGCTCACATTTTCTTCTATGGCTACGGCAAAAGCAGTGCCATCCGATGCTATCATCACTGGGTTGGTCCTAGTTTCTAGGACTATATCTTTCTCTGTCGTGGTTGTGATTGGGGTGGAAGGGTTCCGTGCTATACATCTCCTTTTCTCCTGTCAGATCTTGAAGGAGAACTGATCATAAGTGAGCCTTGTAAGGTTAAACACCTCCTCTTCCTGTCCTTCATAAGAGCTTGGCTCGGAGAGTGCAAAACGCATATTGATTACAGGCACTTCGATGGGCTGCAGCTCAGTTTGTAATTCTGTGACTGGAGGAGATGTCTCGATGTTCTTTGATATTCAATCTTCCTCTTCTTTTAATTTTCATTCTTCCTCTTCTTTCTGAAGCCGCTCCGCTTTTGCCTTGTCCCATTCTGCTTTGTCTTGTTTTGCTTTCCACCTGCACTCTGCTTCTGCTTCTGCTTCCTGTTCTTCCTTTCTCTTGCATTCAGCCTCCACCTGATCTAATTTTTTTTTGAGCTAGCGTTCTGCCTTAGCCTTTGCTTCTTGTTATTTCTTTCTTTTCCAGGCCTCTTCTGTCTGCTTCTTTCTTTTGCCTTTAGGATCTTTCTACGCTTTTCCTCATCTTCTTTTGTCTTATTTTCAGCTTCCTGCTGAGCTTTTGCTTCTTGCTCTTTCTATTGGGTGGTAGTGTTGTGACCCATGCTAGTTCGAGGCTTCTTGGCCTGGGAAGAAGAATCACCTCCCAATTCGCAGATTCTTTCCTCCAACGTGTGATCATCTGGATCTTCCTGATCGAACCATGCCCCCGGGGTGAGTTCCCTATCCGTGTTATACCAGTTTCTTTTCTCATCCTCATATGGGCGTTCAGTATGTTGGTAGCTCCACTTGAACTTATCCCATTTACAGTGATTAGGGACTATCCTCTTACGGTCATATGTCTGGTGATCCAAAGGCCCTAGGTGGAAACCTCTCATTTCTTCTGCTTCTGCCTCTACCTCTCTAAAATCCTTGACCGTGTAGGCACCGATGGTGAGTGGCAGTGTAGGCCACGAATTTTTCTTACCTTTAGTTAGGACCTTAGAGAAAGCGGAAGTCATCTGATAACAAACTTCTTGAAGAAGCATCTAATCCGTAACAAATCGGGGCATGGCATGGGGGGTCTTGAATGAACAAAAGACTCGAACAAAGGTATATTTTGTGAGTGGAAACCAATGTGACACCTTGACTAATGTCTCCATGGCTCTCTAGGACATGCATGGGTATCTTGACTGAAAAATTTCCTGTAGAGTGCCGGGATGAAGAGTTGTGAGATTGAATCTATATCTTGCTTATATCTAGAGTCCCAAAATACCTTCATTTCTATGTGAACTGGGCACACCTGCTCTGGGTCCCAGTTGTGTGGCCATCCCTCAAAGTGGCACCGGGAAAAAAAAACAAACAATAAGTAGGAAGCCATGTAAAATTCAGATGAATATCCCTCCTCTCGTGCTAGTGCTGAGGATATGTTTGTCTGGAGAGACGTCATTAGAATGCTGGCCCAATTGAAACGAGTGCCGTGTTGGGTTCCTATGATTTGGTAGATTGGCATGCCAAGTGACAAGGCAACATGTAAACCAAGATTTAGAGCTCTAGGATCTAGCCCTCCTAGTCTTAGAGAGGGATCTCTCAATATGTTTATAAGGATGTGTCTTGAATGGTTTAGAAGCCGATTTTAGGCTAGTTATGAAGTGCAGGGTTGTTTGTTTTGTTTGGTTGGACAAATATGTTTCATGCAATATAGATAGAGCATGGGAATCTACAAGCCATTGGGCAATGGAGTCATGTGAAAGTCCAAATAGTTCTGATTGAGAAGGAAGGGAAACCAGAGGGAAAATATAACTTGGACAATGATCTGTTGAATAATATAGGTTAAATGGGATGAACATTAAGGACTAAGAGTGAAAAGAAAACTAAACCCTTTCACAATGACTTAAAAGATTCAGGGAACACCCTATTTCCTCCAGTAAGCTCATTGTTATGGACTTAATCAACATAAACACTCAAAGAAAAGGAGAAATGCAGACTAACACCTTCTAGATGAATTATAGGATTTGGGGAACACCCTATTTCCTCATATAAGTTCACTATTGAGAGCTTAATAAAAAAAGACATAAAATTGCATTAAAAGAAGAGGGAACGCCTTAGACATCTAGGACTGCAATTATAGGGTCATTTAACACAATAATTATAGTAAGGAATAGAGGGTATGATTGAAACAGACCTCTCTGTCAAACTGCAAGCATTAATAATCAAAGGGAGATTTCAGATATAGCATTCAGTGGCAAAGAAAGAGGGAACACCTAAACAATCTTTAGCACAACTGAATTAACCATTTCTGAAATAAAACAAAATGAATATTCAAGAGAGCTATTATTCTACCCCGTCATGTTCAATAGCAGAAAACATATAAACAGTGAAAGATAAATAGGTCAGAGGTGCTTCTAAGATACATTTCTCTGCCTAAACATTTTATCCTACTATAAGTCAAAGCATAATGGAACAAAGTGATAAATGGGAAACAACATTAACAATAAGAGATTACTTCACAAAAACTAGGCTCAGGGATCCAATGGTCTAGTCTCCTTCATCAACAGAAAAAACAGAGACTTCCACACTCCTTCAGAACACCAATGCTTCTTCAAAGCAGCAATCTTGTATTACTTTTGAAATCACCAAATGCCAACCTTTTACAATGAGACTTCCAAGAATATTTATAGGAAAAATGAGGAGAAGTACGTAAAGAAGGTTTTAATGATCATTCAGAGATAGGAGAGGGCATTTGAATGCCCCATTCTGTGTCTTAAACATTTCATTAAATTCTAGACAGGACCAATAACTGTGTAGCTTGTTGAGACCATTTTGATATGACAGAAATCACCCACAGGGTGTCCTTGGGAGGAAAAACCATCTAGAGTGGTATTGTTATTTTCTTGGTGTGAGTTAAGTGAAAGAATGGGTTACGAGGACTCCCATACTTCTAAATAACTGATTCTGACAGCTTGTAGTAGCTTCTTTGGTGTAATAACTGCTTGGCAGGTTTTTGAGGATGGAGATGGGCTATGTCTGTGTCAGTCAACTTCTGCACCAATATCTGCTCTGTTCCTTTGTACTTCAACCTGTTTTAGCTCTGTTTATGCTTTCACTTTGTTGATTGTTTAAATTTCTTCTTTTGTGGATTAGGCCTTTGATTCCTGAGTTTGTGCCTTAATTCCTTTAAACTTTGATTAAAATATTTAATTCTTCACTTATACTCTGATCTTCACCTTTGACACTAATTTTTCTCACTGTGTTTTGTTGTTCTTTGCAGGTGTGCAGAGGGTTTTGTCAGAGAAATTGTTTGAAAAGCCGATGATCATGACTCATCGACCCTTCCAAACCACAAAATTTAAACCCTTGATCTCCTTAATTTTTATTTAGGGCTATGAGGATCGTCATCCTCGTCCCATAACACTATAATTGCCTGCAGGAGGGTTTTAACCTTGTAACCCATTAAATCTGCATAAAACAAACAAAAGTTAATTTAAATCCTGTGAAGATTTGGAGGGTTTATGGAGGCGGTTTGGAGCTGTGCGAATGGGAAAATGCAGCAGAGAACGGGTTTCTATGGTAAAACACAAAACCAGGGTTTAGTTTGAAAATATGGTGTGAATTGAGGATTAGTGGTTTCGGGTAAACCATTGGTGGTTTTCGCACTGGCTCTGAAGGGGTAAGTGGTATTAGCTTTTGGAACGTGACATGTGTTAGCATTTGATACGTGGATTTCTAAAACCACTTTTATCGTGCAAAAGTTGCGCACTGTGGAAGGGAGCCCAAAATTGTGCGATATTGATCGCTGGCCATTAGATCATATGCTGCAAATCCAATGGCGTGAAATGAGCGCGACAGGCAGAGAGATGCAGTGTTAAAATATTTGGCAGGGTCCATGGTGACGTATGATTTTTGTCATGGAGCGAGTTCAATGGTGAGATCGGGTTAAGTCCCGATCATCGGATCCTGCTATTGGACGGTGGAGATTTTAAAGATGGAGCAGGTTATTTGAAAGGAGGAAAACACAAATAGAGGAAAGGTAAGGCTTTTAGCACTGAGGCTTTGTGCTTTGAGCGCCCGATTGCAGGGCTAAGGACATATGAGGAAGAGGGCTGAAGAATATAAGCTCTCGGGGGCTTAATGCCTTAGGAGTGCAAAAGACTATTTTTAGGCCAAAACAAAGAGATTTTAAAGCCAAAACAGGATTCGATAGATGAGAGAAGGATTTTTAAGGCGGATGAAGGGATTTAAAAGCCAAATCAAGGGGAGATATAAGGTTTAACAGAGGGTTATGGTGATTTAGAGGTTAAATGAAGGTGTTTTTGAGGGATTTTGTGAGGGAAGCAAGGATGAAAATGGAGATTTTGTGGGAGTGAAATGGAGAGGTGAATGGTGGGAAGTGGAGCATTATGAGCAATTTTCTCTTGGTAATCAGCAAGTTCTTAAGGGCTTATAGTGAAACAGCAGTGAATATTAATTCAAAGGATGGATAATCATCATAAGACTTCAAAAGATGATAAGTTTTCAAAGGAAACTATCTCTTGAAGGCTTTAAAAGACAAGTTTAGCCACCACTTGGTAAAACAAAATTTATAGGTGGCTAATAGTGGATCCACTTGGGGAGGACAGCTAGTTCTTTTTAGGTGTTCAGAACCTTAGCTATTGATCTATGGCTTTTTAGTAAACCAGTTTCTTAATCCATTGGGCAGAATTCTTCATTTGACAACATTTCACTTTCCTGCAGCAAGAAATTCAATTGAACAACACCTCTACCTACCCCAAACTATTTGTCCTAGCACTGTTTTCTATTGAATATTGCAACAAGAAACAGTGAAGGAGGCATCCTGAAACATCTTTCCTGATCCTAGTTGGAAAGTGATCACCAAAACTAGGTGGGGGCCACACAAGTGACTTTTGTCGCAAAGTATATTTTTAGACTATGTCTATTTTTAGACATATGGATCATGGTCTATGAGTTGCAGGATGCTATTTATGGATGGTTGGTCAAGTTGGTAAAAATAGATGGACCTATATTTTTATACATACTGGGCGAAGTCTATTTTTAGACTGCCAGTCTAAAAATAGACCAGTCGAATATTATTAGCTCTTAATAATATTTGGACTATAAACATTATCTTATCCTCTTGCAACACTTCAGTTCGAGCTACGGATGTGGCACATGCAACTGACAGAAGGAATTACGCTATTCCTAGGGTTTAGTTGAGCTATTGCATGGTTGACTTCAGTTAGAACTCATGTGGCAGAGTTTGGTGGAGTTGATGAGACAGTTGATGGAGTTGTGTTCAGTTTAACTTAGTTGAACTTGTTGTATTTAGTCTAACTGATAAATACACTAGTGATGAGTGGTGTGAATTAATTATTAATTAATTCACTAATTATTAACTCATAAATCAACTAAAGAATACATCAGTTGACTGCAGTGCATGGACAGTTCTATGGAGACCAGTGTTAGAGGTGGGTGAAAGGGTGAGTCTACTATCAGTTGTGACTATAGCTGTGCATGAGATTTGCACACACATTGATTGAGATTGCCAATGAGGATTGTGAAGTACAAGCCAAGGGGATTTGAACTTGGATCTATTAATTCTTCATATTGGATTGCGCAGTAGAGGCAGGCAGACAAGTGGAGCAGATTGGAGCATGGGATGTGCATGATCTGAGATTGTTTTGTGTGTAACAATTGGAGATAGTGCTAAGAGCTTGTGAGGATTTTGTGCTATGTATTGTTACATGTTCTCTATCATTATAATATACAGATGGTTGGGGGTTTTCAGCTATAAGCTTTCCCCATTACATACTGTGTTATATGTGTGCTTGATTATGTTTTAATGTGTGCATGTGACTGCTTCTAATTCCGAAAATTGATGATCAATGGTAGAAGAGGTTATGTATTATGCATGAAGCTCAAATAGTGTGTAATCAGGATAATCTCGGTGAATAAGTGATCTATTATTCAAATTTCTACATGGTATCAAAGCGAAGTTGATCATCGGATCAATTACAGTGATTACATTTTATTTCAGTAGACAGAGTTTGTAAGAGGGCCAGGTAGCCTCTGGATTCATCCTTTCTTTGAAAGGTGAAAAATCTAGTAAATGCCCCTACAGTCAATCTCTGTGCTAGAAATACTTTTTTCTCACAGATTAGAAGCGGTTGAGTTTTGAGTTGGTGGAATTCGAATTTTCAGCAGTGTTTTCTTGGTGTCAAAGTTGAGATGTCTTTCAACGGATTGTGATTGGAGTATGCCCTTGAAGGAAGCTCGAATTATATTGCATGGAAGGGCAGGATGGAGGCGGTGTTAGATGACAATGGGTTGAAGGAGTTCATAGATACTGAAGTCCCAAAGCCTACTGATGCTACTCAAGTTGAGGCTTGGCAAAATAAGACAGCAAAGTGTCGAAGGATTCTGTTGGAGGGCGTGAAGGATCACATTGTATCCAACCTGCATGGTAAAGCTTCTCCATATTTGATGTGGAAAGCATTGACAGATTTATTCCAAAGAAAGAGCGACCAGAGGAAGTTGGCGCTCAAGGATAAACTCAGGAAAATAAAGATGGAGAAGAATGACACTATTCCGGTATACTTGACAAAGTTTTTCCACTACAGGGATGAGCTTGGGGGTGTAGGAGTTAGTGTGGATGATGAGGAATTGGTGAGCTTGGCTCTCCTTGGGCTTCCGAAGAGTTGGAATTCCTATCAGGACTCTGTCAATGGTCAGGAGAAATTTCCAGGATGGGAGCAACTTTGGTCGGATCTTGTGCAAGAGGAGATAAGGCGGAGTACCAAGGATGGATCTTCATCAAAGGCATCTGATGAAGAAGATTGCGCTTTGGCTGCCAAAGCAAGGAAGGGGAAGGGCAAGAAGAATGCTTCTCAATCCGGTGCAGATGGTAAAGAGCGTGACATGTCCAAAGTGAAGTGTTTTCACTGTCACGAGCATGGACATTAAGCCAAAAATTGTCCACAGAAGAAGAAGAACAAGCAGGCTGTTGGAGCTGCAGCTGGTGAGGCTCTTGCCTCGCAATTTGAGCTGGACTTCTCATTGATCGCATGCATGGTGTCTAGTGCATTGGGATCCGGGTGGTATTTTGATAGTGGCGCTTCCTTTCACATGACGGGAGATGTGAATCTTTTCAGTGACTTGGTGGAGAAAGATCTCCAGTTGCATGTTGAGTTGGGCGACAATGGAAGATACAATGCGACCGACATTGGTACCATAACCTTTCAGAGGGAGTCAGGTAAACTCATTCTTTTACAATATGTAGTGCATGTTCCAGGTTTAAAGAAGAATTTGATCTCAGTTGCAATGTTAGAGGATAAAGGGTATGAAGTTGTCTTCAGTGAAGGAAAAGTTTTCCTTCGGCACAAGGCAACAGGACAAGTCAAGAAGGTTGGGATTCGAGCAAAGAATCTCTATAGACTTGAAGTAGATGGGATGTCTACGGAGCTTCCTACTGTTGGGAAGTGCATGAAAGACATGCAATTGATGCTTGAGAGGGAGCAAGTTTTGCATGCAGGTAAGAGTGAACCTCGGGATGTGGAGCAGCCACAAGATGAGGATCATGGAGTGGGAGAAACCACTCATGCAGAGAAATTTCGTGCCAGATGGGCAGAGGGAGTGCATGCAGCTATACCACCAGGTGAGAGGTGGGGCGACATGCATGAATAATCCCAAGAGGAGATTTCTGGGCAGGATTCATGAGATTGTGTGGATCTCATGAATTGAACCTGGGTACGAGGTGCCCACAGCGCAACAGTAGAATAATCATTTGGATTGATGTAGGCAGATCAAAGTGACAGTGTCGGATAGTGGAGCGCAAATCAGAGTTGACAACAAGTGCAAGAGTGCATGGGTGCAAGAGTTCAACATCGCAGTGGTTCCTGATGACATGTGCAATTGGGCCCAGCAGAAGTTGAATACTTTGATGATAGATGCATTAGACTGATTGAGTTGTTTGGAGCCTATTCAGTTTCAGAGGAGTTGCAGAGCAGATGCATGGAGTTGCATGGCACTTGTGAAGGTTGTAGGGCGAATGCATGGAGTTGCATGTCGCATGCAAAGACAGTCCTTTCTTGTTGAGAGGGAGTGTTGAAGATTGCAACAAGAAACAGTGAAGGAGGCATCCTGAAACATCTTTCCTGATCCTAGTTGGAAAGTGATCACCAAAATTAGGTGGGGGCCACACAAGTGATTTTTGTCGCAAAGTCTATTTTTAGACTATGTCTATTTTTAGACATATGGATCATGGTCTATGAGTTGCAGGATGCTATTTATGGATGATTGGTCAAGTTGGTAAAAATAGATGGACCTCTATTTTTAGACATGCGGGAGAGTCTATTTTTAGACTGCTAGTCTAAAAATAGATCAGTCAAATATTATTAGCTCTTAATAATATTTGGACTATAAACATTATCTTATCCTCTTGCAGCACTTCAGTTCGAGCTACGGATGTGGCACATGCAACTGACAGAAGGAATTACGCTATTCTTAGGGTTTAATTGAGCTATTGCATGGTTGACTTCAGTTAGAACTCATGTGGCAGAGTTTGGTGGAGTTGATGAGATAGTTGATGGAGTTGTGTTCGGTTTAAATTAGTTGAACTAGTTGTATTTAGTCTAACTGATAAATACACTAGTGATGAGTGGTGTGAATTAATTATTAATTAATTCACTAATTATTAACTCATAAATCAACTAAAGAATACATCAGTTAACTGCAATGCATGGACAGTTCAGTGGAGACCAGTGTTAGAGGTGGGTGAAAGGGTGAGTCTACTATCAGTTGTGACTATAGCTGTGCATGAGATTTGCACACACATTGATTGAGATTGCCAATGAGGATTGCGCAATACAAGCCAAGGGGATTTGAACTTGGATCTATTCATTCTTCATATTTGATTGCACAGTAGAGGCAGGCAGACAGGTGGAGTATATTGGAGCATGGGATGTGCATGATCTGAGCTTGTTTTGTGTGTAACAATTGGAGATAGTGCTGAGAGATTGTGAGGAGTTTGTGCTATGTATTGTTACGTGTTCTCTATTATTATAATATACAGATAGTTGGGGGTTTTCAACTGTAAGCTTTCCCCATTACATACTGTGTTATATGTGTGCTTGATTATGTTTTAATGTGCGCATGAGACTGCTTCTAATTCCGAAAATTGATGATAAATGGTAGAAGAGGTTATGTATTATGCATGAAGCTCAAATAGTGTGTAATCAGGATAATCTCGGTGAATAAGTGATCTATTATTCAAATTTCTACATTTTCTTCTTTGAGTGCACTTGGACTGGAAAACTCTTTCTTCAACATTTTATTGAAATCAAAAACTAATCTAATTCTACCCTTATTCATCCATGAGACCAGATTAAACAGTTGGACTCATAGCTCCTCTACCTAAACTAATACCTGCCAGGATTAAACAGTCTAACAGATTTTCATTCTCTATATTCTAAAACAGAAATTGAAACACAACCAAACTAGGATTAGACTGTTTGATTTGTTGTGGGTCCATTGTGTAAAGACAAGTTGCACATGAACTGAAACTTGTAGAAATTCAAAACCAAAATTTTGAAGGCTGAAGATCTGAAATTCAGAACGTTCTTCCTTCTTATTGTGACTCAGATTTTGAGCTTTTTGGAGTCACCCTTTTTCTTCATTTCAGCTCTAGTTTTGATCTTGTTAGAGTTGTTTCTTTTCTTTGCTGGTTCAAGTTTTGAGCATTTCAGAACCAGTTCTCTTCTTCTCTTTGGCTCAAGTTTTGAGAGAATTAGAGCCATATTTTCCTATGATTCTAGGTTCAGATTTTCAGCATGTTTGAACCTTTCTTTCTTCTATCCTAATTTGTTCTACTGATCAGCCAAGATTAAACAGTTTGGCAGATCTTCTTCACTATCCTATCAACAATAAATTGAAATCTGACCAATCATGATTAGGCTGTATTATTGGATAGTAGTGCTCCTTAAAGTAGTGGCATTTGAGCTTGCACACTTTCATATTTTTCTTCCCTTTGGTATGGGGCTATACCTTTCTTGTTTTATTTCTTCCCTCTTTTCTGTTTTTTATTGTTTTTGTATTTTTCTTTCCATTTTTCTTTATGCAAATGGTATGTACAATGGATAAAAACTCTGAAACTAAGACTCTTGACAGAAATAGTGTTTAAGCATCCTGCCACTGACAGGACCTCCTAACACTTCTTCACCATTCAGTTCTTGTAGAAAAAATGAATTATGCCCTCTTATGGAATGAATAATGTAGGGCCCTTTCCACATGTTTTCAAACTTACCATGTTTTCCTTTCTCTTCCCTCCTTGAATCCCATTTTAGAACCACATTTCCCACTTGGAAGTCATTTTCTTTAGTCCTTTTGTCAAATAACCTTTTGATGTTTTCTTGGACTATTTGAGTTCTCTGGTAAACTTCCTCTCTGGTCTACTGCAAATGAATGGTTTGATTTATCCTTCTATGCAAGTCATTTTCTTCAGCTTGGACTTCCTGAAGGAATTTCATGATTGGAACTCCCAAAGATGTTGGGAAAACAACATCCATGCCATAGACCAGCTGATAGGGGGACATTTTGATTGACTTTTTGGTGGTTAACCTATCTGTCCACAAGGCATGAACGAGCTTATTATGCCATGCTTTCTGATTCTGTTCCAAAAACTTCTTGATGATGTTAATCAGGCTCTTGTTGGAGGATTCAGCAAGTCCATTTCCTTGGGGGTAATAGGCTGTGGAGTGGCCCAAGATGATATGATATTTATGGCAGAAATCAACCATCCTCTTGGATTTAAAGGTAGCAACATTGTCTGTGATTATTTTTCTAGGACAACCAAATCTGGACAATATGTTGGTCTCAAGGAATTTAATAATGACAGAATCAATAACATTCCTAGTGGGTATGGCCTCTATCCATTTGGTAAAATAATCAGTGGTTGTGAGGATCCATTTGTGTTGGGCTGAGGAGGATGGATGGATTTCTCCTATGAGTTCCAAACCCCACTGTTGAAAGGGTTCTTCAACACTAATAGGTTTCAAGGGTAAGGGCAAGAGCTTTCTTCTACCATAAAAAATTTGGCACTTGTGGCAAGACATTACTAGTTTGTGGGTGTCCGGAAAAAGAGTGGGCTAATAGTAACCATATCTAAGGATCTTGTTTGTTGTGGTCTTCCAATTTAAGTGCCCTCCACATTGTCCTTCATGCATTTCATGCATGATTTTTCCTGCATCAACCTCAAGTAAACATTTTAGTAATATACCAACAGCATTTTTCCAATATAAAACTCCATTTATTATACAATAATTTAAAGCCTTTTGTTTGAAAAATCTGGCTTTTGTTTTTGAAAAAGAAGGAGGAGCATTCAAATAAAGCAACACATAAATGATGTCAGCATACCATGGATATTTCATGAATGTTTCTTCAGTAAATAGTGCTGGGAACTCTTCTATTTCTACCAAGGCATCAACTATATTCATATCTAGTGCTTTGAAATTAGACTCGGCCATGAGTTTTGCTAATCCATGTCCCTTGATGAGTTTAGTAGGCCTGGTTTCTAAGTCATATTCTAGAATAGTGGCAATCCACTTTCCCCTTTTACCATCGAGGTCCTGACTTAGAATATCTTTGACTACGGTGCATGGCACAAAGGCAATGATATGTGAATGTAAAATGTACAGCCTAAAGTCATTTAATGCTTTTACCAGTGCCAAGGCTTGCTTCTCCATGATATTATATTTTAGTGGGGCATATCTTAAGGCTTTACTGAAGAAGGATATAGGTTGTTCTTGCCCCAAGCTATTCTTTTGCAAAAATACTGCAGCTATTGTATTTTCATATGCAAAGGAAAAAATATAGAAATCTTCGGTGAAATCAGGACTGATAAGGATTGACGCTTGAGTGAGGGCTTGCTTTACCAGTTCAAATGATTGTTTAACTTTTAGTTTCCATTTAACACCTACTTCTTTCTTGAGCATGTTAGTGATGTTTCTTAATAGCTCAGCAAAGTTGGGGGTGAACCTCCTCAAAAAATTTATCTTTCCAATGAAAGACTGTAATTCTTTGAGGTTCCTAGGGTGGTTGATATTCAATATGCCATAAATTCTTTTAGGATCTATTTTGATCCCTTCTTCGGAGATTATATGACCAAGAAGGTTTCCTTCTTGGAGGCCAAAGAGTGTCTTTTTGGGATTTAAAGACAAGCCAAATCTTCTACATTTCTCAAAAAATTTCCTTAAATGTTCCAAATGTTCTTCATCAGTTTTGGAGAAGACAGTAATATCATCAAGGTAAATTATTATAAAATAGCCTATGTCTTCTGAGAAAGCTATGTCCATGGCCCTCTGGAAGGTGGCCCCTGCATTCATCAGACCAACTGGCATCTTAACATACATGAATGTCCCCCAAGGTGTAGTAAAATCAGTTTTATGTTGATCACTTGGGAGAACCAGAACCTGATTATAACCTGAGAACCCATCCAACAATGATATTCTTTTTGACCCAACTACCCTCTGGATAATGTGGTCCATTTTCGGCAAGGGATAGTTATATTTCAGGGAGGCTCTATTTAGGTTCCTGAAATCAACACAGCCTAATCTCCCCTGTCTTCATCCGGACAGACACTAGTTTGGAAACCCATTCTGAGTATCTAAGAGGAACAATGATCCCTGCATCATACATCTTCCTAATTTCTTTTTCTACGGCAGGCAATAAAACAGGGTTTATCCTCCTTAATTTTTGTCTGAAAGGTTTCTGATTTTCCTTAAGAGGAATCTTGTGTTGAATGATGCTAGTGTCATATGATTTCAAATCTTTATAGTCCCATGCAAAAACATCTACAAAATCTTTGAAGAGTGTTATGTATTGATGTTTGATGTGGGCAGGAAGGGTGCTAGATAGCTTAATAATTTTAGGCTTAGTTGGGCTGCCTATGTTGTGCTCTTCCACATTAGTTTCCATGGGTTCTACTTTTGGTTCCTTAGCCACATCGTTGAAATAAAAGAGTTGTTCTAATGGAGCAAGGCCTTTGGGTATGGTATCACCTTTACATTCTAGAACTTCGAGGTCCTTTTGGTTTGGATCATCAGATAATTTCTCTTTGAAAATGTGATCAAACTGATTTATATCAGTAGGGGAGGAAGACCCTGTTTCAGGAATTGGTTCCCCATTTAAACATTCCTTTTCATGGCTGAAACTTGGTGATGTTGTGGAAAACTCATTTTTTGACTGCAGGAAATTCTCTATATGTTTATCATTGTTAAACACTTGCCAATGATCTTCGTTATTAGCACTGCTGGTCTTTTTTTCACCTTTATAATGAACTATTCACCGATTTGTGGTATCTGGCAATTACTAGCAGCAAAAGCAAGTTTGTTTTCCGGGTGATTTTGGGCTCTTGGTATGAACATGAGTTCATATTTTTCAAAAATTTTCAGGGGATCTAAAACAATGTTTCTATATTCCCTGAGTCTGGGGTTTTTGGTTGAATATTCCCCTTTGATTTGTCTGATGATTAACTCAGAATCTCCCTGTACTAATATCTTTTTGGCTTTTAAATCTTCAAGTATGTGCAGGCCAAGGAGAAGGGCTTAATATTCTGTAATGTTGTTAGTGCATGAAAAATATAATTTGTAGGCATGTCCTTTGTTTGTGTTGTGTATCCATACACCAGCCCCTGCACTATTTTTGCTGCAAGAGCCATCAAAGCTCATTCTCCAAAGTGTTTTGGTTTCATTCTCATCTGTTTTGTGTTGCTCAAGGCTGCTGGGAGTTGGGATATCTAGAGGTTGAGAGGAAGACAATTCTGGATGCTCCAGTGCACTAATGTCCTGCTCGTTTCCCTTGTTTGTTTGGGTGACTTCATCTTCATTGTATAAAATAAAGGAATCTAGATCTGAATGGGTGGAATAAACAGGAGTATTGTGAGGTTTGTCCTTGCTGCTCACCATGTATTTCATGAGGTTTTCCCTATATAATCTTCTGATTTGACCAAACACTGGTATGGTGGCATAAGACATATCCATTTGAAGGGTGCCTTGAATCTTAGCTCCCCATGATCTAGTCAAAAGCATACCATATTTTTGAGGAATGTCAGCTACTACTACATCCATTACAAGGTTCTTGGTAGGAATTTGAGACAATTTAACACACAAATATTTAATTAACCCCAAGCATTTGACCCTTCTGGAATCAAAGGAATACAAGTCTTTATATGGTCTAGTAATATCTAAGCCTAAGCTTTCCATTATTACCTTGGGCATAAGTTTGTGTGATGCTCCTGAATCTAGCATGGCATTATGTAAGATCTTGTCATGTATGTTTAGACTGACATAGAAGGGAGGCACAACCCCTTCCTGGTATTTTCCTTTAATTTTAGGACCAAACAACAACTCTGGCTTGCCACCTGTCAGGTTCAAAGTATCAGTATCAACATTTATATTCATAGCTTTTAGCACCTGGTTTTTGTACACTTCCTAGGTCACTAATTTAGCCAGGGGTACGTTAATTTTGATCTTTGCAATTTCTCCCTCTAGGCTGAAAGGAACTATTGATTTTGTCGTATTTACATCTGTTTTTTCAGTTAAATTTCTTTTAGAAATTTTGACTTGCTGAGTTTTATTAGGACTGTCAATCTGAGCTGTTTTAATAGGGCCACTAGTTGAGGTGCTAGGGAAACTTTGTTCAACATTTGGCTGGTTTCTTTTTTCTTTGTTTAAATCTTTCTTCTTAGCCAAAATGTAGGTATTCTATGTTGCTTTCTTAGGCTGATTTTCTGTATTTTTCCTAATAGTAGAGCTAGTGTTTTTGTCATTTAGATTACCTATGTTCCCTTTGCTTCTTAGATCATAGTGTTTGTGTACCTCCATGATTTCATTCTCAAACCCCAATCTATAATCTTCAAACTCCTTATATTTACCTTCCTTTGGTTATGAGGAGAAGAAACCTTGTTCTTCTTCAGTGAGGAAAACATCATCCCCATTGTCTGATCCAATCAAGTTTACATGGTTTTCTCCCAACCTTTAAATCTCCCTTTATTCCTCTTGATCTACATAGTTTGGTTGGAAGGGAGGTCTAATTTGTTGGTCATTATCTCTTTGCCTATATTTATTTTTTTCTCTCCTAAAATTCTGATTTCTATTTCTATTTTGGAGGTTGTTTTGGTGTTCTCTTGGTGGCACTCTATCATTCAAGTTTATCTTTTCAAGCATTCTCTCCATTACCTTCACCATGTTTTCAATTTTGGCATCAGAGGATGAGGTTGAGGGTGCAGTATCATCTTTATAAGTTACCCTCTTCTCTGATCTCATCCTAGCTCTTTTCTCAATTAAGTTTGCTTCTACACTCACAGCTCCCTTTTGCATGTCTTTGAGAGTTAAGTAATCTCTCTCCCTCAGTTGATAGGCCATATCAGGATCGAAGCCTTCAGGATACTTCACTAAGGCCAAGCCTTGGGGAGGTTTCATGTGAGGTGGAAGAGCATTGTAGACACTATTAAACCTGGTGGAGTAATCATGAACACTCTCTCCCTAATTTCTTTTAAGACTGTTATACTCTGTTAATATTTGGAGAGGGTTGCTTTTGATTTCCCATTTGTTTATGAATGCTTGATGTAAAGAGGGAAGGTCATTGATGATATTAGGAGCTAAGCCTTTAAACAACTTCTTTACTTCTCCTCCTAAACTTTGAGCAAAGATTCTCATCTTTATGGTCTTATCTTATATTTCCATATAATCAAAAGCATCCTCCATCCTATCTACATTTTTTTGAGCTGTGGTAGATTCTCTTCCAGTGAAATGGGGAATTTTAGACTGATAGTCATTTGGAAAGGGAACCATAGGTTGTGGTAACACTAATGGGGCATACCATGCTGCCATGGCTGGAAAGAAAGGTGGATTTACAATGGGTGGATTGACAAGAGGGAAAATGGGTTGAAATGGAGTGGTTTGGATAGTGGTGGTATGGATTGGAGTGGAAGAAGCACTTGGGCCAGCAAACTGGTTTTGAGAAGATTGGTTATGAAAGAGGCTAAAGTGGTGAAGAAGCTGTGAATCAGGAGGAGTATAAGGTGAAGCTTCTCTACTAAAGCTCTGTTGCAAACCTGCAGTTTCAAGATTAGTTTGGTTTAAATCACTTTGAGATCTGGTTCTAAAATTTTTCTTAGTATGATGTAATTCAAAGTGTAAATCCTCCAAGACAGCAAGGTTTTCAGGGAGAGATTTTGTTCTTAGGATGTTCCTATCAGTATCTAACTTTCCAGCTTTAGAAGTCTGCCACAGAATCCTTTCTGTATTGTCAACTATTGTAGGAGGATTAGGGTCTGGATGGGATCTAGTATTGATCCTATGTGAAGCCAAACTGCTTTTCAAAAATGAGAGAGGATGAAGTTTGTAGGGACTGTTTTGGAAGTTTTGCCTCTCAGAATGTCTTATCTAATATGGGACTAGGCTTCTAAATTTCTTCAAGGATGGTTAACACAGTCCTAAAAAGATCTGGAGACCTAGATGAGTAATAGGCCTATTGGAGCTAATGGAGTCGCCAGGTGGAAGTTTTAGCTTTTTATGTAGGTAAAATTTTTTATGGTTCCACCACCATGCTTATTATGAAGCCAATCTGAAATATTTTTGGATTTTGTATATTCTTATGGTTATGAGAGTGTCCTATGTCTGATCTTAATAGTTAGCTAAGGTGCTCAAACAAACAGAGTCTACTCTATGGCCCACTAACTAATTTTCTTAGAGATTTGTAGGACTAAAGAGTGCACAAGAGTTATCTAGACTATCATATACTCAGTAGGTCCCACCGTGATCACCATTATGTTGGTGATGAGGTGGGATAACAGATTCCTAGGGTATTATTTGTCAAATTAAGGGCCTAAATAGTTTTTAAGAGGTATTCAAGCGACTATATACTCAATAGGTCCCACCGTGATCGCCATTATGTCGGGGTCCTATGATTTGGCAGATTGGCATGACAAGTGACAAGGCAACATGCAAACCAAGCTTTAGAGCTCTAGGATCTAGCCCTCCTAGCCTCAGAGAGGGATCTCTCAATATGTTTATAAGGATCTGTCTTGAATGGTTTAGAAGTTGATTTTAGGCTAGTTATGATGTGCAGGGTTGTTTGTTTTGTTTGGTTGGACAAATATGTTTCATGCAGTATAGATAGAGCATGGGAATCTACAAGCCACTGGGAAATGGAGTCACGTGAAAGTCCAAATAGTTCTAATTAAGAAGGAAGGGAAACCGGAGGGAAAATCTAACTCAGTCAAGGATCTGTTGAATAATATAGGTGAAATGGGATGAACATTAAGGATTAAGAGCGAAAAGCAATCTAAACCCTTTCACAATGACTTAAAAGATTCAGGGAATGCCCTATTTCCTCTAGTAAGCTCATTTTTATGTACTTAATCAATGTAAACACTCAAAGAAAAGGAGAAATGCAGACTAACACCTTCTAGATGAATTATAGGATTCAGGGAATGCCCTATTTCCTCCTATAAGCTCATTGTTGAGAGCTTAATCAAAAAAGACATACAATTTCATTCAAAGAAGAGGCAACACCTTAGACATCTGGGACTGCAATTATAGGGTCATTTAACACAATAATTACAGCAAGGAACAGAGTGTATGATTGAAACATACCTCTCTGTCAAACTACAAGCATTAATAATCAAAGGGAGATTTCAGATATAGCATTCAGTGGCAAAGAAAGAGGGAACACCTAAACAGTCTTTAGCACAACTGAATTAACCATTTCTGAAATAAAAAAAAATGAATTTTCAAGAGAGCTATTATTCTACCACGTCATGTTAAATAGAAGAAAACATATAAACAGTGAAAGATAAATAGGTCAGAGGTGCTTCTAAGATACATTTCTCTGCCTAAACATTTTATCCTACTATAAGTCAAAGCATAATGGAACAAAGTGATAAATGGGAAACAACATTAACAATAAGAGATTACTTCACAAAAACTAGGCTCAGGGATCCAATGGTCTAGTCTCCTTCATCAATGGAAAAAACAGAGACCTCCACACTCCTTCAGAACACCAATGCTTCTTCAAAGCAGCAATCTTGTATTACTTTTGAAATCACCAAATGCCAACCTTTTACAATGACACTTCCAAGAATATTTATAGGAAAAATGAGGAGAAGTAGGTAAAGAAGGATTTAATGATCATTCAGAGATAGGAGAGGGAATTCGAATGCCCCATTATGTGTCTTAAACATTTCATTAAATTCTAGATAGGATCAATAACTTTGTAGCTTGTTGAGACCATTTTGATATGACAGAAATCACCCACAGGGTGTCCTTGGGAGGAAAAACCATCTAGAGTGGTACTGTTATTTTCTTGGTGTGAGTTAAGTGAAAGAATGGGTTACGAGGACTCCCATACTTCTAAATAACTGCTTCTGACAGCTTGTAGTAGCTTCTTTGGTGTAATAACTACTTGGCAGGTTTTTGAGCATGGAGATGGGCTATGTCTGTGTCAGTCAACTTTTGCACCAATATCTTCTCTGTTCCTTTGTACTTCAACTTGTTTTAGCTCTGTTTATGCTTTCACTTTGTTGATTGTTCGAACTTGCTTCTTTTGTGGATTAGGCCTTTGATTCCTGAGTTTGTGCCTTCATTCCTTTAAACTCTAATTAAAATCTTTAATTATTCACTTATGCTCTGATCTTCACCTTTGACACTGATATTCTTTATTTAATTTTTCTCACTGTGTTTTTCTGTTCTTTGCAGGTGCGCAGAGGTTTTGTCGGAGAAATTGTTTGAAAAGCCAAAGATCATGACTCATCGACCCTTCCAAACCACGAAACTTAAACCCCTGATCTCCTTAATTTGTATTCAGGGCTATGAGGATCGTCATCCTCGGCCCATAACATTGTAATTTCCTGCGGGAGGGTTTTAACCTTGTAACCCATTAAATCTGCATAAAACAAACAAAAATTAATTTAAATCCTGCGAAGATTTGGTTTAAAACTTCTTTGGAGGGTTTATGGAGGCAGTTTGGAGCTGTGAGAATGGGAAAATGCAGAAGAGAACAGGTTTCTATGGTAAAACACAGAACTTGGGTTTAATTTTAAAATATGGCGCGAATTCAGGATTAGTGGTTTCAGGAAAAACATTGGTGGTTTTCGCGCGGGCTCTAAGGGAGTAAGTGGTATTAGCTTTTGGAATGCGATATGTGTTAGCATTCGACATGTGGATTTCTAAAACAAATTTTATCGCGTAGAAGTAGCGCACTGCGGAAGGGAGCCCAAAATTGCGTGATATTGATCGCTGGCCGTTGGATCACAGGCTACAGATCCGACGGCACGGAATGAGCGCGACAGACAGAGAGATGCGGGGTTAAAATATTTGGCAGGGTCCATGGTGACGTATGATTTTTGTCGTGGAGCGGGTTCAATGGTGAGATCGCGTTAAGTCCCGATTGTCGGATCCCGCGATCGGACAGTGGAGATTTTAAAGATGGAGTTGGTTATTTGAAAGGAGGAAAAAAAAAATAGAGGAAAGGTAAGGCTTTTAGCATGGAGGCTTTGTGCTTTGAGCACTCGATTGCGGGGCTAAGGACATATGAGGAAGAGGGCTGAAGAATATAAGCTCTCGGGGGCTTAATGCCTTAGGAGTGCAAAAGGTTGTTTTTAGGCCAAACAAAGAGATTTTAAATCCAAAAGAGGGTTTCGATAGATGAGAGAAGGATTTTTTAGCCGGATGAAGGGATTTAAAAGCCAAATCAAGTGGAGATATAAGGTTTAACATAGGGTTAAGGTGATTTAGAGGTTAAATGAAGGTGTTTTTGAGGGATTTTGTGAAGGAAGCAAGGATGAAAATGGAGATTTTTTGGGAGTGAAATGGAGAGGTGAATGGTGGGAAGTGGAGCATTATGAGCAGTTTTCTCTTGGTAATCAGTAGGTTCTTGAGGGCTTATAGTGAAACAGAAGTGAAGATTAATTCAAAGGATAGAGAATCATCATAAGACTTCAAAAGATGATAATTTTTCAAAGGAAACTATCTCTTGAAGGCTTTAAGAGACAAGTTTAGCCACCACTTGGTAAAACATAATTTATAGGTGGCTAACATGCTGTGCACGGTGACATAGTTCATTAGGGATACCCAAGTGCCACTGAAAGTGGTGGCATCAGGACGACCGCATATCCTACAAAGCATATCTGCCACCAGCTTATATACCTTCCTGAGGCCCACCACTGGATATTCCTAATCCTTCTTGACTTTGAACTTTTCAGGTTCCTTCCACCACCCTCTCAGGGTATCTACTATGGCGACTGCATGGGTGGTGGCCCATTCTTCTGTGAAAGTCTGTTCTCGTTCCGGCAGTGCATAGTAAAACTCAGCATCCGAGCCCTTTAGAGTCGCAAACGCTTTACCTTCATAGTCTCTAATTACCCACTTTTGGGGTTGGTATTATGTATGATTCATTCAATGACTTCCGCGCATGGGAATATAGCAGGGTGGGCACCTGCATAGTGGAGCTTCGACCTTTTAACTTGTATATATACTTGCTGGTCGGGGAGGTCCTTTGGGAATTCTGGCCGTGAAAATTCCTGGTATATTTGATACCAACTCATGTTGTCCCCTTTGGAAAATGTAGATGAGGTATCCCTGTAGATCTGGGGCGGAGACATTGGTATGTCCATTTCTATGTCTTCTATCTTTGGGCTCTTGTTTTTCTTGCGAGTCACCGGAGGTCCCATGTCGCTCGAGTTTGAAGAGATAGAGATGCACTCTAAATCTGCTTTGAATTCACCTGTCATGTTCATAAAAGAATCCCAGGATAAGAAAGATACCATAATGATAAAAGCCTAGGTACAGCTTATTAACTTTACCCAACTGAAACCATAGGAAAGGGTGAATTAGCGACTTGTGGCTGGGTCGATGGGTTGCAAGGGTCGTGAGGTTTAAGCTTTCAGAAGGTAGTGACCTTGTGACCTCGTGACCCTGCGACTAGGTTGCGAGGTCACTGGGTCGCAAATGTTTGACAGTTCGAAAGGGTGCAATCCTATGACTTGCGACCTGGTCGGTAGGTCGCCAGGGTCGCAAACATCAGTTTGGAGTGCAGCTGCGACCTGGAAACTCAGTGACCGGGGTCTCAGGGTCACATGAGTCGCGAAGTCGCAAGGGTTAGAAGTTGCATTAGGGTTGGCCGGGGGTTTTAACAAGTGACGCGGTCCTTTGCATTATTGTAATAAACTCCCTTTCAACTTAAACAATGCAGGACTAAGTGGGAAATCAAAAACATGGAGGGGAAGCAGTTCCAGGAGAAAAACAAATACAAGGGAGGCTGGGCGAATTGTGATTACAAGACTGTGCAAGGAGGAGGAGTGTTTGGACAGTTAGGGCATCTCAAGTCCTAAAGGATCAAAAAAGGAATGGTGGATGGCTTAAAAGGGCTAAGGTAGAGGGAACATGGCAACAAAAGGAAAAAATGGAAATAACAGGAGGAAATGGCAACTTACCCGAGAAAATCGTGCTCCAGTTGGCCTGTCAGAAGCGTTTTTTCACTCTCCATCACGTGAACAAAATGCGACCTAGAGACCCTCCTATTTATAAAAGGGTCACGCGTGCAAGCCATTAATGAGGTCGCTAGGTCGCAAATGTCCCGTGTTTTAAGAGAGGACCTCGCGACCTCGCGACCTGGAGGTTCATGGGATCGCAAGGTCGTGGGGTCACGATTTTGAAAAATCTAAGAGATCTGTGACTTAGTGACTTAGTGACCTGAGAGGTCGCGGGGTCACTAGGTCACAGATTTTGGGAACAAAACCATTCTGTGACTCAGCGACTCTTAAATTTTCCTGAAAAATATTTAACTACAGATTTTGACTTAGCCTTTTCGATGCTTAGGGGCTCCAAAAACATTTTAGAGGGTGAATTTTTTTGGAGGGTGTTGTAGAGGCTACAACACTTACCAAAAAAAACTTGGCAACGAATGGGGGAACCTAAATTGGACTTTTCCACCATCCAGCTGCGAATGGAAAATCAACAGAAGATCATCCCTCTGGGACGGTTGCCAAGGGTTATGGTTGATGTCATAGGAGTAAAGGTGCTGGCTGACTTTAAGGTCATAGAAATTGTGGAAGATACGGTCCCCTATCCTATGCTCCTAGGGATAGACTGGGCTATCAATGTAGGAGGTGTCATTAATCTAAAAAAATGTAGCATGGTGTTTGAGAAGAATGGGACATGTGTAATAGTACCACTGGATCCCACTGAGGACGTACGGTATACTGAACCAGCATATGAGGATGAGGAGCTCGATCACATCTACAGGATGACGACACATGATGAGGACCAGGATGATCCTGAAACAGGTGGAGTATTCAACTGGGAGAAAAAAAAGGGAGTAATTTTCTAACCCAGATGAATAACTTTAGAAGTGGTAGACCCGGCTACATGATGTTTCAACCCTACAATGCCCTCGGATTGCAAGGACTCTCTACTGCATCACTTCGGAGGTAAGGGACCTTCCCCACTTTGATGAGTCTAGTACTGTCCAGGACTTCATAAGAACATTAGAAGCTAGGGTGCCCAAGGATAGACGACTCTAGGCGCTTAATCTAGCGCTACGTGGCACACCTTCCCAATGGTGGGATACCCACAAGAAATCATTTCTTGACTAGGAGACATGTCGGGACAGGATGGTGCTACGATTCACACCCCCTGCCGACGTGCGTACGAAGATATTCCTAGGGCCTGGAGATCCCCGTGTGCATATGTGTATATGGACAACCAAGTGGGCCAACTGAATGCTAGACGAGTGGATCCATCTGTTTATACATGCCCTGGGCCCTATCCCCACTACTTGGTACTTAGATGCCAAATTACATCAGTAGACCCGCCATTGGGAGATATTAAAAGAGGACTTCCTCGAAACATTCAGACTCATTGGGGGAACATAAATGCTTGACGAAGCCCTACAAGACATTGATGCATTCGTCTTTACAAAGCCTCACCCCGACACCCCACCAACCGTTCTGACGCGGGAGGCCTAGATGCAAGACATAGTCAACTGTCAGAGCTTGGCGATTAATGAAGAGGAGGATAACCCACAGAATATCTCTGTTCTGGAATCTGAAGGGGAACGTACCATTATCGGACCATCGCTATTAAATGTCGATGTAACACAACCTCGCCAGCTACGCGAGGTTAATATTGGGACAGATGAACACCCTAAACAGGCAAAAATTGGGGACTATTGGGATGAAGGCACTGTGGGAAAAGTCGCCGAGCTACTAACGGAGTACCGAGACTTATTCCCTAAAAAAATTTCTGAGCTTAAGGGAATCACATGGGACCTTGGCATTATGCACATCACTCTAAAGCTGGAGGCACGGTCCATCAAGCAGCGGCCCTACAGGTTGAATCCTAAATATAAACAAAAGGTCAAAGAAGAGCTGGAAAAAATGCTGACCGTAGGTATCATTGAACCAGTTGAACAGTCAAATTGGATCAGCCTAATGGTCGTTCAGGAGAAAAAAATAAAAGGAGAAATATGTATCTGTGTGGACCTCCCAAAACTAAAGGATGCCTGCATACATGACCCCTTCCCTACTCCCTTCTCTGATGAAATCTTGCATAGCGTGGGTGGCCAAGAGGCCTATTCCTTCATAGATGGATTCTCAGGATACTATCAGATCAGAATTGCACTAGAGGATCACAGTAAGACCACCTTTGCCACCGAATGGGGCTCCTTCCAGTACACGGTCATGCCCTTCGGTCTTAAGAACACACATGCTATCTTTTCAAGAGTCGTAATGGCCGTGTTCAAAGAATTTATCCATAAGTTTTTGGAGGTTTACTTCGATGACTGGACGGTGTTTGGATTAGTAAAAGAACATGTCTCGAACCTTGGATTAATGTTGGATGCGTGTTGAAAGCACCAGATCTCCTTGAATGTCAAGAAGTGCATCTTCTACGTGCCGTTTGGAATATTGCTGGGTCATATAGTCTGTCAGCAGGGTCTGATGGTTGATCCTATGAAGATAGCTGTAATTATCAATCTTGTAGCCGCTACAATGGAGAAACATTTGCACTCCATTCTCAGTCACATAGGCTATTATAGGAAATTCATTCAAGGATACGCCTTGATCACAACTCCCATGGAACAGCTGCTAAAGAAAGATGTCTCTTTTTTTGGAATGATGAATGTCAAAAGAGCTTTGAACTACTCAAGGAGAAGATGATTTATGCGCCCATACTGATATTCCCTGACTGGTCAAAATAATTCCATGTACATGTTGATGCGTCAGGCATTGCCTTGGGTGCAGTCCTTATGTAGCCTGGCGAAGGGGATATTGATCATTCGGTTGCCTTTGCAAGTCGAAAACTCTCAGGTGCTGAACGGAATTAATCTACCACTGAACGCGAGGGACTAGATATGGTGTATGCGCTACAAAAATATTGACACTATCTGCTGGGAGGACACTTTAAAATGTTTACATACCATTCGGCTTTAAAATATCTAGACAACAAGCCTGTGTTGGGGGGGAATATTTGCCGCTGGTTTTTTATGTTTCAAGAATATTATTTTGAGATCATCATGAAGCCTGGAAGGTTGAATGCAGGCCCGGATCATCTGTCTCATATTGATACATGGGAAGAACCCACTAACTTGGATGAAGGCTTACCTAATGCGCAGTTGTTTACCATTCAAATGGTGGATGACCACTTCGCTGATATCATTGAGTTCCTTACTATGGGTATGGCCCCTATTGCATATTCGGTGCAACAAAAAAAAGGAGTTGGTCACCTGGCGGCAGAATTTACTATCATCGCAGGACAACTATACAAGCTAGGCATAGATGAAATACTTCGCAGATACGTACTAGAACATGAATGACCCACCATCGTCACAGAAGCCCATGAGGGAGTCACTGATGGCCACTACGCAGGCATGACTACAATGCAAAATATTTTGAGGGCTGGCTTGTGATGGCCTACCTACATCAGGATTCTTACACCTACTGTAGAACGTGTGATACCTGCCAACGATCCAGCCGCCCTTCACGACATGATGATATGTTGTTACAGCCCCAAATGGACCTACATGTTTCCGATAAATGCACCATTGAATTTATAGGATCCATTAATCCACCAGGCAAGAAAACCGGCACGTGCTACATTATCATTGCCACTTACTATGTCACACGATGGGCTGAAGAATAAGCCATGAAGGATTGTACCGTTGATGCTACTGCGCACTTCATCTTTGAGTAGATTCTGACCAGGTTTGGCTGCCCAAAAATCCTAATGAGAAACAGAGGTACACATTTTTTTACCAAATGATTCAAGCTTTGAACGACGAATTCCGGATCCACCATGCCAAGAGTACTCCATACCATCCCCAAGTTAATGGTGCAGTTGAAGCTTTCAACAAAATTATGGAGCAGGCATTAACGAAGGTTTGTAATGCTGATCGTAGTGACTGGGATATTCGCATCCCCTTGGTCCTATGGTCTTACTAGACGACCTGCAAAAAGTTGACCGGTAGGACACCTTTCTGAATGGTTTATGGAAAGGAGGCCATCATGCCCATAGAATATGTTGTTCCTAGCCTATGCTTTGCAACATTCACAAATATGGCAGACTTCGATATCATAGAAGAATGCCTGGCGCAACTGGTAGCCTTGGAAGAAGATCAGTTTATTGCTCAGTTTCAACAGCAGGTACAAAAAGCTAGAGACAAAGCCTGGCATGATCAACACATTCGCCAGAAGACATTTGTCACAGGTGATCTTGTCTTGTTATACGACAGCCAATTTGTGAAACATCTTGGAAAATTCTGACAGCACTGCCTTGGTCCCTACATAGTTCAGAAGGTGAAAAATGGCGGAGCAGTCGAGTTAGCTACCCTGCGCGGTGACCTCCTCCCTGGCTTTGTCAATGGAGGTCGACTCAAACCATATCGGGCTATGAATCATGGGGTCGCAATAATGCAGTGACTCGGGAAGAGTCACAAGATTGTGTTGGGGGACTGTTGGAATAGGTTCTCCTAACAAGCTACGAAACTGGACCATTTTGGTTATTTTTTATTATATTTAGTATAGCATAGGGGTTTTGGGACGGTTCAAAGCCCCAAACACATTGTAATGGGTTAAAGGGTAAAATGGGGGTCCGAAAACCATGGGTTGTGAGCCATAGGATTGTTAAAGCTAGATTGTTATAAATAGAGAAGAATTTCCGATTGTAAGAGGTAGGATTTGATGAGCTATTGATGCAATCTATTGTGTAAGCGATCTGTTTGGGTTTTTGGGGAACAGACTCCTGCTGGCTGTGTGCACGGAGATCCTAGTCCAGCTGTGTGCAGACCCTGCTACTGTGTGCACAGGTTGGGAAGGGAATTGTAAGGAAATTTTGATGAATGAATGAATATCTTGGATTATTAGATCTGAATCTGTGAGTACTATTGAATGAATTTCTGATAATTACTGTGTTATGCATTTTCTGTCTTTGCGCTGCGAAGGTCTGTATATTAAATGATTGGATCTGTTCCGCTCTGGTTATATCATGCTGTGAAATTCTTTGTATTGAATTGGATCTAGATCTGTTCTGTTCTGGTTATGTAACGTTGTGTTGATGTTTTGAAAATAATATAATTGTAGATCTAGTGCACATTGTTAGCCAACTATAAAATTTGTTGTACCAAATGCTGGCTAAAAACATTTTTTGAAGCCTTCAAGGAACAAGTTTATTTGCAAAAAGTGTTGGCTCTTAAAGACTCTTGAAGTCCTCCTGCCTCTATCTTAATCTTCACTCCTGTGTCTATGTTCACTCAGAAAACCTACTGATTTCCAAGCTAGAATACTGCTGTAAAACCATCATTCTTCCCCTCCCCCTTTTTCAGAACTAACCTCCATTTTCTCCCTTTTCTCCATAAAACTCTTTCGATTTCATGATTCCTTTTCTTCCCTTCATGAAAATCACTTGTATAATGTTAAAGACTCACTCTTTAGCTTTACCGAAAACCCCTAAATTCATTGAAAACCTTGAAAAAATACAAGTTTTTATTAATAAAAGCTTGTGCCCCCTTGGGCTAAGTCTTTAACCCCTTTCTTCCATACACTCACACCCTGGAACTAAGTGCTAACCTTTTTCCAGCACTTATCGCATCAAAAACACAAGAGCACAAGTCTTTATGCCATTATAAAAGTTTTGATGTGATCGTGTGATCACATCGCAATATTCCAATGAGAAGATTAAAGTGCCCTGGCCCGATCTGTGATTTACGATTCCCCCGATGCATCTCCCACCGTCAATCTGATCTGCAGATCGACGGTCTATATTTTATCGCATCGCAAATCTTTCAATGGGTTGATTGAAAATCCCGGGCCCGAAACTGCGATTGCAATTGGCCCTTGTTATAATAAGCCTCGGGCCCATTGTATTCCATAAGTCCGAAGGCCCCACAGTCGGGCGCTTATCCTATATCACATATATATCCCGTCCAAAACCATAAAAAACCTTTGTTATTTGTAAACTTTGGGTTTTATTTTATTTTATAAAATTCTCCACCGGAGCGATTTCTCAATAAATCTACACCATCGATCTAATCCATAGATCGAACGGTGCGGAGTCCGTCTCCCTGGGGTCCCCGCCGTCCATAAGCCGATTGCCCAAAACCGGCGGTATCCATCGCACTGCCTTTGAGGCGAAAGCTGTTTTCCCCCGACCGCCAGCGATTCCATACACTTTCCGCCACGTGTCCTGCGCACTATTTGAAAACTGCCCGCTCATCGCGTGTTATTTTTCGAACGTGGATGCCCAGCGATATTGACCACTGCCGTCAAATCTGAACCCGCCCATCCAATGATTATCGCTCGTCGAAGATGCTCAATGTTTAAACGGGCTATAGTGCGACATTCAATAAATTTCCACCATCGATCTAATCTGCAGATCGACGGTCCACATTCCATTTGCCCATATTCCGTCGCCCAGTCAATGATCCCCTCTTTGAATTTTCATTTTCGCTCCCGACCGTCGATCTCCTCGCAATCGACAGCTCAGATTCATTCTCCTTTCCTGCCTCCTCGTTCAGTCTTGACCATCGATTTCTACGCGATCGACGGCTCGGATTTAATCTTTTCTCTGCCCGTTCTATGATCTCTCCCGATCAATCTCGACCGTTGTATGATGCCATCCAACGGCCACGCTTTCCCCACATATCCTCTGCAGCAATAAACCCACATACACAGGATATTTTAATTGTTTTTCATTTTTGTAGGGTTTGAATGATTTCTTTACTATGTCTGAAGAAATTTCGAAGGGTGAGGGTGACGATCCTCCCGCCTTCGGTTTACCACAGAAAATCAACTGCAGGGTTTTAATTTCATGTTTCATCATGTTTTATCAAGCATAGATGCCTTATGAACCCTACGCAGCCCTGCACAACAGCAAGAAAACCAAGAATCGGACACAGTCAAAGAGTATCAGTGCCGAAGACCAAAATGTATCAGAACAAAGGATTAGAGACAATTTTTACGGGGATTACAGCTAAGATGGTTATCAAAAGCCTAATCCCCGATTTAAAACACAGTTAAAGAAGAAAAGCTTGAGTATTTTATCAGATGGAAAGCCTCCACTACCACATCTAAGGCCAATTGGTTCCTCAGCTACCACAGTGCCACCTGTTCCTCAAAGTACTCAATCAGAGGCCGAAGTTATTGATCAAATGAATATTTTCGCCTCAGCACAACCAAAAAGTTACTTCTGCAAGGCAACTTAATGCAAAAAATATCTGCAGAGTGACCCCGACATCACACAGAGCCTCAAAGGTCAAAAAAAGCTCCCACCGAGCTTAATTCATAAGTGTAAATCAATTAATACAGTGGAACACCTATACATTTCTTCATTGAGCCCCCCAAAGGCCAAGAAGACATTAAGTCTGTATTAATTAGTCTTGAGATCTTTTATCAGATCTCACCTCCTCATTTATTCTGTATATACCACTGCAGAAGATGAGTGAAGGGTTGGTTGGTTGGTTTTTTGGTTGGTTGGTTATTGTTTGATTACAAGCTGTAATATTGAAACTCTCTGAAATAAATACATAGTCCTTTGAAGTTGAAGAACAAATTGAAGTCTTGGAGGTCTTGATGATGTTGTTGCATGCTTGTTCCTGAGGAGGCTCTATCATTGGATCCATGAGCTTGGCTGTTGGTGAAGTATTCTGAATTGTTTTACGTGTTTCTCCTATTTTCATTATGTTCCATAATTTCTTACTACAGCAGGCTGAAATTTTTAGGCTAAGAAATGACTATTGGAAGAACCTTAGAGCTATTCACCCTTCACTGTTTAATGTTTTCTATTGCTGAAGTATTTTAGAGGCTTTAATCTTTCTTTTTATTCTTCATGCTTGTTTATTTCCTTAATAGTTTAAACAGTTGGTTTCAACATGATTATGGTTTGCCCTGCTTGTCTACCGCCACTTAAAAGTTGTTATTGAAGTCTCCCTTTGAAGTTATTTGCTTATAGTGAATCAAAGAGGTCTGTTTTGATCGTGCCCTTTGTCCTCACTTAAACAGATGGCTTAAAGGTCGTTATAATTATGATCATAGATGTTTTTAGGTGTTCCCTCTTCTATGACTACAATTATCAGTGAATCTTTTATGTTTTCTAAGTCATTTGAGATAAAATCTTTGAGGAAATAGGGTGTTCCCCGAATCTTAGATTTCATTTTAAAATTTGTTTTGAAATCATTATTTGCTTAAAGGTTTGATTTGAAGATTTCATGGTTAGCCCTGTCTATCAAAAAGCTCTTTATTGTTCAAATTATGCTTTTGAATCCCCTTTGTTGAGAATTAAACTTCTTTTTCCAAATCATTAATGTTCATCTCATTCCAAAAACAAAAGGATCCTGTGGCCAAGTTAGATTTGCCTTTTGATATCCCTTATCCATTGATGTGTTTTTTATGACCTTTTCTTGACTCCATTGCCCAATGAAACAGATATTTTGTTGTCCTATATATATTTCCTAGACCTTTCATGTTCTGCTGTATCAATTCAACCCAACCAAACAAAAAAACAGTTGCACTTAATAACTATTCTAAAACCAATACTCAAAGCACACAAGATAAACCTTTGCAAACAAAATTTTGAGAGATCCCTCTCTGAGAACAGGAGGACTAGATCCTGTAACTCTAAAGATTTTTTTTGATGTTGCCTTGTCTTTTGATCTTCCAAACTATCAAAACATGGGACACCAACATAATGGCGATCACGGTGGGACCTTGAGTAAAATATGTAAAACAAAACACTCACTGTCTAAGTGTAACATAAGTAACCTTTTTCAAGCACTACCAAGAAATGGTAATCATGATAGGATCTTTTGAATCAGTGAAAAACTAAGTAACCCTTAGGATTCTTATAAATCCTTATCAAACCTTGAAGGATTCAGTTACCAAGCCATAAGAGTGAACTCTGTACGTTTTGACACCATAGCTAAGTGTTAAGACAAATTTAGGACACTCTCATAACCTATAAGACCAAAATAACTCAGAAAAACCCAAAAAATTTCAGTTTGGCTTCATAATAAACTTGGTGGTGGACCATAAAACCTTTATCTCCAAAAGAGCTAAAACTTTTCGCCTGGCGACTCCACGATCCTAAAAAATAGACCTTAAGACTCCACTGGGAAGACCCCAAGTCTTAACAATGTCATACAAACTCAGATAGAAGGCTTTAAGATTAAAATTTTCCTTCTTCTGAAAAGACCAGTTAGCCTCTTAAAGATTGTCATATTTGGTTAAAACTTTTCTTTTTCAGCTGGGTCTGAAAACATAGCATAGTGGCTCCTAGAAATATTCATGCTAGAGCCTACCCTGATCCAAACCCACTGGAAGAAGTTGACAACCCTGAAAGTATACTTAGGAAATCTTCCAAGATAAAATTTTCAGCTGTTTTCAGATCACTCTTGAGATCTAATTCAGTCCCTGAAAATCTCGCAGCCCTACACCAATCACACTTCGACTTAAGAAATCCTTTTAGAACTAGGTCACTTGATGATATAATTCAGATAGATTCCCAGTCCTCACTTTCATCCCCAGAAAAAAAGTAAAGAACCTGGTAGTAGAGAAACCACACCACCTGATTTACATTTCCTTCTCAATTTAGGTGTCTCTCATCCAAGGTCAGCTCAACAATCTATCCCCAATACATCCACTGTCCAAACCACACCACTTCAACCCACTTTCCCTTTTGTAAATCCACCCCCACCACCTATCATGGCAGCATGGTATGCTCCCCTAGTCCTTCCTGTACCATTAGTCAATCTCCCACAGGACTACCAATCCAAAATTGCATTATATGATGCTAACAATGCTACAACTGCATCACAACATGTAGACAAAATGAATGACTACTTTGACAGAAATGAAATTGATGATGATTCTGTCAAGCTTAGGTTATTTTATTAGAGCTTGGGGGGAGATGTAAGAAAATGGTTTAAAAGTTTAGCCCCCCATAGTATTAATGATCTCCAAGGCTTCCATCAAAAATTCTTAAACAAATGGGAAGTGAAGAAGAATCCTCTCCAAGTCCTTTCTGATTACAAAAATCTCCATAGAAACCCTGGGGAAAGTGTGCAAGCTTATTGCACTAGATTTAATAGTGTGTATAATGCCCTTTCCCCAGAACTAAAACCTCCACAGGGCGCAACTTTAAACAAGTTCCCTGAAGGGTTTGACTCTGACATGACCTATTCGCTAAGAGAGAGAGATTTTACAAATCTTGAAGATATGCAAAGGGGTGCTCTTTCTGTGCAAGTCAACTTAATGGAGAAGAGAGCAAGAATGAAAACTGAGAAGAGAGTATCTTTTAGATAGGAATCCCCTCCTTCTTCTTCAAGCTCAAAAATGGAGAGAATGATGGAAGAAATGATGAAAGAGATGAGCATAATTAACAAAGCACAAGCAAATCAAAACCAAACTCCACCCCAAAACAATCAAAACAGAAATAGAAATAAGAATTATGGAAGAGACAACAATCAAGATAAGCAAAAAGAAAGTGACCAACAGATTAGACCTCCCTTTCAATAGAACTATGTAGATCAATATGTGGAAGACAGGGAGTTGGAAAGGTTGGAAGAATCACATGTAAACTTGATTGGAACAGAAAGTGGGGATGATGTTTTCCTCACTGAGGAAGAACAAGGTTTCTTCTCTTATGATCAAAATAAAAACACCTATGAAGATTCTGATGACTATAGATTGGGTTTTGAAAATGAAATCATGGAGGTACATAAACAGTATGACCTTAGGAGCAAGGGAAGTATAGATAATTCGAAAGATAAAAACACTAGCACTGTTGTCAAGAAAAACATAGAAAACCAGCCCAAGAGGACAACAAAAAAAACCAACATTTCGGCCAAAAAACTAGACTTAAACAAAGACAAAGGTGTCCAGCCAAATGTTGAACAGAGTGCCCCTAGAACTTCAGCTAGTGGTCCTAATAAAACTATCCCCATCACCAGTTCAAAAAAGGTTAAGAAAATCAAAGTTGCTGAAAAGAATTCAATTGAAAAAACAGATGTAAATATCAACAAGTCAACTATTCCTTTCAGCCTTGAGGGAGAGATTGCTAAGATAAAAATTACCATCCCCCTCGCTGAACTAGTAACCCAAGACGTGTACAAAAACCAAGTTTTGAAAGCTTTGAACTTAGGAAGTGATACTAACACCTTAAACTTGACAAATGATAAACCCGAGTTGTTGTTTGGTCCTGAAGTGGAAGGAAAATATCAAGAAGGGCCTGTCCCTCCCTTCTATATTAGCTTGAACATACACGAGAAAATTTTACACAATGCCATGTTAGATTCGGGAGATTCACACAATCTGATGCCCAAGGTGGTAATGGAGAGCTTAGGCTTAGAGATTACTAAACCATACAAAGATTTGTATTCTTTTGACTCAAGTCGAGTCAAATGTTTGGGTTTAATCAAGGATTTATGTGTTACTCTAGCTCAGATCCCTGCTAAGAGTCTGGTTATGGATATAGTTGTAGCTGACATTCCCCCTAAGTATGGCATGCTCTTATCAAGATCTTGGGGAGCCAAACTTCAGGGCAGCCTTCAAATGGACATGTCTTACGCCACCATCCCTGTTTTCTACCAAAACAGAAGACTGTACAAAGAATCTCACATGAAGTACATGTTGAGCAACATAGACAAACCGAACAACTCTCCAATCAATTCTATTCAGTCAAGTTTAGATTCCTTTATCTTATGTAACGAATATGAAATTACTCAACAAGATAAAGAGAACATAGACCCAACTGATTCACCAGAAGAATCTAATTTTCTCTCAAATCAACTTCAAAACATCGACAATCAACAACAACAAGAAAATGAAAATGAGCCAAACATAATTTGGACAGTAAAATTTGATGGATCCTATAATAAGGCAAGTGCAGGTGTAGGCGTATGGATCCATAATACAAATTAGAGTTTTTCATAAAAATTGGATTTCCCGTGCACTAACAATATCGCTGAGTACGAAGCCCTCCTCCTAGGCTTACAATTGCTTAAACAATTAAAAGCCCAGAAGATATCAATATTAGGAGATTATGAACTTATCATAAAACAAATCAAAGGAAAATACTCAGCCATAAATCTGAGGCTTAGGGAATATCGAAACGCTGCCCTCGATTTATTGAAAACCTTTGAAAAATACCAACTTGTTTTCATTCCTAGAGCGTTTAATCATTTAGCAAATGATCTCGCTTTCAATGCCAGTAACTGTCAAATACCTGAAATAAACGAACAACCTAGCGTAAAGGTAAAACACAGGCCTACAGTACCTGATAACGAAGACCACTGGCAAGTGTTTGATTCTGACCAACACATAGATGATTTTTTGAAATCAGAAAATGATTTTAGTATACCAATATCAGAAACTAGCCATAAGGAAAACTGTTTATATATCGAAGAAATCCCAAAAGCTGAAATAACACACTCTACTGATATAAATCATTACGAGAATCCGTTTGAAGCGGAGTTAATTGACAATGTGGACCAAAAAAACCTAGAAGTTTTAGAATGTAAGAACGATTCAATTCCAAGAGGTCTCTCACCTTTGGAACACCTTTTCGACTTTAATGATGTAGCCAAAGAACAAAAAATGGAGCCTGTAGAAACAAACGTAGAATAACACAACATAGGTTCCCTAACAAAACCCAAAATGATTAAATTGTCCAGCACTCTTTCAACTCATATGAAATCTCGATACATTGATCTGTTTAAGGAGTTTAAAGATGTTTTTGCCTGGGCATACACAGATCTAAAGTCTTATGATACCAGCATCATTCAGCACAAGATTCCCCTGAAGGAAAATCAAAAGCCATTCAAACAAAAACTAAGGAGAATAAACCCACTTTTATTACCATTAGTTAAAGCTGAAATTGAAAAGATGCATGATGCTGGCATTATAGTGCCAGTTAGATTTTCAGAATGGGTATCAAACTTATTTTCTATTAGGAAAAAGACAGAGGAGATCAGACTCTGTATCGACTTTAGAAACTTAAACAGAGCATCTCTAAAAGACAACTACCCTTTTCCCAAGATGGATCATATACTTCAGAAGGTCGTTGGGTCTAAAAGGATATCACTCTTAGATGGGTTCTCGGGTTACAACCAGGTGTTAGTGTTCCCAAGTGATCAAATCAAAACTACTTTTACCACACCTTGGGGCACCTTTATGTATGTCAAAATTCATTTCGGGTTAATGAATGCAAGGGCCACCTTCTAAAGGGCCATGGACATAGCCTTTTCTGAAGATATTGGCTATTTCATAATTATTTACCTTGATGACATAACCGTTTTTTCAAAAACTGATGAAGAACATCTGATTCACTTGAGAAACGTTTTTGAGAAGTGTAGGAAATTTGGCTTGTCATTGAATCCCAAGAAAACACTCTTTGGTCTCCAAGAAGGTAAAATTCTTGGCTACATAATTTCAGAAGAGGGAATCAAAATATACCCTACTAGGATAGATGGCATATTGCAGATCAGCCATCCAAGGAGCCTCAAAGAATTGCAATCTTTCATTGGGAAGATTAATTTTTTGAGAAGGTTTATCCCAAACCTTGCTGACCTATTAAAAAAAATTACAAACATGCTTAAGAAATATGTCGGTGTAAAATGGACTTTACCAGCTAAACAATCATTCAAACTGGTCAAACAAGCTCTTACTCAAGCACCAGTCCTGATTAGACCAGATTTTAGCAAAGATTTTTACATCTTTTCCTTTGCATCTGAACATACAATAGCTTTAGTTTTACTTGAAAATAATGATTTGGGGCAAGAACAACCAATATATTTCTTTATTAGGGCCTTAAGAGATGCTACTCTCAAACATAACATCATGGAGAAGCAAGCCTTAGCATTAGTGAAAGCATTAAAAGACTTTAGGGTCTATATTTTACACTCTCACATAATTGCTTTTGTTCCACATACTGTTGTCAAGAACATTCTAAGTCAAGACCCTGATGGTAAAAGGGGAAAATGGATTGCAACTATTCTTGAGTATGACTTAGAAATTAGGCCCACCAAACTGGTTAAAGGGCAAGGATTAGCAAAAATTATGGCTGAGTCTAACTTCCAAGCACTAGACATGAATATGGTAGACAAGTTGGAAGAAATAGAAGAATCCGATGCTCCTTTTATTGAAGAGACATTTCTAAATTCTTCTTGGTATGATGACATTATTTATGTGCTTTTATATTTAAATGCCCCTCCTTCTTTGTCCAAAACTAAAGCTAGATTTTTTAAACAAAGGGCTTTGAGTTTTTGTATCTTAGATGGAGTATTATATTGGAAAAATGTTGTTGGAATTTTGCTTAAATGTTTACTTGAAGATGATGTAGGAAAGATCATTCATGAGTTGCATGAAGGAGAATGTGGAGGACACCTCTACTGGAAGGCCACAGCAAACAAAATTCTTAGATCTGGTTATTACTGGCCTACCCTTTTCCTAGACCCTCGGAATTTAGTCATGACTTGCCATAAGTGTCAAATATTTGATGGCAAGAGAAAACTCCTTCCCTTACCTTTACACCGTATCAGAGTTGAGACACCTTTTCAACAATGGGGTTTAGACTTCATTGGGGAAATTCACCCATCCTCCTCAGTTCAGCATAAATGGATCCTCACAACTACTGAATTCTTTACCAAATGGATAGAAGCTATACCATCCAGGAATGTTAATGACTTTGTCATTATCAAGTTCCTTGAAACAAATATCCTATCCAGATTTGGTTGTCCCAGAAAAATCATAACAGACAATGCTGCTGCTTTTAAATCTAAGAAGATGGTTGATTTCTGTCACAAATACCACATAAACTTGGGCCATTCCACTGCTTACTATCCCCAAGGGAATGGATTAGCTAAATCTTCCAACAAGAGTCTCATCAATATAATCAAAAAACTGTTAGAACAAAATCAGAAATCATGGCACAGTAAACTGGTTCATGCCTTATGGGCTGATAGGTTGACTACAAAGAAATCAATAAACATGTCCCCCTATCAGTTAGTTTATGGCATGGATGCAGTCTTTCCCACCTCGTTGGGAGTGCCAGTCATGAAACTCCTTCAAGAAGTGCAGATTGAAGAGAATGATATGTAGAGAAGAATCAACCAGACAATCCATTTACAGCAAACCAGAGAGGAAGTCTATGAAAGAACACAGTTAGTCCAAGAGAATATGAAGAAGCTATTTTATAAAAGGACTAAAGCAAACAATTTCCAAGTTGGAAATGTTGTTCTTAAATGGGATTCAAGAAGAGAATAGAAGGGAAAACATGGCAAGTTTGAGAATTTGTGGAAAGGGCCCTATATTATTCATGCTGATAGGGGTCACAATACATTTTTCTTGAAAAACTGAATGGAGAAGATCTGTATGGAGGTCCCGTCAATGGCAGGATGCTCAAACATTACTTCTGCCAGGAATCTTAAGTTTCAAAAGTATTTTATTTTTCATTGTAAGTATCATAGTCTAACCATTGCATTCAAAGTTAGAAAAACCAAAAAATAAAAAAACATACAAAAGAAAGAAAAGAGGGCAGATTGTGAAAACAAGAAAGGCACAGCCCCATGCCAAAAAAGAAAATAAATTCTGAAAGTGTGCAAGCTTAAATGCCACTCCTCAAAACACACTTCTAGTTAGTCAAACTATTCAGTCTTGACTAATTAGCTTTAAATTTTCCTGTTGATAGGATAGTGAAATTGATTTGCCAAACTGTTTAAATCTTGGCTTATCAGTAGGTAGATTAGGATAGAAATTAAAGGTTCAAACATGATCAAAATCTGAACCTAAGTATCCAAAAGAGAGATGACTCAAATCTGTTTCAAAATTATGAGTCAAATAATGTTAAAATATGGTTCTAAATAGCTCAAAATCTGAACCAGAAAATAAGGAAGAAATAGCTCAAAGAAGAGTCAAAACAGAGCTGTAAAAATAGTGAAGGGAGTGCTTGAATTTTCAGATCTTAAGCCTTCCAATTTTGATTTAATTTTCTGCAAATAATAATCTATGTGCATCTTGTTTTTATGCCATAGATCAGCATCAAATTAGACTGATCAATCCTAACTTGAATGCTTTTTAAATTTATGTTTTAGCAAGATTATAAAATAAAAGTCTGTTGGACAGTTTAATCCCAACAGATAGTAGATTAGGTAGAGAATTATATGGATTCAACTGTTTAATATGAATCCATGGAGAAATAAGGAGTAGAAATAGATTATATTTTTTCTTTAAAAAAGAATAAAATATTGTGAGAGAGTTTGTCAATCCAAGTGCACTCTAAATGAAGAAAAAATGTTAGATTTGTAGGATTGGGTAGGAAGAAAGCTTGTTGATAAAAGATCCAATGTTTTTTCATGGCTGCTAACTTATTTCCAGAACAAAAGAAGATCATTCAAGTAAAGAAATCATCCCAATGGATGAGGCAACTCTTCAGCCTCCCAGAGAAAGAAAGTCTGAAGTTCTTGATGCCTTCAAGAAGGCACCATCCCCAAGTGGAGCCACTGTTAGCCAGCTATAAAATTTGTTGTATCAAATGCTGGCTAAAAAACATTTTTTGAAGCCTTCAAGGAACCAGTTTATTTGCAAAAAGTGTTGGCTCTTGAAGACTCTTGAAGTCCTCCTACCTCTATCTCAATCTTCACTCCTGTGTCTATGTTCACTCAGAAAACCTATTGATTTCCAAGCCATAAGACTACTATAAAACCATCATTCTTCCCCTCCCCCTTTTTCTGAACTAACCTCCATTTTCTCCCTTTTCTCCATAAAACTCCTTTGATTTCATGATTCCTTTTCTTCCCTTCATGAAAATCACTTGTATAATGTTAAATAACTCACTCTTTAGCTTTACCGAAAACCCCCAAATTCATTGAAAACCTTGAAAAAATACAAGTTTTTATTAATAAAAGCTTGTGCCCCCTTGGGCTAAGTCTTTATCCCTTTTCTTCCATACACTCACACCCTCGAACTAAGCGCTAACCTTTTTCCGATGCTTATCGCATCGCAAACACAAGAGCGCATGTCTTTATGCCATTATAAAAGTTCTGATGTGATCGTGCGATCGCATCGCACTATTCCAATGAGAAGATTAAAGCGCTCTGGCTCGATCTGCGATTTGCGATTCCCCCGATGCATCTCCCGCCGTCGATCTGATCTGCAGATTGATGGTCTATATTTTATCGCATCGCAAATCTTCCAATGGGTTGATTGAAAAGCCCGAGCCCAAAACTACGATTGTGATTGGCCCTTGTTATATAAAGCCCCGGGCCCATTGTATTCCATAAGTCCAAAGGCCCCGCAGTCGGGCGCTTATCCTATATCACATATATATCCCGTCCAAAACCATAAAAAACCTTTGTTATTTATAAACTTTGGGTTTTATTTTATTTTATAAAATTCTCCACCGGAGTGATTTCTCAATAAATCTACACCGTCGATCTAATCCACAAATCGAACAGTGCGGAGTCCGTCTCCCTGGGGTCCCCGCTGTCCATAAGCCGATTGCCCAAAACCGGTGGTATCCATTGCACAGCCTTTGAGGCGAAAGCTGTTTTCCCCCGACTGCCAGTGATTCCATACACTTGCCGCCACGTGTCCTGCGCACTATTTGAAAATCGCCACTCATCGTGCATTATTGTTCGGACGTGGATGCCCAGCGATATTGACCACAACCGTCAGATCTGAACCCGCCCATCCAACGGCTATCGCTCGTCGAAGATGCTCAATGTTTAAACAGGCTACGGTGCAACATTCAATCAATTTCCACTGTTGATCTGATCTGCAGATCGATGGTCCACATTCCATTTTCCCATATTCCGTCGCCCAGTCAACAATCCCCGCTTTGAATTTTCATTTTCGCTCCCGACCGTCGATCTCGGCGCGATCGATAGCTCAGATTCATTCTCCTTTCCTGCCTCCTCGTTCAATCTCGACCGTCGATTTATATGCGATCAACGGCTCGGATTTAATCTTTTCTCCACCCTTTCTATGATCTCTCCTGATCAATCTCGACCGTTGGATGATGCCATCCAATGACCACGCTTGCCCCACATATCCTCTGCAGCAATAAACCCACATACGCAGGATTTTTTAATTGTTTTTCGTTTTTTCAGGGTTTGAATGATTTATTTACTATGTCTGAAGAAATTTCGAAGGGTGAGGGTGATGATCCTCCTGCCTTCGGTTTACCACAAAAAATCAACTGCAGGGTTTTAATTTCATGTTTCATCGTGTTTTATCGAGCACAGATGCCTTATGAACCCTGCGCAGCCCTGCACAACAACAAGAAAACCAAGAATTGGACACAGTCAAAGAGTATCAGTGCCGAAGACAAAAATGTATCCGAACAAAGGATTAGAGACAGTTTTTACGGGGATTATGGCTAAGACAGTTATCAAAAGCCTAATCCCCGATTTAAAACACAGTTAAAGAAGAAAAGCTCAAGTATTTTATCAGACGGAAAGCCTCCACCACCACATCTGAGGCTAATTGATTCCTCAGCTACCACAGTGCCACCTGTTCCTCAAAGTACTCAATCAGAGGCCAAATTTATTGGTCAAATGAAGATTTTCGCCTTAGCGCAGCCAAAAAGTTACTTCTGCGAGGCAACTTAATGCAAAAAATATCTGCAGAGTGACCTCGACATCACACAGAGCCTCAAAGGTCAACAAAAGCTCCCACCGAGCTTAATTCATAAGTGTAAATCAATTAATATAGTGGAACACCTATACATTTCTTCATTGAGCCCCCCAAAGGCCAAGAAGACATTAAGTCTGTATTAATTAGTCTTGAGATCTTTTATCAGATCTCACCTCCTCATTTCTTCTATATATACCATTGCAGAAGATGAGTGAAGGGTTGGGTGGTTGGTTGTTTGGTTGGTTGGTTATTGTTTGATTACAAGCTGTAATATTGAAACTCTCTGAAATAAATACATAGTCCTTTGAAGTTGAAGAAAAAATTGAAGTATTGGAGGTCTTGATGATGTTGTTGCATGCTTGTTCCTGAGGAGGCTCTATCATTGGATCCATGAGCTTGGCTGTTGGTGAAGTATTTTGAACTGTTTTATGTTTTTCCCTTGTTTTGATTATGTTGCATAACTTCTTACTACAGTAGGGTGAACGTTTTCGGCTAAGAAATGACTCTTGGAAGCACCTTAGACCTGTTCACCCTTCACTGTTTAATGTTTTCTGCTACTGAAGTATTTTAGAGGCTTTAATATTTCTCTTTAATCTTCATGCTTGTTTATTTCCTTAATAGTTTAAACAGTTGGTTTCAGCATGATTATGGTTTGCCCTGCTTGTCTGCCGCCATTTAGAAGTTGTTATTGAAGTCTCCCTTTGAAGTTCTTTGCTTATAGTGAATCAAAGAGGTTTGTTTTGATCTTTCCCTTTGTCCTCACTTAAACAGTTGGCTTAAAGGTCATTATAATTATGATCATAGATGTTTTTAGGTGTTCCCTCTTCTATGACTACAATTATCAGTGAATCTTTTATGTTTTCTAAGTCATTTGAGATAAAATCTTTGAGGAAATAGGGTGTTCCCCGAATCTTAGATTTCATTTTAAAAGTTGTTTTGAAATCATTATTTTCTTAAGGGTGTGATTTGAATATTTCATGGTTAGCCCTGTCTATCAAAAAGCTCTTTATTGTTCAAATTATGCTTTTGAATCCCCTTTGTTGAGAATTAAACTTCTCTTTCCAAATCATTAATGTTCATCTCATTCCAAAAACAAATGGATCCTGTGGCCAAGTTAGATTTTCCTTTTGATATCCCTTATCCATTGATGAGTTTGTTATGAACTTTTCTTGACTCCATTGCCCAATGAAACAGATATTTTGTTGTCCTATATATCTTTCCTAGACCTTTCATGTTCTACTGTATCAATTCAACCCAACCAAACAAACAAACACCTGCACTTAATAACTAGTCTAAAACCAATACTCAAAGCACACAAGATAAACCTTTGCAAACAAACTTTTGAGAGATCCCTCTCTCAGAACATGAGGACTAGATCCTATAACTCTAAATATTGGTTCTGATGTTGCCTTGTCTTTTTATCTGCCAAACTATCAAAACACGGGACACCAACACACGTGGATGCAATTGGATACATATTTCACCCTACGTAGAGACAAGGTAATCTGAACAGAACACAACCTTGCTTGCCTTACCCTTCCTTTCTCAGGGTGCAGAAACCTAGTTCCAGCACCCACCCATACTACTTTGGGTGAGACTGTGACCTACGAAAGTGGGTCACTGCTGAAAGGGCTAGTAGTATAGGGGTTTTTTGGCAAACCTTTCACACCGAACCTGGGTCAGGACACCTTAAGCCAACAGTAGGCATAATTTTTTTCAGGAAGCATGGTTATCAATTTTTGAAGATCACAGTCACAAAAAATTGTAGCAAATCAACATTACAAAATGGAAAATCAGCCAATTACATAAGGCATTGATCTACAAAATCTATAGATCTGAGATCTGAGATTCTTGACACCTCCTAAAGGAGCTAACCTCCCCAGCTAGAGCCACTTTTAGTCTCCTATATTCTACAGTATCACTATATGAATATGGATTTTCTACAGTCTACTGAAAATAACATTCATTGATTATCATTTATTTTCAGAAATCTCACTGCCTTCATTATTTTCATTTTACCTATCCACTATCTCTCATTTTTCCTCTTTCAATACCCTCATGCTCTGAAAGAACTCATGTTTTACCTTAATCCCTAATTTTTACCCTTTTTCCCTACCTAAAACCCCACTCCCATAGCTAAAAACCTCTCCCATTCATTCATTTCCCTTCTTCCATCAAAAAAATGTAAAAAAAAACTTTTTTTAGATTGTTTTAAAAACTAAATTAAATTATTTCAGGACCCACCCTTTTAAATAAAACTATGTTTTCTTAAATAACCCAACTCCCATAAACATTAACCCCCCCACTCTAAGCCTAAAACCCTCGTCCTCATATAACCCTAGCCCCAACGTTTATTAAGTGCTTCCAATTAAAAATCTTACCCCAGGCCCCGCATTCAAAAAACCCCGCATATATAATAAACCCTCCTCTTTATTATATACCTTGACCCTGCGTCATATTCAAAACCCACCATTACATTTGAAATCTCGGGCCCCACTTGATGTTTTTACCTGCCGCTCCATCCAGTCCTAACCACAATTGGATCTCTGCCTCTCTGATCCAATTGTCCCCAGCCCATATCGCACTCCCAACTGCCCACCATTTACAACGCCCCGTACCTTGCAAAATGGGTGGTTTTTTCCCTCGTCCATTCTGCCACACATCACCTCCTCCATATTATCGCATCCTTGTGACCAAAACCGCAACACCACCTATTCCCCATGCGAAGACCACCAAACCGTCCTCCATGCCAAAGACGAAACCATTCACCATTTTCCAATGTTTCAAAGCCTCGTATCATTATGGTAAGCCCTGATACGCCATGTTAATGCCAACATCTCTTCTGAAAACCCGATAAGACATAAACAGACACAAAGAACGAAAAGATGCCATTGAGCAGAGTCTGTCCACAGCGTAGGTTTTCAATTAACAAATTTTTTTTTATTGTGCAGGTAATCAATGAAGAAAATGCATAATTTTATTTTATAAGTCCTAAAAATGTTCAAAATAAACTCTCTGGGTGACGATCCAACAACTTTGTTTATCAAAAGGACCAGGAGTGCAATATTAAATCTAAATTAGTAGTAGATCATGACCATTGATGATCATTCATTCGCCCTAGAGGCAGCAAGATGTTTTCGAAAAGATAGAGTAAGGAAGAAATGAGAGTTTCATAGTGACTGTACATCAGAAGATGAAAAAATAGTTAAAGAACGGTGGAAGTCAAGAGATTCACCGTGGAAGTCAAAGGTAAAATAGATTAAAGGTTTAATCAAAGGTTAAAGGTAAAAGACATGGCTAGAAGACCAAGTCAAATAAAAAGCACAAACAAAATAAGGTTAAAAGAGAGATTACAATAACCCAAGGCAGATTAAAAGAATTAAACAGAGAAAGCAAAGTTAAGGAAAATACAAATCAAAAGAAAATCAACATAGGAAGACATATCTGAATGACATAGAAAAACACCATTTACTTATTCAAAATCATATTGGCCACCTACAGCCAAATTTTGGTTTAATCAGCTACCATAGTTAATAAAGTAGTCAGAGATATTTTAAGCAGCTCAAAAGTTATTGTAAAAGTTAATGAAAATCCAAAAAGTAAAAAATATCCTAAAGTTAGCTTAGCAGTTAAGTTAAAAGTTATTATTACAACAAGTTAGTCAATGATATTTTGTCTTGGGCCTTGCATGGTCTCAAAGGTCAAGATTACAGATACTCTATAATAGATATAGCCTGAAGCCATAGATTAGGATCACCTCCTCATCTGCAGATAAATACTGCATGCATTTTTCATTATAATTGTTGGTTAGTTCATAGTTGGGTTGATTGTTAGGCTGGATTTTGATCAGACTCTGAGTTGCAAAGATTATGTCACTGGAGTACTGTAACTGTTTTGGACATTAGTAATACAAGAACGTTCACAAGATTCTTGAGCTATGTTAATGGTGATGTTATCCCTCTTTGTCAATGTTTCTCTTTTGTTTTCCATGTTTTCCATCAATTCCTCCGATAAAAGAACATAAATTTTAGATTGAGATATGTTGTTTTGTCACCTTAATTCTGCCTGTATCTTTCATCTTAATGTTTAATTCTGCAAGGTCTGATTAAATAATTTAGGGGTGTCCTGCTCTTTAGTTCCACCTAGCTTTTTGCCTCAAAGTTTACTTAGTAGATTTTAGCTAAAGAATTCATGGTTTGCCCTGCTCTTTGGTTTTTCTTAAATTGTTATCTTAAAGGCCTTCTTTGAAGTCAAGTTAAAGAATTTAGGGGTGTCCTCTTTAATTTCACTTAATTGTTATCTTGAATGTTTTCTTTGTCTGAAAGTAATAGATAAAGAATTCAGGGGTGTTCTGCTCTTTAGGATTGATGGATTGTTGTGTTAAAGGTTTTCTTAGTAAAGATTAATTAAAGAATTCAAGGGTGTCCTTCTCTTTAGTTCCTCTTAAACAATTATCTCAAAAGGCTTTTCTTGTTGAAGTATAGTGAAAGGATTCTTAATTTCCCTTTAGTTTTACTGAATTCACAACTTGATGTCATTTCATATTTCATCCAATCTACAAAGATCCACTTTATATAGTTAGCCTGCCCTATGAAAACCCTTGTAGAGTTGATGTACAATAAAAACCTTTTATGAATCCATAGCCCAATGGATTAATGCTTCTCATAGTCTATCTATTCAACTGAAACAATCAATCAATTAATCAATCAATCAAAACAAAACAAATAGTCCCAGAACTCCATAACTTGCCTAAAATCGGAAAACACAAGCATAAAGATAAATCATTCACTCATAAACATAGAGAGCCCTCTCTGAGCCCAAGAAGGCTAGATCCTGGACTTCAAAGTGGTCTAATGTGGTTCCCTACAGATTTTTTTTTTCCAATCTTGCAAATCACGGGTCATCAACAGTACAAACCAAACCCCATTATTTTATTCTTTTGGTAAGTGTACAAAGACTGCAAACGGTGCACTATGTCCCTCACCCACTCACTCATTTTTTCTCCCATGGCAGCAGTCCCTGGTCACCTTTGGTTGGAGTATCACACCCTCACACAAAAGCCACCATGACATTCATAACTAGTTTATACCCACCCTGGAAGTCCTACAGACTCTAGGGATTTCCCCATCAGAAATAGTTATGACTTCCGCCAAGCCGCTTGTTATACTCCGACTGTGGGCCACTAAATCACCATCACCAGTTTTCAGTCACCCCTTCAATCATGCATGTGTTAAACCCATGACATTCAAGATCCCAATCCCCTAAATCAATGACCCTCTCTTTCAGTTTCGGCTTCCTTTTTGTCGACATCAACACCTATTTTCCAAAACAGAAGTGATACCTTAGATCACCCCTCTCCATAAAAGGGACATCCTTGGGTGGCACTGACGGAGACATCATTGCCCACAGATGTCATCGATCCTCCTGAAATTTGACTACAACATAATATTTCATGTCAAGATGGTATCATACCTTACAACCATTGAACTTTGATCAAATTCATCGAAGACCCATGCCTTCATAAGTGTCTCTTTCAACAATGCTTACACGAGAAGGTCCCAACCAGCACCTCTTATCACCCAAAAAATTCTCAAAAAAACATCATTGTGTTATGTTTGTTTTTGGTCATGGTTCAAATTAGGTTTAGAAGTAAATTTAGGGTTTGGTTAAGGGTAGGTTAGATTTTTATAGGTTTAATGTTCATCATCTGAATTCAAATAAGGTCTTTAGAGGTCCATTCCATGGTCAAATATTCACATTTTTCATTTAAGGGTCATTCAATTAAGTTTCGAGCTAAATTTATGCAATTAGCCAGGAATCCACCGTTTCGTAGAGCCGCTAGTTCAAAAAAGAGAAAATGCGCTACGAAAGCACTGCTACTTTCATAGCGCAAAATGCGAAAGTGATGAAACAAAAACTCTGTTTTCTAGTTTTGAGTAGTCAACTTCCAAGGAGGTTTCTGAGCAACTGAAAATGAATTTAGGAAAACTGAAAGAGGTTTTTCTTCCTAACAGACCTAACTACAAAAAATCTCTCAGTTTCTTCAAATTCATTAGGATATGGGAGAACTTGATAAATTAAAATGCGCTGCGAAACTGATGTTACAAAATGTCCTGTACATGACTGTTTAGCAGTCAACTTCAAGTTTAGCTTCTGGCCAAATGAAAAATAATTTTGGAATTTTGAAAGAGGTTTTTCTTTATCACAGATCCAGCTACCATAACCTCGCTCACTTTTATCTTATGTGTTATCAGTGGGGAGATACAAGGATTTATTTGAAGCCATTTTTTCAGAAAGAGAGTTTTTCCTGTTTTATACATTTTGTTCAAAGGAATTTTCTGGACAACAGGAGATATGGTTCAAAAACACAAGAGAGGTTTTTATTAAAGACATATTTCCTACAAAAACCTCCTTTAGTTTTGAAAAATACATCATGGAGTAAGAGATATAAGCTTTGTCCCAAGACCTATTTTTCAGGAAAAACAGTAAAAACCAATAGGCCAACCTATTGCAAATGAAGAAGGGACCTCAAGAAGGCTAGAATGACTTTTTTTTTCAAGTGATATGATGAAATCAGGTCTATTTTATGTTTTTGGCACATTCATACTTAAATTTTGGAAAAATTTGGACAAAACTGCTCACTCAGCAGTTTTGTAGCGCAAACAATGCAAAAATGGTGAAATGCACTACGAAATTGTTGTATCAGCTTTTTTCACCCTTTCTTATAAATATTTGGAAGGAAAATGTGTGTATTATGACCTGAAATTGCTAAGGAAGCTGTTTAAGTGAATACAAAGATAAATATAGAAGAAAGAAGCCAAATTTTTGAAGGTAAAAGGGTAAAAAGGCTGCACTACGAAACTGCGTTGTTTTCATAGCACAAGTTTGTTTTTGCTATTTTGGGCAGTTTGATGATGATTTTGTACAATTGGAACTTATAGATGATTTTTAACTTATGTCTTTTCAATTCCTGATAGCAAATGGCTTTGAAGTCATGGGTTCATGGTGGATAAAGTGTCCCAAGAAACACAAAGAATCCTAAGCCTAGAAAATAGGGGATATTTCCTAGTTTGCAGGAGATCAACATTGAGGTCATAAAGTGTTGGAGCTTATCATTTGGATTCGACCTTATGGTTATAAAGTTGGAAAATAATATAATTTAGCTTAGATAAGGTTGTTATGATTAGAGTTAATTATTTTGAGTCTTATTTGTAATAGGATTTTTCACTAGGTTTGCAACTGTCATTTTGTAATAAATACCATGTCTCATGGTTAGGCAAGGTGTAAAAAAGTAGGAATTCGATGTATCTAGATGAGAATAAGGTTACCATATGATTTTAAATGATATATAAATATGAAGAAGTCAAAATGCTAAGGGTTGGACATTTTTAGAAAAAAGACTGGTGTAAGTAACTGTGTTTAGCTTAATACAGAGTTTTCTACTTGGCCAACTCAATATTATGAAGAGTTCTTGTATGTTATTGTTCTGATGACATATTTCAATATCCTATTGCAGTGGTGTTTGCTTATGTTACTCAAAATTCATCATTGATGCTCTGACTTCCTTCATAGACACACTGACTATGTGTTTTACTGTTTCACATGTGTATTCCCTGACTTGAACTCTAATATGCCTTGACTTCCATGCTAGGTATATTGTTTTGTTTTTCTGAAGCTATTATGACTCCATAAGCCCAATGTACACTTGCTAATGTGATTTACAACTAGTTTATAGCATTTATCTACTTTACGCCATATGGAGTTAGCGATCTACATTTTTATCAAAAATCATAAACCTTTGAGAGAGCCCTCTCAGGTTGAGGAGGCTAAGCCTCAACCAAAAGATTGGTCTGAAATAGTTACATGAGATTAACTTGATTTGCAGCCTATCAGGTTTGATTTTTTGATAACGTTTTGGTGCGTCTTCCGGTAGTCTGAAGATTATACTTTCCTGAGATTTTGAAGTTTAACTTCTGAAGGTAGCAGGATCTCAGGAAGATTTTCGAGGCTGCATATACCTTGGCGACTCCACACATCAAATAATAAATTGGAAGGTGACTCCAATAATTGAATATCAGTAACTTGATGAAGTTTCAGAATGACTTCGGTTGCAAGAATAAATGCCAGGTATGGCCCTATGAATCGGTCTCATATCCCTGGTTTTCCAAATCCTATGACAAAGGTTGAATGGTTAACTGGTCTTCCTATATTCAAAGATGAAAAGAAAGACAATGTTTCTCTTCATTTGGTTAGATTCCATATGCATATACACAGTCTTAAGGTTCAGTTCCCTGAGGATTGTCTCATGAAGATATTTATGGTCACTTTGGAAGGAAAAACACAGTCTTGGTATGAAAGCTTCCCAAATGTTTCATTATATTCTCTTGTTGATTTACATGTTGCATTTTATGAGATGTATGAAGAGTGTCATCCCTCCTTATTTCTGGTCAAAGACTATTGTAAACACCGTGTGAGTTTTATTGAATATTTGGAGAATTTTTATGAAGATGATGAGTTCATGGATGAGGAAATTTTAGAAGCTCTTCATGACAATCCCTTTCATCACCAAGAAGAAAGGATAGCCTATTTCTTAGATGAAAATGAAACCCAACAGGAGTTTATTTATGAAAATTATGATACATCCTCTGAGTTTGATGAAAGGTTGCAGCATATTTGTCAGTCTTTTGATCATCAAGAGTATGAGAATCATTGCAAACAACAAGAGGAAATACTGGAAGATAGTTTCTATAACCCTCAAGTTAAGGAAAGTGTTGATTTTTCATGTCTTTCCTTATATCAACCTACATCAAATAATGATCACACTAAGGAAAAAGTGGGTGAAAATTTTTCTTTATCCTTGTCTTCTAATCTGAAATCATTCGAGTGCAAATCAGAAGATTAGATTCAGTTTGTGGATGAAGTTGCAGAGAACATTGAAAAGGACATTCAAGTTTCAAAAGATAAAATTCAATATCATAGTATTCATGATCAAGATCAGTATTTTCAAATGATTTTAATTCCAGAACACAAAGAGGGGGTGTTTCTACCTTTCTTCATAGACATTGATGACGAATACACTGTTTTTGTAAATCAGTTTGAAAAACAGTTTGAAAGCAGACAACTGAAGCCTTATGTGGTTGATCAAACCATGGATGAGTTGTCCAAAGTTGCAGAATGTATTGAGAAGCATCAAACATATCATGTATTCTTTGATCCTATAGTTGAATACATGGAAGAGTTCTACAGTCCAGATTTCCAATTATATTTTCATTTTGAAGATCAGTTACATCTCATATTGCCTTGGTCATTTCAGTATCATGTTTAATTTTGGTTCAAGCACAGTCAAGAGATTCAAGTGTCAGATTATATCAGTTATTGGCTTCATTAGAAGTTTCATGTTCCTTGAGTTACAAATGGAGATTACAGATGATAGGGTAGGTAGGAGTGTGTGAATAAGCTCGAAGTTGATTGAGAATATTTTCAGTACGTACAGATTTGGTTCTTCTACATTGATCATCAATCTTGAGCCCGAGGTGAAGGCTATAAGAAATTGAAGAAGAGCTTGGAAATTTCAAGGTTTTTTCTGTTTTGGTCAATAAAATGGATAGCAGCACTGGAACTACTGGTTCTTAGTGTACCACAGGGGCACACTATCCCAAGTGGAGCCTTAGTTATCACCCAAAAAATTCTCAAAAAAACATCATTTTTTTATGTTTGATTTTGTTCATGGTTCAATTTAGGTTTAGAAGTCAATTTACGGTTTGGTTAAAGGTAGGTTAGATTTTTATAGGTTTAATGTTCATCATCTGAATTCAAATAAGGTCTTTAGAGGTCCATTCCATGGTCAAATATTCACAATTTTCATTTAAGGGTCAATCAATTATGTTTCAGGCTAAATTTCTGCAATTAGCTAGGAATCCACCATTTCTTAGTGCCGCTAGTTCATAAAATAGGAAATGTGCTACGAAAGCACTACTACTTTCGTAGCACAAACTACGAAAGTGCTGAAACAAAAAATCTATTTTCTGGTTTTGAGTAGTCAACTTCCAAGGAGGTTTCTGAGCATCAGAAAACGAATTTAGGTAAAAATAAAGAGGTTTTTCTTCCTAACAGAACTAAACATAAAAAACTCTCTTAGTTTCCTCAAATTAATCAGGGGGTGCGAGAAATTGATAAATTAAAATGCGCTATGAAACTGCTGTTACAAAATGTCTTGTACATGATTGTTTAGCAGTCAACTTCAAGTTCAGTTTCTGGCCAAATGAAAAAGCCTTTTGGAATTCTGAAAGAGGTTTGTCTTTATCCCAACCCCTGCTACAATAAAATCTCTCAATTTTCTCATATGTGTTATCAGTTGGGAGATACAAGGCTTTCTTTGAAGCCCTATTTTCAGAGACAGAGTTTTCCTGTTTTACACATTTTTTTCAAAGGAAGTTTCTGGACAACACAAGATATGGTTCAAAAAAACAAGAGATTTTTTATTCAAGAATTCATGGCCTACAAAAACCTCCTTCAGTTTTGAAAAATACATCATGGAGTAAGAGATATAGGCTCTGTCCCAAGACCTATTTTTCAGGAAAAAAACAAGAAAACCCAATAGGCCAACCTATTGCAAATGAAGAAGGGACCTCAAGAAGGCTGGAATGACTCTTTTTTTCAAGTGATATAATGAAATTAGGTCTATTTTAAGTTTTTGGCACATTCACACTTTAAATTTTGGAAAAATTTGGACAAAATTTCTCACTCAGCAGTTTCGTAGTGCAAACAATGCAAAAAGGGTGAAATGTGCTACGAAACTGTTGTAGCAGCTTTTTTCACCCTTTCTTATAAATGTTTGGAAGGAAAATGTGTGTATTATGACCTGAAATTTCTAGGGAAGTTGTGTTAAGTGAATACAAAGATAAATATGGAAGAAAGAAGCCAAATTTTTTAAGGTAAAAGGGTAAAGAGGCTGCGCTACAAAAAGCACTACAAAATTGTGTTGTTTTCGTAGTGCAGGTTTGTTTTTACTATTTGGGGTAGTTTGATGATGATTTTATACAGCTGGCACTTATAGATGATTTTGAACATATGTTTTTTCAATTCCTGACAAAAAATGGCTTCGAAGTCATGGGTTTATGTTGGTTAAAGTGTCAAAGAAACACAAAGAATCCTAAGCCTAGAAAACAGGGGATATTTCCTAGTTTGCAGGAGATCAGCATTGAGGTCATAATGTGCTGGAGCTTATGAGTTGGATTCGATCTTATGGGTATACAGTTGGAAAATAATTTAATTTAGCGTAGATGAGGTTTTTATGAGTAGAGTTAATGAGTTTGAGTCCTATTTTTAATAGGACTGTTCACTAGGTTTGCAACTGTCATTTTGTAATAAATACCATGTCTCATGGTTAGGCAAGGTGTCAAAAAGTAGGAACTTGATGTATCTAGATGAGGATAATTTTATCCTATGATTGTAAATGATCTATAAAGATGAATAAGTCAAAATTATAATGGTTGGACATTTTTAGAAAAAAGACTGGTGTAAGTAACCGTTTTCAGCTTAATACAGAGTTTTCTACTTGGCCAACTCAAGATTCATGAAGAGTTCTTGTATGTTCTTGTTCTGATGACATCTTTTCAATATCCTATTGCAGTGGTGTTCGCTTCTGTTACTCATAATTCTTCATTGATGCTCTGACTTCCTTCATAGACAAACTGATTGTGTGTTTTACTGTTTCACATGTGTATTCCCTGACTTGAACTCTGATATTCCCTAACTTTCATGTTAGGTAGATTGTTTGGTTTTGTTGAAGCTATTATGAATCCATAAGCCCAATGTACACTTGATAATTTGATTTACAACCAGTTTATATCATATATCTTCTTTACCCCATATAGAGTTAGCCATCTACATTTTATCAAAAATCATAAACCCTTGAGAGAGCCCTCTCAGGTTGAGGAGGCTAAGCCTCAACCAAAATATTGGTCTGAAACAGTTACAGGAGATTAACTTGATTGGCAGCCTATCAGATCTGATTTTTTGATAACAACACCTATGCGTACAATGTTAAATTATATGTCATACCAAGTTTACGCATATGGGTACCACATTCCACCTATTGTTAATGAAAAAATTTCCCTGAGGGCGTCAACAGTCGCCGTCATCAACCAACATATCACTACCATATTAGTGACACAGACAGAACATGTATCTGTCAAATATATTTATTTAACTAGCCACAACATTACGTGCATGGTGCATGCCCGCCTCGTAGAAAATTTGTATATATTGTATTATATTTGCTTACAGGGGTCCCAAAGGACATGGTCAATCTTCGAACTGGTGCAGGGTGTCTCAAATTCTGAGCTACACACAGGTCTCTCTCTCTCTACACATAGTATACAGAAAATAAACTATAATGTATTTCAGCTATACAGTTCTTCCTAGACCTCACACATTAGGGGGCAATTGTTATCACTGGAAAATTGTACAAGAAAAGACAACATTATTTAATGTCAGGTAGAAGGATTTATAGGGCTGAGAGACATTAGAGAATTTGAAAGTATTTAAAAAATCTCTAAGGTCTGAGGAAAAATCAAATTTGAACTAGTCAAATATGCTTTTGCGTGCAAAATCCTTCGATAAGCGTGCCCTTGCGCGCCTTTTGACCCAAAAAGTGCACAATCCTGGGAGTTACGTAAGTCATTTTCCGAGACCACAAAAGCACACTCTAGGACATTGATTCCACACTTGAATATACCTAAGTACAGCCACCCAAGCCTCCTTAGGACATCAAGGGAGCACATAATGGAATCACCCTCCTCTCTTGGGTCACCATCCACAATGTACCAAGAGAGGGAAGCAAGATTTGAATTCTCCTATAAAAGGCCACCAAGAGATGAAAAACTTGAGAGCACATTGTTATGCTAGCCAGAATTTCCCAAAGCAATACCAGCAGTGTGTGATTCGGAGCAGAGATAGAGGGGACTAAATTGTTGGCCATCCAACAACTCCAGTCCACTATAGTAGAGAGAGGGAGAATTTGCTCCAAGGCAGCTCAGAAGTAAAGACATCCTTGCATCAAGATTGGAAAGTGGGTTAATGTTTCATATTCATTTCCTACCAGCACTCAATAAGAGGGGACGTAAGCACCACCGTTTTGATTATTGAAGTTGTTTGACTCTATTTAGAGCTTTTGTGTTATTTGTTTTAGTTTTATGTTTTAATATGAATTCTATTTCTCTATCTAGTATGTTTATGTTCTTGCATGTTCCACTAACTTTCTTGACTTCATATATTTTCTGCCTGTGACCAATAACTTAAGAGGGAAAACCACACCCCTTAAGTTGGTGTGATTTCGTACATACGTGCACCAAACACACTAACACAACGATTTTTCTTTCAGTAGTAGAGCTTCCCATCTATCGTAAATTTTCTAGATTGGAGTGACTATGTCCGATTCTCATGTCTGGATAGTCGATTCAATGCCCCTCGAGGACATGAGTTTGAAAGTACAACCAGATTCAGCAGTTGAGCATCCATTTCTTTAGCCAGCTTCAGGGATTGAGATATATGCAGTTTGGTCATGTGGATCTTTTTGATGTGAGATGTATTGATCCTTGCTTGATAGATGTGTGAGATATTGTTTTTGCTTCATGTGAGATTATGTCATGCTAATAGGACGCCCATTGTGAGTGAGAGTTCCTGTAGCGGAATGTCTCGTGGAGAAACAAGCCACTCATGTTGAGGGCACCTCCTTTTATGAACATCATCCATGTACATCTTCCCATATCTAGCACTATATGAAGTGGCCTACCCCATTTTGACACTGAGCCTGGAGACGTAGGCCACACTAGGTGAACTTCATTATTAACGTCTCATGTTATTATGTTGTTGATCGTTGTCTTATTTCCCCTTCTTTACAACATGCACATGTGTTATTTTATGTTCTTTTAAAATGAAATTCTAACAACATCATAGAAGTAAAATATCATGGGTAAATATGGTAGCTGATGGACCTAGATCAAGTGGTATCAAAGCAGCCTTCTTTCTGATGCGAATTTCGAACATGAACAACGATTGAACGTGCAACAATGGAGGATGACAAAGAAATCTACCAGGTCATGCTCAGGATGTCCAAAATGGTGGACACGATGTATGAAGCTTATGAAATACGGGAGAAAGAATAAGTAGAAATAGATGATTCATCCACATATTCATCACCGTCTTCTAATCATTCGAATGAGGAGATCAACCATAGCCTTCAAGCAGATAACTCTGAATTGAAATTACTTCTATGAGAGGAGAAAGAGGATAAGAAGAGAGTGCAACTTCAGTTGCAAGCAGTAGAGGTAGCCTTGGAAAAACTAAAGTGCAACGACCAAAGCCTTCAAGAAAATGATGCCGAATTAAGGATGCTTCTACAAGAAGAGAAAGAAAAGAATCAAAGATTGAAGCTTCAGTTGCTAGTCACAGAAGAGGCTTTGGAGGATTTGAAGCGCAAAGAAGGTTTGAAGAAACCATCATCACCTATTTATTAATCGACATCTGAGGTAAAATTTTTTGGTGTTTCTTAAATTTCATCTTCACATGCTATCCTTTCTGTGGGAAATGTGGAGATACCCATTATGGGCATGAGACTCCTCACCAAGATGGGATACAAAGGAGGAGGACTTGGCGTTAATTGCCAAGGCATGATTCAACCATTGGAGGTTGTGTAGAGACCTCGATTAGTAGGTTTGGGGTACACTGAAGGACAATGATTGAAGGTGTCAAAATCTCCCAAAGCATTGTTGAAACCATTATGGAAAGAGATTGATGGGAACACTTCACCGTCATCTTATGATAGTGCACATTGCAGAGAAAGAGTTGAGGAAAGCTCTCGTCATCATGGTTGCACCAGAGACAACAGAGTAAGGTATAACAAGTCTCGATATTCTAGGGTTCATTTTGATTAGAATCATGTGGCTAAAAATGAACCTAGATCATGGCATCAGAAAACATGTACTTTTTGTGGATTACATAACCATGTATTTTCCTGAGTGTTGGAAAAGAATGGCAACACAAAAGAAGATGAGGCGCGAAAGGCCTTCTCCACCGCAGGAAAATAAGAAGGTAAAGAAGGTTTGGAGGAAGAAGAATCATTGCAGTCATTGCAACAGAAGTGGCCATCAAAGAGCCACATGATGGAGGCTCGATCCAGAGCACCGCCTTAAGGACAAAGTGTCCATACATGAACTAGTTGAAACAACTTTTCGACAAGCAAATGTGCCACAGAGAGATGACCCATTTACTTTGATAAGTGAGATTTTTTTTCTAGGTTTGGTAGTGTGTTTTGCCTTAATTTGTAAATCATATGTTTCAATTTAAAATGTAAAATTGATGATGTGTTTTCCATCACTTTTTCATTGACAACGATATTTTGGCCTTGTATAGATAATTGGGGTATTGATTCCATTTGATGTAAACTCGAACACAGAGTAAGGTTGTAAAATCGTGGAAAGGGTGGGGAATGCTTGGGTCATAGTTTGGTCACTTAAGCATGTAATTTGAAAAATATTGTACTACAAGTTTGCACAGGATGTAGGTGTCAGCTCATCGCTTATGGCTCTGAAGGACAAAGGTGAAGGAGAATGAAGGGTGACCTTTCAGGACACGTGTGGTGCCGACAAGGTACAAAGCAGATGCAGATTATTTTCATGATTTTTGTGTACCAAAATATCATCAATGGCAGGATTGATCCAGGTGGATCCAAAGACCCTCAGGAGATCAAGAGGGCTCAGAAATGGTCAAAATTCAAAGTGGATGGATTGGTCTTGAGCCAAGTTCATACTGAAGTACTCATCGCCCTAATTCCAACAGTGCAAACGGATCTCCAATCCGAGACTGTATGGAGAAGTTAGAGCGAGTCAAATTTTTGGTGAAAGTTGGGCAGTAGGCGAGGTTTAAGTGTCCCAAAAATCCACTGTCAACTAGTAGGGAACCTGGCTCTCGAAAATGGGTGAAATTGTGGCCTCTTTAATTTTCCCAATAACCCTTATGTTGGGAAAAATTAAAACTAACCACTGTTTTTATAAAAACAAAAAAATATTAAAAAATATGGGTGGCGGGCCATGAACCCCGCCACCCCTGTCAGGCTATCTCATAACTAAATCCATATTAAAAATTTGTTGGAGGGCAGGTTATTAACCCTGCCACCCCCGCCAGAACCCAAGAAACTATAGTGGCACATATATATAAACAAACAACCATATGGGTGGGCGAGCCACCTCTAGTTGACTTGGCCCATGCCACCCCCACACTCCATATTTGTAATACAAATACCAAAGGCAGTGGGAGTTGAACCCATGACTGGTGGACCAGCCCTACCCACACGGCAACTCCACAATAGCATGCCCCATATTTAAATATATTTTAAAAAAATAACAAAACCAACCCCAAATTAAATGTCGCGGTTACTACAATACATTGCAACGTATATAACATAAAACTATTCCAAAATAATCACTGCGCCAAAAATATCAAATTGCGAGCTAAGTATGGAGCGGGTGGGGTTTGAATGTGACCCACCTCCACATCGTTTGTCCAATGGAACCAACAGCCCAATGGTTGTCACATTGTAAACTCTGCCCACCATGTAATATATAAACTCGAATTCGCAGAGCACCCGCAGGTAGAGGAGAAATCAGACCAATGCAAAGTTCAAGGAAGATGTTTTTTGCATGTGTGGAACTGCGAGCCAAACCAAGGTGGAATCATGTGTAGGCACACTTTTCGAGACAAAGAATATTTTCCAGAAAATATTCTTTGATTCCTAAAATATTCCATGGGGAGGTAAATTATCCTTTTGTCAAAATGATATGAATTTTATAGTCATTTTAACCAGAATTTCATAGGGAACGTTATGGTAAGGCCAGAATGGCCATCTAAGTAGCATATTTTCAGATTCCCTACAAAATAGAATATTAGGGAATCTTGAGGGAATTAAAATATTCCTTGAGGCCCAAAACTTGACAAAGTCCATTTTCAACAAACTTTATGTCGCTTTTACACCTCTTGGCGACAAGAGCTCAATGGCGATGTCCATTTCAGTAGTAGAGCTTCCCATATTTTAGCCATTTTATATATTGGAGTGACGGTGTCTGATTCTTATGTGTGGAAAATTGATTCTATGCCCCTCGATGCCATGAGTTCGACAGTACAACCAGATTCAATAGTTGAGCATTCGGTTCTTCATCCAGCTTCAGGGGTTGAGGTATATGCAGTTTGATCATGTGCCTCTTTTTTTTGTGAGATATATTATGATTTCTATATCCTTTCTTGATGCATGTGCAGGATCTTGTTTTTGCTTCATGTGAGATTATGTCATGCTGATAGGAGGTCCATTGGGAGTGAGAGTTCCTATAGTGGAACGTCTCATGGAGAGACAAGCCACTCATGTTGAGGGCACATCCTTGTATAAGCATCATCCATGTGCATCTTCCCATTTATATCACTATATGAAGTGGCCTACCCATTTTTGACACTAGGCCCAGAGACGTAGCCCACACTGGGTGAACTTTGTTATCAATGTATCGTGTTGTTATGTTGTTGATTGTTGTATTGTTTCCACTTCTTTAAAACATTCACATGTGTTATTTTATGTTCTCTTAAAATGAAATTCTAACAACATCAAAAAATTAAAATATCGTGGGTAAATCCAGTAGCCGACAGACCTAGATCAAGTGATATCAAGCAATCTTCTTGCTGATATGAATTGTGAACGTGAACAATGATTGAACGTGCATCAATGGAGGAAGACAAAGACATGTATCAGGGCATGCTCGGGATGTCCAAAAGGGTGTAAATGATGTATGAAGCCTATGAAAGATAGGAGAAATAAGAAATAGAAAGCGATGCTTCATCCACATATTCATCATCGTATTCTCATCATTCGAATGAGGAGATCAACCATAGCCTTCAAGAAGATAACGCTGAATTGAAAGTACTTATATGAGAGGAGAAAGAGGATAAGAAGAGAGAGTAGCTGCAGTTGCAAGATGCAAATGCAACCTTGGAAAAAATGAACCACAACGACCAAAGCCTTCAAGAAAAGGATGTTAAATTAAGGAGGCTTCTACAAGAAGAGAAAGCAGAGAAGCATAGATTGCAGCTTCAGTTGCGAGTCGCAGAAGAGGCTTTGGAGGAGTTGAAGTGCAACAAAGGCTAGAAGAAGCCATCATCACCTGTTTATTAATTGACATTTGAGGTAAATAATGTTGAATTTTCTTTAGTTTCTTCTTCACATGCTATCATTTATGTGGGAAATGTGGAGATACACATTACAAGAATTAGCATGAGACTCCTCACCAAGGTGGGATACAAAGGAGGATGACTTGGCATTAATGGCCAAGGCATGATTTAGCCATTGGAGGTTTTGCATAGACCTCGATTAGTAGGTTTGGGGTACACTGAAGGACAATTCTTGAAGGTGTCAAAATCTCCCAATGCATGGTTGAAACCATTGGGGAAAGAGATTGATGGGAACAATTCACCATCATCTTATGACAATGCACATTGCAGAGAAAGAGCTGAGGCTAGCTCTCATCACCATGATTGCACCAAAGACAACTGAGAAAGGTATATAAATTCTCGATATTCTAGTGTTCATTTTGATTACAAGGATGTCACTAACAATGAACCTAGATCATGGCATCGAAAAACATGTAGTTTTTGTGGATTACATAACCATGTATTTGCTGAGTGTTGGAAAAGAATGGAAGAAAAAAAGAGTATGAGGCGGGAAATGCCTTCTCCACCACAAGAAAAGAAGAAATAAAAGTAGGTTTGGAGGAAGAATACTCATTGCAGTCATTTCCACAGAAGTGGCCATCAAAGAGCCATGTGTTGGAGGCTCGATCGAGAGTAGTGCCTTAAGGACAAAGTGTCCAGACATGAATGAGTTGAAACAATTTTTTGACAAGAAAATGCACCACAGAGAGATGACCCATTCACTTTGATAAGTGAGAGATGGATTTTTCTAGGTTTGATAGTGTGTTTGGCCTTACTTTGTAAATCATATGTTGCAATTTAAAATGTAAAAGTGATGATATGTTTTCCATCACTTGTTTGACAACAATGATATTTTGGCCTTGTATAGATAGCTGGGGTATTGATTCCATTTGATGGAAAATCAAACACAGAGTACGGTTATAAACTCGTGGAAAGTGTGTGGAATGCTTGGGTCATATATTGGTCGTTTAGTTAAGCATGTAGTTTGAAAAATATTGTGCTATAGGTCTGCAGAGGATGCAGGTGTCGGCTCATCGCTTATGGCTTTGAAGGACAAAGGTGAAGGAGAATGAAGGGTGACCTTTAAGGACATGTGTGGTGCAGACAAGGTAAAAAGCAGCTGCAAATTATTTTCATGCTTTTGGTGGACCAAAATCTCATTAGTGGGGAGGATTGATCTAGGTGGCTCCAGACACCCTCAGGAGATCAAGAGGGCTCAGAAATGGTTAAAATTCAAAGTGGTCGGATTACTCTCAAACCAAGTTCATGTTGAAGTACTCGTCGCCCTGATTCCAACAATGTGAATGGATATCCAATTTGAGCCCATATGGAGAAGTTAAAGCAAGTCAAATTTTTAGTCAAAGTTGGGTAGTGGGCGAGGTTTAAGTGTCCCACAAATCCACCGTCAACTGGCAGGGAACCCAACTCGTGAAAATGGGAGAAATTGTGGCCTCTTTGATTTTCCTAATAACCCTTATGTTGGGAAAAATTAAAACTAACCACTATTGTTATGAAAATGAAAAAATATCAAAAAATAGGGGTGGTGGGCCATGAGCTCCGCCACCCCCATCGGGCCATCTCATAACTAAATACATAATAATAAAAAAATTGGGGGGCACGATGTCAACCACTCCACCCCTGCCAGAACCCACCAAAATATAATGGCACGTATATATAAAAAAAGGCGATGTGGGTGGGCGGGCCACCTCCTGTGTATCTGGCCCATGTCAGCCCCACACTCCATATTTGTAATACAAATGCCGGAGCTGGTGGGAGTTGAACCCATGACTGGTGGATCGGGCCCGGCCACGTGGTGGCTCCACAACAATGCGCCCCATATTTAAATATACTTTAAACAAATAACAAAACCAACCCCAAATTAAATGGTGTGGTTAATACAATACATTGCAATGTATCTAACATAACACTCTTCAAAAACAATCATTGCGCCAAAAAAATCAAATCGCGTGCTAGGTATGGAGTGAGCTGGGTTTGAACCCGACCTGCCTCCACATCATTCATCCAATGGAACCAACAACCCAATGGCAGTCACATTGTAAACTCTGCCCACCATGTAATATATAAACCCAAATTTTTAGAGCATCCGGGGGCAGAGGAGAAGGCAGACCAGTGCGAGTTCGAGGAAGATATTTTTTGTAGGCGCAGAACCGCGAGCAAAGCCAAGGAGAAGTCATGTGTGGGCACGATTTTCAAGACAAATAATATTTTGTAGAGAATATTATTTTATTCCTAAAATATTCCATGTGGAGGAAAATTCTCCTTTTGTCAGAGTGATATGAAGTTTACAGTCATTTTAACTAGAATTTCCCAAGGAATGCAGGGGTAAGGCCATAATGGCCATCTGAGTAGTAGATTTGTAGATTCCTTGCATAACAGAATCTTAGTGAATCTTGAGGGAATCAAAAGGTTCCTTGAGGCCCAAAACTTTCCAGAGTCCATTTTCAAGAAACTTTATGTCGATTTTACACCTATCGGCGACATGAGCTCAATGGTGATGTTCGTTTCAGCAACAGAGCTTCCCATCTTTCGACCAATTTCCAGATTGGAGTGATGGTGTTTGATTCTCATGTGTGGATAGTCGATTCTATGCCCCTCAATGCCACGAGTTTGACGGTACTGCCATATTCAACAGCTAAGCCTCCGCTTATTCGGCTAGCTTCATGGGTTCAAGTATATGCAGTTTGATCATGTGCCTCTTTTTTCTATGAGATGTATTATGATTTCTAGATCATTTCTTGATGCATGTATGAGATCTTGTTTTTTCTTCATGTGAGATTATGTCATGATTATAGGAGGTCGATTGTGAGTGAGAGTTCTTGTAGCGGAACGTCTCATGGAGAGACAAGCCACTCATGTTGAGGGCACATCCTTGTATGAACATCATCCATGTACATCTTCCCATTTTTAGCACTATATGAAGCAGCCTACCCCATTTTGACACCGGGCCCAGAGACGTAGCCCACACTGGGTGAACTCTGTTATAAACGTATCGTGTTGTTATGTTGATGATTGTTGTCTTCTTTCCTCTTCTTTACAGCATGCACATGTGTTATTTTATGTTCTTTTAAAATGTAATTCTAACAACATCACAGAAGTAAAATATCATGGGTAAATCCGGTAGCTGACGGACCCAGATCAGATAGGCTGGGTGAAACTATGCCACTAACTCCAATCGATCTTGCATAACAATCAACCTTTTTGGCTTATGCGTCCACTCATGATCCTTTGTCGCCGACTATTTGGGTCGATTTTTCTTTGGATTATGATACTTCTTCTGACCCTTTTTCACGTATATTCTCAACTAATGATAGCATTATGGAATCCATGATGTCGGAAGAAGAACCATGGACATATTCTCATCAACCTCCCATATTCTAGATTACAATGAAGATAGTCCAACTGAACTGTATCTCCCTATAGTCGTTGATTTCTTAACAAATTCCATTCCAATCCACGCCATATATTTTGAGCGAAATCATCAAATATTGAAGAAACGATTTATATTGATATTTCTACCAAAATTGGTGTTGTAGAAAAAATTCATGTCGGTGCGCCTTGTTCTACATCTGAACTTGACACTTACTACTCTCTTTTCCGTGAATTTTGAGATGTATTCAGTTGATCATATGATGAAATTCCAGGCATCAATTCTAGTATTGTTGAGCATGAGATTAAAATTTACCCTGATGTCAAACCGGTACGACAACACCTCCATATTGTTCATCCTAAGAAGGTTGTTGCCATTAAAGTAGAGGTTGAGAAAATTTTGCGTGCTAGATTTATTTACCTTGTTCTGCTTACCAATTGGGTTTTTAACATTGTTCTTGACATGAAGGAAAAAGGGACAATTAGAGTGTGCATTGACTATCGAGATGTTAATACCCAAAGGACAACTATCCCACTCCCTTTATCGACCAAATTATTGATGAGTGTGGAGGATGTGAAATAGTTTCCTTCATGGATGGATTTTTCGGTTAAAATCAGATCAATATTCACCCAAAGGACTAATATAAAACATCTTTTGTCTATCCCTGGGGCGCATTTTCTTATCGAAAACTCAGTTTTGGTTTAAAGAATGCTAAGCCAACATTCCAGAGGGAAATTAATTATGCTTTCCATGACATCAAACACATTTTTCAACCTTATATCGATGAATTTCCTGTCCATTCACAGAAGAAGGTTGACCACTCGCTACATTTGAGAGCCATATTTTTATGATCTCGTCACTACAAAATATGCCTCAATCCACAAAAAATGTGTTTTTTTTGTGGGTTCTGATCATTTTCTTCGATTTTTCACGTGAAAAGATGGAATTCGACTTGATCCCTTGAAGGTCTAGGCCATTCTATATTTTTCTGTGCCTTCCAACCTTCTTCAGTTACAAAGACTCCAAGGGAAGGCTAACTTTATATGGAGGTTCATTCCCAAATATGCTGAAATGGCTAAAGGGTTTACTCTACTCTTGCAAAAGGGGACTCCCTTCCATTAGGATGAGTTTGCGCAATCTTCCTTTAGTGTTACAAAAGATACCCTGATTCAAGAATCATTAATTTATCCCCTAAGTTATCAGAGTGATTATTTCCTGTATCTCGCCGCTACAGATACAAAGATTGCCATGGTTTTAGTCCAGGAAAAATATGGGATTGAACATCTGATTTATTATTTGAGTCACAATCTCAATGGTGCGGAAGTTAAGTACACTTATGCTAAAAAACTCGATTTGGCAGCAATTCAAGCTGTACAAATATTCTGCCACTATATCCTACTCTGGAAGACCATTTGCATTTCACATTGAAACTCTATGACATACATTCTATCACGTCAATTGTTGGGGGGAAAATACTCAAAATGGATAGTCATTTTGTAGGAATTTAATTTGGAACTCATCAAATCCAAGTCAAAGAAGTATTGGTTTTCGCTGAGCTTATTTGTGACCTTCCCTCGAGTATCACTGAGTCTACATCAGACCCATCAATTCAGAACGAGTCTTTGTTTCTAATCACATCATTTGACCTATGGTATGGACATTATCTCATGTATCTCTAGACCCAAACTTTCTCACCCAATACCTCTCACTTGAAACAATGACGTATTCAATACCAAGCCAAAGATTATCTGATCGTCGGTGATACACTTTATCGTCGTGGTGTTGATAAGATTTTACGTAGGTTCCTCACTCATGAGGAGGCCGAGAAAGTTTTAAATGATTTCCAAGTTGGTACCTGTGGTGGACATTTGTCTATTTTTCATACCGCATAGAATATTCTCCACGTTGGTTACTTTTGGTCTGCCATATTTCACAAGTGCATTCTCGTAGTTGGAAGTTGTCATGCTTGGCAGATATTTTATCATAAAACCTGTGTGCCACCAGCACCAATGCATTCTGTTGTCGCTATGGGAACATTTAAAAAATGGGGCATTGACTTCATGACAGGTAACCCTCACTCGACCGGGGGGCATGGGTATATTATTGTCGTCGTCGACTATTTTACCAAGTGGGCTGAGGTGATGCCTACATTTAACAACACAGTCGAGACAGCTGCATTGTTTTTCTTTAACCGTGTGGTTACTCAGTTTGGTGTAGCAAAAGCCATAATCACAGATCATGGAAAGAATTTTCACAGTTACATGATGACTGAGTTAACTGCCAAGTTAGGACTGTCACATGATGGTTCTACCCCTTATTATATGCAAGCTAATGGACAAGTTAAAGCCATCAACAAAATTCTTAAGTGTATGCTTCAACGAATGATTGGGGCTCATAAATGAAACTAGAATTTAATCATGTACTTAGCTTTGTGGGCTTACCAAACCTCAATGAGAAACGCAACCATATTTACTCCTTTCAGTTGGTTTACAGTCTGGAACCTATCTTACTGATTCAATCTGAAATTCCATCATTGAAACTCACGATTAACATGCTACATGACACTTCTAACGAAGAGGCACGTCTTTTGGATGTCATCCATCTAGATGAAACGCGTCATGAAGCCGCATTGTCCAACGAAGTACATACGAGACGAATAAAGGCGCAATATGACCACAATTTCAAGCCTCGCACCTTCTCGGAAGTTGACCTAGTCTTGCTTTATGATCAGGAAGTTGATAAGATAGGAAAATGAAAATTCGAACCATTATGGAAAGGCCCATATATTTTCAAGCATGTTCTAGCAAGTGGCGCCTATGAGTTGGTAGATTATTATGGGATTCCATTGTCATAGCATCAGAATGGGTTGTATCTTAAACATTACTATGCTTGATTCTGTGTAGTAAACATTGTATGATACTGTATATATTCTTTTATTGCGTGTGTGTCATAGTGTGTATTTCAAGATTTTTCATATGGTTAGTAATCCTCTTTGCATTTTGTTACAGATGTCAGAATCTTTAGAACAATTTTTTGGTTATGCCTATGGTGCTAGTCATAGTACACAGAATATATCTTCTGTATCATGGGTCATCTTCGCTCCAAGTGGCGAGTTAGTGAGTTTTCAAGGGAATTGTATCGGTTGATCCACCAACAATATTGTTGAGTATAGCTCATTGATCAAAATCCTCTTTGATTCCATTTCACTTGGCATTCGCCACATCATCATCAGGCAGGACTCACAAACTTGTCATACTACAACTTACTAGTGTTTATACTATATGAAATCTAGATATTCATCGCATGTTCCTTAAAGTTTGTGTTTTGGAAAGACATTTTATTTACATTCAATGTCAACACATTTCCAGAAACTTAAAACGTTAATTGGTTCTTTTAAAAAAATAAAATAAATAGACATTTGAAACATATGTAAAAATAGATTTTCAATTCACATCACAAATTGAATAGGATTGTACATAACCATAGGAAAAAATTGAAAGTAAAATAGATAGATAATCGAGATTTTTACAAAAAATTATGTCCAAAAAAATTATGTCCAAGACACATTGGTCATATGACCTCAAAATGTATGCAAAAATTTCATATCCTAATTAGATCTAGTGGTGATCATGATAGTAGGTCCCTACTTGATCTATCATGCATAATAGCCTCATCCATAGGCTAGGCACACCAATAGTATGGCGTTGCAGCCTCATTGGTAACTCCTCAACCCGGATATCCAGTATCCTGAGAGCCAACCCCTCTACATGTTGTTGTAACTCAGCCAGAGTCTCAGCCAAATACAAATCCCAAAGGATTGCCCTGCCGACAATCCTCTATGTTGGTTCACCCACCTACTATGCACGATCGACTGATCTAACATTACCCACATCTACATACATAAAACATTTTTAGTTTAGCTTTGGAAACATCAAAAACACAAAAATATGTAAAAAATCCAAAAAATAAAAAACATAGTCAAAACATTTTACCTATAGCACCCCATTAAGCGCCTATTGGTACAAGCAAATCTGGGTCTCCATGGAAATCCATCCCTGCATATGGATGCTCCTCTATGACGATATGCTGTCATCGGAGCGAAGTAAGTGACAACATGCATCCCTTGGTTCAATGGATTTCTCTAGTTTTCCTTCAAACATAGGAAAGAGAGCTTAAGGTTGTGCTTTGAGGAGGGTAGCTTAGGAGTTGGGTTAATGAGCATTAGGGAAGGCTGCGAGGTTAAAATTCCCTTCTTCCCATTTCATTTTAAAATATAGTCTTACAATTTATAATATAATTATCAACATAACTAACAAAATTGCATGCATTTTATCTACACATACCTGAAATTGATTTCATGAATTTGCTATAATATGTAACTGTAAACCGAAGATAAGCCAATTAGTCACCAATGTGCCACCAATGCTTATGACATGGAAAGATATAGTTCGCTTAATGGTTCAGGCTATATATGGTGTTTCACTACCATGAATGAATTGACCGCCTTCATCTAGATCGCTTGATAGTTCAAACTATATATCGAATGTGCTTCACTACCATGAATGAATTGATGACTTCCTTCCTTTCATCTATATAGTTGCCCACAATGAGCACCAAGATGGAGGGAGATTAAGTTGGTGAATGAAAATGGAAAATGGTGGAACATGACTGAATAAATGGAACATTTGCATGAGGGTGTATGTGGAAGCTCAAGCTACCTCCTCTAGACACTGCAACATATGTTATGGACTATGGGTTATGGTAAAAATTTTATGGTTGAGGTTTGAGTAAACATTTAATATTAATGCTAGCATACTTTTAATTTGAGAAAATGATTCATGAAATGTATTGTTTAGCCAAAATATAGCTAAGAGTTATGTAGCCTCTTCCTCGGGAAGAGGCCAAATAAGATATCCAAATTTCTTATTGGTTAAAACAATTTATTGTAAGTCTCTGATATGTGAGAAAAAAATGCCAAGGAAATAAAAATAAATAAAACTTTAAATTATGTATTTTAATTTCCATTTCAAAGTATTAAAAAAGTACAAACTGATTACTATAATCCCATTGCCCTTTCGGTAGGAACCAATAATACTAAGGGTTGGTAATAATATATGATGAAAAGAATAAACCATATGAAATGAAAAGATTGAAGCTTATGATTTACATGAATTGAGATAAATATTAAATAATATTGGTCGTTGATAATAAATATACAATGAAAAGAATAAAAAATATATAGTGAAAAGAATATTAATGAAAAGAATAGAAAAAATATAATGAAAATAATATTATTGTTTACATAAGTTTAAGAATACGTATCATTTAAAAATAGAATATATTCATCCATTAAATTATGATAAAGAATATTTTAACTGCTGAATTTATTTTATTGTAAAAATTAATATATATATTTTTTTGTAAACTTAGTATAGTCTTGTTATTTTGTATTTATAAACAAAAGCAGGTCAAAAGATATAACTTTAGGCTTCAACCTACTCAGAGGAAACCAGCTCTGTTGGCCGTCTTAGTGAGTTATAGGCCATCCAAAACATATACATCTTAAGTCTACTACTTATTGTCTTCAAATAGCTTATATTAGTATCAGTTTTTGCAAACATAAACATAATATTAAATTAAAAGCTATCTGCTAAAATAAACAAAAATTGCATACTAATAATCACCTGAATCGATGGGAGTCAGATCCTTGACACGCGAGCCACACATATCAACCTGGTTCATGGACTATAAGTCCTTCTTGATTCTATCGAGGCGAACATATTGATGATGCTGTCGAAGGTTCATTTCCTGAATGGATCTGTTGACTCAGCTAGAGTTGTTACCGCTTTGGGGTCACCCCCAAATTCTTGAACCGACATTATTGCCTTGGCCAGAATTCATTTCGTCAACCAATATGTTCGGACGAAATGATGGAATAGTGAAATTATACCATGAGTGTTCCCAAGGTCGGTGATAATTTGGTTGAGTTCTTCCTCAGCAATATCTTCCTCTCCCTCTAGCTTGGTTCTAGCCTCACCCTCCCATCCATGAATAAGGGACTTAATGAAGCATGGTGTCTCCTCGGAATAAGATTGGAACAAATTTTCCATAACTTCCTTGCTCGATTTCCTGCCTTGCTTAGCTAGAGGTTTTGAAACTTTGGCCTTTCATTTTTCCTTGGTTTCTTTTTCCCCCCTGTTTTGTTTTGCATAGGTTTTATAGAGCGGTCTTCCAACAATATTATTAGTCAGAATTGTATGCCTGGAAGACCTGTATCATAAAAAATTTCAAAACATCCCAATTGAATATAAATCCAACAATTAAGCGAGGCCATATTTCCACCAAGAGGACCAAGAGTGTGCTCGTACCTCTGGACAATGAACTCAGAATATTGGGTAGAAGGACAAGGAAAAAAAAAGACCAGAGACAGAACCTGACCAATGACCTTACCATCTCTAAACCAATTACCCATTATGCATATAACCCAGTTTCCCTTCCCAAGAGGACTCACAGAATGAGAATTAAGGAAATAAGTTAAACCACTAAGCGGGTGACAACACAGCCTGTTATTCCCACCCCAAACAAAGCTAACATCATTATGAGACATACAGGTAATTTCCCATAGCTGGAGATGCGAAATTGGATACAGATAATTACTTTCATACAATTTAAGCCTGGACCAATTTGAAACGACAGTTGGATCTAGTAGGGGTTGACAGTTCCCTACCTTCAAAAATTTAAACATGGAGGACATGCAAAATAGAATAAACACAACAAATACCTATAGAACCCTATCAGAACATCTACCAGGCCCCGCCGCCTCATACATTCCTCATATACTTCTTTAAACAGACAATTGCAAACCATATGTATGAAACAATTGACAGAATTGCAGACATTATCCATGCAGCAAATGGAAAAAATGTAGACCATGTATAGAAAATCAAGAAAAACAACAATCTTTCTTCGCATGCACCAGTATTCAGAAACGTGTTTCATCGTTATGGAATATGGAGAATTGGGTACATACCAATTCACATCGACAGGTCGCAAAGGTCTCCAACATCGTTTGTGCAGTTGACAGGGGTGCTCGGAACATAACCCGACCATGCAATGGAAAACGAACTTGCAGAGAACAATACAGCTACAGAGAACCCAAACAAAGTTAAAACTCCGCGACCATATAACCCACCAACACACATTCCAAATTTTCTCTGACAACCAACCTGACTCGCGGGGCTGTTTTCCATTCAGATTTAATGAGTTCGTGATGAAAAGTTAGGGGAGATGGCCGCACCTCACCCTTGGATTTGGTGTGACTGTTGCCGCGTGCTCTCACCACTCACCCACCTCCCTTCCTGGCGACGTGGATCTGACCTTGACAACTGGCACCCCGATCAGGGGATAAAAATTAATATTGTTAATATTCAAGTGGCATATAAATGGATACCAATGTGATGCATTGAGTAAGACAACCTAGCAAAGAATACGACAAGGATTGTCCAAGTTTATGCCATATAAATTAAAATGAAAATTGATGTAAAAATGGTCAATTATAAATATATTATGAAAGTATTAATATTGTTTAAGCACTACGATGATGAGGATGGTTTTTTTTTAAATCGATATTATTTTTTTAAAATTAAGGGGAGGTTATAATTTTATATTTAATTAGTATAATAATAGATTAATGGAATAATTTAAATAATATTATTAATATTTAATTTAGGAATGAGGATGATGGCTCCTAAATTATTGAAAATGATTTTTTTTTTTTAATTTTAATTTTCTGTTTGAAAATTTAATTTTGTAATTTTAAAAAGCTTAAGAGAAAAAATTTCAAAGAATATTAAGAAGGTTGATATTGTAATAAATATTTTAAAATTGTGATGTTAAAATATTAGGAAGGTTGATATTGTAATAAATATTTTAAAATTCTGATTCAATGTAGTTGTGTGCACAATATTTTAAGAAAAAATGTTTTGCATTGTCAACTCTTTTAGTGTTACAAAAATGAAAAATTCTTTTGACCCATGCCATTTTAGAAAATGTACAAAACCCCATTTAATTATGGATTTATCCTGCGGTTCGAGAGCCCACACCGAAATCCCACAACATTTCTTTAACCAACAAACGATCTAGCGACAGATACTTTAGTTGCTTAGCCCATTGACCTCACTATTGTCTTTTTTATATGAAGCTATCGCGAGCCTTACAACTTCCTATCTATAGTTCCGTGAGTGAAGTTCCATGTGTTACGAAGATTCATATGCATAATGAGATAAAGTTTACCTAGTTTGAAGAGCGAAAGTATACGCAACTTACCTTGTTAATTTTCTTATTTATTCTAGTCAAAGTAGAATATGGCTGACCACTTCCTTATAGTATCTTAATCTTCTTTTATCTTCTAATTATTTATCGCGGTGTAATTTCTCCTTAAATTTAAAGATAATGACATTTTCAATATTATTATGATTTTGTATTATAACAACTTACTTTATTCCACAATAATTTAGCCAAACCTTGATATCTTTTATGTACATGTAACTTTGACTTAAACAATACTCAGAAGCCTCTCATTTATCTTATTTTTGTGTATTAGAAATCTAATCATACCCATACATTGAAGGGGGAAACTCAATTCTATGAAGATAGAATATGACGTACTACCTTTAATTTTGAGATTATAAACTACCTACTCTATGATCATATGGCATATATTAAAGTTTTGTTATTATTAATATATGGTAAGAATCCATGTCGTATGTTGAAAATAATAATATGCCAATCCACGTGCATATTAAACAAACTTGGGGGTTGGTTGGCGAAGTTTTAATTCAACGCGGTGTTTACAAACGCTCTAATCCCAATCAATACCGTGGCATAACAAATCCCGTCGGTCCTCCGATAACTTGGGTGGAGGTTTTAACTATACTCCAAATTGGTGGGTCCAACATATTTTGGCGGTTCCTCCCCCTTTTCCACCATTACAAAAAAAAATTAAAGATTCAAATATATTTATATTCCCCTATGATATTTGACGAACCATAAGTGTTCCTTGTTAGTAAATCATTGGAGTGGTAATTTGGAGGTTATAGTGTCGAAATTGCTCTTTTACTTAGATGTGTAAGCCCTTTTGGGTGCCACCGTGATGCTATGTGGTACTATCTCATTGGCCCATATATCATGCACTTGTTCGTCTAATTGTGCATCAAATCAACAAGTCGTGTGTTGCCATGTATTTATGTGTATGCTTGTCAGCTCAACATGTATCGTTATGTCATATGCCACGTGTTATGATTTTGACTTTTTTCTATTGTTACAAAATTTCAAACCACGATAACTTTTGCATACAAAATCACATTGACATGATTCAAATCTTGGAATCATCTCATCAAGCTCTTCAGCATGACATTATTTCTATCAAATTTTGTATACTTTTAATTTTAGGCCTTTTTAGGATTCTCCCGGATCATTTGTGTGGCCACACCTGTTTGAGAAAACATTTAGACAATTTATGGAAGTCTTGGCCCAGTGAAGAAAAGGGTGACTGCTACAAGACAAGTTGAGTGAGCCTATGGTAGGGTGGAAAGTCACACACCCTTTTCAGTTGCCAAATGTTTTAAATAAGTATATGCAATTGATTTTAATTTCGGATGTTTTTTAGTAATGTATGTCTAGCCGAATTTTCTATTATGATGTTAAATGTTGTGTATGAGTATTTAATAATGATTTTATATCATGATTAAATGAGTTGGTTTACTAAGTTGTGTTTCTGAAGATGCCACTAGAATTTTGGACACCTATATGTTGATAGACATCATAACTACAGTCTTAAGTTCTATAAGAGAGATAATTGTGTTATAATATTCTTAGAACATTTGAAGCTAATGTTTCAATACTACTCATTTATGTATGAACCCTACAATTATAGTATTGATCCATTAACTTTCATGGATATTCCATTGGGTAGTTCGTCACAACAGATATAACAATATTATATTAAAAATCCAAAATTCTACACTGTTATAGTTTAATTTAATTTCTAGATCTATAAAATTTATTGTAATTAATGCATGCATGCAAATGGAAATTATGCAGAAAAGTAGAGAACAATAAAATAATATCCTTCACACACACACACACACACACACACACACACAAAACAAAATATGCTCTAGGAAACCTTTCGTGAGAAAACCCAATTGGAAAGTGAGGTCGCTTCGCTCTCTTTCTCTGTCTAGAAAATAAGGTTGCAGATACAACGAAGTAATGCCTATGGCCCTGGACTGCTACAATGCACAAATTTTCTCTCTGTGATCTACCTCCCATCTCTCCTAGTTATATTTTCTCAGCTATCGAACAAAATTATCTCGAAAAAATGGAATGCTTCTTCCTCCTAGTGGCTTGGTTATAACACAGCCTGATAGCCTACTAGTGGTTAAATTTGACTACATCAAATCTTAACTAGAGTTACAAATTAGACTCTTCTAGAGACTTTTACGTCACAAACACATGGCTAGCCCATTTTCCATAAATAATCGGGGTTGATGTGGCATCCTTCGGAACTATATGTGTGAAAATAGGAAGGTCTACTTCTATGTGGCATAACTTTTCCATATAGACTCTTATTGACATGCTTCTTGCGTTGTTGGAAATATATTTGTGTATAATAGCATAAAAATTTGTTGTGAAAAACTAGAAAATTTGTACCCTAAAAAAACATCGTTTGATCCCTCAAAACACTCCTGGAAGGCTTCAGTCCTCGTTTCGCCAAACAAGGTCCCGCTGGTAAAAACAGTCCCGTGAGTTGATTCCTACACGTTTTCCACTCTGAATGCATCGAGATGGATGAAAAAAAATATATGATTCAATACGAATCAAGTATGGGGTTATCTTGGATCTTTGAGCTTAGTGAAATATTTAGTTTTTCACCACCTTGCCCAAACACTTAAATGGTCCAATGACAAATACCATTACCTAGCTAGGCATTTACTTGGGCAAAAGGTCTAACTTATGGTGTTGTTGGATAGAATAAATATAAATATGCCCTTCATATTATGTGAATTTTCACTTAGTTATAGTAGTTGCAAACAATGTTTTCATTCATTATGGATTCATAAAGTATCTATGTAGGTATAATTCGTCGGGTAATTAAGGTGTTATCTATTTGAAATTATCTTGCTCTCTCTCTCTCTTGCTCTCTCTCTCTCTCTCTCTCTCTCTCACACACACACACACACACACACACACACACATATACAAATTTTTTCTCATTTCCTTAAGCTTAGAATATGGGTTCGAAAACGAGCTTGAAATATTAGAAGATGTCTTGTCAAATGATATATGGGGCTATATGGTTGAAAGGGTTATAACGCCAAGTTTCTGATGAGACAGTGTCATTGGTAACTTATCTCATTGAATGATAGATGGAATATTAACTTGGAGGGGAATATTTGTTGATAATAAAACTACCAATTTGATTTATGCTTTATCTATTTACGAATATTACTCATCTATACCTCTATGTGCAATGTAGAGAGGGTTTTTGCTAGGGCCATAACTACCCATATGATGTGTGGGCTCATGCTTATGCATGTTCCCTACTATCACAAAATTTCACCTGATAGACTGCTACTTAGACAACTTCATGTAACTATTTCAAACCAATTTTGTAACTGAAGCTTAGCATCTTCAGTCTAAGAGGCCCCTCTCTCAAAGGGGTTAATAATATTGAATAAATATTTATCTAGATGGCTAACTCTACTTGGAAAACAACTTGGTTGTGATATGTGTAGGTTGAAAATAGTATCAGTCTGCAAACATTGGGCTTATGGAGTCAACAAATTTAGTGATTCAGTAGTAAGTTCACTTGACATGGAAGCTGAGGCAGGTAAGAAGTTTTAGTAAAGGTAAGCACACATGAAACATGAAATAACACAGTCAAATTATCTATAAAGGAAGTCACAACATTACATGAATGAATTCTGAGTATTAAATATGAAAACCACTGAAAAGGTACACATAGAAAATATAGATAAGATAGACACTAAAAACTCAATCAAAATCTCAGGTTGGTCAAGAAACAAGTCCCTGTATTACTGAAAATAGTCAATTTACATAAAGTTGTAGTATTGCAAAAAAATCTTCAACCCTTGAAAAATTCGAATCTTTTCCCTTTAATAGACTTGTTACATGATGAGATGATCTACCTCCTGGCTAGATTCATCGAACTTTCCCTAATGACACCTTGCATAATAATAAAACATCTATTTTACTTGAAAATTATTCTACTTGACAGTCCTTTTCCTAATAGGACTCAAACTATTCATTATTACATTAACAACCTTATCTCCTAAAAACAGTTACATATTTGACAACTATTCCTTCACATGTTCAAATAGGTTGTGATGGGACTCATCACGACATGAAATCTTAATTGACATCCTCTAAAACTGGAAGCAAACCCTATTTTTAAGGAAACTGGTCCTTATCTTCAATTAATGGCTTGGCCAATGAGTTGGCTTCATCTTGTGATCTTCAAGTCTTGGATGATAGCTGACATAGTCGCTTGAACCTTTGAAAGTACCAAGATGTCCAAAAGTGCACAAAAACCTACTCATATAGCTTCAAAACAGTACGCTATGAAAGTATGATAGTTTTGTAGCGTGCTTTCATAATGTAACAAAAATGCCTTTTGCCATCTATATTTCTGTCTCTTTCCTTTGGTATTGTCTTCATCATGCTTAGATACCTCTTCCATATAATTTTTACCTCTTGGAAGCATCTCAAAATGATTCAAAATGCAAAAATATAGCTACAATAGTTTCGTAGTGTTTTCCTGGTCTTCAAGCCTAGGAACACTACGAAACTACTGAAAACAATGAAAATTCCAGATTTATGTGTAGCTTCAAAAATATACTTTCCAGGTGTAAAAAATTAGTTTCTAACACCCCATTAACCTTTAAAATCATAAACCAACTAAAAATATGATTCTTGAGGTGTTTCTTCCTCATTGATGATGAGTTGAGCAATTGGCTCCTCAACTACTTTCATTTTAAGGCCCTTTTTCGCCAACTCCTCATGGATTACTTCAAGTTGTTCCTGGAGGTCTTTAACCCGATCCTTCAACTTTTTTTTTTGTAGCTTTCAAATGTAAATTCATTTTCCTAACATGTTTCACTTCTTTCCTCAATGGCATGGTCCATTTGATAAACTGTTGTGTATTATCTAGGGTCTTGGAAACACTGTCAACCTACTCTTCCCAAATCTCTTTCATCTTTTCAAACTAAACATTCTGGACATTGTGTTTCCTTGCTTCTTTCTTCATAACAACAATTTTGTGATTGGCCAACTTCAACTTCTCTTCAAGGAGTTAAAACTCTGATTTTTCCATTACTTTCTCCCTTCCTTTCTTTGACTTGCTAACTGAATATTTCTCTGCAGGTGATGAAATATCAATGATGTCTTGTTGTGGCTTGACAATATCAATAGCTGGATGGATTTCTTTTCTACTCTCCAAAATTTTTCTAGCATGCCTTGTCATGGGCTTTCTTGCTTGGAACATAAAACCTACATCTTCTCCTTCAAATTCTAGTCTCTCTGCAGATTTGGCTTTCTTTATTTTCTGTCCACCTTCCTCCATATCCTCAACCTAGACGATAGGAGTCTCTTCTATGTCAATGGAATGTAGTATGTCTTCTAGATTTCCTTTAGCCACTGCTCTATCTTCTAAAGTCACTGTTTTTTCTTCTAAGGCCACTGTTTGACTCCTTGTCATCATTTTTCTTCCTTGTTTAATCACAGCTTGTTTTTGTTTTGCAGGTGGAACAACGGGTGTATCAAAACTCTACAATTTCTTTGTTTCCATCATGACTGGTTCACTTTGTTCTACTCTTGTTGGTTCACATGGTTTTTCTCTTGCTGGTTCACTTGGTTCTGCCACCACTGGTTCATTTTTTTCTGCCACTAAGGGTGATGGGATACTCCTAGGTTTAGAAGTTCTTGTAGGAGTAAGAGTATCCAACTCAAAACTACTAACAGACAAAAATTAAGATCAGTATCTGCCTAGTCTTTGGAGCTCATCTAAAACCAATAGTTTAATTAAACCATGATGAAACAATGAAGTCTCACTCCCTTCATATTTTTCTTGGACCTTATCTTCCATTTTTGATAAACTTATATGTAAATAGAAAGGCAGATCAAGAGATGTCTTACCAGTAAAGTGTAGGAGAAGCTTGAAATGATAAGAGTAAACTTTATGGTATCTTCCTTCACAAGTAAAATATTTCTGGACGATGAGCAACAACTTTGAGTAGTTATCCTTCATGCAGCTTCTTGGAAAGGCATTAGTAAGGTCCATTTCACTATTTTCTGGATTGATAAACTATTTTCATTGCTCCATTTTGAATTTGAATCCTTTGAACCACTTCTCTTGTCCCCTTGGAATCCTTGTTGCTACTGCAATGACCTCTGGTGTAATGGAAAGATTCAACGTCCCCACTTTGGTAGTTGTTCCACTGAAGTTTAAAGAAAATTATTTGGAAACCTATACATGGCAGCCTTGTAATATTTCATAAAAATGTAAACAACCAGTCCTTTTGAAGACTTCTACAGCTGTTGGGTCTTCATTGATCAGATTCATATCTATTGGTTCATATCTTAGACATTGACCACCTTTATTTTTCCTTCTTTTTTCTGCAATGGTTTCTTTAATGCCTTCTCAGCCTCGCTTGATAGTTTTCAGCCTCGCTTGATCAGTGATCTTTGTAAACCCTTGAAAACACCAACCACAACTTTGGCTCAATGCAATAGCTCTCCAGAGCTCAATATCACGCGAAGAAGGAATGAAGAATGAGAAATGACTGAATTAGGAAAGATTTTGAAGTTTGATATTTACTCATAAGACAATTATGACTCATACATACCTAAAATGGTTATGATGACTTCAGACCTGACCATGCACCTTGATCTTAACCCTCAATGACTCGAATGGTATCTAACTTACCCTTTCCCAATTATTTTCTAACACCAAAATGCTAACTTGACATGATAGACAGGAAACCACACTTTTGTAGCGTGTTTAGTGTAAATCTGGGTGTTTTTGCTACGAAAGTATCAACATTTTCGTGGCTTAAAGTGTAATTTCTCAGTGTATTTCACTATGAAACTGTGGTTCCTTGGCTAAAATGACCATTTCAGTACTAAAACCTTGGGAATTGAAAACTGTCAAAACATTATGAGTGATGTGACATGAGGGGATTTGAAAGTGAGTGGGTTAGGACCTTAGGGTAAGCTTAAATAAGAAAAATTTAAAACTTTCCTTGACTAAGTAAATAAAAAATGAACCCTACAACCCTACCTTTGACATATGAACCTATATGACTTTGTCAAATGATGCTTCATTTTTTTTAGTGATAACATTCGCTAAAAGTGGAGAGACATCATTTAGAAGAGTTAGCAATGTTGTGGTTTGGGATTAAGGACCTCAAACTCGTAAAACGTTTTTTATGAAACCAGCTCCAGAAATAGAATAAAAGAGAGATCAACGCCTTAGAAATAAGCCGCTTCGAGGGGGAAACCTCCTTTACATTACATAAATGAACAATTCTTGGATGATAGAAATGAAAAAAACTCCTTCTATATATAGGAGTCGATGGAGTCACAATATAATCCTAGCCGACCTAACAATAATAATGTAAGGGAGAAATAATAACAATATGGGGGTTACAAGGGTACAACGATAACAATAAGGGGGTTACACTAACAACAATAAGGGAGTAAACTAGTAATCTAGGGACCTAACATGACCCTCTCCTTCAGAAAAGTGTTGTCCTCAATGCTTGAGTAGCTCTAGATGCTTCTGTATAAAATTCTCATCCTCCCATGTAGAGTCTTCAGTGGGTAATTTCTTCCACTTGATGAGATACTCTGAAATTGATTGATTTCGTAGCTGTTGAGTTTTTGTTTTTGTGATTGCTTCAAGTTCCAATATGATTTTTCCTTCCTTATCAAGTTATGGCAATATTGTTTTCACTGGAATTTTGTCACCTATAATATTATTTAAGCCTGAAACATGGAAAACTAGATGCACTCGCGAAGAAGTAGGAAGCTCCCATTTGTATGCCATATTAACAATATTTTGCAACACCTTGTATGGACCATAGTACTTTGGCGATAATTTATTATCTTTCTTAGCTTTCTTGAGGGACATTTGTCTGTATGGTTGTATCTGTAAAAATACCTAGTCTCCCACATCAAAACTTATCTCACTGCGATGTTGATATGCCTGTTGTTTCGTTCGATTTTGTTCCAAATTTAGGTTATCCTTTAAGATTTGAAGAACTTGTTGTTGATGCTCGATGTGATCTTCCACTGCTTTAACCTTAGAATTTTCTCTTAAATATGATGTGATGGATGATGGGTGATATCCATAAAGGCCATAAATGGGGTCACTTTTGCTGCAGTATGGAAGGAAGTGTTATACCACCATTCAAACAGAGGTAACCAGTTGACCCGTTGTGTTTGTTTATCATATAGAAAACAACGACAATATCCTTCCCAACATTTGTTCACTATCTTAGTTTGACCATCGGATTGAGGATGATAAGATGAGCTATGAGCTAGTTGAGTACTCAAACAAGAAAATAATTCCATCCAAAAATTTCCAATGAAAAATGGGATCTTTGTCGCTTACAATAATCTTTGGGTTTCCATGTAGCTTTTGAATTCTTTCCATAAATAAAATAGCAACTGTACTTACTTTAAATGGATGAGATAATGCACAAAAGTGTTCATACATGGTAATTCTATCAACTACCACCACGATGACATTTTTTCCTTCAGACTTAGGTAAACGTGTGATAAAATCCATCGAAATATCCTCCCATTGTTGACTTGGAATGGATAAAGGTTGTAGAAGACCCAATGTCTTAATTGTCTCAACCTTATTTTGCTGGCAAACCAAACATTCCGCCACAAACATTTGAATATCATATTTAAGGCCATCCCAAAAAAAATCTTTGTTAACCCTGTGGTAAGTTTTTAAAAGTCCTGAGTGTCCTCCTAAAGGAGAAACGTGCAATTCCAAAAGAATATTTTGTTTAGTTGGGAATTCTTAAAAAGATATACGCAATCTTTGTACCATAAGGAATCATTTTTCAAACTAAATGTATTAGATGTAGTAGGATCTTGTTGCAACTTTTGAATGAGTTTCCACACTTTTTTGTCCTTATTCCATTCATCCCTTGCTTCGGTTATCCAATATGGTTGGATAATACAAATGGCACAAAGAAATGCTTCCACCTCTTCATCCGTTCTTGACAGTGCATCTGCAACAACATTTAGCCTCCCTTTTTTGTAGCTGATTTCAAAGTAATAACCTAACATATTTGTGACCCTTTTTTTCTACTCTTATGAAGATACTCTTTGTTCCAAAAAGTGTTTAAGACTATTATGATCAGTTTTGACCTTGAAGTGTCTTCCCATTAAGTAAGGTTGCCATTTCATTAATGCATGTAGTATTTCCATCATTTCCTTCTCATAAACAGCTTTTTGTAAATACTTTCTTTTGATTGGACAACTTTAAAAATCAATGGGTCTTCCTTCTTGCACTAAAAAAACACAAATTCCATTTCCCGAGGCATCACATTCCACAATAAATCTTTTTGTGAAGTATGGTGTAGCTAAGACCGGTGCTAGGCACATTTCCTGTTTAATATGTGCAAAGGCCATAGTTTCTTCATGAGTCCATGAAAATTTATCTTTCTTCAATAATTTTGTTAGAGGTGCTGTTATTCTCCCATAATTCCTAACAAACTTGTGATAATACCTTGTTAACCCGAGAAATCCTCGCAATTGATTTATGGTCGTGGGGACTTTCCATTCCTTAATGGATTTAATTTTGTTAGGGTCTACCTTAACACCCTCGTGAGATACAATATGACCCAAATATTCCACCTCTTTTACTCCAAAGAAACATTTAAAGGTTTTTGCATATAATTGTTTCTCCTCCAATATTTTTAGCACCGTGTGAACATGTTGAGCATGATCCTTCTAAGACCTGTTGTAGATTAGTATATCATCAATAAATACTAACATAAATTTTCTAAGGAAGGGTTTGAAAATGGAATTCATAAACTCTTGAAATGTAGAAGGTGCATTGGTAAGGCCAAAATGCATGACCAAAAATTCTTAATGACCCTCATGAGTTCGAAATGTTGTTTTCATAATATCTTCAGTCTTCATTCTAATTTGATGATATCCTAAATGAAGATCCAACTTGGTAAAATAAATTTCTCCATGTAATTCATCCAATAATTCATCAATCATAGGAATGCTAAATTTATCTTTAATATTGAGCTTATTGAGCTCCCTATAATCCAGACACATGTGCCATGATCCATCCTTCTTGTGCACCAATACTACTGGAGTAGAGAAAGAACTTCGACTAGGTTGAATTATACCAGCCTCTAACATTTCTGCAATCATACGTTCAATTTCTCTCTTTTGGATATAAGTATATCTGTAAGGCCTGATGTTTAGAGGAACACTTGCTATAATCAAATGAATAGAATGATCACGACCACCAATAGGTGGGAGTCCTTTGGGAGTTTCAGACACCTTATAGATGAAATTCAGGGGCTACAAAAACCATAAATTTCACAGATCATATCTCCAAAAATATGGAGAACCAAGATATGAAATTTTTACACGTCGTTCCTCACGATTTCGACTTCAGGTGTTAAAAATTTCAGCTTTTGAACCTTCGTTGAAAACAAGTTATAGCAAAAATTCCACGATGACTTGTTTGGAGCAGTGAAACCCTAAAATCCAAAGCTCTGATACCAAATGTTATGAAACCAGCTCCAAAAATAGAAGAAAAGAGAGATCAACACCTTATAAATAAGCCACTTTGAGGGGGAAAGCTCCTTTACATTACATAAATGAAAAAATCTTGGACGATACAAATGAAAAAGACCTCCTTCTATATATAGGAGTCGATGGGGTCACAATATAATCCTAGCCGACCTAACAATAATAATGGTAGGGAACAATAATAACAATATGGGGGTTACAGGGGTACAACAATAACAATAAGGGGGTTACACTAACAACAATAAGGGACTACACTAGTAATCTAGGGACCTAAAAATGTTTCCCTTTCCCTGAATTGTATGTTTTTATATATAATATTATGTTTTGTATATATTTATATATAAATATCCCACGCGTCATGTGTCTTTTGTAATATTCATAATTAGCTTTTAGCTAGTTGGAATGTTAATTTTTGCTTTTCATATTAAGATGGATGAATAAGAGGGTAGAGAGACACATAAATATCTTTAGTATGAATAAAACCACTTCTAATGTGAATGTGGATCATTGTATCAGTTGAATAAAGCACTCTTATGTGTGAATGGGGGCTAAAGCATATGGATGGGGTCAAGTTTGACCAAATCAACAATGCTATCATGGAGGTAGTGGAGAGTTATTGGAGGAAAACACAGTCATAGTGGGAGGGAGTCTCCATGAGACTAGCATATTTAATGAGTGGGACCAAAGGTGAGGAAGCTCACAAAGCATATAAGGAAGGGGATGGAAGCCATAGAAGGAATTATGAATATCGTTTATGTCTGGTCTTTTATGAATTTTTGTGCCCTATCATCAGATACATGTATTCTTAGTTTCTAGATGCAGTCATTCCCAACAGGATTGCACAGTCATAGTCTTACGACATTTTATGTAGTAAAAAGTTTTAATGTCTTGGTGTATTGGGTCATTTCAGGCTTGTTTTTCCTAGCTTGAGTGTATTTTTCCTCAAGATATTGTATTTTATTTCTGCTATTATCTATAATAAAATGGATCAATGATCTTCTCATGTTTTGATATATTGACATTTACTGCAATTTCCAAATTTATATTCAATATTCCTGTTTTCCTGTTTTGGAATATTACAGTGGTATCAGAGCATAATCTTGGCTCAGCCTGTGATACATCACATCTATGTCATGAGAAGAAGAAGAATCCTCTCACAGAAAGGGAGAAACAGTACATCAATAGAAGAAGAAGGTTTGATTATACAAGAAACAAAGAAGACAAAGGCGAGACTCCAATATAAGGAGAAATGGATGAAAAGGAGTTTCCAAAGCTTATTCTCCAAAATATGCAGGATACTGCTAGAGAAATCAAGGAGATGAGGATGGAAAGACATAAAGAGACCCCAAGAAGTTCTCATCATAGAGAGAGTTATGACACCTCACATTATTGGTGTAAGCAATCAACATTACAGCCAGTTCCACAACGCTCCACCATGCCATCATTCCTAGCAATAGGAAATGAGGTTGGAGGACCACAAGAGGAGGAGACTCTTGGTGATTATCTCCTAGAATATGAATCTCCATCTCAGAGGTTCAAGGAGAATCTAAAATTCCAAGGGTTCTGTCAGATCAAGGATAACATAAGACCCAATAATCACAATAGAGGTAGAGGGTACATGCAGAACAATGATCTATAGGATACTTTGGGTAGATTCTTTTTTCCTGCTTTTAATGGGTCACCCAAGTGCAAAACCAAGGCTTGTGTATAGAAATTAGACATCTATTTCTAGCTGAACTGAGTTTCATAGGTGTAGGCCATAAAGATAGCAACGCTACACCTAGAAGGTGAAGCACATGAGTCCTAGTTTCATGGTCTATCTACATTGGGGCATGCCAATATAACTGTTTATGCATAATTTACCCAGAGGTTGGTGGAAATATTTGAATGAAGAGATTCAAAAGCTCATTTTTTTGGCCTAACTAATATCAAGTAGTCAAGAGATCCGAAGACTTATATCTCTGAATTTCTGAAACTTTCAGTCTCGGTGCCAGATCTATCTGCATCTAGAAGAGTATATATTTTTATTGATGGGCTAGAAAAGCCTTTGCATGATATGGTAGAATCCACTAGACCAACTACGTTCTAGGATTCTATTGAGAGGGATAGAAACTTGCAAAATAATTTACCAAGGGCAAGGGCCCCCCTTCAACAAGATTTCTCCTCTCAGTCAAAAGGGGAAGCTATAAAGGTTCCTCCCTCAAGAGAGAAACAAGACAAAGGATCTCTTAGTGGTGATGAGGTATTCTCAAATAATGATGAAGAGAAAGAAGAAGAGTTGGAAGGAGATACCAGTGTTGTAACACTTGGAGGATATCCACCACCATCTGGAGGTGGAAATGGAGCAATTGCTCCAACTAGAGGATCCCTTCCATCCTTGTGGGGAGTTCCAAAGTATCTAAAATTGAGAGACCAAGGTATAGTTTAGGGGAAAAAGGTGTCAGTATTGATAGACAGTGGGACTACCCACAATTTTATTAATGCCCAACTAGTGCATAGGGGAGACACACCCACCAATGATTCTGAAGGGTTCTCAGTTTTGGTACCAGGGACTAAGAAGTGGTTGAAGTGTGTTCTGACATCAGCTATAAATTTGGGGACATACACCCTAATAGATGACTTCTTTATGGTTGAGATTCCTGACACCAATGTGATATTTGGTGTGGAGTGGTTGATTACACTAGCGAAGGACACTACAAATTGGGAGGCCTTGCAGATAGAATAGATAGATAAGAATAGCGGTAAGCATCAAATGATCAGGGGCATGCAGACCTATCCACCTCAAGAAGCCTCTGCACATAATATGGAGATTGATTTGCATAGAGGAAGCAAGGAGAAATGATCTGAAATGGGTGCTTGAATTTTTATGCTATGCAAGCACTTCCCACTCAGTTAAAACAAATTAAGATCTTGCTTATACTTGATAGTGCAGAATTGAATACTTGAATCAGGTGTATGTGTTTTTAACTGTTTTAATGCTTTAAGTGTGAGGAATTAAACATATGTTTTTGATGATAATAAGTATGTAGAACAACCATAAATTTCATAAAATAATCATCAACACATAAAAGAAAATTTAATAAAGGGGTTCACCCGAATATCGTGGGCTACGTCTCCTTGAGCCCTTGTCAATTGACTTGGATCTTTGGGATACTAATGGAAAATTTATTTTACAAGTAAATACTCAAATATAAAGGTTAATTGGACTGTACCATTGGGTTTGGAATACCATCATACCCCTAGAATGGCTGCTATCTCTCTGAAGATGGATCTCGGCTCCCTTAGACTTGACCTCTTCTGTCAGTGCCCTTAAGCTTTCCTCAGCTTCTCTATGGCACTAACTCCTTAAGAAATCATTTTCTATCCCTAAAATTTTTTCTAATTTCTCCATTTTATATCATTCATCCAAAATAGACTCTTCATTTTCTCCAAATGAGTTATGGCTCCCCAATCTAGGCCTCCAACTCCTGTTGGCCCTGGGCTGCTCGAAACTTCCCTGTGGCTTCTTTGGCTCTAGAAGTCTCAAAATGGATCTTAAAATACCTCCTATAGATTCATAATGTCCAAAATAGTTAGAATATACTATTCACTTGCTAAAAACAGCCTATGGTTACACCTCCAACACATGGTGGCACCCTATGGCTCTAGGCTCACTGAAAACTTCCCTAAAGCATCTCGGCCTTTAGAAGTCCAAAAAAACTTATGAATATCCTTCCATTGGATTCATAAGGTTTAATATAGTTAGAATATACTATTTTTTTGCTGATAATGCCCTCTGGCTTCCCTGGCTAGGCCTCATTCTCCTGTTGGCCCTTGGTGGCCCTTGTGGCCCTTGGAAGTTCTCTGAAAAAAATCATATCATGCTCATAAGTTCTCATCTGGCTCTGAAAACCTCACCAATGGCTCTATAATGTCTCAAAAATCCAATCATGACTATTAGTTTCCTAAGAATGGCCTCTAGTTGCCCTGGCTAGGCCTCTCTCTGCTGCTGGCCCCAGTGGCCCTTGGAACATCTCTAAAGAAAAATCATGCTTAGAAGTTCTCTGATGGCTCTGAAAACCTCACCAAAAGATTTGGAAGGTCCGAGAAAGTTTAAAATGACTATTATCACTCTCATAATGGTCAAATAATGAGTCTCCAACTCATTTTCCAAGTTTCTCCTAAAATAGCTCCACTAAATGTGGGGGACTTCAGTTTAATTGCAGTCAAAATAGGAAAACTGCCCAAATTTAGGGCGCGCTCCAAACTCCGCCAGAGATAATTGCTAGGATAACTGTTACATATATTGGTTAGTGGTTGGGTTGCCACATGCCAACCCAAACCACGTGGTCTATCTGCAACCGTAGGCAGAACCCAAGGCGAAACCCACGGTTAAACATTATTAAGCCATATAGTGTGGAATTGAATACTTGAATTAGGTGTATGTGTTTTAAATTGTTTTAATGCTTTAATTGTGAGGAATTAATCATGTGTTTTTTCTGATAACAAGCATGTAAAACAACCATAAAGTGCAACAAATAATCATCAACACATAACAGAAAATTTAATAAAGGAGTTCACCCGAATATCGTGGGCTACGTCTCCTTGAGCCCTTGTCAATTGACTTGCCTCTTTGGGATTATGATGGAAAATTTATTTTACAATAAATACTCAACTCCAATGGTTATTTGGAATGTACCATTGGGTTTATAATAACATCATACCCATGGAATGGCTGCTATCTCTCTGAAGATGGATCTCGGCACCCTTAGACTTGACCTCTTCTGTTGGTGCCCTTAAGATTCCCTGAGCTTCTCTATGACACTAACTCCTTGAGAAATCCTTTTATTTCCTTAAAAACTTTTTTAATTTCTCTATCATATATCATTCATCCAAAATATAATGTTCATTTTCTCCAAATGAGCTCTGGCTCCCTAATCTAGGCCTCCAACTCCTGTTGGCCCTCGGCTGCCCAAAACTTCCCTGTGGATTATTATACTCTGTAAGTCTCAAAATGGCTCTAAAAATCCCTCCAATGGATTCATAATGTCAAAAATAGTTAGAATAGACTATTCACTTGCTAAAAAAGGCCTCTAGCTGCTCTGGTTACACCTCCAACACCTGGTGGCACCCTATGGCTCTAGGCTTACTGAAAACTTCCTTGAAGCATATCAGCCTTCAAAAGTCTCCAAAAGCCTCTGAAAATCCTTCCATTGGATTAAAAAGGTTCAATATAGTCAGAATAGACTATTTTTTTGCTGATAATGCCCTTTGGATGCCATGGCTAGGCCTCATTCTCCTGGTGGCCCCTACTGGCCCTTGTGGCCCTTGCAAGTTCTTTGAAGAAAAATCATGCTGAAAAGTCCTGAAATAGATTTTCAAACCTCACCAATGGCTCTATAATGTCTTAAATATCCAAAAATTACTATTGTTTTCCTGATAATAGCCTCTAGCTACCTTGGTTAGGCCTCTTTCTGATGTTGGCCCCTGGTGGCCCTTGGAATTTCTTTGAAGCAAAATCATGCTCATAAGTTCTTTGATGGCTTTGTAAACCTCCCCAACAGCTCTGGAAGGTCCAAAAAAGTCAAAATTGACTATTCACACCATCAGAATGGTCGAATAATGAGTCTCCAACTCATTTGTCCACTTTCTCCTAAATAGCTCCACTAAATGTGGAGGACTTCAGTTTAATTGCAGTCAAAATAGGAAAACTGCCCAAATTTAGGGGGCGCTCCAAACTCCACCAGAGATAACCATTGGGATAACCGTTACATTTATCAGTTAGTGGCTGGGTGTCCACATTCCAACCCAAACCACGTGGTCTATCTACAACCACAGGCGGAACCCATGGTTAAATGGTATTAAACCGGAGTTGAAACCTGACCGCGAGGGGACATTAATTGTAACTGCAACATGTGACAGCTCTGAGTTTGATGGTAGGTTTGCAGGCTGGAGGTTACAGTTTAATGTCGCAATTTTCGTTGCAATGTGACCAGGTTTAAATTTCGCAGTGATTGCAGAGGTTTGAAATCATCATTTGAATGTTTTGTGTCGCAGTTTGTTGGAATGTGAACACTTCTTCCACGGGACCGCTAGTGATCCCAAACCCCCAAACGTCACTACCATACACAATAAATAAAATCCGTCACACTATATAGTTAAGTACCAATCGTAGCGCAGATGGTAAAGACTCTTGCGTGCATGCTCGAGGTTGCAGGGTCGACTTCAGGGACCCTAACCAAAATTTTAACATGCAGTCTGAGGGCCACGTGGCAGCCTTAGGGCTAGCCACATGGCACCTTTTCATTAGTCCATAAAACCATATGCCCTGTTAGCCATCAATAAAATTTTTCACAACAAATTATGGCTAAAAACAGGACTTGAGCCTTCAAGAGATTATTTTCATAGAAAATTACTCATTCTTGAAGTTCGTTGTTCCCTAATAGTGTTGTTCCCTAAGTGTTGTTCCCTAAGTGCTGTTCCTTTCTGTTGTTCCCTAATAGTGTTGTTCCCTAAGTGTTGTTCCTTTCAAAAAACCACCAAGAAAATTTGTTGTTCCCAAACAAAATTGTTTTCATTTGTTTTTAGCCCTTCTTATCCTCCATTTTTCCCTGAAAAATCCCCTTTCTTCCTTCTAATTTTCCCTTCATTCTCCTCAAAAACCTTAAAAATCCATTTTGAACCATAAAACTCCTTGTTATGGTTTAAGAGCCTTTCCTTTTTAACTATCAGAAATTGGAAAAATCATAAAAAAACCCATTTAAAGACCTTTACAAAGCTTTTCCGCACTTTTAAGAGGTTTTAGCCCCATTTCGTTTTTGGCCCCGACTCCTTTTCTTCATAAAACCAAGCCCATGATTGGGCACTACGCGCTCATTGCACCATAAAGACCATATCACATCGGGATATCCATAACATCCCATTCCCCTTCAGCTCTGCCAATGAGATAAGCCCACTTTTCCTCTGCTCTTGGTCACATGCCCCGCCATATGATCATACTCCAGGCCTTATCTTAAGCCCCATCGCATCGGCGTTACTGCTTTTCCTCTCCCATTCCCTTTTTTTACCCCACCAATGTGATAAGATCCTTTACCTTTGTTGCCTACTCCTTCATGGGACCACTGCCCAGCGCTTCGCATTTATCCCCTTCTCCTTTACATTTTTCCCTACCATCCTTATGACTCCACAGATGAATCCTAGCCGTAGATCATAGGCCTCAAGCCTTGATCTAACGTCGCTAATACTTTCCCCATTTCCCTTTCCTTCATTCATGTTCCACATTACGACTTCATCAAGAAATCTTGAACGTTGATCTTCAAAGATCAACGGTCACCATGCTTCCTTTTCTCCCTCTACCCTCCTGATGAAATCCCATGCATTCACCCTATAAATCAAATCTCTTCTATTTATTTGTTCGATTCCATGGTCCTAATTCAATCCGACATCCCAACACCTTTGGACCCACCATCCTCTATCCTCTCACTCATCCAATCATTTTCTGACACTTGGCTTTCATTTTTCCTCTGCCCGCGCACCTTTCCCATCGCATTCTTTCCCGACCGTTGGATCTGCCCCTCCTCATCCAACGGTCGTTATCTCATATCGCATAACTTTTGCGTCTGAGATTTAACATTCCAAAATCACGTGATACCGGCAGTATTGAAAATGCCACACGGCGTGATACAATTGGATCGCGTTCCCTCTGGGAAAAACCACTTACCACCCGAGGGTCGCGCGAAAACCACCCGTGGTATTTCGAAAACCACTTTGCCTGAATTCATGCCAAATGCAGCTTTGAACTGGATTTTCATCAGTTTTCCTCAATAAAACTCCTCCACCTACATAATCACCCCCTCCGCACTGATCCTTCTCTCCGCTAGCCTCCTAAGCAATCAAACCCCTCCATCGCAGGTTTTTATAATGTTTCTTTTGTTGTTTGTTGTAGGTTTTTATCATGGTTTTCTGGAGTGGAAACCCTATCCACAAACTCGCAAAGGGACAGAGCCAAATTCTTCCATGTTTGAAGGCTAAATCATGAAGGGAGAAGGCTGCCTGGTTTCATCTGAGGGTTTGGTCAAGTTCTGTGTAAGCACTAGTCATATCCTTAAACCCTCCACTGCACTATAGACCACCTGCACACATCAAAGAAGAAGAAAAATGAGGATAAAGCTTGAAGATCAAAGATTAAAGACAAAAGCCAAATATTTGAAGATTTAACCAATGAATTAAATGTTAAAATAATGGATTAAAGCAAAAGCCATCGAACAATCAAAGTGAAAAGGATTAATGCATAAAGGTGAAGGTCTTAAGGCTTAATCCTATAGTTTAATATTTAAACGAAGTTGTAAGATGGGTACAGACAGTGAAAGGAATAGGTTTAAAACCACTAAAGTTGACAAGGGCCTCTGAATGCCACATCATTGAGGCTATAAATCCTCAAAACTACCACTTTTCTCTGATAAAGAACAACAAATATAGATTAGGATTTACTTCTGAAGCACTCTAAATATCACTGATAAATCTTTATCCTTTATGTTTTCTTCTAATTGTTTATTTGAGGATAATTCAATAGAGTATAACCAGTGAAGTGTTGGTAAGCCCATGATTCCTGAGTACAACATGAGATGTTGTATTTGATTGTTCTTGAAAAGTCTGCTTATTAAAGTTGAGCTAGAGAATTTTATGGTTAGCCCTGTCCTCTAGTTTATCTCCAACAATGGCTTTGAAAAGTTCCCTTAAGAGTATGTCAAAAGCAGGTTAGTTTAAAAGTACTTACCTGATCTTAGACTACTTTTTATGTTTATTATGAATGTTTTCCTTTGAATATGTTGAAAGCAGGCTAAGTTAAAAGTCTTTACTTGATCTTAAGTTGTTCTCTATTTTTAAAAGTTTTCTCTTGAAAGTATATCAAAAGCAGGCTAGTTTAAAAGTACTCACCTAATCTTAGGTTACTTTTGTGTTTTTCCCTTAAGTGCATGTCGAAAGAAAGCTAGTTTAAAAGTACTTACCTAAACTTAGGTTGTTCTTTGTTTCTTCATGTGTTTTACTTCCTTCACTTCATTTATTACTGTTTCATTCCATAAAATCAACTTAAAGATATCCTTTGACAGAGATGACTTGCCCCATGGACCACTCTTGAACCTTGCTGTGCAATTAAATTCTATTATGACTCCATAGCCCAATGGGTTAATGCTATTCCTTGCTAATATTATCAAATGAACCATTCTTTCACTTACTCACACCTTCACCCTTCATGTAGACTTCCTTCATCTTCATGTTATCCTGCCCAACCAAAAAAAACAAAACCTTGTTCTTCATAACTAGCCTAAAATCACACTCAAAGCCTTAAATATCATATCTTTGAACACATACATAGAGAGATCCCTCTCTGAATCTAGGATGGCTAGGTCCTCATATTCCAAAGTTGTTTTGATGTAGGCTTTGCAGCGTTTGTATTTGCCAATCTTGCAAACTATGGAGACCCTAACATACTAGCGACCATACTGGGGAAATTTCTGAGTAAAATCCTTAAAACAAAGTGTTCAGTATTCATTTAAGAAAGGTCATCTTTCTTAAAGCACTACCAAGCATATTGGTGATCATGATAGGACCTGTCTGAATTAGTGACAATCTAAGTACTTCTTAGGATTCTAACAAACCCTCATCAAACCTTGAAGAAATCAGCTAGTGAGCCATAGAGTAGAATTTGTTTGTCTCGTCATCGTAGCTAAGTGTTGAAACAGATATCGGACACTATCACAACCATATGACTATTAAAAACTCAAAAAAACCCAAAAAATTTCATATTGGTATTCATATAAATTTGTGGTGGTGGACCATAAAACATTTTACCTTCCAAAGCTAAAAAATTCCACCTGGCAACTCCAAAATTCTGAATTGACCTAAAGACTCCATTGGGAAACCCATTTCTATCATAATATCATACAAACTCAGTTAAGGAAACTTTGGAGATTAAGTTTTCCTGTTAAAAGATCAGTTAGCCTATTAAAGATTGTCAGACTTGGTTAAACTTCTCTCATCATTGGGTCTGGAAACATAGCATAGTGGCTTCTAGAAGAGTTCATACTAGAGCCTATCCTGACCCAAATCCTCCTAATATAGTTGATAATCTAGAAAGTATACTTAGGAAATCTCCTAAGTCTAAAACTTCAACTATTGTTAGGCCAGTCCATAGAGCTAATTTTGTTCTCGAAAATATCCTAGCTCTACAAAATACACAAGTTGACTTAAGAAACCCATTTAGAACCAGGTCACTTGATGATATAGATTAGACAGACTTTGAGCCTCCACACTCACCTCAACATAGTGGTGAACACACGGATAGTAGAGAAACTGCCCCACCTAACCTTCATATCATTCATAACTTTTGTTTTTCTCATCCTAGATCTGCTCAACAGTCCCTTGCTAGTCCATCCACTTCTGTTATTCATACTTCCACTGTTCAAACTACTCCATTCCATCAACCCCCTCCTATCTTACATCCTCCACCTGTAAACCCCCCATTTTTTCCACAACCTCCTATCATGGCAACATGGTATGCTCCCCTTGTCCTTCCTTTACCTTTAGTCAATCTACCACAATACTATCAGTCCAAGATTCCATTATATGATGCCATTGGTGCTACTGATTCTTCACAACATGTGGACAAGATGAATGACTATTTTGATAGAAATGAGATAGATGATGAAACTGTCAAACTCAGATTGTTTGCTCAAAGTTTAGGGGGAGAAGAAAGAAAATGGTTCAAAAGATTAACCCCTAATAGTATTAATGACCTCCAAGCTCTCCATCATTCATTCCTAAACAAATGGGAAGTCAGAAAGAATCCTCTCCAAATACTATCAGATTACAACAACCTCAAGAGAAACACTGGGGAAAGTGTTCAAAATTATTGCACCAGATTCAATAGTGTTTATAATGTACTACCCGTATATTTGAAACCTCCTCAAGGCTCAACTTTGGCCAAATTTCATGAGGGATTTGATCCTGAAATGGCCTATTAGCTAAGAGAAAGAGATCCCTTGACTTTGGAAGACATGCAAAAAAGAGCTCTTGTTGTAGAAGTAAATCTGATTGAGAAAAGAGATAGGATGAGGAATGAAAATAAAGTATCATTTAGGGAGGAAACTACACCTTCCACATCTAGTTCAAAAATAGAGAGAATGATGGAGGAAATGATGAAGAAAATGAGCATACTTGAGAGAGCACAATCTAGAGAAAATCAATCAGCTCCCCAAAACAGAAATCAATCTCAGAATCAGAGTCAAAACTTTAGGAGAAACTAACCTTAAAGTAGGCAAAGAGAGGATGATCAACAGATCAGACCTCCTTTCCAAGAAAATTATGTAAATGAGAATGAAGAGACAAATGAACAAACAGAGGATGATAACATAAACATGTTGGGAGTAAACAGTGAGAATTCTAATTTCTTCCATGAAAGAAAACAAGGTCTATATACACCCTATGATGACATAAGAACAGAAACTGATTAGTATGAACAGGAGTCTGAAAATGCCATCATAGGATCACCCAAACAATATGACCTGAGAAGTAAAAAGAATCAAGAGACTCCCAGAAATAAAGCCTCCGATAAATCTGCCAAAAACAACCCTGAAAATACACCCAAAAAGACAACTGAAACTCACAAAATAGTGGCTGTAAATTCTGATTTAAACAAAGGGAAAAACACTCAAACCAATTAAAAATAGAGTGTTAACCCTAGTAGCACTAGCACCTTAGCTAATGCTCCTAAAAAAACTATTCTAACTGCTGTAAGTACTAAAAATCAGCAAGTTGATTTTGCCGAACAAGGAGTGACTAACAAGGCTGAATCAAACATTTTGAAAAACCAGATTCCTTTTAGCCTAGAGAATGAAATATCCAAAATCAAAATTTCTGTCGCACTCACTGAATTAGTGACTCAAAATGTATATAGAGGTCAGATTTTGAAAGCTTTGAACATAGAGTATGTTCATGATACGGTTAACTTAAATGATGATACCCCAAAGCTCATATTTGGACCAAAAATTTACGGAAAATTTCAATAAGGAACCACCCCTCCATTCTACATCAGCTTAATCATCCATGAAAATATTTTTCGCAATGCCATGCTTGACTCAGGAGCATCACACAACCTCATGCCCAAGGTGATAATGGAAAGATTAGGCTTAGAGGTGACTAGACCCTACAAAGATTTATATTCTTTTGATTCAAGTAGGGTGAGATGCCTAGGCTTAATAAAAGACCTATGTTTTAACCTAGCCCAAATACCAGCCAATAATTAGTGATGGACATTGTAGTGGCTGATATACCCCCCAAATATGGCATGCTTATTTCAAGGTCATGGGGTGATAAGTTACAAAGTACTATGCAGATGGATATGACTTATGCCACCATCCCTGTCTTCAGCCAACCTAGAAGACTCTATATGGAAACACACATGAAATACATGGTGAGTAGTCAAAAGATACTAGAAAACTCTCCTCTTTACTCCATATACACTGACCTTGACTCTTTTATTCTTTTCAATAATGATATTCATAAAGAGCGGGGGTTAGTCAATGAAAATTCATCAAATGATCTAATCACTTCACATTCAAACGTAGTTACAGCCATAGATGAGGATGAAAAAAAAGAGGAAACTAAAAAACAGTCTGCTGATTTAGAAATTTATAGCAAACAGACTAGAGGTCTTGAGGTCCAAAATAGTCATGTAAATAACACAGATCATGAAAATCAAGGTGTAAAACCTCAAAACATTGAAAACCTTGAGGAACAAAACTCAGAAAAACGTAGTGCAGATCCTTGTACAGAATAGAATGATGAAGAAGACAAAGAGGACAACAATGAAATAAATATCAAATCTGAAAACAATCCTCTTTGGAGCATGAATTTTGATGGGTCTTGCAATAAAAATGATGCAGGAGAAGGCATATAGTTACACAACACTGTAAACAATCATGCTGAGGGCATTCCTATAAATTAAATTTTCAATGCACAAACAACATAGCTGAGTATGAAGCTATCCTTTTAGGCTTGAATTTATTGAAAAAATTAGGGGCCAAAAGGATAAAAGTTCATGGAGATTCTGAGTTGATTTAAAAGACAAGTAAATGGGGAGTACAGTGCTAAACATCCCAGACTTAGAGCCTATAGAAATGATTCCATGGATTTATTGAAAACATTTGATGAGTTCCAACTAAATTTTGTCCCAAGAAACCAAAATTTCCTTGCCAATGGGTTGGCCTTTGCTGCCAGAAATTGTCTGACACCTTATGAAACCAAGCAATGCACCACCCAAGTCAAATATAGACTAGTTGTCTCAGATAATGAAAAATACTGGCAAGTTTTTGAAGGAGATAAATAAATAGAAGACTTCCTATAGTCCAAAAATGAATTTGAAACACCACACTCAGATTCAGATTATGATGAGGACTGTCTTGCTGAATAAAACCCACTTACTGAAGAAGAAAAGTCTCCAGAAATTGTTGAAATAAATTTGTTAACTCGTGAATCTAAACATATGACAGAAAATAGAACAGATTTGGAAAGTGAAGACTTAGAAGTGCTGCAATCCAAAGACCTAAGCTTGCCAAAAGGGTTGGTCCCTATAGAAGAACTATTTGAATTGAATGATGTGGCCAAAAATCCAAAGCTAGAACCCATACAATCTGAAGTGGAAGAATGCAACATAGGCAATAAGGAAAATCCCAAAATAAACAAACTGTCTAAAACACTGCCAGCTCATATCAAATTGAAATACATTGAGTTTTTTAAAGAATTTTCTGATGTTTTTGCGTGGAGCTATGAAGATCTGAAATCATATGATATAGAAATAATTCAGCATAAGATACCCCTCAAAGAAAACCATAAACCTTTTAAACAAAAATTGCGTAGAATCAACCCTATTCAATTACCTCTGGTAGAGAAAGAAATTAGAAAAATGTATGATGCTGGGATTATTATCCCTATTAGATACTCAGAGTGGGTGTCTAATCTTGTATTAGTTAGAAATAAAATAGGATAAATAAGGCTTTTCATTGATTTTAGAAACTTAAACAAAGCCTCACTTAAGGACAACTATCCTTTTCCCAAAATGGATCATATCTTACAAAGGGTAGTTGGTTAGAAAAGAATTTCTTTGCTAGATGGCTTCTCAGGTTACAATCAAATTCTGGTACATCCTGATGATAAACTTAAAACAACCTTTACTACACCTTGGGGTACTTTAATGTATTTGAAAATGCCTTTTGGTTTAATGAATGCTGGTGGCACATTCCAGAGAGCCATGTACATTGCATTTTCAGAAGAAATAGGTTACATCATAGTGATTTACCTAGATGACATAATTGTTTATTCTAAAACAGATGAAGAACACCTAATACACTTGAGAAAGGTCTTTGAAAAATGCAGAAAATTTGGACTGTCCTTAAACTCAATGAAAACATTGTTTGGTCTCCAAGAAGGTAAACTTCTTGGACATATCATATCAGAAAATGGAATAAGGAAAGACCCAAAGAGGATTGATGGTATATTGCAGATAAACCATCCTAGAAACATCAAGGAACTTCAATCTTTCATTTGAAAGATAAATTTCTTGAGAAGGTTCATACCCAAGCTAGCTGAAATCCTTAGAAACATAACAAATATGCTTAAAAAGGAAGGAGGAGTTAAATGGAGCTTAGAAGCAAGGAAATCATTTGAATTGGTAAAACAAGCACTCACCAAAACACTAGTTCTTATCAATCTTGATTTTTCAAAGGATTTCTTCATTTTTTCCTTTGCATCAGAACATACAGTAGTTGTTGTCCTATTACAAAAGAACTTGAATGGAAAAGAGCAGCCCATTGAATTTTTCAGCAAGGCATTGAGAGATGCACCTCTGAAGTATAACATAATGGAAAAACAAGCCTTTGCCTTGGTCAAAGCCTTAAAGGACTTCAGAGTTTACATTTTACATTCCCACACCATAGCATGTATGCCTCATTCAGTTGTGAAAGACATATTGACCCAAGATCTAGATGGTAAAAGAGGAAAGTGGATTGCTGTAATTTTAGAGTATGACTTAGAAATCAAACCCACTAAGCTCATAAAAGGTCAAGGACTATCAAAACTTATGGCTGAATCCAACTTTCAAGCTCTTGATATAAACATGTTTAATGCATTAGATGAACAAGAGGAGTTTTCAGCCCCAATTATTGAAGATCATTTTTTGAATTCATCTTGGTATGCTGACATTTTGTATGTTTTTCTCAATCTTAATGTTCCTCCTAGTTTTTCTAAGAAAAAGGAAAGATTCTTAAAATTGAAAGCTGTAAATTACTTCATTTTGAATAAATGTTTATATTGGGAAAATTCTAGTTGATCATTACTTAAATGTTTGCCTCAGAATGATGCAGATAAGATCAAGCATGAGTTTAATGAAGGAGAATGTAAAGGCCACCTCTACTGGAAATCAACTGCCAACAAAATCCTTAGACCTGGTTATTATTGGCCCACCCTCTTTCAAGATGTCCATAAGATGATTATTTCCTATCACAAATGAAAAATCTTTGAAGGCAAAAGAAAATTGCTTCTCTTACCTCTGCAACCAATCACTGTTGAAGCTCCTTTTCAGTAGTGGGGTCTAGAATTCATTGGGGAAATACATCCTCCCTCATCTGCCCAACATAGATGGATCCTCACAACAATAGACTATTTTACCAAGTGGATAGAAGCCATCCCATCTAGGAATGCCATAGATTCAGTCATCATTTCATTCCTTGAAAACCATATACTATATAGATTTGGTTGTCCTAGGAAGATCATAATTGACAATGCTACTGCATTTGGATCTAAAAATATGGTGGAATTCTGTCATAAATATTAGATCATATTGGGTCATTCTACAGCATATTAACCTCAAGGTAATGGACTGGCAGAGTCCTCAAATAAAATTTTGGTAAACATTATCAAGAAGTTGCTAGAAGATAACAAGAAATCATAGCACAATAAGCTAGTACATGCCTTATGGGTTGGCAGACTAACCATTAAAAAATATATTGGAATGTCTCCCTACCATCTAGTTTATGGAACAGATGCAATATTTCCAACTAGTTTAGGAGTGACAGTCATGAAGCTAATCCAATAAGTATAGTCTGAAGGTAATGATATGAAAAGAAGAATAAATCAAACTATACATTTACAACAAACCAGGGAGGAGGTATACATCAGAGCACAACAATTACAAGAAAATATCAAGAAGCTCTTTGACAAAAGAACCAAGGCAAGTGATTTCAAAATTGGGGATAAAGTTTTAAAATGGGATTCAAGGAGAGAAGATAAGGGCAAACATGGAAAATTTGATAACTTATGGCAGGGCCCTTATCTTTTCCAATATGTTATTGGAAACAATGCATTTTTTCTTCAATAATTGGATGGAACTGAATTTTTTGGAGGTCCTGTAAATGGCAGGATGCTCAAACATTACTTCTGATAGTTGATTTTTTTTAGTTTCAGAGCTTTCTCTTCATTGTATATATCACTGCTTTTCAATTTTAGAAAAAGAAAAACACAAAAACAATAGAAAGAAAAGAGGGAAGAAATAAAACAAGAAAGGTACAGCCCCATACCCAAAAACGAAAGGGAAAATATGAAAGTGTGCAAGCTTAAATGCCACTACCAAAAACAATAATGATATTGTAGTCATATAGCTTAATCATGACTAAGATAGATTTAAATTTTCTGTTGATAGATTAGTGAAGAAGATTTTCCAAACTGTTCAATCTTGGCTTATTAGTAGAAATAGATTAGGATAGAAACAGTGGTTCAAACAAGCTTAAAACCTGAACCTATAAAGTATGATGAGGAATTGTTTCTAATATGCTAAAAAAATTGAACCAGAAAAAAAAGAAGACAACTCTAAAAAAGACCAAAATCAGAGCTGTAAAAAAGAATGAAGGATGCTGTTTGATTTTTAGATCTTAAGCCTTCACATTTTTGTTTCAAAAATTGCTGCAAAAAATTCTATGTGTAGCTTGTTTTTATGCCATAGTCCCACAGCAAATCAGACTGCTTAACCCTGGTTTGACTGTCTTTAAATTTTTGTGTTAGAAAATAGATAATAAAATCTATTAGACAGTCTAATTCTGGCAGATAGTAGCTTAGGTAGAGAATTTATGAGTTCAACAGTCTAATCTGAACTCATGGAAGAAATAAGGGTAGATTTAGATTAGTCTTTCCTGTTTTCAAAAGAATAAAATGTTGATGTTTAAGGTTTGCAAGTCCAAGTGCACCTTATGAAGAAAAAATGTTAGGAAAGTAGGCTGTGTAGGTAGAATGTTTGGGAGAAATTTGTTTTCTGATATGAAATAATGATCATCTTTTCTAAATAGCATGATCAAAGAAGGAAGGTTGTCAATGGATCAAGGCATAGGTCTGCAAAGATAAAATTATGAAGTTCTTGACACCTCCAAGGAGCTGCCATCCCCAAGTGGAGCCACTGTTAGCCATCAGTAAATTTTTTCACAGCAAAATGATGGCTAAAAAAAGGTCTTGAGCCTTCAAGAGATTATTTTCATAGAAAATTACTCATTCTTGAAATCTGTTGTTCCCTAAAAATGTTTTTCCCTAAGTGTTGTTCCTTTCTGTTGTTCCGTAAGTGCCGTTCCTTTCAAAAAACCACCAAGAAAATCTGTTGTTCCCAAACAAAGTTGTTTTCATTCGTTTTTAGCCCTTTTTATCCTCCATTTTTCCCTGAAAAATCCCCTTTCCTCCTCCTAATTTTCCCTTCATTCTCCTCAAAAACCTTCAAAATACCTTTTGAACCATAAAACTCCTTGTTATGGTTTAAGAGAATTTCATTTTTAACTATCAGAACTTGGAAAATCATAAAAAACCTAGTTAAAGACCTTTACAAAGCTTTTCCGCACTTTTAAGAGGTTTTAGCCCCATTTAGTTTTTTTCCCCGGCTCCTTTTCTTCATAAAACCAAGCCCGTGACTGGGTGCTAAGCACTCATTACATCACAAAGACCATATCACATTGGCATATCCATAACATCCCCTTCCCCTTCCCCCCTACGGATGTGATAATCCCCCTTCTCCTCTGCTCTTGGTCACATGCCCCGCCATATGATCATACTCCAGGCCTTATCTTAAGCCCCATCGCATTGGCATTACTGCTTTTCCTCTCGCATTCCCTTTTGTTCCCCCACCAATGCAATAAGATACTTTACCTTTAGCCCCTGGTTTCCTACTCCTTCATGGGACCACTGCCCAGTGCTTCGCCTTTGTCCCCTTCTCCTTTACATTTTTCCCCGCCATCCTTATGACTCCACAGATGAATCCTAGCCGTAGATCATATGCCTCAAGCCTTGATCTAATGGTGCTAATACTTTCCCCATTTCCATTTCCTTCATTCCTGTTCCACATTACCACTTCATCAAGAAATCCTGACCGTCGATCTTCAAATATCAACGGTCACCATGCTTCCTTTTCTCCCCCTACCCTCTCGACGAAATCCCATCCATTCACCCTATAAATCAAATCTCCACCATTCATTTGTTCGATCCCACGGTCCTAATTCAATCTGACAGCCTGACACCTTTGGACCCACCATCCTCTATCCTCTCACTCATCTAATCATTTTCTGACACCTGGCTTTCATTTTTCCTCCACCCGCTCACCTTTCCCATCGCATTCTCTCTCGACCGTTGGATCTGCCCCTCCTCATCCAATGGTCGTTATCTCATATCACATAACTTTTGCATTTGAGATTTAACATTCCAAAATAGCGTGATACTGGCAGTATTGAAAAGGCCACGCGATGCGATACAATTGGATCGCGTTCCCTCTGGTAAAAACCACTTACCGCCCAAGGGTTGCGCGAAAACCACCTGTGGTATTTCGAAAACCACTTTTGCCCGAATTCACGCCAAATGCAGTTTTGAACTGGATTTTCACTGGTTTTCCTCAATAAAACTCCTCCGCCCACATAATCACCCCCTCCGCACCGCTCCTCTGCTCTGCTAGCCTCCTAAGCAATCAAACCCCTCGATCATAGGTTTTTATAATGTTTTTTGTTGTTGTTTTTTGCAGGTTTTTATCATGCTTTTTTGGAGCGGAAACCCTATCCACAAACTCGCAAAGGGACAGAGACAAATTCGTCCATGTTTGAATTCTAAATCATGAAGGGAGAAGGCTGCCTGGTTTCATCCGAGGGTTTGGTCAAGTGCTGTGTAAGCACTAGTCATACCTTTAAACCCTCCACCACACTATAAACCACCCGCACACAACAAAGAAGAAGAACGATGAGGATAAAGCTTGAAGATCAGAGATTAAAGACAAAAGCCAGAGATTTGAAGATTTAACCAATGAATTAAAGGTTAAAATAATGGATTAAAGGGAAAGCCATCGAACAATCTGTTAGCACTTGAATGGACCCCAGGATGCAAAGGCAAAACAGGGTAACGAAATAAACCACGCTCAGCCTTGTAGCTAGCCCTACAAGGACAGGAGAGGGCTCTCTCCGTAAGAGAATATTCAATGGAACATAATAAATGGATTGATATTAGGCTAGATAAAATTATGAGGATAAAGGTTTAATAAAATAAATGAATGAATGAATTCCAGGGATGTGTGGGATATGAAGGGACAGTTGAAACCAAGAATTAAATCAGGACACAAGGTATTTCATGGGGCAAGATGGGCAAGAAAATTAGCAAATTAAAATTTAATAAGGATGGGATGGAAAGACTGGTGAGGAGCTAAAAAGGGCACAATAAATGGATCCCTTTCAAGCAGAAGAAAACACATAGAGCATGAATGATTTCCCAAGGCAGAGCATATAAAATGGATTCTACCTTTCTATCTTGAAAGCATTCAAAAGAAATGTTTATTGATTAATGGAACACATAACAATTCACATATGAAACAAAGGAGAGAACAAATGCTAAATTTCATACCACATAGATCCCATAAATAAGAGCTTCATCTCTTATTAATTCCTCTCAAACTGTACAATGTAGCGCAAAAATGTTCTTCCACACTATTCCCCTACTTTCCCCTACTCAGAAAAAACTGTTGTATAAATGATTTACAATACAATAAATAATCTGAAATGTGGGAAGATAGATCCACAGAAGTGGGGGCTGTTCTAACAGCTGAAATACAATCATAGAAATTAATACAACAATTTCCCCCTGAAAGTGAGGGACAACTTTACATTGACTGCTTTGGAGATTTTCTGTTAGGATGTATAAATGAAAATAGGTAATCTGGTGAACAGATCTCTTATTTTTTGCTTTTGTAGATATCTTCATTTTATTTTAAGCTCTCGGCCCTTGGACTATTCCTTTGCTTTCCTTTATTTATTTATTCTCTGACTTTTAATAAAATGCCGTAGAAATAGAACTAAATGAAATTATATGCTTTGTGAAGGGAAAAATGAATTTTAAATGGGAAAAAGGAAGGGAGATGGAGGCGAGACCCGCATATAAATCACAATCGGAATGAAACAGCGGATGGATATCATTTTGAAACACAATGCAATCGCAATTGCAATCGGGGGTAGAGCGGGGTAGTACATTACCAATATTGCGATGCGATGGGGAGAAAGCCTTTGTAATAAACAAAGCGGCAGAATTTTCACCTTTACAAAGGAGAAATGGGTTTTATGATGAATGGCGGAGGATTTTTAATGGTGGGACCGAGGTATAATTGCAATCGAAAATCGGGCTCGGGAGAGGGGGGCAGGCAGACTGAAAAATATAATAGTGCCATCGCAAATCGCAATCGGGAATGAGGGCGGGTGTATCACATAATTGTATTTGCCGATTTGGGATTTGCGATGTGCGGTCAATCGCAGTCGCATTGGAGATGGGGGGAAGAGGAGTAATATCATCCGAAGGGAGGGAGTGTGTGATGAGATCGGGAGTTGCGACGAAAATACTTGCGATCGGAGAAGGGCTTGATCGGGAGATCGGAGCGATGGTGCAATTTATGGTGGGCCGTCCGATCGGCGGGAGTAATTAACGGTGGGATTAGCAATCGAAGGTTGACGTGATCAATCGCATCGCAAGTTTTGCGATGGACCGATCGGAACGTACCATATAGAAGTTGTGATTGCAATTTGAAATTTTATATTATAAAGTTTTATTATATGATTGGCGGGGAAGGAAAAAAGGGGAAGTGTTTAAAGGGGCGGGGGCTTTATAATATGGAACTTTTTATTATGAAGTCCAATGGGTCATGGAGGGGAAGTGGTTTTAATAATAAAATCACATATATATTTTTAAGAAGTAATTTATAAAGCGATTTTATAATCGGAAGGGGGGGAAGGGATTTTTAAAGGAATATTGAACTTTAATAACACAAAGTTTAAGGGGAAAAATGGGGAAATAGGGGAGACTTAGGGAATAGATGGCTTTTACTTCACTTAAGCATAAAATTCAATTCAGAAGTCAGTTTTGAGAGTGTAGCATACTGTTGGAAAGCTCTTTCCGGGCTCTTTTGGATGGATCTACTTTGAGGATGATCTAGCGCTGAATATGCTGCGGAAAACTTTCCTGAAGGCAGGAATGACAACTTCCGAATTGTGACTTATTACATATGATGATATAAAATTACATAATGAATTATAATAAAGGTAAACTATCATGTTTTCACCTCAAAACATGGTTTTTAGGTGAAAATTACATCAAGATGAATAAAATGTCTCTTTGATTCTTCTTGGTGCTGTGACTTTGAGCTTATTGACATCCTCATGACCTTGCTGATATTATTGATACTTGACTCATTAATTTGACCATGTTTAGACCCTAGAAACTAATGAGACCCATCCTACGACCTACTAATATGATTTAAAGAATAAAAGTGACTAATGACTAAAGACCATAGAAAGGAATATCAGCAAGTAGCTCATGAGGGAAAACTGATAAAACAATACTACCATCAAATGAATCCATGACCTAGAGGAATGGTGAAATTTATTCGGTATGAGACACCTAATATGAAAATGCAAAAGAGCAGTTTTGATCATTGATGGAAGTATGACTAGACTGATGCTAACATTGGCTCCAATGGGGATGGTAGCTCCCTGGAGGTGCCAAGAACACCGTAGAACAAGTAGCCTTATCCATTGGGCATGGAATCAAGAATGTCGAAAAACTGACAAAAATGCAAACTGACTCTGACTCTAGACTAAGACTGAAAACTGAAATAAAACCAAACTATACACATATCATCCAAGTTTTATAGCCTTCACCTCGGGCCCCAAACTTGAATGACTGTGAATTTTGAACTTTGATTTTAGAAAAATAAAATGGTATATACAATGATGATGAGATAGATTCTGATCCATGTCTTCAACAATTGTAGTGCTTCAATAGCCTACCATTTACTGCTCCTCCAGGACAATCCTGGCCATCCATTTCTGAAAGCAAGAAGGCATTTTGTCCCCTATATGTTGTAATTCTGTATGGTCCCTTCCAAAGGTTGTCAAATTTACTGTGCTTCCCTTTGTCTTCATTTCTTGCATCCCATTTCAACACTACATCATCCAACTGAAAATTTTCTGCTTTGGTCTTCCTGCCATAGATCTTTTTAATCTTTTCTTACAACTGACTCATTTTCTATGACACTTCTTCTCTTGTCTGTTGAAGGTGGATCATCTGGTTGATCCTTCACTGGTTGTCATCATCTTCATTTCCAAATTCTTGTAATAATCTCATAACTGGAACTATAAGAGAAGTAGGAAAGGCAACATCAGTACCATAAACCAGCTCAAAAGGTGGCATACTTATTGATTTTTTACTGCTGAATTTGTCTGCCCACAATGCGTTGATAAGCTTCCGGTGCCAATTTATTTTGTTTGACTCCAACATCTTCTTAATTATATTCATCAGTGACTTGTTGGATGACTCTGCCAGGCTGTTGCCTTGTGGATAATATGTTGTTGAATGGCCCAGCACGATGTTGTATTTATCACAGAAATCGATCATTTTCTTTGATCTGAACACTGCTTCATTATCTGTCACAATTTTACATGGGCAACCAAAACAGGATAAAATATTTGATTCTAGGAATTGAATAATTACCGTGTCATTTGCTTTCCTGGCAGGGATGGCCTCGATCCATTTCGTAAAGTAGTCTGTCCCAGTCAATATCCATCGATGTTGTGCTGAGGACGCGAGATGTATCTCTCCTATAAAATTGAGCCCCCACTGCTGAAAGGGCGCATTCATTGAAACAGGTTTCAAAGGAAGTGGAAGCAATTTCTTCTTCCCTTGGAAAATTTACATTCGTGACAATTCATCACTGTTTTACATAAATCAGAAAACAATGTGGGTCAATAATACTCGGCTCTCAATATATTATTTGCTGTGGTTTTCCAAAACAAGTGACCACCACAGTAACCTTTATGGAAATCGTGCATTACCTTCTGAGCTTCTTCTTCAACCAGGCAATTTAGCAAAACGCCTCACAGATCCTTCCAAAACAGAGCACTGTTAAAAATACAATACTTTGCAGTTTTTAGTTTCAAAGATCTACCTTTACTCTTAGACATCCCTGGAGGAGGTGACAGATGCTGAAGAACATACGCAATATCTGAATACCAAGGGGACTGCAGAAAAAATTCTGAAATGGGAACTAGCAAACCTTCATCTTGTTCTTCCGACATTGTTGAAATGAGGATTATATCTAAAGCACGCAGACTTGATTGAGCCATCAATTTCGCCAAACCTTGGCCTTTGATCAACTTAGTAGGCTTGATATCGAAATCGTACTCCAACATAGCAGCTATCCATTTGCCTCTTCGACCTTCTGGATCAGTTTGCATGAGCACATCCTTGACTGCTGCGTTAGGGACATACGCTAGAGTGTGTGAATGTAGAATATAGACCCTAAAATCTTTCAACACCTTGACAAGATCCAATGCCTGCTTTTCAATAATATTATATCTTAAAGAAACATATCTAATAGTCCTACTGAAAAAGGTGATTGGCTTTTCTACTTCATATCTCTTTTGCATTAAAACAACAGCCATAGTATGCTCAGATGCAAACGAAAATATAATAAAATATTGGGTATAGTCGGGACTAATCAGAACTGGGGAATTAGACAAAGCTAACTTTACTAGATTGAATGATTTGATAGCTTCATCACTCCACTTAACAGTGTTGTCTTTCTTCAACATATTGGTCATTTCTCTAAAATGCTCAGCCAAATTAGGTATAAATCTGCGTAAAAAATTCATCTTACCATTAAAGGCTTGAATCTCTTTCTTGTTTCGTGGGAGATATATGAGCTGTATTTCCTCCACTCTAGCTGGATCTATGTGGATGCCATCTTTAGAGATGATGTGCCCAAGAAATTTTCCCTCATCCATGGCAAAAAGGCTCTTTTTGGGATTGAGAGAAATTCCAAAATTTCTGCAACGCTGAAAAGCCACTCTTAGATGGTGCAAATGCTCATCATCTGAACCTGAAAACACTGTTAGATCATCCAAATAAACGACCAAAAAAACATCTTTTTCATTTTCAAAAGCAATGTCCATTGCACGCTGGAAAGTGGCTCCAACGTTCTTCAGTCCAAAGGGCATCTTGGCATACCGAAAGGTTCCCCAGGGTGTTGTAAAGGAAGTTTTATCTTGGTCCTTCTCATGCACCAAGATTTGGTTATACCCTGAGTAGCCATCAAGTAGTGACATCCTAGATGCTCCAACTACTCTCTGCAGGATATGGTCCATTTTCGGAAGTGGGTAATTATCTTTTAAGGATGCCTTATTCAAGTTCCGAAAGTCAATACACATTCTTATTTCTCCAGTCTTTTTACGCACTGGGACCAAATTCGAAATCCAATCAAAAAATCTAATAGGAACTATGATTCTTTCTCTGTACAACCTGTTTACCTCCTTTTCAATCGATGGCAGCAGCTTTGGATTGATTCTTCTTAGCTTCTGTCTGAAAGGCTTCTGATCCGGCTTGATAGGAATTGTATGTTGAATTATGTTCTTATCATACAATTTCAAATCTGAATAATCCCATGCAAATACATCAGAAAATTCAGAAAAAAATTTAACATACTTCTTCTTTACCTCAGGGGATAGTTCCTTTGATAATTTGAAAAACTTGGGCTGATCAGTTGTTCCAATATTCACATCTTCAACTCCTTTCTCTGTGGGCACTAAGTTTGGTTTCTTTGCGACATCATCCTGATCAAAAAGCTCCTCTAGAGGTATGAGACCTCTAGGAATTACATTATCCTTCAACTGCAATATGTCCATCTAGTTTGCTTCCAACTCTTGATCATCAACCTCATACTCACCCTCTATGGGAGTGTCTTTGAATTTTCCATCACCCTGCAAAAATGCATTAATCTCATTATCATCCCAAAATACTTGCTAGTACCCTAAATTTTCCGGAACAGCAGGCCTATGTTTCACATGAATTTCGAACTTATTACTGGAGTTCATCAGAATCTTCAAGTTACTTGTTGCCTTTGCTAGTGCATCTGCAATACCATTCTGAATATGAGGGACACAAGTCAAAGTATAATCTGAGAATGTTTTCAAAATGTCCAAGACTGCATTTCTGTATGCCCTCAATCTTGGATTTTTTGCTTGATATTATCCCTTCACTTGTTTGATTATTAATTCAGAGTCGCCATATACTGCAATCCTCTTAGCATTCAACTTTCTAAGAATTTTCAGACCAGCAATCAAGGCTTCATACTCAACCTCATTATTTGAACAATCAAAAGCCAATTTGTAAGAACAAACCCTTACATGACTTGGCACCTTGTTTGGAGCGGAAAAAGGGCTGCGTACCCAAATGCCAATTTCAGTGCCTTCATTTCCTAGTGCACCATAAAAATCCATGGTCCACAGGCCTTCTTCTTCTTCTTGAAGATGCTGAAAATTTGTTTCTTTCTCTTCTTTACCTTGGCTGATTTCTGGCTGTTCATTGTCCCTTTGCTGCTGGCAAGCAGGAGATTCAGAAGTGTTTGCTGCTTTGTCCTTTTCGCTTTTGAGGACCTCTCTGAAATTCTCTGAAATCTTAGGTATGTCATCCACTTGTACCAATTGAACATTATCATCATTTAAACCACCATCAGAATACAAGACAAAAGACTCTATGTCTGTATGGAAAACATTAATGGGATGATTTACAGGCTTGTCTTTACTGTTAATCATATACTTCATTTTCTTTTCCCTATATAACTTCATCAACTGGCCAAATACAGGGATAGTGGCATAGGAGAAGTCAAGCTGTATGGTTCCCTTAAGTTTTGCACCCCAAGACCTAGATAGAAGAATTCCAAATCTTGGTGGGACATCAGCAACAACTACATCCATCAAGACATTCTTTGCTGGAATCTGGTCTAAAGACACTACCAAATCTTTAATTAAACCAATACAGTGGACCCTACTTGAGTCAAAGGAATACAAGTCATGATATTTTCGAGTGATGTCAAGGCCTAGCTTCTCCATGACATCTTTGGGCATCAAATTATGTGAGGCCCCAGAGTCCAAAATAGCATTATGTAGGATAAACTCATGTACTCTAAGACTGAATTAAAGAGGGACTTCATTTTCTCCGGATTCTTCTGTGGCTGGACCGAAAATAAGTTCAGGGTAGTTGTCTTCTACGTTGAGCGTATCAGAGATAGAATTGATTTGAAAGACTTTGGACACCTGAGTTTTATACACACTTTCTTTACCAACTCTGTGAGGGGCATAGACACCTTTAACTTAGAGATTTCATTTTATAGATTAAAGGAGGGAGCTTTCTCTACCTCTTTAATGGTGGGTATTTCTTCTCTGTTGGCTCCTTTAATGTGTTCTTCTGGTTCTTCTCATTGGCTATGTTAGCAACTGCAGGTGCTTTGCTAGAGGAAGGATCAGCCGGCTCCTTAGCTTTCTTCTGTGCATCATTTTTCATTTGAAGCTCCTTTCTTTTTTGGATGGGGTTGACTGTAATCTCTCTGTTCCTTAAAGAGTATTTCCTTTGCTGAGCTGACAGAGCATTCATATACCCTCTTTGATAGTCATCAGACTCTTCTTCGAATACTGTATCATTGGCTAAAATGAAACTTTGGTCCTTTTGAATGTTTGGAGTCGCCACTGTGTATTCTTCATCTTCTGTAAGGAAAATGGGCGCACCATCAGCCGTGAAAAATTCATTAGCCTCAATCATAGGATCATCCTCATCTGAATCTATCCCTTGCATGTAGTTCTACTGCAAAGGAGTTTTAATTTGCTGTTGTGGGCGCAGTTTGGTCCTGCGTTCTCTGCTCTCCTTGTTTAATTCTGAATTGCGGCTGCTGCCCTCTGAAGTTTGGATTTCTTATTTGAGGCTTAGGTCTATCTGCGATGGTTAACCTATCAACCATTTTTTCCACCGTTCTGATCAGAGTGTCCATTTTACTGTCCGAAGTAGAGGCCTCCTCTTTTATTGTGACTCTTTTCTCAGCTCTGGCTCGTGCTCTTTTAGCCAGCAGATTTGCTTCAACATTTACTGTTATCTTCTACATGTCTTCAAGTGAAGATGGATCTCTTTCACGTAGCTAATATCCCATGTCGGCATCAAATCCATCGGGAAATTTTAACAATGTTAGTCCCTTAGGAGGCTTCAAATTAGCTGGAATAGCATTATATGTAGCATTGAATCTCAAACAATAATCCTGCACGGTCTCACCCACATTCATTTTAATGTTCTCATATTCATACATAATTTTAAGTGGGTTATTTTTTACCTCCCACCGGTCCAGGAACTGAGTGTGCAACTCCTGCAACGTGCGAATTGTGCCTAGTGGTAGGGCTCTAAACCACTTTCTGACTTCACCTTCGAAACTTTGAACAAACAGCCTCATCGTCACATTCTCTGGTTCTACCTCATGCAAATCAAAAAATTCATTCATTTTATCAACATGTTGCTGAGATGTGATGCTTTGAGTGGCATCAAAAATAGGAATTTTTCTTAGATAATCAGCAGGCATATCATTGAGAACCTGGGGTAAGACCATAGGTGCATGCCTGGCAGCCATAACTCTGGGTGGATTTACAACAGGATTTGTAGGATTTGAGGGAGGTGTTAATGGAGGAGATGATAATTGGGATTTGATTGATGGGAATACTAATTAATTGGGAGAGGGAAAGGCTGTTCCTGATGTTTCGAAAGGCTCAGGAGGATTAGTTACAGTCATGGACTGAGGAGAATTCAAAATTTAATCGTCAATGGAGGTATTTTATCTTTGGAATTCAATATCTACAAGGAAGTCAGGATCTAAAACTGTATCATCAATGTCATTTTTCAGAATTATTCCTAAATAAAGAAAGCTCAAAATTCTCATCAAAGGAAAGATCTTCTGGAAAAAACCATTCACTGGGCCAAGTATAGGATCTGAAGACAGGTCTGGGGCTTAATGATCCTTCTTGTCTTCTAACAATTCTTCTAATAAGATTTGGATTTTCAAACATAGGGGGAGGATTTGGATCTGGATTAGCCCTGATGTATCTTCTTGAAGCCAATGTGGTGAAATGTCTATTTTACAAAAATATTATTCTATAGCCTAGCAGAAATCTGAACATCATCTTTCAAAAGTCTGGAATTATTTGATGTACTGGGGAAAATCTTTGCAAGTCAGATGTTATTGTCTATAAAACTATACCGGAGATTGACTGAAGAAGCGTTTATCTACTTATGCACTTGCAAAGCAATGTGCATTTCGAAGGCTACCTGGCATTACTTCAGGCTCCGTCTATAGCTTATAAAACAAATAACACTAACAAACAAATAATCTTGAACAACTTCCCCAGTGGAGTCGCCAAAGAATGTTAGCACCTGAATGGACCCCAGGCTGCAAAGGAAAAACAGGGTAGCAAACTAAACCACACTCAGCCTTGTAGCTAGCCCTACAAGTGTTACACCATTTTTTGGTCAC